>CM035129.1:142495846-143153346 GCA_020205605.1 Panax ginseng | reverse complement strand
TACAAAATGCTAATACTTAACAATTAAAATGTACATATATCAAGTAGTTGTCAATGAAAGACAGTCTGTTCAAATCAAATACCAAATACATAAAAGAAAAATTACCACTTTTACACAATGGACTCCCCAATTCACATTAAAATTTCATGATGCTTGTCATATAAGAAAAGATTTCAAAACCTTAATCCTCATCTCAAGTTTCCGAATCAAAAATATTCACTGTGCCAATGCGATCACTTTCTGGCAAAACCGACCAATTTGGAGATTGAACAGCTCTCAACCAGCGGAAATCATCCACATTTGCCCAGTTCCCCGTCTCCTCATTAAGATTAGACTTCTTCAGATCTTCCTCAATCCCATCATAACACAAACAATATGGAGCAAACCTCACCCCACTACAATCCTCAATTATAGGCCTACTCCTCGCTCTAAGATAAAAATCAGTCCCTTTAGCATGGTGTATCCTAATTTGATGAGACGCCATTACAAAAACACACCCCTCCACTTCCTCAATCAAAACAGATCCAAACACTGGCCCGATGTAAACTCTACAATTCGTTAACTTGTGAACAAACAATGCCCGCAAAGAACCCATTAACCTCACCTCACAATTTGTCAAATCCGAAAGTGTAAATTCCCCAATTATCTCCTCATTACTCCTAAATTCCTTGACTAAAACCTCATTTTCCATGCCCTTAAATCCGGGCGAATCATGAACCCCATAAAAACTAACTTGTCCAATAGAATCAAGATTCTGAATTTTATCATCAATCTGGGTGGCATTACTAGGAAATGTTTTGGTAGTTGATTTTTTGGTTCTGAAAGAGAATCTGTTTTTCGGGATGACTTGGGAAGTGATAATTTCCAAGGTTTGTCTGAGGTCGGAAATGGATTTGAGCGAAGCCCGGAGTTCGTATGATGGTAAGAAGTATGAGTTTTGGGCGACGAGGTTTTCGAGGTCGGAGATTGAGAGTGAAATTTTTTCGAGGTCGGATTTGGGGTCGGCGGATTGGGGGATGAGAGAGAGGGATGATTCGATGGAGAGCTTAGAACTGGAGAACTTGGAGAGAAAGGATTGCGTTGATTCGAAGGTGGCGTCGGTGTTGTTGGATTTGGAACCAGAGTTGCGAGATTCGTGGAGGCGAGAGAGACGGTCCAGCATTGCTGCGTGCTTGCGTTCGATGGCTGGGTCTAGGGTTTCGAAACCGCTTGTGGCGGTGGTAGTTGAGCTAGATTCTCCCTCCATTCCTTGAGAAAGAGGGGATTTAGTTTGCTGAATGGTAGTTCGATGAGTGATTGGGTGGGGGGTTGTGTTTTTGCCGTAGACAGACTATTGTTTCTGAATTTTGACTTTTGGACACAAAAGAAAAAAACTTTAAATTAGAACATAATAAAAATTTTGTAATAAAAAAATCATATGATTACTAAATTTATAATAAAAAAAAGTTATTTTATATTTAATACTCTCCGTCCCAGAATAATAGATTTTTTGCGTATATTAAAAAAATAATAAAATTATAAAATTATCAATATTTAAATTCTCATTTAATTGCATATTTTTTTGCACATAACTAATAATACACCATAAATATGAGAATAGAAATATGAAAATAAACACCAAGGGTATTGTAGACAAAATATTTATAAAAAAAAAATAGGCACATGTTATTTATTTTTAAACTGAAAACTTTGACGAGAAAAAGGAATTGGTTAGCATGAAGTTTATTTTTAGGTAAATTGGTCAAATTGACCAATAGAGTGCTGACATGCAAACGAGACTTTATGTGTGTCAATATTTTATTGGCCAATTGACCAACTTACTTAAAAATAAACTTCATGCTAACCCGATCCAAGAAAAAAAATGCAAGTTTTTTGTCCTTTTTTTTTCTTTTATTCACTGCTTTAAAACTCAAAAACCAATAGTCTGAAAAAGATGAAGAAAATAAAAACTAGAGTTTTATTACAAATGGACAATGAATGGAAGTGTTTTCCTTTTGTTGATTTATTAGAAAGGAATGAAGGAAAATATATCCAAATAATAGAAAATGATATGTGAAACATTACCATTTTCAAGCTTCTCTGGTAACAAATGGAACAAGGCAATAGCATAGCTAGCTTGTCCCCAAGCAAATCTAACTGTCAGATTCAAATATAGGAACCAAGTATCAAACCAACTTCTTTGGCAATGGAACATTGATCCATTCTTAGTGGACTAGTATAATCTGGATTCAAAACAGAACAAGAGGAGAATTTCATTACCTACTTTACGCAATAGAGACTAGATGCATGACTATAGAAAAACCTTTCACTTGAAATAAATTGTAGTTGTGCAGTCTGCAAATCTGATACAAAAATTGAACCAAAATAAACTACTAGTATCGTACAATTAAAAATCAAGAAATGGCATCCTAAAGATTTCTGAGGTATACAAGTAGCTCATGCAGAAGCGGATTCCTTTGCTTCTGCAGCAGCCTCTTCCTCTTGTAACTTCTTTAAAGATGGAGGTGGTCTGACAACAATGCTTTTCTTCCATTGCCGATCAAGCTTTCTTGACAACCTCTTGTTAATCCCTTCCACAAGTTCTCTCTCCCTCTTAACAGTGAGCATACGAGCAACCTGCTTCAATATCAAGACAACACAAAGCAAAATGC
This sequence comes from Panax ginseng, assembly GCA_020205605.1. Classification (NCBI taxonomy): domain Eukaryota; kingdom Viridiplantae; phylum Streptophyta; class Magnoliopsida; order Apiales; family Araliaceae; genus Panax; species Panax ginseng. The sequence continues at coordinate 143,150,695 of CM035129.1, read as the reverse complement.
AATGATATTTTTCTCCAGAATTCCTTTATACTATCACTGGACAAAGAACTTGAATTATAAACAGAGAAATGATTGCCAGCATTAGTTATAATTCATATCAAAATGGAATGGAAATACCAACCAACTAATCTGTCTAGTCTCCTGAGAAGCACATCTGAGGTACACAAAAGCTACATGTGCAATGCAGAAACGGTAAAAAAATCTGTCCCCGGGTCAATCACATTACTTTTGGAATGAGCTATATGTGTTTCAAGGTCCTACTCTGATTAAATATGTGTCATCGACTAATTCAATACCAGCCCACACTCGTAAACTTATACCTTGTCCTAGCTCTGAAAGGACACTAATTCAGACCATATATATTCCTTCTTAATAATCCATGGTAGCATTATGACTTGCTCACTATTTGAGGTATGATTTGCTCTATTAATTTTTGTTAGTAATACCACAAGCATAGTTGTCATGGCGTCGTCTAGGTGACGACTAGGCGTCTTGGCGTTGGAGAAGGTTAAGGCAACGCCTTGGACGCCGAACCGCCAAGGTTCACGCATTGGTAGCGGGCCCATAACTTGATTAAATCATTTTTTTACCATGACTCATCATAACCCATTGATTTCTCCAATTACCCAAGTCACTCAACCCATGACCTAAACCTAACCTAACCCATGATCCTACTCCTTTGAATGAGAGTAATGCTCGTGAGGGAGACGGAAATGACTTCATAATTGATGACTTTGCTTAAGCTATGACTAAAAACAGAGTAGAGACTATGTTAGTTATTATGTTTTGGGTTTTAGTGTATATAAAATTATATTGTGTAATATACTTTTAAAATAAAATAAATAATGTATAAATTACACATTGTTAACGACTTGTCGCCATACGAACGTCATGACCGCCTAGGCGTCTTGACGGTCAACTACCACCGCGTCCCACCTTGGCGCCGTGACAACTATGACCACAAGAATGCACTAAATTAACCAAAACTTGTAAATATATGAATTATGTTCTGGACTCCTGATTTCTTGCTTATAAAATGTTTCTTTCAGCCAGAAAGCAATCTTCATCTTTGAAAGGTACCTACAATATGCTGCAAATTATAATAGGGCGATATATAATGACATAACAAATTGACAATAGAAAGAAGAATACCAGTAGGGACAAACAGTTTCTCTATCTTAATCAATTCTAGAATGACGTATCAGCATAAACCACTTGCAAAAAATTAATTAATATGAAACAATCCATTTTTAATCTTGTCATGACTATTGCTTTAAAGTTTCCAATATCTAAGTTGTGATCCTATTTGCTCTGCATCCTATCATGGCTCTCAGCAGAGACATTCAGATGCCCGATCTGGATACAATGTATGATTCAATTGACCGTGGCAATATGCAATCACCTATAACAGCTCTTAAAAAGAGTAAAAGCATCCCAGATGAGTTAACGATAGCTATGATATAGAAAGCTATAAAGACCAAATGCTTCAAAAGTCTGAACTGAGGACTATTTGGTATTGTGATTAACTAATAATGAAAGACATTTATATAATAAAGCTAACAGAAACAGATCTAAAATCATAAATATGATCATACTTGGGTGCCTATTGCCGAATCTCAAAAAGGAATCAGCCAGCATGAAAGTAGAAGATAATTGTGACCCCAAGTATCCAAACTAGTTCACACTTTATCAAGACCATCCAAATGATATCTTTAAGATTATTTAGGGTAGTCAGAACAGTGAGGGAAGGAAAATAAAATAAAAAAGTGACGAAACTGAAAAGTAAATTGAGGAAAAAACTTATTGATGAACATCAATCAAACCATATTCACTTTTACAATGTACACAATCCAATACCAATTATATTACTACTAAATTAAGTACAATGACAAAGTTATTAGCTTTTTCTACTTTTCTTCTCCTGCTCTTTCTAAGACCAAACAGAGGGTTGGGAGCAAAATTTACCTCAATATATTTAAGGGTGTAAATGAACGAGTTGAGCCAGAGTATTGAGTTTCTTAGATTTGGTTCACAAAATTTATCGAGTATAAAATAAGGTTTGATTGAAGTCCGAGTCGAGCACGATTTCGAGCCCGAGCAGTTTGAAGTTTTCAACCGAATATGATCCGAGTATCAATAGAAAATTACAATTTAAGGAGGTTCGAGTAAATTATCGAACTTTAAAATTTACTCATATTTGACTCATTTATATTTTGAGTTGAGCTCGAATCAAATTTTTTGTCGAGTGGTACGAATGGAGCCCGGCCTGAAATATATTCCTTATAAATATGTTGCAGTTTTTTTTCTGTCTAAATTTCTGATCATTGAATCTACCAAAACCAAAACGACTTCACATTTGGGTCAGCTAATTACACCCAAATAAATAAGGGTTTCTCTTTATTATGCATACAAATTCACCAATATAAAAATTTGAGTAAAACAGCAATTAAATTCTTAGCATTAAACATTTCATCAAGCAACAAAAACGTACCCTTTTACGCATACGGCGAAATTCACTGGACTTGAACTCATTACGGGCGGATTTCTGAAGACGAAGCATGAAAAGCTCTCCTTTAAGGTCCACTACTTCTTCGTTAATTTGTTCTGTGGTTAAGCCTCTGATCTCTTTCAATTCTTCCTCTTTTTTAGCCATCATCACCGCGGAAGAAACAGAGCGTGGAGCTCGAATGCTCGGAATGCGCGTGGGGAAGACATGGGCAACTCGAATTCCGTGAAAAGAAGAATTTTTAGGGTTCGAAGAAAGGGGCTTCGGTAGAGCAGAGAAGGTAACGCTGGAAGGGGAAGCAATGGAGAGGCTCAACATCTTGTTTTCGTTCTCTCTGCGAAGGCTCCCACCAGTGTAGATAAGGATATTTATAGTCTATTTATTTATTTATTTTCACTGCTATTTATCTACCAATATATTTCATTCTTTTTTTATTAGATTTGTACTGTTGTGTAGTACTACTATTACTTTAATATAATAAGTTTATTAGTTTTTAAAATGAAAAGAAAATAAAAAAATTAAATTATGATGAAAGGAAATTAAAATTTTGTTTAAGGGGTTGTTGTTATCGAGTTTATAAAATAAAAGAGTTATAATATCTTGAAGTTGCATATAAATTATTTTTTTCTATAAGAAGTCTTTATTAAAAAAATAAAAAAAACAAATTATTTGTTTTCTTGAAATAAGAAAAATGAAATAAAAATCTAAAGTTACATGAGTGATGCATAAAAATCATTTAAAATTTTTTTCCTCGCCTCTTCCATGAATAAGTTCTCAAAAACAAAAACTATAAAATAAAAAAAATTATACTTTACCTTTACATTACTATTTTATTTTAATTTAACTAAATTTTTTTGTTGTATGTGAAAAATATGATACAAATTATTATTAAAAAAATTGTTTTTTTTCTTGGACAAAAAATCCCAAATTTAAGACTCAAAAATACATTGTTAAAGGCAGAGGGAGGTAAGTTACCAGCAAGCAGAATAACAGAGAGCGCCGTTCTTTTGCGTTTCAGACACAGCAGAAAAAGGGTGGGAGAAAAAATGGGATGGATCGGAGAACAAGTGGATTCAATCAAATCTATTCAGATCAGACAACTCCTCACCCAAGCCGTTAGTCTTGGTTCGTTCTTTGCACTTCTAACGGTGTATATATATATATATATATATATATATAGACTTTACATTGTAGTTGTTATCTGAAAATATATGAAACCCAAATTTCATTTGTAGTTCTTGGATTTCTGAAACTGGTTATTAGGAATATCGATTCTTTTGTTGAGAGAAAGCTCAATTTTTTATTCAATTTAATCCAAATTGAAGCTGTTATTTGTAATATAGAGTTTAAATCAGGGAATTAGTTGTAACACTACCAAAATCTATAGCCGTGTGGGTATATGTAGATTTAGGTCATTTTGTGTATATATGTTGTTAACTTTTATTTTTTTCCAGATAAAAAGAGTGTAAATTTAAACTTTCTCTTGTACCTTAGTTTGATTGGATTGAATAGTATGAACTACTGCCACATGCTTGTTTATTGCCAACTCAACTCATTTTCTGTAAGGAACTGGGATCTGAATTCAATCCTTACTCACAATTAACCCAACTCTTCAGAGGATTATGAGACAATCACAGATTTGAGAGATATTAAGGGAAGAGAAGAAGAAGATTGAGATACAGAGAGAAGTAGAGAGTAGGGAGAAGATTTCATTTCATGCATTACTGAGTGACATGTACTCCAAACGAAAATAGAAATGAAATGGAAATTACAATTTTATCCTTTCTAACTCCACTCCACGATTCCTTACAACTTCACTCTACGATTCCTAACTCCACTCCACGATTCCTTACAATCCCTTCTCCTTAAAAGGTCCTTGTCCTCAAGGACGGAAAGTTGGAAATCTAGCATGTATTTCAGACCAAGTCTCCCAAGTAGCTTCAGAAGGCAGAGTGTTAGACCATTGAATTAAAACTTCAGCAACAGGTGCATTATTCTCCTTTACCAATCTACGATCAATGACCGCAATAGGCTCAATAATGAACTGTCCATGATCATCTAATGATGGCAAGACTGAAGACATCTGTGCTACAACACCAATTTTTTTCTTTAAAAGAGAGACATGGAACACAGGATGAATTTTGGCTTGAGGTGGTAGCAACAACTTATAAGCAATAGGTCCAATTCGTTCAAGCATTTGAAATGGCCCATAATATTTTGAATCCAGCTTAGAGTACTTAGACTGTGTCACAGAAATTTGTTTGTAGGGTCGAACTCGTAAGTATACCAAATCTCCCACATCAAAGACCCTCTCCTGCCTATGTGCATTCGTAAAATTTCGCATCCTACACTAAGCCTTAGTCAAATTATCTTTCAAAAGTTGTAACAATTGATTCCCGAAAACTCAAAATTGCCTTGCTGTAGGATCAGAAATCTAGCCATATTGATGGAAAGAAATGTGGGGAGCTGCATAACCATATAAAGTTTGGAAAGGAGTAAGTTGGGCATCACTGTGGTAATGGGGGTTGTACCACCATTCAGCAAGTGACAACCATTCACTCCAAGCCTTAGGTCTTTGACTGCACATTCATCTGAAGTAAGACTCCACACACTGATTCAATTTCTCAGACTGACCATCACTTTGAGGATGGTAAGTTGTGCTAAGTTGCAAACGAGTACCCAATGACTTAAACAATGACTGCCAGAAATGCCCAATAAAATTTTTATCCCTATCTAAAACTATTGATGAGGGTAATTCATGCAATTTATGAATGTTGTCAAGGAATACAGTAGTTATATCAGTAGCAGTAAATGGATGTTTCAACCCCAAAAAATGAGCATATTTGGTAAGTCTGTCTATGACTACCAAAATAGAAGTATACCCATGAGAATTAGGTAACCCTTCAATAAAATCCATGGCAATATCCTTCCACGGTGTTTCAGGAATAGGCAAGGGTTGTAACAACCCAGGAGTAGCACTAATTTCATGCTTGCTTAGCTGACAAACCTCACATTCTTTTACAAATATGATCACATCAGACCTTAGAGGAGTGGGCCAATAAAAATACTGAGATATTCTTTCAAAAGTACCTCTGCGCCCTGAATGGCCCCCAATAAGAGAACTGTGAAATTCTTGTAAAAGTTTGAGCCTTACCTCTGAAGAATTTCCCACAACCAACTTACCCTTATACTGCAGCCTTCCATTCACAAAAGAATAATCAGGTACTGAGGAAGGACTTGGTACTAATTGAGAGATAATTTGTTGCAGGTCTGCATCAGTTGCCCGTGTTTTAGCTACATCTTGAACCCATTTAAGCAATACTGTAGTGAGAGCTGAGCAATTTTGAACACCAGTCTCCATTCCACACATAGGATTTTCAACAAGCTGCCTAGACAATCCATCTGCTAAGTTCTCCTTGCATTTCTTGTACCATATCTCATAATCTAGTCCCATGAGCTTGGTAATCCACTTTTGCTGATTAGTAGTAGTAATTCGTTTATCCAACAAATACTTAAAGACTTTGATGATCTGTTTTTATAATGAATTTGTTGCCCACTAGATAATGTCTCCATTTTTGCACTGTATATACAACAACCATCAGTTCTTTCTCATAGGTCGATAATCCCAAATACTTAGGAGCAATGGCCTTGCTTAGAAAAGTAATTGGTCTGTCCCAACATTAATACCGCTCCTATACCAATACCACTAGCATCAGTCTACGACAAATGGAATGTTAAAATCCAGTATAACTAAAGTTGGAGCATTAACCATAGCTTGTTTAAGATTGTCAAAAGTTACCTCAGCCTCACGACTCCATTGGAACTGATCTTTCCTTAACATGTTAGTTAATGGCTTACTAAGGAAACCATAATGTTTAATAAATTTTCTGTAGTAACATGTTAAACCCAAGAATCCTTTTAAACTCTTAAGGTTCATGGGCTTGGCCCACTGAACCATACACTCCACCTTAGTTCGATCAGTTGATACTCCTTCAGAAATAATGATATGACCAAGGTATTGTACCTTTTGTATAGCAAAGGTACACTTGGACATTTTTGCATACAATTCATGTTGCCTTAACAACTGCAAAGTCATCTCAACATGTTCCAAATGAGACTCATAAGTGGGATTGTAGATCAAAATATCATCAAAGAAAACCAAGCTGAATTTCCTTAAATAAGGAGCAAACACAGTATTCACGAGACTCTGAAAAGTGGTTGGTGCATTAGTTAATCCGAACGGCATTTCTTTAAATTCATAATGACCGGTACGAGTCCTAAAAGCAATTTTAGGAATATCTAAAGGATGGACTCTAATCTAGTGATAACCCGACCTCAAATCCAACTTAGAATACCATTTTGCACCATGAATTTCATCTAACAACTCATTAATATAGGAAACTTATCCTTAATAGTAACATCATTTAAAGCCCTATAATCAATACACATTCTCCATGTGTTGTCATGTTTTTTAACCAACAAAACTGGAAAAGCAAATGGACTACTACTATTTTGGATAACCCCAGTTTTTAGTAAGTCAGCAACAATTTTCTCAATTTCTGATTTCTGAACATAAGGATATCTGTAGGGCCTCAAATTAATCGACTGGCTACCCTCCTTCAAGTTAATATGGTGATCATGTGATCTCACAGGAGGTAAACCTTGTGGTTCTGCAAATACATCAGAAAATGAAACTAATAGCTCTTGCAATTTAGGACAAGAAGGATTCATAGGACTGCACTCCTCACACTTCATAATACCATAGAGATACCCAAAAAACCCATGGGAAGTTGTTTGTAACACCTTCTTACATTCTCCGAAATTCATGCAATGTTACTAATTCCTCGTTTTGATAAAATTAAAGTTGTAATTTGTTGAAGTCAAAAATAACTGGACTCACGGTTTTCAACCACTGAACCCCAAGTACTGCATCAACTCCTCCCAAAGGAAGTACCCTCATCTCAGTAGTTAAGTCCAAATTCTGAACTAGCTAATTGAAATCAGTACACACTTGAGTGTTGTGTACCTGAAAACCATAAGCCACATATGTTACTGGATTAGTATCCTCAAGCTTGACCTTAAGTTTCTTAGCAGCTTGTGAATCCAAAAAATTCCCAGTACTCCCACTATCAATAAGGATACTCACTGGTTTACTAATCATTGTTCTTTGCACTCTAATAGTGTTATTTGCATTGTGGCCTGACAAAGCATATAAAGTTATTTGAACATCATCTAACTTACCATCTTGTAGCAATGTATTTTGCTCTGCCTTTGACACCAACTCTGGTTCACACACAGTTTGTTCATCTGAATCCAAATTTAGTTCATCTGCCTCGAAACGTATCATCATAAACAAGTGAGGTTGCTTGTATTTCCTCCTTTTCTCAGAGATTTGTTCCCTGGTCAAGTTCCTAATAGGTAAAGATTTTTTAGGTTCAATTGTATAACTCTCATTCTATTATCTGCATTCGTATTTCTAGAATTCCCCATTTCTCCACCACTAGGAAACCTTTGCCCACCAGATGCTGGCATTGAAGTTTTGCTTGCCGGATTAATGTTAGTTGAAGGTCTCAAAACAGCTCTGCTCCTTTTAATCCAAGCTTCTAATTTGGCTTCCTCAACTCTAGCTAAACGAATAGTTTCCTTAAGAGTTGTAAAACCCAACTCCTGAATACCTAACTGAATCTCCTCACGTAAGCCACCAACAAAACAATTAATAAAGAATTCTTCATTCAATTTAGAATTCTTTATTAAATCCCAACCCCTGAGCTCTTCAAATCTAGATCTATATTCATCCACTGTTCCTGTTTGTTGCAATTTTTTGATTTCAGCTATGGGATTAACTTTAGTCTCAGGACTAAATCTAGCCAATATTTCGTCAATTAACCCATTCCATATCAATTCAACTCCACTTTCAACAAAGCTATAGTACTAATTCTCAGCTTCTCCCTCAAGGTGCATAGTAGCTAATTAAAGATTCTGATTCTCAACAACATTATAATGAGAGAACAATTTATTACATTTCTGAATCCATGACCTAGGGTTAGTACCATGGAATTTAGGAAATTCAAATTTGATCGTGTGAAATATTCTTTCACAGTTACTGAATGAAGAAACACCTCCTCCATAAGATCCAAGGACAAATTCAGTGGGATGTTGAGTTGAAGGTGGAGGAACAATACCTGAAGGTTGTCTGTCAACTCCAGATGGACTCAAACCTTGTTTCTGATTCTGAGCTAATAACATAACTTCAAATCCTTTCAACATCTGTTCCAATTTCTCATCGAATCCTCTCTTCAATGTTTCCACAGAAGATTGCAGCTGATTTTGTAAATCATGAACATTACTCTCTAAATTAGTTAATTGTTGATTATTAGTAGCCATGGCCGCCAATCGATCTAGCTCTGATACCAAATGTAAGGAATTGAGCTTACTCACAATTAACCCAACTCTTAAGAGGATTATGAGACAATAAGAGATTTGAGAGATATTAAGGGAAGAGAAGGAGAAGATTGAGATACGGAGAGAAGTAGAGAGTAGAGAGAAGATTGTGAAATTAGAGAGAGAAACAGAACAATTCATTTCATGCATTACTGAGTGACATTACATGTACTTAAAAAGAAAATAGAAGTGAAATGGAAATTACAATTTTATCCTTCCTAACTCCACTCCACGATTCCTTACAACTCCAGTCTACGATTCCTAACTCCACTCCACGATTCCTTACATTTTCTTGTTTTTTTTTTAACTTGATACTCCCTCCATTTCGAAATCGTAGTCTACTTTTGAAAGTGATGATGTTTTTAGAAAATTTTGAATGTAACATAATCAATGGCTAAGTTCTCAACTTACTTAATTGTAATTGTATTTGGTAGATTGATTCCCTATAAAAAAATAGTTTCTCATTTTGGGATGTGGGGAGTGTTAATATTAAATTTCAGGACAATTACAAAGTTCCGAAAGTCATCCATTCCTATTCAATACTTTTTCCTTATATATATTAGGGCAATACGACTCATTTTGAATATGACTTGGCCATCATTTTTTTCACTATTTCCTCATTTGTTTTGGCACTTGATGCACAGACTTTTCTTTGTCTTGAAACTATAGATGTTTTGCTTAAATGTAATATTCCTTCAATATCCGGTGCTGAACTTTTTGCACGATTTAAGTGGATTTTCATGTACATGAATTTTTCGTACTCGCATTATTGAGTCCTGTTTGAGCATTGAAGGCTTTATTAGTGCTCATATTAAGGAAGAGGGTTTAAGATTTTCATTTGCGATCTCATTTCAGGTATGATTGTCACATCAGCACTGATAATTTGGAAAGGTTTAATGTGTATAACTGGAAGTGAATCACCAGTTGTTGTTGTGCTTTCTGGAAGCATGGAACCTGGCTTTAAGAGAGTAAGTGCTTTAGTAGAATAATTATTGCAATGGTTTCTTCTTTCTCAATTTGACTTTGGCGAAGTGTGATGTGTTTTGAGGTTGTTTTAGCCAAGCAGTTCATTTAAAGACTGAAATAGGTGATTTCTTGTGAGAAAAAGTGCTTGTTACCATACCAACACTACCTTGGTTCTTTCTTCTGATATGTTTTAGACATAAAATCTACCTGTCTTGTATCACCTTTAGAATCTATATGTACAAGCTCATAAGTATACATACAATTTAAGTTGATCCGCATTACATTTTTGTTAACCACATGCATCTTTTTTAGTTTGAATACAATGGCTAAACAAATCCTTGTAACGTCCTACGTCTCATACACTCGTCATCACATCCTAGTGTTGTCCATATGATACAAGGCAGTACTGTATTAAGTCTCTCACACCCCTCTTTTTGTGCAAAATAATGCTTTCTGGATAAAACTAGGTATCTCCATTGTTTAAAGAAACTATCTTTCCTATTTCATGCATGAAACCAGTGTATGCACTTTTTGTTGTAACACTGTTATACTAAGTTACCATTATATAATCTTGCAGGGTGACATTTTATTCTTGCATATGAGCAATGATCCTATTCGTGCTGGAGAAATTGTTGTATTTAACGTTGATGTAAGTTCCCTTATTTCTTCTTTCCATTTCTAGCATGGGATGCTTGTCAATTCTTTTCTATGTTTTATATTTTAGGTAAGCCCTTGCATAGTTAATATAATAACAGTTGTAGGATGCTTCAGTTTTGGTCTATGTCAATTACTTGCATGTTAGATGAGATTCCGAGATTCTTTCGTACCAACAATTTCTCTACAAGTCTGGGAAATAAAATAGGACAGAGCTCTTAAACATAAGTTCTTCCAAGAGATTTTTTTTGTTTTTTTGCTTAAAATTAGTCGGTAACATCCATGTTAACATGGATCTTGGTTATCTACCAGCGGTTTGTTGCTTTTTGTCTATACTATGAACAAGATTTCAGCTCCATGGCCAATGATCAACAAGCATAGAATTTTTTTTGGCAAAACTATGTATTTCACCACTATACTTGGCAGGTTTTATTTAATACACCATTGAACTTTTAATTTTTTGAATTACCCCATTAAACAAATTAAAAGTTTTTAATTGGATCATTCTGTTAACTGTTCATCAGTTCTGTTAATATCAACGTTAGTTTTTTCTTACGTGGCTTTTTAAAAAAAAAAGAAAAATGACTCAGATACACCACAGACAGATCATCAAACCCAAAGATTTAGCAAACACAGAAATTCAAAACCCAGATCACATAAATTCCTAATATGCTTACAGGTAATAGTGTTTTCCAGAACTCAAGGTCAGTCTTTGGAGCTTCAGCGATCCTTAGAGTCCAAGAGACCAACATAATGAGAGAGCCAGCAGCAAGAGAGAGAGTGGACGTTAACCATGGAAAGGGAAAAGTATTCAGGACCTTCTTGTTATATATATTGAACACCACATTCAAAGCCCACCATGTCGCAAAATAGATTCCGATCTTAACCTTTCTCGCAGCTTCAGCTGGGGTTTCTGTTTGCTCGATTTTCCCATCAACCGGCTCCGATTTATCCGCCTTGATCAGAGAGGAAGACTTTTGATCATGTCTCAAAGGTCCTCTTATTGACCCAAAACCCTCAAGTGAAGAAACATAAAGAGGCTTTGCGATTGAAGCAACATAGGTTTTCGAGCGGAGATCATTCTCCGTCGAAAGTGGCGGTAGAACCGAGAATTGCCGTTGGGGAATCGGGGATTTCTGCCGGAAAATATCAGAGCTGTTAATCGGTACAATTTTTAAACATTCAGCATCGGTGACCTTATACTACTAAAATTACCAAATTGAAACCCTAGAAACTTACATGAAGCTTGACATCAACAACACGACAAAAGACCACCGCGCTCCCTTTCTTCGGCAACGAAATCAGTGGTCCAGCACAGGCGTGCCATAGCTCCAAACATACCGTCGGCGACAATGCAGCCAAATTAGCCGGAGCCGAAGCAGAAGACGACGAAAGACGTAGGCGAATCAAAGGAAGACGGCGTCGTCTCCTCGTCGTCTTCGTTGAAGGCGTTGAGATCAATTAACCCACACATAATCTGAAAACCCTAGAAATTGAACAATACATAAACAAAATACTCACCTCAATCTATATATTAAGATGGATAAATCAATCGAAAGGAACTGAGCCAAGTGTGTCAACTCCACCTCCTACTTAATCTTTTCTTTTCTCTCCTCTCTTTACTTTCTCTCTCAAAACTATTTCTGCATCAAATCACGCCACATGATTTGGGTTTAAGGTAGGTATGATTTGGTAATACCCCTTATATCATGGGTGCTGAGTAATATAGAAGTGGCTGAGTCATTTTTTCTTTTTTTGATAAAAAGCCACGTAAGCAAAAATTAATGTTCAATTTAACAGAATTGAGTTTCAGTTAACAGACTGATCCAATTATAAAATTTTAATTAGTTTAATGGGGTAATTCAAAAATTTAAAAAGTTCAGTTGTGCATTAAGTAAAACTTACCAACTATAGTGGCCAAATTCATAGTTTTGCCAAAAAAAAATTTTGTGGGGGTGTGGGGAGGGAGGGGGAACCTGACGGCGTAGGTAATAAACCTTATACTTATTTATTGTTTTGATAAGAAACTCGGTCATATTGAGTCCCTCTTGAGTCTTCTTTCCTTTTGGTTGCATTTGGTGTTTCTTGAATCTATTACTGTGCACGGACTTTTTGGGGGAGTTTGCATTAGGAGCCTAGTGTTGTTTTTGGTAGGCTCTTTGTATAAGGTGGAACATTGGTTTCTTGGGGCATAGGATCATAGGTGGGTCTTTTTCTTTTATGCTCTTCTATACTTCTCATGTTCTCGTGGTTCGCCTGATTTTGTGCTTTTGGTGGATTTTATTTACTAATATATAAACAAGAAAAGATGAAACAAAATCAGACAATTGGTTAGGATTAAGAAACATAAATTCAAAGAATAAGAGATCTGCCAGTGGACTTGAGAAGTAATACACACAAAAGAAATTAAATTGCTCATTGCAGTGCAACTGAGAAATAGAAAAGTATCATGATATCCATCTTTATGCAGTGTGTGACTAACCAACAGTCAATTCTCTTTAGCATCCTTAAGAGGGTCAGAAATGTTGAAGCTTTCAACCCGAAATCAATTGGTAATGAGTTGAGTAGCCCACAAGGATTATAGATTACAATGCAAGTAGACTTGGCAAAATATAGTTTTGGTTTGGTTTGGTTATGGTTTACAAAATGTGGTTTTGGTTCCATTAAGAACAAAAACTATATTAACTGTTTTTAATAGGCTTAAATATGTTTCACTATCCTAAACTATCTGACACATTCCACTTTGGTGATCCATCTTTTAATTTTTTCAATTAGATGATTCAACTATTGATTTTTTTCAATTTCATTCAATTGAGGCTGCCCCGTCAGAAATTACTGACATGGTTGTCTTGGTAGGCTATAGTTGATCTGATGTGTAATGAAAAAATAATATTTTAATTTTTGATTAAACATTTATTATACATGAAAGGGCAAAATGGTTAAATCTCTTTATATTAACAATTAAATCTAAACATTTCCTTCTCTTAAACTAAATCAATTTCAAATCAAAACAACACAAGATGGAAACAACCCAAGATTTCTCAGCACAAACAAAGAGATTAATAATAATATCCACGAAATCAGAGGTAACAAAAACCAAATCGTTACCATCATAGACATAAAATCAAACCCCAGACACCAACAAGAAAAAGATGAACTGATTTCGTTGATGAACTAATTTCGTTTGGATCTAGGAAAAAGCGATTGAAATTTGGAGCGGAGATGGTTGAAAATATGGAAGATGCTCACAAATCCTCATATCTGCTCCTCTTTCTAGATCTCGACACATCCCGATCTAAGCTGGGGGGTGGTCTATTTTCTGATCTAAGTCTGAGGTCTGTTTTTCAATCTAAGCCGGCGGCATCCAGATTTAAGACATAGGAGGGTGGAGGGAGGAGATAGAGAGAAAGATATCGATGTCGAGTTTAAGATGAGAGGATTTGGGATGATAGAGAGGCGGGATTCTCCTCAAACATCATCCAAAGGGTTCATCATCTATCGATGAATTGAATGAGATTTGGTCTGAGAATGGTTTTGCTTTATTTTGTTGTAATGTAGATTAAAAGACTGAAAACGATTTTGACATCGAGAGAGAAGGGTGATTTTTGTCGATTGAAGTTTTGAGTTTTGTGTGGATGAATGAGATTTTTGAAATTTCTAGGTTTCGTTATAATTAAATTTTTGGGTTTGATAATTTGGTCTGATAAAAGGATTTTTGGGTTTGATAATTTGATTTAATAAAATAATTTTTGTTTTATGATTCAGTTTGAAGAAATGAGTTGTTAAGTGGTATTGATATTAGTGTAATATGTAATATATATGCGTTTACATGTTTACCCCTTATTTACTCAAAAATATGTTAGAAAATCATTTAATAATATTTTTTTATTACATTTATCTAGTAGTTGATCATGTCTGCATGCCACGTCAGTAATTTCTGACGTGGCAGCCTCAATTGAATGAAATTGAAAAAAAATCAATAGTTGAATCATTTAATTGAAAAAATTGAAAAGTGGATCATCAAAGTGGAATATGTCAGATAATTTAGGGTAGTGAAACGTATTTAAGCTTTTTTAATATGGGTTAGAACCAAATGGTTATAGATCCAATATGGATTGACCATTTTTCAAATCTCAAGTTTACTATTATAATGGTCCAATGAAACAAATTATTTATTATATCTAATTTTTATCTCCTTTAACTTCTCTCTCTATTTTTTTTTAGATTCTCTCTCTAAAAATTTTTATACACTTTCTGTTTCTAAAGTTTTAATACTCTGTCTAAAATTTCAATTTTTTATATACTTTATCTTTCTAAAAATTTTATACCTTCTCTCTCAAATTTTTGCACAATCAATTTTTTATACACACTCTCTCTACAATTTACCTATGACTTTCTAGAAAGAGATTAAAACGTATCTGTAACAGTACTAATATCAGCAGAAGCTTTTTGGTTATTTCTTTTTTCAATCAAACGAACATAGTCCATCAAATTTCGAAATCGATTTACCACATTTTTCTTTCTACAGTAAAATAAAAATGACTTTTTAAGATAGTAAACGTGATGTCCAAATTAAATAAGACCAAATTAACTTTTTATATGCGACTCTTTAGATAGAGAAAGTCAAATAAATTTTTTAGAGAACATTTTAGGGGAAGGGTATTTTTTAGAGAGACAAAGTCAACTATTTTTTAGAGAGTTAAACATTTTTAGAAAGAGATTGCGAGAAAATTTAGAAAGAAAGTGAAGATAGAAAATTAGATCATGGATGAGTTTGCTAAATATGGGTCAAAACTAGTTAACTAGTTTAAACCCATATTTTTCATTTATAATATAGGTCTAAAAGACTAAAACCAACCCAACCCAACCCATACCACATAAAGTAGTTATCCAACCCAAATAAATGGAAGTAATTGCGGTTAACCCAATGGTTTTTGACCTATATTGACATGTCTAACCGCAAGGTTACCTTACCAATTGACAATTGATTTATGGATTCTTTTATCAAAGCAAGTATTTCAATCCACATGACAAGCCCTATGGCCTCCTGTATTTCACATAATCTAATATCACTTGTTTAACCAAATCTAATATCAAGTTTATGAATTACTCTAAAAGCATAATCTATTAGAGAATGTGTCGACAATGTATATCATTATCATGCTTTAAAAATTAAAACAAATCTTCGCCCCTGCAAGTTGAAGAGCAGCCTTATATTGAGGCACTAGCTTTTCTCTTGTCTTTTTGGAACAACTGTTATACATATCACATATGTTTAGCAATCATGTATATGAAGGGTGGAAATTCTCTTAAACTGAATAAATTGCATATGATATGGTAATACTCGTGCACTTGATGACTTCTATATGTGCATTTCAAGTGTGCCATTATATCTTATGAAGCTTTTTGCTTGTTTTTCAGGGACGTGAAATTCCCATTGTCCATAGAGTGATCAAGGTATGCAGTTTCTGGAAACCTTTTCTTCTTTCTGAATCTTCTTTGTCCAATTCGTTTTATCTTGTTCTACAACTAAGAACTTTTTAAGTATCAAACCCTAAACACTGGCCAGAAAAGAATATTTACTAAGTTATGAGAATCTGCTGTTTATAGCATAAATATATACTTGAGCTAACTTATTGATATGACAATATGTGTGTGTATTTATATTTATGTTCCCAGGCCCCCATGGTAATTTAAGTGTTTTTTTTCCTTCTTTGTACCTTCAGTTTGCATTCCTTGTTGACATTAATTCTTTTCTTTGGTAGGTTCATGAGCGTCCAGATACTGGAGAAGTTGATGTCCTGACAAAAGGTACAAAATCCATTTTGTGAAATTTAGAAGTCAAATAACTAGATATTCATCTTTTTGAAACTCCTGTTGACACAAATTTGTGTTTCTTGAGGTTCATAATAAAGTCCTCGTATATAGAATCTCCACAGTAAATTTTAATTAAGTCTACATTTTTTCTATTGATTATGGTCTTTATATCAAATTTGTCATTTAATTGTTTGAATAAATAATAATCACTGATGATCAATCACTTTGTTATATCAGGAGACAATAATTTTGGGGATGACAGACTCCTGTATGCTCATGGTCAGCTCTGGCTGCACCGACATCATATAATGGGAAGAGCTATTGGGTAAGTTGACATTAATAATTAGACTTCTATAGTACTTTGGAAAGTAATATACATATATATATAGAGAAAGAGAGATGGAAAAAGTGGAGCAGTAGTTGCCAGTCAACTGGCTGTGGCAACCAGTCCAAAACGGCGTAGTTTGCTTGATGAAATGGTGAAACACCAAAAGTGCCATTAATGAATATAAGTGAACTGACAAGACTACCCTTAGTTTAATGAATTGCCATAACCATGTTTGTTAGCTGTGGTTGCCACAACTATGCTAATCCCTTATATATATATATATATATATATATATATATATATATATATATATAGGGTTCCATCCACAAGAATCGGTTGTTGTGGAGCAACCCCTTTTTGGCCCGTTGAAATTTCGGTTGGACCAAAAAAAAATAAATCAACAGCCAAAAAGGGGTTGCTCCACGAATCGGTTGCTTTACTGACAACCGGTTGCTTTGGATGGAACCCTATATATATATATATATATATATATATATATATCCCTATTTTACTTTCTGAATATTGGTCATGTATATAATGTATTCTGTAGAGCTTATGTCTCGTACAATTTATATTTTTTTTAATTCAATTTGCTAACATTAAAGTCTCAATGGTTATGCTCAATAACTGAGGACTAGTGAAGTAGATACCTGGCTTTCGTTTGTGTACTATTAATTTATGTTTTAATTTTTATTGTTTCAGTATTCCACACAGTTTCTGTCCTTAAAGAATGACACTTGCTGGTATTTTCTGCAGGTTCTTGCCTTATGTTGGTTGGGTGACAATTATTATGACTGAAAAGCCTATCATCAAGGTTTGGTTTCTTCAGAAATCATTTTTGTGGCAATTTTTCTAATTTATTTTAGTTAGATGTTTCCAACAACTGCTCAAAATTATTGTGTATCAAAAAGCAATACCTGAAGGGGGTTTTGTTTTCCTAATCTTTTTTGGAGAGGAAAAAGGATGGCATACATTAATAATTAGAACCAACTCATGTTTCTCCTGTTGCAGTATATCCTACTTGGTGCCTTGGGACTGCTGGTCATAACTTCCAAGGAGTAGTAGCAAAAAAACGAGTTCTCTAAGCCAACCCTCATCAAGAATCTTAAACTTGTCAGATTGGCATTTTTGTAGACTACTACTAGTACTTGGGCTGAACAGATTTTTTTCAAATGTTTATACTATTTTTTATATGTGCAAGTAATCTGCATGCACGCTTGTTGAAGTTTTATTCTAGGTTCCACATATAATAAATAGGGACTACGATCATGCATTCTTAATCCCATTGATTGCCTCAAAAATGCAAATAACATGAATATTACAGCAACTAAACATAAAAAGCTGGTCAAAATAGAGATTTTAGGTCTGAATGTCTTACTGAGTTTTAATATGGATGGAATAGATAGGTAACTTAAGTTTTCTATCAAATTTCTTTGTTAACGAGTTTTTTAATGAACAAAACAAAAAATAAATGGACAGAAAACTTGAAATTTTTCCATCCGAAAATCAACGAATTTGGACAAAAAGAAAAACTAAATAAGATTATATTTTATAATTCCTAGTATACCCTCTAGTTTATAGACATAAAAAATAAAACTAATTTAGGGAAACTTAAATTTATTTTTTTTCTTTATAAACTCGGTATCAACTTTAAGAAAAACTTACTAGTTTTCTATTTATTTATTTTCATTATAAATTAGGTTTTCATTCTCTTTTCCGTCCCAAACTCAAAAACAGTGTAGGTGGCTAACATATATCTACATTGATTACAACAGAATAAAAACACCTATGAATGTAAAAAAGCTTTTATAGATTAATACCCACACATTATCTTACACTCAAAATGGGAAAATACTCGAACATGACTGTCAATGGAAAGATCTCAGAAAACTTTCTTGCTGAAAAACAAAATAAAAACTCCCTTTTATAATAGCACAACAACTCCTCAGTCAAAGCCTCCAAAGGAGTGATTCTCACAATCCACAAGGCCCATCACACCGAAAACATCCCCGATAGTATTTTAGATCAAAAGCTTCTCAATAGCATACTGTTTTCAAAAATAAATGTGCAGAATTCAGAAATTCTATTGAAAAAAGATCGACAAGCAGCAATCAAGAAAGCTTAAAATGTACATACCTTGAGTTGTTGAATTTGGGATTTTAATTGACTTCCCTCATTGCTTGTGAGTTGTGACAGAACATGAAATGACAGGTCTTGTGACTCCACAAGCACGACCAAGTGCTTGCTTCGAAGGCACAAAAACATACGGCACATTCTGCCAAATACAACTACAGCATTAGTATTCTTCTGTATTTGTTTACTAATTATGTAAACAGTCGCATCTTAAATACATTACTGTTTGTGTAACTAGCTAATCCTTCAAATCACTTCTGAACCTTCATTACATAGTACCAGATTTACTGATTCTTTTTCAAGGAACACAAACTTAAACGACAACTACACATGGAAAGGTTACTACAAAGCATAAGGTGACTAAAAGAGATTTTTCCTATCCAACCAGGAAAGGAACGACAAAAAGTAAAAATAGGTTGGCAATAACAGCATGCTAGTTCTGATATAAAAAAAGAAAAATGCAAGAAAAAGATTAGCATCAGTGTTTATGTGGTTCAGCAAGCCATCACCTTGTTCTAAATCATAAAAAGTGCCCTGCCACAGGATTAGTGGCCCAGGTAACTGCCAGTAGTGTTACTTAAACTATAACATATAATTTATTTTTGATAACACACATACACACTCATATATATATATATATATATATATATATATATATATATATATATATAGAGAGAGAGAGAGAGAGAGAGAGAGAGAGAGAGTTAATATTCATCACTGAGACCAAACTCTACCTTCATTGCTGACTGAGAACATATTCTATGACTGCTAAACAATCTTACTTATAAGTGAATGATTAAACCGTTTCCGGTTCAGCGTTATTTTGTTAATCATATTTGTTACTCTTTGACTGTTAATAATTGACCACTAACCAATTTATGAAGATTTGATATCCAAATGCTTCATTTTACTCTAGAGGCCCCAAACCCTAGAGAACACGGGTATGACTTTAACGAAATATACATTTAGTAAAGCTGCAATGCCTAATCTTTTTTTTTCCTGCCATGAACATTCTGTTGATATCCTACCAAAACACAATTCTACATAAATCTATTACTATTACAACCTAAAAACGACCAAATAAAGCATGCAGCTTTATGACAATTATCGAAGCTAAAAACCACATTGCTACAAGCATTAAAATACCTATAAGCACTAGAATGATTTTTTTTTTATAATCAATACCCTTATATCAATTTAGTACCAGATATGATTAATGATTTTAACAACCAATAATTTGAATAAAAGATATCACCCCCATCTATACACACAAATAAAAATGAATTATACCTTATCCTCCCCAAGGAGGGGAAGATGGAGAAGGATCTCAAGTGGCTCAGTGTCTGCTGCCATCACTACAAACTCAGATATACCCCTGTTAAGGGTCTTTGTTGCTGCATTTATGAGGTAAAACAAGACAATAATTTTTTTATAAAAAAAAAAAAACTAAAAATCATTACTTTTAACAAATGTAAATAGGCATGCAATTACATAAAATTAATTCACCTTCATTAGCACCCTTCTTGAGCTTCTTATAATTGGCAGCTTGTTGAACTAGATCCAGTATTGTAATTGTTAGCTGTGCATCGGCCAATGGATAGGCTTTTGGATTCACTGCTTCGCCTGTCTGCAATTATCACATTTACAAACGAAGAAGCTCATAAAGTTCATATATAAAAACATGTAGCAGTAGAACCATATAATTATTATTTAAGATTAAAAGTGGACAGACCTTACCATTTTTTGCCTGATTGGAACAGAAGGGAGAAGCTATGGTTTTTCGCTGGAGTGGGGAAGAAAAGAAGTTGTTTAAGGGCTAAGAAGAAAATAAGTGTAAGCTTTATAAAATCGTGGGCCGGACATGGATATAGAAAAAGCCGGATCATAATATGCTTAGCGGGTCAGATTATATGTAATAATCTCCTGCCTGTTTGGTTGACAGGAATAATAAGAGTTACAATTTTTCCTTTTTTCTTTTTTTATTAATTATGATTTTAGTATTATCAATTATCGATAAGAAAAATACCAAGAATCTCATTATAAATAACTTAATAACATAATTTTGTTTACGGGTTTATAAATTTTAATTTTGTTTATAAAATAATAATATTCACATGAACAAAAATACTTGAATTTCACAATCTCTATTAAATTAGTCAGTAATGTTGTATCTGGAATCTCTCACTTCCAACTCTGGCATAAAATACTGTTTTGTTAAACATTCCAATGCCAATCCGTTTCTTGTGTTGTTAAGGTGCTTAGATTGCTCCTTTTCTTCTTTGGTGGTTGGTTACTTGGTACCTTTTACTTCCTTGTTTTTTTCCTTGTGCAGAGCAAATATAGGACCCATAAATTAGGTGGGTTCTTAATTGTAGCCTATAATACGTTCATTTTTAAAATTCATACCTAGGACCTCTTGCTTTGCAAGAGGCCTAATACTCCAACTGAGCTGGAGCTCATCGGTGTGGGAAGTGTTGTTATGATGGCTTATTGTGTTAAGACGTCTCTGCTATAATTTATGGGAGGTTAACCAAGAATATATTATTTCCTTTATCAGTTGTTGATATTCTTAATCTTCAAATAATTTATACTATTTATCTTTTGTTTTCTTTTTCTCTCTTGTAGACTTTTAGTTATTTTTATATAGATTCATGCCTGGTGTACCCTTCTGCTTGAGATTAACATAGCATTTTTTTGGGGTGTATCTGGTATATCCATCATTTGATCGATAATCATCCCATGAATTTCTGAATTATTTGCTAAATGAACTCGTTGAAAAACTGGAGAAAGAGGCTCGTAGTGCAAAAAGTGATCCAGAAACCTCATCACCACCTGAAAAGATTGCAACTGGACCGAGAGATGGTCATCCTAATGGTGTTAAAAAAGAGCCTCCTGTCACCTGGGTGCACAAAACTTTTCAAGTAATTTCACATGGTCTTTTATTCTGTTCTATGCATTACTGTTTTTGGTAGCAGGTTTGTTGTACATGCTTCAGTTGAAGTGTTTAACTTGATTAGTTGATGGAAAATATTTAGGGACATAAGTTTCACAATCAACCTATTATCACCTTGGGTGGTGCACTACAAAAAGGATGCCAATGCTTAAACATCAAATTTAGCTCTTCCTGCATACTTTATTGTTTACCATTTCAATTTTCTCGGGTTTCTCATTGTCCTCTGACTATTTGTTAGGGTATACTTACAAATGAAACAAGGTGCTTACAGTGTGAGACTGTAACGGCAAGAGATGAAACTTTCTTGGACATGAGCCTTGATATTGAGCAGAACAGTTCAATCACAAGTTGTCTGAAACAACGTATCATTTGCTCTCTAATTACGCTAAAATTTATTCTATGTTCCGACTTCAGCTGTTGGTTATGTTACATGTGTAGGATTAATTTTTGGATTTTTGTTTATTGAGACGAATTTTTAGGGGAAAATATTGAACTTATTAAAAATATATATATTGAAACAATTTGGGCTGCCTGTTGCAGTTCTCTCTTCCAATTTTTCCTACTCTAAAATCTATGAACTTAGTTTCAGGGTATTATTTTAGACTTTGAAATTGTGATGGTTGCATATAATTAATTTAGCAAAAAAAGAAAAGAAAAAAGATGGTTGCATAAACTAGTAAAATCTAATAACCAACTACTATCCTCATTCAATGCAGTTTGCAGGAAGCCCAGAAGAGAATGAAGATAAAGAAGCCACCTCAGATACTGGTCATTCATCTAAAGCGGTTCAAGTACATTGAGCAGCTTAGCCGGTATAAGAAGCTATGCTATCGTGTTGTCTTCCCGCTGGAGCTGAAGCTTGCAGATGCCGAGTATTCACTATTTGCCGTAGTCGTCCATGTTGGGGGTGGGCCCAACCATGGACATTATGTTAGCCTTGTGAAAAGTCATAACCATTGGTTATGTGGAGATGATTGATGAGTCCGCTGTTCAGACTTTCTTTGGGTCGGCGCAGGAGTATTCCAGTAATACAGATCATGGGTACATCTTGTTCTATGAGGGAGTTGTTTCTGGTGGCACAAGTTAAGGTGGATTTTCAGTTTGATCCAAAGATTTTCCCTCAGGTTTACTTTTATGAAACTTGTTTACTTACCTTCCCATTTTATATTTTCTGGAAATATTTCTGATATGTCTGATCAAGTGAGATGAAATGAGTAAAATGTAAAATTAGAGGTGGTTGGCATGTACAGTGATGATGAAAGAGCATTTCCTAATTTTGTTCAAGAATGAGGGGACAAAAAGGTAGGGTATATGGTGGTTTTTATGTAAATCGTGTTTGGAGACGAGGGTCTTGGCCCAGCCTGTTAAGGGACCAAACCTCCCTAGCATTTCGCTAGGGGTCCAAATATATCCCAAGTATTACATGTAATGTTGGAGAATTTTCAACTAACCATAGAAAATGCAGTTATTCCAGTTCCTCCCAACTTTTGTGTGGAATATATCTATTGGTCTTTTCCATTTTCTTTCATTGTAGATTAACTCTCTTTAGCTTATATTCATATACCATCTCCATTTTGCAAATTTTGCATGGATTTGAAAGGGAGGACCTTGGAAAACAAAAGAAAGGATTTGAAATAGGCTTTTGAATTTATTTTTTCTCATGCCAGAAAAACAAGGGGAAAAAAAGGAGGACTTTGGAACGAATAAAAGCCGAGGCAGAATACAATTCTTGCATGATGGTAAATCTTACAAATTTACTTGTTCATTTAATTGAAATCCAGGTCAAGGTTGTTGAATACAATTATAGTTCATACTGCAATAACAAAATTTACAAATTAATCCATTTCAAATCTCTGTTTCAAAGTTCAAATGCAGTTAAGTTGACTCTGCATATGTTTGCCAAAACGGATAATACTTGCATTCAGGAGGAATATCAACAATTGCAGGGGTCATCTCTATCATAACCTCGTGTTGATAATCCACCGGAATCACAATGCATTGCTGTAAACATTGTTTTAATCGTGTTACCGGAAGAAGAAAAAATTATTGTATCAATAGTCAACTTATATTAAGGGGTGCAAAAGTAGATACTATTTATCACATACATTTTGCACAAACCAAAAGGCATGATCTTTTATATTCACACCACAGTCTCTTCAAATAAATTCCTTCTAACATAAGCTGGACAGACAGGATGGTTAAATCAGGTATATATAGGATTTACAAATGAATATCAGCACACCCCTAATCATACATTTATACTAATCAATGGAGATGGATAGAGATCAAGATTTTACAAGGAACTTTGTAATACTTCAGTTAAATTAAGCTTCTGTAGACATGAAGGTGTCATCACCCAATAATGCTTCAAGATCGATGAGATCTTCATCAAAATAAGCTGCTGATGATTCCTCTGAATTGTTCAAAGCCCTGTCATTTGCAGCCTACACAACATGGATCAAAACATCAAATTAATTTCCATTTGAAGGATGTTTCAACAGACGGACAAAACTCCATTCTAACAACTCGTTAACTCGATGCAGATGATTGATAATGGAAAAAGGTTGTTTAGGTTACCAAGAAGTGGAAGGGAATTTTACTCTTAAGATACAAGATTCCGATAATCAGAACATGGTTATTGTCAATATCTATACTATTTAAGAAAATTGTGTGTTTTGTTGCAAGTCCTTGTAAGCAGACTATTTCAACATGAGAAATAATCTCAATTTCAATTTAAATAATGATAACTATCCACCCACTTGAAGAAGTAAACTTTATATAACTGAGAAAATAATTATCTACTTCGCAAATTTACGTGCATCGCGTGTCCCTCACCCGTAAGCATTAAGCGATTACATCACGTGGTATTAACTAGCTTGCATCATGCTGGTCACCATATGAAAGTTTCATTTCAATTAACACAGGATAGGTACATTCAGCATGATCATCTTACACTTTGAACCGTGGGCATCTTGCCTTCATGTTGCACATGAATCAAATTGCATGAAATCATAAAATAAAGCCAATCACATTGAATTTCAGGTTATACTAACACTGCAGTTAACTAATGGCTACAGCTCTTCAAGGCAGGATAGTGGCAAAGGGCCACATAGAAGGCGGTTAGAGTGGAATACGGTTAAAAATGCTAACTACTCCAGCCCCAAAGTGAGTGTCATAGGACTACATCGTGGGATTCACTACTTTTTTCTGTTATCCTAAGAAGAAAGTATGGCCCATTTAACTTAAAGTTGCATGGTTTTGTAGAAGTGACAAAATTTAGGATAGTCATCAAGGAAATCATGACACTCAATTTGGGCAAGGGAGTGTACTGAAGGAGGAGATACACACTGCTGGGACCTCAGATGAGAGATGGACAAGAAGGTGAGAGTCTAGGCAATTTCAAAAGAGAAATGAGTAGGATTCTTGTCTAATCTCCTTCACTGTTTAGAGAGTTCAGCGTAGTAAACGAGTTGACTGCCTCACTAGGACTGGAAATATGTGAGGACCACATTGGGGAAATACATCCTAAAGTGCTGGTAACCAATATTGCAGCGAATGCATAACTCTAGCTTCTAACTATATGCCCCAAGGGTCCCACATACTGAAATGTGAGACCCTGGTCATGGAGCTTCTTCAGGTCCTTACTAGACCCAAAGACAGTACCCCAACCATTGTAGTCAGCGAGCATCGGCAGTAGGTGTTGCACAATGCAAACTGATTATGTTGTCGTAGGAGATTCTTCGATCAACACTGCAACATGGACGGTAGTTTGTTGAGATGAGTTCTGATTTACCATATCAAAATATAATTCTACTCGCAGGAATTCTAAATCACATTTCACGTATGACTATAACTTTCAGATTATGCATACCTTCTCTAGAAACACAAAGCTGAATCTATAGTTATAGGATGCATGCTCGACACAGTTACTTAAATGTTGAAGTAACAATACCTTAGTTTCCTGAATCTCAGACACAACATTCAGCAATCTCCGGTATTGGTCTCTTGCCTCCGGATACTGAACCATGGACTTCACCCTAGCAAGGGCTTTTTGCAACCTTTCCTCCGTTTGCTTTCTGCCTTCTTTCAAGAAATCATAGTCATCCTCCTTCGACGAAGTGTCTTGCATGCTGGGGCCTTCAGGAAGTGCCTCTGGCTTGAATCCACTCAAACCTCTCCCTTTCCTTTTCCAGCGTAAAATTACCTTGTCCAGAATTCCCACGGACCAGATAATCTTCCTATAATTCTTCCTCACCTGGTGCCCCCTTACATGAGCCTTTTAAACATTAAGCTGAGAGTTAGAATACTAGAAGTGAACTTGATTGAAGATATGCATGGATGATAGTTGGCTAAGGATAAAATCTTTGCAGATCAAAAAACAAATAAATAGTGGAGTTGCGAACTTCTGAAAAGGGAAAAGTTGCATAACACCTGAATTTTAACA
The DNA here is from genome assembly GCA_020205605.1 of Panax ginseng. Classification (NCBI taxonomy): domain Eukaryota; kingdom Viridiplantae; phylum Streptophyta; class Magnoliopsida; order Apiales; family Araliaceae; genus Panax; species Panax ginseng. The sequence continues at coordinate 143,124,453 of CM035129.1, read as the reverse complement.
ATTTGTTGCCGGATTATCAAAAACTCTTTTCTGCCTTTGTAGCTTCGGAATTTATTCTGTATTCGTGTAGCAGCAGCATGTACCGGCTCATCATGATGTCCAGGCCTGTTAGTCTTGACAGCAAGAAGTGAAAGGGCACGCTCATCTGACATTCCAAACTCACCATCACCATACTCTTTTAGCTGCTTCTTTTGGAATGACTGCACCCTGAAGACTTGATGAATGCGAGCAGCAGCTTGAGTAGCATTACAGACAGCAGCTAATGTATCCTTCAATGAAGATCCATGTTGAAAGTCCTCATCATTGATTGGAGTTGCAGTCCGCTCTGCAACTGTTTGTACAGCTTCAAGTCCAGAAATATCTCCAGCATCACCCTCCTTTGATTCTTTCAACTTAAGTGATGAAAGATGCGAGCTCAATGCAGACTCGGCAAGATAACCAGCGATTCCCTTGTGTCCATTGCTGGAAGCCAGGTCTGCCGGAGTTCTGCCCCTTGGATATTTGGGTGTAGGATCTGTCAATGGTCCAGGAGCCGCACCTTGAGAAATGAGGAAACCCACCGTCCGCTCTCTAATGTTAAAACACAGGTTCAAGAAATAAGATATCATTGGATATTCAAAAAAAAAAATGGTGCACTTAGCATTACGAAAGTTGATTGTCAAAAAGATATTGAATGAAAACTTCTATTTCCATCATTTGCATAAACCCATACACTAAAATAGAACTTAATAAACATTCAAGTCACTACCTGCCATAAGATGCTGCCCAATGAAGTGCAGTCCACCCATTGACATCCCGAAAATTGATACTAACACCTGCTGCAACTGTGGGTGGTATAGCCCAGTCGTAACCAAGCGCAGCTGCAAAGTGGAGCACACTTTGGCCACCCTCATCTACTACACTAGGGCCTTTTCCACCCTCAGAAACCTTCTGAAGAAGCCATACATGCAACTTCTCCTTCAGTAGTTTTTGTAGTAGCCTGTCCCTTACCTTTTCTTTGGAAATTTCCTCCTCAGTAAGAATTAGTATTTGGTCCCACTCACTGTCATCCTCTTTTATTAATGAACTAATTTTACAGCTCAAGTCGGAAAAATCATCCACAATACCAGGAACTGAATTTTGGGAACCAGCGGATCCCAATGATAAAAGTTTTCCAAATCGCATGTGAAGAAGAATCTCACTTGAGTTATCACTACTTGTATCCGTGACATCCACATATCGAAGATTATTAACAAGAAATTCAAACTCTCGTACTTCACTACACGCCAGCCTATTAGCACATGTTACGTAGAAAGGAACTCTTCCAGCCTCGTGATGGGGTGTATGGCAACGAAGAACACCATCTGATACAACCTCTGCTGGAACTTCCAGCTCCCCAAACATACATGCCCATTTACAGTTCACCATGTCTTGTTGACTCTTCAGGAATCTTCCCGTAATCAGGACCTGAATGTCATATATGCAAAAAAATGACCAAATATATTTAAGCACTCATCCTAATTTCTTTGATTATGAAGCTAATTATCATAAAATTTATAAATTCAATCCTAATATGGCAAACAGTCAGGATATTGAAAACACCTAATTGAACTTGTAGCAGGAAGTTCAAAACATAATACTGTACTGTACCTTGACTTCTGACCCAGAATATGCGCAGTTTGGTGAGAAATCAATAATGCTATAGAGCTGGTCCTGGGAGAGAGAGGGACCCAGCATATAGGTGTCTAATTGCACTTGGGAGGAAATAATGGAATCATCAACTCCACCGTTGCTTTCAACTGCCTCCCAGTAGGTTCCAGAGCTGGACTGCATTTGTGGCTCATTTACATCTCCAAGTTCGTTACTCATCCATCTGTCAAAGCTGTCAAGCTTTTTAAGACCTTCCTTTATAAAACCACCAAGCAATGGCTGTTTCAAAGCTGAGTAATTGGCTTTTCCGTCCAAATTCATATTACTTTCCAACTCTGTTTTCATAGAACTTCCATCTTTTGCAGCTGCAAGCTGTCCATCTATATTGTCTTGGATATGCTGATTTTGCTCATCAGGATGTTGAGACTCCATGGAATGGAATAAATCCACAGAGCTAACTTCTCCTTCATAAAACCTTGTGCTGAGATGATATGCTGAGCCTGAAGGTAATTTCTGATCCATGGAACATTTGAATATGTGAGAAGAATAATCTTCAGAAAACTGTTTACAAGTTAAGTTAAAGCATGCAATCACTTCTACAGATTCAAAGAAGCAAAAACAGTTTTTGCAGCCAACTGATGTAAATATTACAAATTCAATTTGAAGTCCAAGCTGAGTTCCAGCGAAAGCAACATTAATATTTTGCAGCTACCAGCTTCATAAGATGTTGGTAAACAGAAAATTAAATATAAGATCTACCGGTCCACATAAACTATGCCAATTACGATTCTAACAACTAAGAGATACTGCACTAATGTATCAACATAAGATCCTTTTTACTTGTTGGATTAATTATTAAGGCATAAACTTGTGTTAGTGTACCACCGACATGCCGCGACATCTAAGAAAGATCTAGCAAGGACCCAATACCATGATATATAGATTCATACTCGAGATTTTTATCCAATCACTTCCTATAGATTTCATATGTATATAGTGAATCATGGAAAACCTCAGTAAAACATGTAGCCATGGGATCAAAACTTCCAATTGAAAAAGTAGTTGGTAAGGGTACCTATCCAAACATAGTATTAAATGAGTGAAATAAGTGTAAAGAGTTTCATAGCACAATAATTATCAATTAATCAATAACTATTTTATGATTTAAGACTAGTATTCTTGTTCTTCAATTAATTCTATCATTTTCTTTGTTCCTTTTCCTTTGTTAGGCCATTGTGGGAGCATAATGACATTCTTCTGTGCAAACAAAACATCTAGAATCTTTTAACCTCTTTATGAGTTCTTTTTTTCTTTCACCAGACATACTTTATAACTACTTTTTTTATATATAAAAATCTCCCTTTTTCAACTGCTTCCATTTAAACCTTTTCTTCTTATAAGATTTTTTAGTCTTCAATATTTCAGGAATCCAATTTTCAGTTATTCTTGCAATATTTTATGGCAACATCCTTTTTGTTGTACTGTATTACTTATCTGGCTTTTTACCTTTTACAGCTAAACACTGGTATAGTGGTATGCTATCAGGCTCTATATACAATTTTCTTTCCGGTTTGTATCATCTAGTCATGTCAACGGCTTCTTGTCTTGTGCAAATTCTTTAGTAAATGTATACTCTCTCCGTCTTCAATTAGAGATACATTTTCCCTTTAATTAGTCCATTCCAAAATTAGACATACATTTCTATTTTTATGCTGTAAAGTGACATAAAATTTCTACATTCTATTAATTGTATTTTAGGTAGATCGAGTATTATTATATGCCTGATGTCACCACTACTACATTTTTAGCTAGTGTTAGAGTCCTTAGGGATATATTTGCAAAAGTAAAGTTATCCTTAAAAGTCGTTTTAGAAACGTATCTCTAAATTTGAAGCGAGGGAGGGAGTATTAAATTATTATAGAACCAATCAACCAAATTGAACAATCTTGGACTCCCATAATGGAAGTCAATACCCCATCTCTACAAAGTACAAACCAAAATTAAAGTGTGCCTTCACCTTGAAAGATAGATATGATATACGGAATATAGAATCAATGAATACCACACAAATATTTCACCACATTCTGTGCATATATGCCCACATAACTAGGGTCAAAGACAGAAACTTTTATAAAGAGGGGGCAAAGATTGACATTTTCAAAAAAATAAATAAATAAATATATATATATATATATATATATATATATATTTTAATCTCAATGATCACTACAAAATTGTCTCCATGGTTTGTAAACGAACTCTTAAGTATTTCACTTTTCAAACAACTCTTTAACATAGACCCTTTTCTTTAGAGTACGAAATAGTAATGGTGACATTTATGTTGTTTTAATTATGTACCCATAACTAGAAAAAGAAGTCATCGGAGAAACTAATTTATTCAGCAAGTAAAAGAGAAAAAAAAATTTGAACTACTAAACTATTCAAGTCACGAAAGTAACATCACAATATAATTTTAATTCTAAGAACTCTTATAATGCCAAAATAAGATTATTCAGAATATTCATATATGTACTATTGTACTAATCATCAATGATGTCTCCATCATTCAATTTAGATAGTGAAATAATTATTAAAAAACAGTTAATCCACAAGCAACTATCTCTCCCTAGTTCTAGAAAATAGGTGTCACAATTCTATTAAAAGCGCAACAAATGACCAGAATCAGCATAAGTGTCAAATACTCAAAAATGTGCCAAAATAAGGGAGTTATGAAATATGTCAAACATAAGGGAGTCAAACATAGATCAGATAATGGATAACAGCAGATAAAGCATATGGATTTTTTGCAGTCATTCTGTACCTGCCACTCTCCTTGGTCATGTAAATGATTTCCAAACTCCTGATTTTTACTAAAGGCATCTGTAGAAACTTGGCCAAGTATCTCATTCTGTTGTCCAGGTATAATATTCAAGGAAGGTTGGGAAGGCGAATGAGAGGATTGATAAGGGGAAGACTGAATCCTGGCAGTAGAATTTTCCAGAACATTCTCCCACGATGGGAAGTCAAGGTATTTCTGGGGATCATAAGTTAAACCAGCTTCAAAACTGTCTTTAATTTTATCTACTTGGGTAAACGAGGCAAAATCCATCCCCTGAATAGCTTGAAACTTTCTTTGGTAATCATCTGTTAACATTTTGATTCATGACCACTTGTTTAGAAGAACGGTTCAATGAAAAAATAAAAAATAGAAATAGAAAATTAGAAGAAATATTTACTTGATAGAACTGGATAATAGGGGGCAGAGAGTGCATCATCCATCTTTTCCGTCTCAGGCTGTTGTAACTCAAGAAAAGAGTGGAATCTGGAACTTGATTGGTGATTATATGCTGCAGAAAATTTTTATGTATTGTTAATAATGTAGAAAATTCATAAGCATATTTACAGTACACAAGGTAATGCGGAATATTGACACGAGTAATATGAATCAATTGCAGATGGATTAGGGTAGAGACTACATATGTATCGCAAACACACCTGATTCGGCATCTGCATATTCTGAGGCTTGAGTGCTGTTGAGGCTAGTTGTATCAGTAGTTTGTGAAGGCACTTGATAACTATATGGCTGAAATTTTGTAGACACAGAGCTATCCACGTCAGAATTAGGTATATTTTCTTCAGTTTCTAGGGAGCTGGGAAAAGCTCCTTCAGTCTCTCTAGAATGGTTATAGTGTTTCCTGTTTCCCTGCAATAGAAAAATTTTGCAAAGATTTTAAGCAGGATAACAATTTTATCATACAGAAGTTATCAGCCATATCAGGTGGCATCTACAATGTGATAGGGAAAAGTAACCCCATACATCTCTAAAGTTTAAAATTTAAATGTAAAGGTGTGCACTTAAGAGAGCAAAAAATAAAAAATCATAACCTAGTAGTCAAATGCAAAGGTGTGCTCTGAACAGAGCAAAAATAATTATGTTCAAGTGACTCACAGAATGACTCAGTGAAGAGGTTATCAATATTGGATACTGCAAGAATCAAATACAGTTTTCACACTAAAGGAGGAAAGCTTTTATACTTTTGAGATGGTGCTTAGTTTACAGTGGGGGCATGAATAGTCCTATTTTGCAAAATTTGTTTTTAATCAAATAAATGCTTTGAGGGGGAGAGAGACAAAAAGAAAACACCCAGTACATCAAACAGTTATTTGACTATTTTACACCATGAACATTCTAAATACACAACAATTTACATATAAACTAGATATTTTACAGGCAGGGCATCTATAATATAAAAGAGAGCGGCTTCAGCATCCAACGGCCTCAATTAAAACTTCATCATCCAACGGTGAATAATATATCTCTCATTTCCCCCCTATTCAACCCATCAGGCGGCTTGCAATTGTTCGGCAAAATTAGAGTTTGAGGAGAGAGAGAGAGGAACCTTAAAGGAGAAGTAAGGCTACGGAAGAAACTAAGGAGAGAAATAACCATCTTCAGCTCTCTCATCTCTCACTTCTTCTCCACCCGTTCCATTTTCCTTTCTTCATTAACTGTTAAGCTCTAACACACCCGAAAGGGTTACTAAACTTCATCAATTTCAGTAAAAGCTCAACAATTAAGCTAGGTTTTTTTCTCCCTCTGCTTTTATCTTTTTCTTCTGTATACGTTTTTGGTATGGGGATGTACAGGAATTTACTGAAATCAGTCATTATATTGTATTCGGATCCAATCCGAGATTCAGGTAATTATTTTTCTTAGTTACGACTTTCCCCAATTTGCGTAAATTCTGCTGAATTGCTTGCTATATAACTTGGGATTTCATCTTTTTTATGTTTCTTTCTTAATTTCTCAGTGAACAAACGGAGATCTAAAGTCATCATATCGAGGCCGGTAAATTTGAATATAACCTAGAAGGTTTGGAATACAACCTAGAAGGTTTGGTCGAATGGCCGGTAAATTTCTTTCTTATTGTTGTTGTGTTTGTTAGTTTTTTGCGTTCATTGTTTATAAATATCTCCAGAGCTTTTGTTTTGAATTTTTTTGAATGCTACACATAACAAAAACATTTCTAATCTACATGAAAAGGACTTTGTGTATGTATTTAGTATGACACACTTTCAACTGAACTCTTTATATGTTGGAACTCCTTATATCTTATTAACGATCAAATGCAAGAATCAATTAAGGGATTTTAGCCCTTTTTACTACTAACTTTTTTGTTCGTGTCCCTCCCCTCTCCCCCCTATATCACAAGTATATTTAATCCATTTTCATACAGTAGACAAGCTTGCCAGACAATTATTTTGAACTTGCAATTGGAGGAAATGAAATTAGGAAAGGACATCCATTAGGGAACGAACAACATTATCATCGCCTTCTCAAATAATTTAGAGAGCACTGCAAATTTATTTGACAATCAAAATGCATTTTTAGTTGCTTAAAAAGGTCTTTTACACAATTAATCATAGGTAAATTGAAATGCTGAACATGGCTGCTTTTAGCTCTTTTCATGAAAATCTGCTGCTATTAACTCATCAGCTGGGATTGGAATGCTTTTTTTGAACTAATTAGATTAGTTATTTTCTGATTTATTTATTTATTTGTTTTTATTATTTTTGTGCGTCTCTTTCAGTATATTTAAACCAGGAATCAGTGGTAATAAGATGCAATAGCATACATTGTGTAGTTCTAGAGATCTTTGCTTTTGACTATTTTAAATGTTAATTAGTTTGTGGTTTTCTATGGGATAAGATCAATTCTTGTGTATATATGTTAAATTTATTCTTTTTATTTTTGTCCATCTCAATGCTTATTCGTTGTTGGTCATATCTACTGACTGTTGCCTACACAAAGAATTTTATGGGCTATATCTATGCAACACTTATTTTCCATTACATTTCAGTGTAGTTGTTTCCATGAAAGTATTGTTGAAGATAGTCAATTGAATTTTTTTGGGTGACTAACAAAATTTATGGAATAAAGGGAGTGGAAATTTCAGAATGAAAAAGTAAATGGATGTAAAACCATAATACTTCATTTATTTTAACAAGATATAGCTTTTTCTCTATAGTTCAAGTATATTCACTTTCGAGGAGACCTGCCATTTAATATATGTGTTGTTCCTTACATGCTCTTTGCAATAAATTTTCTATATATCTACCCTTATTAATCTTCAATCACCCTGATGTTTAATTGCCTGCCAAATCACTTTGGGATCTAGGTTCTGTATTCTCTGATGTTTTTACTTCTCTTAACTTCCAAGTTCCAAATAAGTCAGAGCATAACACTGCCCATATGTGGATTTAACTGGGCCAAACCCTGAAGTTACTTATTGCTTATTGGGGATATTGTCACGCTCAAGCATCATGTTGAGGGATGATATTATATCAGCAGTTCTGAGTATATTTGTAAATATACAATCTGGGGATATATACTGATGTGTAGCATTTCTGTATCAACCAGAATGGATTGTGCTGGTTGGTTTACTTAATGCTATATGTGCTGTTGTCTATCGGCAAAGTCAATCTTGGTTTATCCTAATGCACCTATGAAACAGCACTTCTGTGAGGATTCGAAGTATGTTTGCGGCTCAGTTTCTTTCTTATGTAGACCACAATCTGGGTGAATCAAATAATAATATAAATTCCTTCTTTATCACTCTTCTTGAATATGAGATTGCAAGTAAACTATTGGATCAGAACAGGCAAATTCATTCTATATCGTGTGGATTATGCTTATTTCGATAAGTCATCAAGGAAAATCCCTACCATTCAGATTTCGTTGTATTCTTATTGCTATGGAAGAGAAGGATGTCTACTATATTTCTTCAGTTGCTTCTAGGATATACGAAGGTTTTCTCATTGTTATAAGCTCAAACATGGGTATATCTAATTCTATTCATTATGTGAGCTGTAATTTCTATGGCCTCTTTAGAACATGCAGCAAGACAATATAACTGTTCATTATTATGTTACTCATGTTGTTCCATGTAATGGTAAGCTTAGCTTCATTGTTATCCATCTGCTTGTTCTCGACATTATGGTTAAGTGGATGGTGTTATCCATTGATTCCATTCTACTAGAATCGTATTTTGCATTGCAGGAAGGCAAGATTATCGAGGTGGTGACTTGAGAGATAAGATTGGGAGAAGGTGTTCACCAGTACATAGGTATTCACTTTGACAGAGATGCAAGAGTCCGACGGATATCTCAAGGTTAGAATTGCATCTTGTTTTGTTACTGATATCATTGGGCTCATTATTATTGTAATATACGTTGTAATTTTCTAATTATCAGTACAAATTTTTCTTTTTCACTTTGAGTTCTTGAGGATTAGTGGAGCCTTATTCTGTTGTTTGAATATTTTGTCTGATGATCCGTGTCTTTTCCTTATAATGGTTACAAATATATTGACAACAATAAATTAATTGAGGATATTTTTATTGCTCTATTTTCTATTTGTGTTTTGAGTAAAATTTGGTCTTTCTTGTTTTTCTATGTTAATTTATTTCTCTCTTATTTACAGGATATAGTCCCTCTAGATCTCTGGAGAAAAGAAGGTAACATAATAAAATTATTTATTCTTTATTTGTTATTGGCATTGTTCCTACTTTATTCTTATCTTATTGCAGTATAATTTTGAATTTATATTGAAAACTGGTTGCTAAATGATCCATGACATTTTAAATTATCTTAGCCCATGTCTCTCATTTTAAATTTATATTTTTTGTGTTCCGTCTTTTGTAAAGTTAACTAATTATACATGGTTATGATAATTTTGGGTATGGAATGATGATTGTTTTGGTGGTTTGAATATTCATTGATGATTGTAAATTTTGTAGACAGGTTTAGATTTTTCTCGATATCTATTTTTAAAGGAAACTCTGTCGAAATTTATTGAAATTAGTAGCGACTAGCTTGATGTTTTGGTGGTTGGATATGTGTTGATGATTGAGTATGTATTAATTATTGTGGTTATATGGTGAATTATGATAATTGTTATGTCTGATTGTAAGTTATTTTAAGTTGCAAAAAGTCTTTAGGTAATGTATTATTTTTCGAATTTTAATCTAATTTTTCGTTTCGTCGTGCCTTCAGACACGGGTAATTACTAGTAAACAAATAATTTAGTAACAGAAATGAGACAACAAGCAACTCAAATTGAATAATTATCCAATAAAGCATAGTTCAGAAAGTAAATCTCTTCATGAACCCATCTAGGAGGAATGCCAAGAAGCAATTTTCAAAAGACATAAATGAAGGAACAGTAAACATTGATAACCAAGAGACGAGGCTGTTTGGACATTGGACAGGATGAATAGATCTAAGCGAGCCCAAGCCAGAGGTCAAGCTTGGGTAATCATGACCTGATAAACAAACTTTTGACAAAATAATTAAACATTACTTAAATTTCATATGCCAGTCATGTTTGCAAATTAATAGGCTTCGATCTTCATCATTTTCACAAAGAAAGAATGAAAAATCTGCTATAGCCATGCTACACAGGATCCTCGCTTGTTTATGGAAGCAAACATAAATGGAACATTTTGCATTCAACCAAGGAATGTTCCCTAACTTAATAACTAATTATGGAGAAAAGCTAGCCTATTTCCACATAGAAAAAAGTAAAAATGCTATCATATCACAAGTGCAACAAGGCACCTCTATGCTGCTAGTTTTCAATTTCTACCTAATAGAAAGATAAAATAAAGAACCATCCATTTGTCAAAAAGGAAAACAAAAGGTTATGTGCAATGAAGGTTGATGAGTATACCAGTAAACACTGCACCAAAGCTAAAAGTACTAACGAACGAAACATCAAAAATTAAATTTATATATGTGCACACACAAAAGATAGACGGCCCCTATTGTTCGTATTTCTAATATTTCTAGGCTAGGTCCCATGGCCAAAGTTAAGGACATTCTCTTAGATGATGGCTGGCAACTACCTCAATTCAATCACAACATCATGATTCAACTTCGGCAAGCTTTTGATTTCAGCATATCTTTCAATATCACCCGTGAGGACTCAATTCAATGGAGGACCATCCAGAAAGGCCCAGTCAAAACTTCTCTGATCTGGCACTCGATCAGATCCAAAAGAACTCCTGTCCCGTGGCACAAGCTGATATGGCATAAACTACAGGTCCCCAAGTTCTCCTTTATTATGTGGATAACAACTTTACAAAAACTTCAAACCCTTGATCGCATTGCAAAATATTCTCATATTGTGGATCCTAGATGTTGTCTTTGCACTCTTTACAATGAAAATCATGCTCATCTTTTCTTTGAATGTGAATATTCTCGCTCCATCCTTTTGTCTTCTCTCAATTATGGAGGTTGGGCTAATGTGCCTACCAACTGGCATGTTTTGCTTATTTGGGCTATTAGTAATTCAACAAAAGGAGTACACAAGCTTATTTTAAAATTACTTATTGCAACGACAGTTTACTCCATTTGGGCTGAGCACAATTTTAGACTTCACTCCAACCCAAGGCTACCATCTGAGGTCCTCTCTTCTATTATTCTTAATAGAGTCAAATGAAGATTAGTTTTTTTTGTTAAATTTTAGAAACCTAAGCTTGTTGATAATTCTTCTTGTTTGGGATGTATAGTCTGCTCTTGATTTCTAGTTGGCATCTCATATGAGCTGCATATGAGGCTCCCACTATTTTGATCTGAGGTATGCCCTTTTGCTATTGTAAATATTTTCTTTTTAATACAGTCTTAAATTTAGCCCAAAAAAAAGATAGACGTCATTCAAATTGAATGTGGATCCCACCATCCAAAAAAGTGTACTTAAATTGGAGGGTGCCAAAAAAAAGGACGGTAAAAGTTTAAAAGAACATGGATTGACTTGATGATAAGTCATACATTTGTAACAAACAACAGAACATCTAATATTTGAAGGAGAAGCATCAACAATGGTCCCACATAGGAGGACAAGCAGATGGAAGAAGGGTCTATTCTTTAAACCGAAAACATGTTAGCTATGAATCATGAGGATAAAATCAGGTCATAAACACATTGCAAAAACATGCCTACATATTACTTATCAAAAAGAAAAGACTAAAAGACAATTTGCACCCTAAACTTTACACCCATGTTGACTTTTGCATCCCAAACTGAAAAAGGTGTAACTACATCCCATACTTCAATTAAACGTAACAAAAAACATATTTTCTTCACTTAACCGGTCAAAAGTGACCGGTTAAGGCTGTAATATTTATTACAATGGGGTAAACTTGGAAGTTTACATTTATTTCACATAATTCCCATCCTTCTCTCTGTTAAACTCACATTCGCCATCTCCAAAGCTCGCTCTGTAAATCTGCAGGTTGAGCAGCCATTGTTTACAATAGACGATGAATTCCTTCCTGGTTCAAATAAAAATAAAACAGATTATGTTGTTTGGTCAAATCTGGAGTATCCAAGTCTCCTGAGTGTCAATCAATTCCTAGATTCGGTACTTTTAAAACCTTTTTGAGTCTTAATACTATTAAATATGTCTCTTACTCCCAAGGAAAATTTGGGAAAAATATTGCAACTAGGATCTTAATCGTAGAAGAAGAGGTCAATTTTGATCTGATTCTTCTTCTGGCTCTGGTTCTTTTATCAGCTAAGAATGAAATGCATTCAAGCATGTTACAATAATAAAACAACAAATTTTTATGCTAAGTCCAGGATACATTATTCCAGATAGGGTAATTCATTGTAAGAGGGACTAAACCTATCTATTGCACTAAATTTTCATAATTATTTGATAATATAACAATTTTCATAATGTGTCTCTTGCTCAAATAAAATATACCAATTGTTGTAAAAACGATTTTCATGAGGGTTAAATTTCTTGCGGGTTTTAGAGACTACACATGAAGTCGGAAGGTTCTCAGTTTCGGCACCATCTGATATGCCTTACAAGGAAATGGCTCTCTCGAGGAGCAGAGCGCCGCCGCCCTTCTCCGCGTCCCTCGTGCCTCCCGCGATGTTTTTTGCCTCCGTGACGACTCACTATCCCTCCGCCAATTTGTTGCATCCATCCTCCTCAAGCTCAAAAAGGTCCCCCAACACTTTCTGCTCATTCATTGATTCATATATGTATAATACTTTTAGGTTTTTTTATTCAATTGTAATTCTTAATTTGTTTTATTATGAATTTATCAATTTAGAAATCTTTATGTGCATATGAAAAATACAGGGATATGCATATCTATACAGTACATGGATAACACATTGTACACAAATAGCTGTCCAAACAACCAAGTATTAACAACTTCAAGTTGCCTTCTTCTTTTTTGAGCTGTTTAAAAAATGCATTAATATACTCCATCCATTCCAAAATACAGACTTTTTTTTGGATAATTTTATGTTGTCAAAAATTCGAGAGCAGAGTATGTTTGGAGAGCAGAGTATGAATTCGAGAGCAGAGTATGTTTGGCCTTGAAATGTGTTTGTCTTTTCATATTGTGAGATTGTATGTGTTGTGGCTTAGTATAGAGTTATACATGTAATTCAATGCTTGTAATAATAGTTTTATAGACTAATTGGTAGCTGTTGGTTTCTTTGTTTAATATATAAGCTCTTTGTTTTGTTGTACCATGGTGAATTTGATTGTTTATAATTACAGGTTACATGTTCTTGATTAAATGGTTTTTGTTGTTTCATTGATGTAATTTTATATCTGTTTTCGATTTGGATTGTTGACTTTGTAATTAGGTTTTTGTTTTGTTTTCAAAGAACTTGAGAGCTGATGAAATTGGTTTGGTTTGGTTTGGTTTGGTGAAGAAACAGGAGAGAAAATTAGCTGATGAAGAAGATGTGGAAAAAACTTCAATACCCTTTCAAATGCACGTGTGTGCCTTAGCCGGTCATTTTTGACTGGTTAAGTGAAGAAAGTATGTTTTTTGTTACGTTTAATTGAAGTTTGGGGTGTACTTAGATACCTTTTTCGGTTTGGGGTGCAAAAGTCAACGTGGGTGTAAAGTTTAGGGTGCAAATTGTCTTTTAGTCAAAAGAAAAAAGCATGCATTTGTACTAAATGTTACATAATAATAAGCATGTCTAAAAAGTACCTAATAAGGGTAAAAAGGCCATTTGTTATGTTCATCCATTTCATAGTTTGTAATTTATATAAGAAACTTATTGCCAGCTACCGTTTCTCAAACCAGTGGTCTAGGTGAAATAAAATCAACAGAAAAAGGAAGAGCCGCATATTAACAGAGAGGGTGAAATAATGAATAAGGTACTATGCTTCTAAACAAGGTCCAAGCATCTTACTGTCTAAAGTGCAATTGTTTGACAAATAATTCACGCTGTGAAGCCTAAAAGAACAGCATTCTTCTAATATAGCAAGAAAAAAGAATCTATTATGGTAATTACCCATGATATCTTACTCAATATAACCAAAAGTTGCTTCAAATTGAAAGAAAGAAAGAAAAGAAGACAGAATGAGGTAAAAGAATAAATTGTAACCTTTACTTCCCGGTAGTGTACAAGAACTATGTGAGAGAGCTCCCTGCAGCAGTTGTCAACCAAAATAAAGTAAGATAGAGAACCAGAAAGCTCCAACCAGACACTGTTATGAAACCAAGGTACGACATACATAAGGTATGAACATTGGCAAACTTATAAGGATGTTTTACTAATCACATGCATTCTGAGAAAAGACTAACTCTTTAGTATTTACTTTTTGCCAAAAGTAGTTATCGAGGCTGGTAAAAGTTCTGGTGTGGCATCTTTACGGTTGTGGGGTTAGCGTTTAACTCCTATTGCTATTCTTGAAGATGCAACTTAAAATCAATCCACTGAGTTTAGTATTTATAGGATGTAAATATTGGACCACAACCTTAACCTTTCTTATATGACATTATATTCTCAACGGTCTTAATGATGTGAAAAATGTGTATCCTACTTCTATATGTCAAAGCATCCGACCCGAAATCAGTTGGGGAAGAGAGGGTTTTTGTACGGAGGGCAATACAAGTAAAACTTGAGTAAATCAGTAAAACTTTTATATACTCACTCTTCAAGCAACCAATAGCTGCGCCTTTGAAAATTTTCGTTATCTTCTCCATGAGCGTAGTAGCAATGCAAAACGTCAATGCTTCCAGCCTGGAAGGATGTATATACATTAATTTGGAGCATGATCAAAAAATTTCAATGAAAAAATAACTAACTATTGCTTAATAGAAAATTAAGAAAGAAAAATAATAGCAAGCAGTATACTCCCTCTCAAGTGGAGTGTCATGTTTCTCTCTTTGGATATCCAAAATTATTTCTCTTATACAAAACCATTGCAACTTCAATACAAATGGATTTTAACCACCGTGAGGAGTACAAATGAAAAAGGTATTTTTTAAGGTTTTAATTTCTTCAAAAATTATTTTTAGAGGGATATAAAAGAAACAAGTTGGTCAAAAAATGCCTTGTTGACCATGACATTTAATTCTCCATGGAAAGAGTAGAATTTTATGTATTTAAATATACCAAAGATAGATAGATTTACCACATAACCTCATATTATAAAAGCAAAATATCATTACTTAGCACCTACCTTGAGTCTTTCATGAGCTTCCTTAACTGTCTTTCCATCTTTTTTCTTCCTCCAATTATGTCCATCTTTTCTAAAATACCTCAACACTTTTCGGTCAAAAAGAAAAAGTGAACCATCTGAAAAAGGAGATGCATGTCAAGCCAATGTATACAAGAAGACCCCAACTAGACGGAGAGAATTAATTAACAAAGTATTTTTTACTTTCAACTATATGATATACAGTTACAATAATTTTATTATCAATGACCTAATGATAAGCTAAGAAGGAGAAGGAAAGAGAAACTAAGCTGGCAAAACAAGTGGTGGGAGAGAGTATAGTGTGGCGATAAAGGGTAATGAAGCAGGAGGTCAGCACTGTTTACAAAACCAATAAACCGAAAACACAAACCAATCTGAACCAACTTATAGATTTGATTTGGATCTCTTTGGTTTTTAAAATTGGTAAACCTTACAGTCTAGTTTAGTTAATGGATTCAACCCTCGATTCAAACAGACAACTCGAATATGATCAGTAATAACAAGCGCGTCATTAATCCCTTAAAATGCTTACATATATAAATATATATATATATATAAATACACATTTAAATATATATATATATATATATATGTAATATAATGAAAATTATTAACATTCTATAATATGTATATGCAGCTCAATCAATTAAATGTAGGTACTAGGTAGTATCATACTTGGAGGCTTATTTGCTGGCTCGGGTGCAATACGAAACTTGTTGTAATTTCGAAGAATTTCACATATTTCTGCAGGACGTAACCATCGATGTTGAGCTTCCAAGAGTATTTGCTCAATATCTGCAGTAAACCAACAACTAAGTTAATATATCTGCACAGGTTTGTTCAAGTATGCAAGTAGAAACAAAGCTGAGAAATACAAATTATCAAGCTACTAAGTTAAAGCAATTTTTTTTCATCCATCAGCTCAGCGATTTAGTATACATGAGACATGTGCAACCAGCAGAATTCCATATCTTGGTTCTAATCTATTTTCTTCCAGTAGTCCCATCTTCACTACTTAGGTTCCTCCACTTTCAATACATAGTAACAGGATCCTCTCCTACAATTGGGTTGTATGTGCTGCAAACATTTTTCTTTCTTCTTTGCATTGATTGTCCTGGTTTTCATGAAAAATGAGGAATAGGAAAGTTGATAACTTGATAACCATAAAAGATTGAAAACTGATCCTTTAACCTGAGCTGTGCAGCATCCACTAAAAAGTAAGATAAAAAAATGCCATATAGCTCGTTATCCTATTTGTATTATTTCATGGCCCTTCCCCCTTCCACCCCATATTATAGCATGATTTCTCCTTTTTTTTTACTTGAAGACTAGTGTATATGCTATAAACATCTTGTAAGAAAACTACCTTTTCATTTCGAAGTTGAACCACTCTCATTACTTGCCTGTCTAATCATTTACTAGATTTTTTTCTCAGCTACTAACACTTAGATTAGTACACATTTCGAGGTTAGAAATTCACTCATGTAGTCATGTTAAAGTTTGTAGATGACTTGTTGATGTACACAGCTGCTCAATGAAATGCATTGTCGGAGAAAACTGCAATGTCTCTTTCAGGTGTTCTCTGGCATGCTGGGCAAATACGGATTGGCATAGAATTTTCTTCTGTTAATTGATTATCATTTTAAACTGTCAGCGTCATATATATTACAAATATCTAATTCTGAAGCCTCTGGGATTGATCAATTATCCTTTTAGTTTTCACCCAATTATTGCTTCTCATTATTTTCAATAATTCCGAAGCTCCGAACCTCACAACAAAAAATAGTCATGAACGTATAAAATTACATATACATTCACTAAATCTCAAATTAACATAATTCCAATAAATTCATCAATATAAACAAAATCAATGAACTTTAACAGTAAAAATTCGAACTCAAAACATGTTCAATTAAGAATCAGAAGAAAGGAAGTGATGATAGAACATAAAACTAACCTAATTGAGCTCCAAGACCGTACCGCCGGCTTTCCGCCATGAAAATACTCTCATACAACTACCTATCCACTCCGATCTCAATACTCCGAGCTCGCTAATCTACTGAACTTTGATGAATTGATTACAGTACGAAGATTTGATTCAACAAATAGATACTGAATCGCAGCTCCTCAAAACAAAAAGTCTTGATCAAATAAAGTTAATAAACCGTTACAAAAAGCATAACGAGTAAAAAAAATATAAAAGGGGGAGTTATTTTAATTTGGCTAAGCGTTTCTGGGATTGTAAGAATGAAGCAGCGAAGAAGGTTAGAGGAAAAAGAAGGCCGCCGAAATGGAATCCAGTTATTTATAGTACAGTATACACTCGGAATCCTTTGTAGTAGAGCGATGTAAGACTTCAGTCTCCTTGACGTGAATTCCTTTTGATATTTCCACACGTTTTAAAAGAAAATTAATCACATTTTGGCCCCGATAATTTTCCTTTATTTCAGTTCTACCTACTAGTATTTCTTTTCTTTTCTTTTTCTTTCTATTCTCTAATAGGAATTTGGTCCAATGATGCATTAAGAAGACATGATGCATTAATTTGATGGAGTATATAAATAAATGGGCGTCGTGAACTGGTCTAATAATTAATCTAGCCATCTAGGTAGGTTCTCCTGAGATGAGATCCTCTGTCCTCATTTTTTCTGTCCCCTTGTGTTCTCTTATTTAAATTTTAACACATACTCTTTTATTTAATACCAAATAATTTTAAAATTAAATAAAAAGTTAAATGTCAAAATTTAAATGGAGGGACACAGGGGAAAGAGGAAAAATAAGGATAGAGGATCTGCTCTCGGTTCTCCTTGGATTGTGGATTTATGATACTCCATAATTTAGGAAAAAAGATTTGGATTTTAAATTCATGGTTAATTTTCATACAGGTTGTTTAATTGATAACCTAAAAATGCTATAATTGGAGTTTAATAATTATTTATGATATAGGCATCATATTTTTAAAATTGATGTAGCATATTATAGTATTTTAAAAAATACTACTAAATTATAGGCTAAGCATCATATTTTTAAAATTGATGTACTAGCATACATATTTATTACAACTTTAAAAGAGAAACTGGAGTTACCCTCCATCCTAAATTATGGGAGTCCTACAAATATTTGGTATTGCTCCTAAGAATGTTGGTTTGGGCCTATGCTCTGTGTAGGAGACGGCACTAAGTTTTTTAAAAGGGTACTTTACATAACTATACAACAAATAGAAAGATATTACAACAATAGTGTATCAATTAAATAATTATAGTAATAGTGCAATAATATATAATAATATCAATAGTAGTACAATCCACGTCACATAATTCAAACCAATAAAAATAGAAACACCTTGATTCAACGAGAAAACTACTCCACTTTATGCGGCAGTTACCAATTAAACAAAACATTCAAAAATCGAGACAAGAAACGAATGCTCCATAGAAGAACAATCCGAAAGCTTTTATAGATCATAACCATCTTTAACAGCGGATCAATCGAGAAGAAGCATAATCATTCATACAAAAGAAGCCTAATTCGAAAGCACAAAGAGGCAAAAACAGAGTAGCGAAAAATCGACATGCACAAACCGATCAAAGGTTTCTGAAACAGAAACAAAAGATTTAAATAGAGATTGCAAACTGAATCTGAAAAGTGAATACAAAGGTACGAATCAGTTAATCTATATATTGAAATCATTTTTTGTTACCTTTGAATCCAACTGAGAGTGTAATTTTTATCACAATAACAAAAAATAAAACAGAATAGTTTTGGTTACCTTATTTTAAGTGTTCAATATTTGGCAAATCACCTTCACGACATTATAATTTGTGGTTTGTTTATAAAAGGAATGAAAACAGTATGTTGCACGAGCAAAGATACTAATAACGTATATTTTAGTTACTGTATAATGTTAATTTGATAACCAATTAACTAGCATTTTTAATTTCAGTTACCAAATAGCATTTATTACAAATTCATATTTTGGAAGCATTTATATAAAAATTTGGCAACACTAATATAATTGTGAGACCCCAAATTTTATGAATAAAGATTTAAATTTTCTCGATTTTTTTTTTAAAATATTATGGAGTAAATTTGATATAATATTATAGTTGTGGGTAATATTTATAAATTTTGCAAAGTACGCAAGTTGTTATATAATATTCGATTGGTCTGGGAATATTCGTTTTAACAGGGGAATATTAAATGACGATGGCACAATCATTAGTGGACCCCATTAACGGAATTATTATCGGATTGAGAAAGCGACAAAAATATTTTTATGAAAATAACGACGGAAGTTTTACCGTTAAAAGCTGTTGAACTACTCGGTAGTAAAAAATACGAGAATCTGGCGTGGTTGCGTAGTAACACCGCGGTATTGATTATTGATCTTTACGTGAGAAGTCACTCGGTTTTGTTCAATTATTCTTCTGATAATTGTTGTGACAAGTATCTCACATTATTTGATTCAATTATTGTCGATATTTTATATATTATTAAATCAATAATTGAGATGACGAGTTATTAATATTATTATTTGCAATATTAACGATGTCAGAAGTTACGCCTTGAGGAGAGGTTTGGTCACCTAATTGCGCGTTAATAAGGAGAAATCCTTATTGAAAAGCCCCCTCTTTCCTGGGAACGACCTAGTCGATTAATATTGTGAATTATAATAATGATGACAAATGTTGTTAAATATATTGAGGTGTCTTTTTATGAAGCCACGGAAGTTTATATATATATATATATTATATATATAAATTTTGTTTTATTAGTATTATTAATGTAATAAAAGCAGAAAAACTTTTTATATAAAATAGAATACTTTTATAAAGTTATTTATTTTATTAGACTATAAATAGAATATATTATATTCTATTATGCATAGTATTTTGCATAGTAAAATCTTTTAATATAAAATAGAATACTTTTATAAAGTTATTTATTTTATTAGACTATAAATAGAATATATTATATTTTATTATGCATAGTATTTGCATAAGTGCTGCATAGTGTTTTGCATATAGTAAAATCTTTTTATATAAAACATAGTACTTTTATAAAGTTATTTGTTTTATTAGATAATAATTAGAATATATTATATTTTATTATGTATAGTGTTTGCATAGTAAAATCTTTTTATATAAAACAGAATACTTTTATAAAGTTATTTGTTTTATTAGACTATAAATAGAATATATTATATTTTATTTAAAAGATTTTGTTTTATTAGAATATTTTATTAATATTGCATAAGTAAATCAATATGGACCGTCAGTTTAAAAGTAAATTAATCTGGACTAGTTCATGAATTAGTTACTATTCAGTCCATTCTCATATAAATAGAAGTTCATTCCTTCATTATTTCTTACAAATTCACTGAAACTCTAGAGAGAGAGAAACTATAGAGAGAAAGAAGAAAGTATTTTGCTACTTCACTACTCCTATATCCGTTTTTTCTAAAGTAAAGGGTATTATTTCTTTTGTATTCATGAAGAGAACTTACATTATTCCATTCTTTATTATTATGTTGGAATAACTTTTACATGCCAATCCGCATACATGGTGAAATTCTTGATTATTCCATTCTTTATTATTATGTTGGAATAACTTTGTCATGTCACAGTCTGCATACATGGTGAAATTCTTCTATTATTCCATTCTTTATTATTATGTTGGAATAACATGTATATACAAAACCGCATACATGGTGAAATTCTTACGTTATTCCATTCTTTATTATTCATTTGAATATATCGTCTGCATATATATTACGCATTGATTTGGTTCCATTATTTATTATTCTGTTGGAATAACTGCATCTGTGATTCATCGCATACTGGTGAAGTCTTTTGTTATTTCATTCTTTATTATTACATTGGAATAACTCGTCATATGCATGCGTTCTGCATGACCTGAATTCTATTATTTATTATTCATTGGAATAACACATGCATGTGGTCTATCGCATGCATGGTGAATTCTTCGTTATTCCATTCTTTATTATTACATTGGAATAACTTGTCTATGTGGATTACCAATGCATGGTGAATGACCCTTCGTATTCATTTCTTATTAAATTGTGGAAATGATGCATCTCACATGGATTCTGCATGGCGGGTGACAATCCATTTGCGATTTCATATATTACATTATACTCGATTTGGTTAAAGCTTTGACTTTCTATACTCCATGAAATTAGTGGAATGTCCTTGATATTTGTGCTTCATCCAAGATCTTTTCATGGAAATATTCTTCGAGCATTCTTGAATTTTACTCTACAAAGCGAAGATCATGTTGACAATTTGGACGTTATTGGTTCTGGATAAATGAATTCTTGAACTTGTTTTATTGAATTCTTATATCATTGTCATCATCCTCATGTTATTTTATGTTGAAAGTCATACATGGCTGTAGTGCATAGATGGACTTGGTATGATTATGACCAAGGATTAATCAAGTATAATCATGGCCGTAATGTTATAAATGATGTGGTAAAAGTCCTCATTGGCCCGTAGTGCATTGATGGGACGATTATTGGCATGATCATGACCATTGATGAATACACGAATATCCTCGCGCCCGAGAGTGCATGGATAATTTGTGGTTGTGATACTAATGAATATCATTGGTCGTAGTGCAGGGATGATGTGGATTATTTATTAAGTTGAGTACCAGCGATAAAAGTGATGAAAATCTTTTTTTAAATCATAGAAGATAGTAGATTTTATGCTCTACTTGACTCTTCTAATGGATTGCTTGTTTCGCTGCAGTTAAACTTGATGTCTATTGTATTTTATCAGTTTAACATTGTTAAAGACTAATGATAATTTATTCTACATTATCTTAGTCATAATATTTCTTCTTGGGCTAGTTGAGCTCACCTTTCTTTCACCGTTCTCTCTGTGAAAGGAAATGAGAGCGTGGCAGGGACTAGTCGGGAAGCAGTGGCAGTCCGGATGATAACATTAGTAGTCCTCACTATTCTATGAAATAGTGTGATAATAAATGTATTGAGGACTTATTTTGAATTTGAATATTGTCTAGAAGACAATATTTGTATTAAAACTCACAGCTTATATTGTATATTTAAGATTATATTTGTATTTTGTACCATGTATTTGGCGACTCAGAATAGGTGATGTATATCTATTTTGGGGGAATCACAATAATGATTTGGTTACCTTGTTTTAAGTGTTTAATATTTAGCATATCATCTTCAGGACTTCATAATTTGTGATGTGTTTATAAACAAACTGAAAACAGTGTGATGCATAATAATTGATACTAATTACGTCTATTTTTGTTACTGTAAAATGTTGTTTTGGTATCCAAAAAATGAATAGACCTGATTTCAGTTACGAAATATTATTTGATACACATTCAAAATTTTGACATAAAACAAATATTAGTTTTGGCGACATGCATATAAAAAGGTTTGGTTACCTTAATTTAAGAGCTGATATTTTAGTATTTCACCTTCAAAACATCTTAATTTTGGATTTGTATATTTGATTATAAATTGGAAAAAATTGAATGATTCAATAGTATGTATACTAAAAACACCTATTTTGGTCACTGTATAATGTTAATTTGGTCACCAATTAAAGAATATAAATTATTTTAGTTACCAAAGCGTATTTGTTACACATTCATTCATATTTTGTTATGCATACAAAGTTTTGGAAACATTCTTATAAAGATTTGGCAATTAATTACATTATTGTGTGAATGTCTGAATGATTCAAAAGTATGTATACTAAAAACACCTATTTTGGTCACTGTATAATGTTAATTTGGTCACCAATTAAAGAATATAAATTATTTCAGTTACCAAAGCGTATTTGTTACACATTCATTCATATTTTGTTACGTATACAAAGTTTTGGGAACATTCTTATAAAGAGTTGGCAACTAATTACATTATTGTGTGAATGTTACTGTTTCAGTTTTCGGACTATGGATATGCTTCCAATTGTAATTTACTTCAACAGAACGTGGACTGACAATAGCCAATATCAAAATTTCGAATTTACCAGCCTACTAGTCCCTTCAAATTGTTCATTCACAGAAATGCACAACTTGATATGTACTGCATTAAGTCTATACTACAACACAACGGAATTGTCAATCAAATTTCAGATTAAAAGAAACATTCCTCCGATCAAGGTGACAAATGAAGAAACCTTAAGATTCTATATGGAAGTCAGTAGAAATTCAGATGAACATGGCAAGTTTCCACTAATTATAGATTCTGAATACAGCATTGGAGGGACTACAATCTTACATAACGTGATAAATGAAGAAGAATACATAGTGCAAGCAGAAACGCCAATGAGATTGACATAATGGAATTATGAATTTTTATCGTTGGCAACACAAGAAGACCAAATTGGATCACAATATGTTGAGCAGCTCGCAATTGAAGTTATTGACAAAGAAAAAGCCAGAAACCAGAACATAGCAAACACTAGAGAACAATGTGATGAGGTCATTTCAGATCTGAATAAGTTTGAAGTCAAAATACATCAAACTTACAAAGACAAGAAAATTCTTACACAAGCAATAAGGCTACATTCCATAAGGCAAAACAGACAACACAAGGTTACAAGATCAAGTGGTAGAGATTTTGTTCTGGTATGCATAGACAATGGAAATTGCAAATGGAAACTAAGAGCATCAAAGTTTCAGAAAACAACTATGTTCAAGGTAAGAGAATTTAATGATGTACGCACTTGTTCATCCAACATACTGCTTGGAGATCACAGACAAACAAATAGTCAGATGGTTAGTGAGTGCATAAAGCATAAATTAACGAACTTCAAGAAAATTTACACACCAACCGACATTGTGGAAGACATGATGATGGAGTATAATGTGTCCATCTCCTACCAAAAAGCATGGAGATCAAAGGAAAAAGCAATGGAAAAAGTAAGAGGAAATCCACACAACTACACTCTGATCCCTTCATGGTTGCACATGTTGCAAAAAAAAAATCCAGGTAACAATTGGAAACTGTTTATTAAATTTTTCACATTTTTTGGTTACTCAAATTAAGTAATTTGGTTACCTACAAATACATGTTTGGCTACTAACTGTTTTAATGAAATAAAACTAAAAACTGATTTTTGCAGCAGACAAATATCTACATAAAATGAAACTATTAAATAGCATTTTAGATACCATCTGAACACTATGGAAGACATTAAATTATAAGTAATTAGATAGCAAAAGTAATACACATAGTAATCCTAACTACAAATTTGGACAATATTTATTACATATAATTACATTAACCTTACTTTAAAATTCATTTCAGGATCCATCACATCCTTGGAGTTGGAAAAAAATGGTCGCTTCAAATATCTCTTCTTCGCAATAGGAGCATCCATTGAAGCATGGCAACATTGTTTCCCAATCATTGTAGTTGATGGCACATTCATACAATCAACCTACGGGGGTACACTGCTCATAGCAAGCACGCAAGATGCAAATAAGAACATTATACCAATTGTTTTTGCAGTTGTTGACAGTGAAAATGAATTATCATGGAGATGGTTTTTCATCAAATTGAGATATGCTTGTGGTTTTAGAGAAGGAAAATGCATCGTTTCAGACAGACATGAAGCAATTATCAAGGGACTTAACTGTGTGTTCCCTGATGTCATGCACGGTTCATGCACATACCATATTTTGAAAAATATAAAAAACAGATTCAAAAAGAAAGGAGAAGAAATAAAAAAAAGCATACAACGCAGCTTGTAGGGCTTACACTATTGAAGAATTCAACATACATATGGTTGAACTTGATGCAATTGATACTCGAATAAGGACATATCTGGAGGAAGAAGTTAAGCTAGAAAAGTGAACGAGGCTCCATGGAACTGTAAGCAGGCACTCAACAATGACTTCAAACACCGCTGAATCTATTAACAATGCAATCAAGGGAATCAGAGATCTTCCAGTTGCGTCGATGATTGAATGCCTACGTTGTATAGTTCAAAGATGGTATTTCACAAATAAACAATCAGCAATATCAACTTTCACAAACCTTTCCACAACAGCTGAGAGAAGATTGCAATATAATATCATCGAGTCAAAGAAACTTAAGGTCAGTCATAAAACTCCTAAATTGTTAACTGCATACCTTCGAAAAATTGCATTTGCATTTATAGGAAACCGCATTATGCATTTTTGGTTACCAATATAAACTGTAAAAGTTACCAACAGTACATATGACTTTAATTATTCCATCTTGCAAAAAAAAAGTTATTATACATACTAACTACACCATTAAATTGTGTTGTAGGTTGAGACATCCAATCTAGTGATTTTCACTGTTTACGATGTCACCAAACAATTTATCGTGGACATGGAACAAAAGACATGCACATGCCGTAAATTTCAATACCATGAGATGCCATGCTCACACGTTGCTGCTGTTATTAGCAAAAGGAATATGAGCTGTTATGATTTTTGCTCAAAATACTATTCAAAAAAAACTTTGGTAGACACATTCAACTTCCATCATGCCGTTAGATGACAAAGAAAATTGGGATGTTCCAGACGAGATTAAAAACATATGTGTCAAACCACCAAATACAAGAAGACCAACTAGAAGACCAAAGATTGGAAGGTACAAGCATGTATCTGAAAATACAGTTCAGAATAAATGCAGTCGATGCCAAGAAAAAGGACACAACAAGAAAACATGCAATAATCCACCAATTTTGAGGCCAAGAACGTTCTAATATACTACAACATCAAAAAAAATTGTAACAGACTCCTTGATGTTTACTGAGGGTTCTTAATATCCATACATATTGTAATCATTTTATTGATTAAATAAAACAAAATTTATATTGTACAATATTTAAATATGATTATTTTCATTAATTTCCTTTTAACAACAAGTATGTCTATCTTCAAATAACATAATATATAACAGACATATTTATGTATATTTTGGTTACTAACTAAAACTAAAATAGTTACCTGTAAATGAAATTTTGACTACCTACTGTACCATGTAAAAAACATATGCTATTATAAACATTATTTGAGTAATTTTAAATTAATATAACTATTTGGTAACCCACAAATACTGTTTATCATAAACGTTATATGATGTTTGGGAACCAACTAAACCATAAAAAAAATACATAATATAAATTGTAAACTGTGATATAATTTAATGTTATGGCTGATTGGTTACTAACAACAACGAAAAGTGTTAACTATATATACAAATCTGGCAACCAATTGTATCATAAAAAAAATCTATCTAAATGATTTTTAAATTTGTACATAAGTATAACTATTTGGACACCCACAAATACTGATGATCATAACAATAACCAACATTATTAATTTTAAAATGTGTTTTAGAATATATTGTTAATGCTAATTGGATACCAAAAACAGTTCAAATGGTTACCTTAGTATGCAAATTTGGCAACCCTGTGACGCCCCCAAAATAGGTCCAATCCATCCAACCTATTCTGAGTCGCCAAATACATGGTACAGAAACACAACTACAACTTTATTACTACAACTGTCGTGCAAAATACAACGACATATATACTGTGAGTTTCAATACAAATATTGTAACGTATATAATACGAAAATATTCATACTCAAATTATTACATGCCATATAAAGTATAGCAGCAAATATTTCAAGTCTCCAAAGGAACACGAGAAGATTTCTGTTATCTTCATTATAACGAGGTGCACTTTTGACGCTTTCAAGGTCGGGTTCTCATCACCCTATTGTTGTTCACCAAAATCAATTATTAAGTGACGTATAAAATACGACACACACATCTTAGGTCCTCAATACAATTATATATTGCATGTCATGCCGTTTTATAATGTATTGAGAAACTTCGATAGTCTCGGAGAATCACACTATTTCCTTGTTATCCCCGCTCGACCCAGCTACACTCTTATTACCTGAAAGGAATTGTGAAGCAAAAGGGTGAGCACAACTACCCTAGTAAAGAATATCATGACTAAAGATAATTAAATTATCAATAGCCTTCATCAGTAATAAATCAGAGATTTAGAACATATGGTAGATGATAAAACTTTTCAACCATAGTTGCAGCGGAACGAGCAATCCATTAGAAAAGTCAAATAGACCATAAAGTCTATTATCTCCTTCATGTTAAAATTCCACCAACGATGATTTAACCCTGTAACATCAGTCAACAATTTTTGTCCACAATTATGTGAATAACTCATAATCATATTTTTAATTCTAAATTCCTCTTCTAATCCAGGACGAAGATAATTTTCATCACATGTCTTTACCTGGAACATCAAATATCATGGTTATACCAAATCACAGTTCCTGTTCATAATCATACTAATAAATTCATCTTTGCGCCACGGGCCAAAGATATTCGTCAACAGTTCATCTTTGCACTACATGCTAAAGATATTCAACAACAGGTCATCTTTGCACTATGGGCCAAAGATTTTCATCAACAGTTCATCTTTGCACTACATGCCAAAGATAATCAACAACAGGTCATCTTTGCACTACGAGCCAAAGATATTTATCAATGATTCATCTTTAAAGAAGATGCATCAAAGATAATCAACAACAGTCATCTTCAGACTACTACCAAAGATATTCATCAATAATTGATCTTTGACCACAAAGCCAAAGATATTCATATCTCAAAGAAACATACAATCATTTTGAATTTATATAAACCATAATTATAATCATGTTGATCAATTCACCTTTGCACTTAAGCTAAAAATATTCAATTATAAAATCAATGGTCATGATCATACCAGTCAACGATTCAACTTTGCACTACTGGCCAAAGAAAACCCATAGTCACGATCATACCAATAATCTACCCATCTTTACACTTAAGTCAAAGAGAAATTTCATCACCGGGATTATAAAATGTTATATATGATAATAAAAACAATATGATCAACAACTGCATTTAATTTCAAGAGTAAGATTCATAAATCAATGATTTTATAACACCTTAATCCAAATGTTATAAATCACTTAATAATCTCATAATCTAATATTATTAATATTACCAAAATATTTTAATCATTTCTTAAACTTATAAACAATTTATTTTAATTATTTACACTTTACTAATTAATGCATTTAATCATCCTAAAATGCCAAACTCATAAGATTTCATCACCAATAACCAAGACCCTCATCAAAAATCTGCATATACCTTATATAGGATTCCCAAGCCATAAAATCCTATTTTCCAATTTTGTTACTTCACATAACATATTTAATTCATTTACTCATAACTAGTCCATTTTCATGAAAAATATCAAATCAGTTCCAAAAATATATTTTTTTTGGGATTTAGCAGAATATAGTCCTATATTAAACATATATTTTTCTCAAAAATTTTAAAATTCATTTACTATTTTTCATATGGCCAAAACTATCGAATATTTAGACATTTATCATAAATTATACTTTTATCCAAAAATTCTAAAATTTACAGAGTATACTGATATTATATAGATGTACTCCCAATAAAAATTTCATCAATTTTGGAGTTAACCACAAAGAGTTATAAGGGTTTACTTTTAAAATAGTCTTTTCCCATAAAATTCATAACTCCTAATCTATACATCCAAAAATCGCCATTTTTGGACACAATCGAGAAAACACATCAAAATATCATTTCACATTTTTTTCAGAATTTTTGAAGGTCAGAAAAATTACAAAACTGAAGAAACATAATAACCCTTAAAATCCCGTACCTCAAAAAAGCAAAGACTTTGCCGATAGGAATGTAAGCAGAAGGAACCAGACCTTTGAATAGCAACTCTCAAAGTATCTAAATACTCACAAAATACGCTTGATAATATAGAGAGAGAAATAGAGAAAGCTTATATTTCTGGTGTAATTTTTAATTCTAACTTAGCCATCTATTTATAGTAAAATGTTAGCACGCCGAAGCAGACTTGACCTGCTACCTGATAGCTTTACCTACTACTATTTCCCCCCACCAAATTTGAATTAGAATTTTAGCACATTTCTTCACCAACCATTGGTGGGGCCCACACATTCTAGAATTTTCCACCAAAATGATAAATTCTGAAACTTCAACAATTTTTGAACCAGTCACCTCTTAAAATTCATAACAATTTATACGTTCATTTTTAACGGTTCAAAATTTGTGGACATATACTCAACTTATATGTGTATAACATATCCAAAAATAACAACGATCCAACGGTCGGATTAAAAATTATAACTCACGCAATATATCACAAGAACACTTGTTTGATTTTTAATACCTCATTTCTGACAAAAATACTGATAAAACACCTTAACATTAATTCCTTTATTTATAACCACATAAATAAATCCATCATTTATATCCGCATCAAATAAATATTTCCTTATCATATAAATCAATAATTAATTATTCACAAATAATATTACAGAATCACAATTATGATATCTAAAGCGGTCCTGGGAAGAGGGGCTTTCAGATAAGGATTTCTCCTTCATCGACGCACAATTAGGTGACCAAATCTCTCCTTGATGTAACTTTTAGACATTGCCAATAATGTTATCTAATAATATTATTCAAATAATATGAATTATTGATCCGATAATGGGAAATCTTGTGGTAGTGACAATTATTAAAACAACAATAATACAAAATATCAACGCAAAGAATTATTAAATCAATAAAATAAAATATTGAGCAAAGAATTATTGTAACAATTATTAAGTAGTGCCTTCTTCACGTAAGAATCAATAATTCAAAAAAATATCTGGTAATACTTCTTGCAATGCAATCACGCAGTACATCGTATTTTAACCACCGGGTATTCCAACAATTGTTATCAGTAATAACTACGTCGTTATTTATAAAAACTCAAACTTGTCATTTTCTTCATCCAACATTTATTCATTATGGGGCCCATAAATGATCAAGGCCGTCGTCATTTAATATTCCCCCGACAACAAGAATATTCCACGACCAAACGAATATTCCCAACGAAATGAGTATTTTATAACCACTTCATAATTTTAAAAATTTTACATATATCACCCTTAACTATAAACTTTTATCAATTTAACCATTTACTGAATAATAATTATAAGAAAAATTGAATACTTTTATTTCATAAAATTCGGGGTCTTACAAACCCACTGTACCATAAATAAAAATATTAACAATAATATTTGAGAAAATAAAATACAAGACAAAAAACAACAATGTGAGCCAACAAAACATACTCATCCTTCCAATAGTAAAAATTAAAACACCATTCAATCATCAGAATAATTACAAAACATTCCAAAACCAATAACCATATCAAATGGTATCAAATAGACAAAAAAAAACATGATGCATAACCAAACTAGTCGTCACTAACGAATCTTCCTGGATATTCTGAATCAGATTCATATCCACCTACTTGTTTGTTCCTCGCATGAGTGAACAAGTTGACACATAGTTTCTTGTGGTATTGAAGGATTGGAAATGGTTTTGGCATTTCAAAAATCGTCTATTGAATAAAATGTTCAGCAAAAGAAATTGTAAACATTCCGCAATCGCTAAAAAAACAATAAAGATATAAAACAAATCAAAATAAACGTAATGATATATGTAAAACTGAAAAAATATAAACAATGTAAACTTACCCATCAATTTGTTCAGGAAGACCCTCGGCAAATTCGAGATCAATAATATCATGTTCTCCTTTGGTGTGGTATGGAACACTATTGAAATCAATATCAGATCTATTCTTCTAAAAATTGCAACTAGACAAAAAATGGGAAGAATAAAAATATACGGCTCACACACATCCATAATATTTGTGCGCATTATATTCCTGTCCTGTTGTAGAGAATTATAAACTACTAATACTCTGCGATGCACATCAAAAACCAGCAAAAACCAATGACCAGAAACTGACATATGAATGGGAAACATGACAAAATCAATGTTAACCCACGGTGTGTTGACTTCCATAAGAAAGCCATGAATATACTCAGCTACATCACCAGAGCCCAACAACAGATTCTTATCACCATTTTTATTACAATATTCCCCATATAAATTGGTCAACTTGATATGGAACCAACAATCTATTGTCGTAACCCTTATTTGAATTTTGTTCGAGTGTCTAGCCAGTTTACGAATGTAATACAAACAGATGTTGATGTGCTGAACAAAAAATAAAACCAGAAAAACAATCAGAGATAAACAAATTAAAAAAGATAAATAATACTATAACAGAATAGTAACCAATACATACACATATAGTAACCAATATGATCAGATAAGGTAATCGGAACTAACAAACATAATTAAAAAAGTAATAAAAAAACTCACATCATCATCAAGCCACTGCCCAGGGGTCTTTAGCTTGTAAAACCACATTTTTGAGGATATTGACACAGACCCAAATCTGAATGAAGGCTCGATTTTGTCATGGTTTCCCGTAAATTTTTCAATCCTTCAAAACAATAACATATTGGAAAGATAAAAGAAATGATTTTAGATCCTATTAAAAAACATAATGTAAATATATTAAATTGCAATATACATACCTTTTCCTGTTATTTAATCCAATCTTAAACCACTACTCAAACAGAACATCTTCAAATTTCGAAGGCATACCCATACAAACATCTGGAAATGCAAACAGTCCTGTGCGTAATTGACTAACATCCACATCAGAAGAAGTTGAATCAGCTGAACCGAACTTTGACGTATAAGGACTTTTCAACACTGCACTCTTCACAGACATACGGACAGGCCTACCAAGGGGTTTTGATGCAGATTTCTCAACTTCAACACAATGGATTAAATCCTGAGTTGTTAACACCATCTCATCAAGTATCGACTTGTCTGATTCTTCAATTTTACTACTCTTTAATGTTTTACAATACATGACACAAAAAATAAGTACAATATCAAATTAAAAATACAAAATATAATAGTAACATAAACACTATGTCAAAGTAACTAATACAACATATAAAGGTAACTGCTGCTGAAAAAAATTACAAACCTCAATGGGGGTAAAAACAACAATTTCTTTTCCACTAGATTGACTTAAAATATCAAAACTTGGAATGTCATTGATCTTTTCAGCCTGTTAAAAAAATACAATTAATAAATATAACAAGTTAAAAAAACAATTAAAAAAATGCTTAACCTTTTCATCCTCAACATGAATGTGAACCCGTCTAGGAGTAAAAAAAAAATCTTTTTCCCATCAGAATTTAAACTGACATTCTTGTTCTCAATTTGTAAAAAAAACAAATTAAAATAAGCATTTAATTATTAACCATTAAAAATGAAAAATAAAAATAAATGTAAACCTTTGCATCCTCTTCTTCAAACTGATTCCCAACAACACCACCAACAAGAGGATCAACACTTCCTTTAAACTTTTTTGCATTATACGAAACTTCAACTACAACATCATCTTCCACGGTCATAACATCATCAAATACAACATTAACATTGCCACTATCAACATTCTCACCCAACTCAACATCATCATCATCATCTTCAACAACTTTAACATTTCTACGTTTACTATAACTAGACTGACCGTATAAATGCTTTCTAAACATCTTCTTTATGTCCCTACAAATCTGAATATGAAACACTTGCAGTTGATCTTTTAATTCAACACCCAAATTCTCAATTTCTTTTTTCACCTCCATCACCTTACCTTCCAAAGGTTTCACCCGTGCATCGATAACTTTTTTCACATCAGAAAGAGAAAACCTAAGATCTTTAACCTTCCTTGATGATTCAACTTTAATATCAGAAAATTTGGCTCCACTATCATTTCCATTAAAAAAATGAAAACCACCTAAACCCAACCGCACCTTCTCATCCTCCGTAGGAACAAGATTTTGAATAATCAACTGAAACATAATAATAGCAACAAATATAACATGTCAGAAACATTAAATATAAAACATAAACAAGACAGTACACAAAAAAAAATAGTAACCAATAACATATATAAAGGTAACCAAATGTAAAGAAAATGGTAACCAACATACCTGACCAGAAATAAAAACCAGGTCATTCAATTTCTCATTCTTAGGAGGCTTTCCTAACTCCCTCCATCTAAATAATCTGAATTCTGCAGCATGATCATAAATACAAAAGCCTCTAACTTTCAAAGTAAGAATTGTTTCAAACAAAAAAACTTGAAACACATAAGGTAATCCTTTATGTTTGTAAGATTTACAATAACATTCCCTGTAAAAATTGTAAATCACCCCCACCATGTTTATCCTTCTTTACATGTCCCTTAACAGCAAGGGATAGAGAATTCTTTGTCTGTTGAAAAACAAATTTTCCCCATGGATAACTTTCAATATCCCCATAAGACAAAAAGTTAAACAAAGCTTCATTAACATAATTGTCAGAAACATTAGCTAGTATGAAATTAAAAACAAATAAAATGATGGACATCCTAATTGCCTCATCATCATCATCAAAAATAGCACTCCTATATATCCTCCCGATACTAGAACGGGTTACAACCTCATTACCAAAAAACTTCTCCACCAACAAATTTTCAATCCCCTTGAAACCATCAATGACTTCATCTCCTTGCCAATTCAAACCAGAAATTAAACAAAATTCTGGCAATCCAAACTTTACCCTTCTCTCACCAAATAGAAACCACATTTCCCAATCATCCCTTTGATAAACTTCCCTAATCAAAGCCTGATGGATTATCTGTGAAAACATATGTGGCTGCCTAAAATTTAAAAATTTTCCAAAACATGTCAACTTACTTATTGAACTGTACCTCAGACAATTTATTCTTAATAATATTTTGAACCTCCATATCACACCAATAAATAACTTTTGCTGTAAAGTTTCGATTATGCTCCTCATAGAATAGATCCCAAATTTGAAAATGCAATAAATTACATTAAAAACATATTAGCCAAATTACAAAACATCTATAAAACTTTAAACCAAAAACTATTAAATGGACAATATCCAAATACACTAACAATGTTAACCAAAATAATATCAGCAAGTGACCATAACCCAAATTAATTAGATTATTTAATATATAACAAATTATATACTAACAAATTTAGATAATAATACTAACGATACATCCACTTGGAAACAACTTAACCATTTTTTCACGTACAGCATAAACAATCATCAATCTCCAACTCTATTGAAATAAAATACATTTTAACAACTATGAAATCAGCAGTTTCCAAACATTTCAATATTGGTAACCAAAAATGAATTAGCAAGTTGCCAACATAATAAATCTATATAATAACAGTAATGTAATGTAGTAACCAAAACATAATATAATAGTATCTAACACTCAAATAGAATGAAAACAATTATTTAAACAACAACAATTTGAACAATCCTTAAAACAACTCAAACTCTAATGAAATATAATACATTTTAACAACTATTACAAAAATCATTCCAAACATATAAACGAAGGTAACCAAAAAACAATTAGCAAGTTACAAACAAAACATAATCAACCTGTATAATCACAATAATGTAATTTAGGAACCAACAAAGAATATACTAGTATCATACACTAAAATATGAATGAAAACAAAAATTTTAACAACAACAATTTGAACAATCCTTAAAACAACTCAAACTATAATGTAATTTAAAACATTTTACAACTATGAAATGATCAGTTTCCAAACATACAAATGGGGGTTAAACAAAAATGTGACGCCCCCAAAATAGGTATACATTACCCATTTTGAGTCGTCAATAACATGGTACAGAAATAACTACAACTTTATTAATACAACATAAAAACTGTGAGTTTAAATACAAATATTGCCATCTAGACAATATTCACACCCAAATAAGTCCTCATTACAATTATTGATAAATTATTTTATAAAAATAGTGAGGACTACTAAAAAACTTTCTAGAACCATCATTCCACACCCATTTAGAACTCACTACATTCTCGCCTCAGGAGAGAAAAAAAATAGAACAAAAAAAAAGGGTGAGCTCAACTAGCCCGGTAAAGAATATTATGACTAAGATAATATAGAACAAATTATCGTTAGTCTTCAACAGGAAAAAAATCGATAAAATACAATAGATAAACAAATTTTTAGATCAAGAAAAATAATAATTCATAGATGAGTTACGTAGATAATGAAATCTACTATAATCTATGAATTTAAAAGTCCATCATCATTATTTTATTCCGTAACATCAATCAATATTTATCTTGAATCAAATATTCATCTTTGCACTACTGAGCCAAAGATATTCATCGATTAAGTCATGTTCATTTCAACACTGTTCATCTTTGCACTACGGGCCAAAGATATTCATCGAAAATCATTAATCTTTGCACTACTGGGCCAAAGATATTCAAGTAAAATCATCATTTAGGACCTGAGGATGATGAAAAATATTTTAAAGAAAACAAATCCCGATTGAAACAAAAGAACAAATATTAAGGATTCGTACTTTTAAACAATCCGAGTTCAAAAATACTTCATAAATAATCATATTGGGGTAAAATTCAAGAATGATCAAAACATGGATACAATCAAAGCTAGTATCCATAATAGATATTTTAGACAAAAATAAAAATTTAATTTTTACGTGAATAGTCTTGATAGTGTGAATAAGATCAGATATCGTGAAATAGTCCGTATACGTGAATAATAACCAAATTACACTAAAAAGACAAGAATTTCACAAGAAAAATACTATCAATATTTCGGTATAATGATATTGAAAGAAATAATATCATTTTAAAATAATAATATCCCTTACCTAAAAAAGAAATACAATACTTTAATTTGGAATCTAGAATATAGTCTTTGAAGGAACTTGCAGACCGCTCTAAAGAACACTCAAAGTATCAAAATACTCACAAGAATACGCTCGATAATATAGAGAGAAAAGAGAGAAAACTTGTTTTTACGGTGTGATTTTCAATTCTAACCCCAAGCACCCTATTTCTAGAAAAATACTTAGAACACCAAAACAGAAAATTTAATAAAATAATAATATAATTACAAAATTTCAAGCCCACCTTAGACCAACTGAATTCAGCACATTTATATCACATGTGAGCCCACTTAATTGCAAAAAAAAACGTTTTTCTTAAATAAAACAATTAAAACTTCCAAAAAATCAATTATTCCTGAACTTCGGAGCTTCAATAATTCATAATAAATAGCCCTTTTATCAGAAAAATTCAAATCGTATGTCCATTCCATAGAAAATTCCATTCTCTACAACTTTGTAAGTTTAAGTTTTTCCAAATTTCAAGCAGAAGTTGACCGAAATCCACAAACGGACGATTTTACGGGCTATAATCCAATTTCAGTCACAAAGTGGGGCCCACAAACATGTTTAACATATTTTAAATATTTTTTGTAACAAAAATACTCTTCCTCCTCATTTATTCATATATCACACATTCATTGTAAAATATCACCATTATTATATTATTAAAATATAATAATATATTATTTTATCGAAACAGATAAAATATTAATTTTCAACAATTGTCACATTAAAAATTTTCTCCATCTATTTCCACATAAAATGAATATTTTCCTTATCATAATAATCAATAATTAATTATTCACAAATAATATTACAGAATCACAATCCGACAAACTGTGTCGATTCACCCAGGAAAGAGGGGCTTTCGATAAGGATTTCTCCTTATTGGCTTGTAATTAGGTGACCAAACCTCTCCTTAGATAGAACTTTCTAGACATTGCCAATAATGTTATCTAATAATATTATTCAAATAATATGAATTATTGATCTGATAATAAAAATACTGTGTAGTGACAATTATTGAAACAACAATAATATAAATATCAACGTAGCAATTATTGAATCAATAAAATAAAATATTGAGCAAGAACTACTATAACAATTATTGAGTAAGTGCCTTCACGTAAGAATCAATAATTGGTGCAATCACCGTGTCTTCTTTGTGTTTTAACCCATAAAAGGGTATTTCAACAAAGATTAATTGAATAACTACGCCAGTTATTTATAAACAACTTATATTTGTCGTTTTTCTTCATACAATCGCTTTCCGTTATGGGGCCCACACAAGGTCAAGTTGCGCCGTCGTACGAATATTCCCCGACAGTAAGAATATTCCACGACCAAACGAATATTCTCCGATAAAAATGAATATTTTATAACCACTTGCTTATTTGAAATATTTGCGCATTTTACCCATAACTAACCACATTAATCAAATCAACCCTTACTATTTTAAAATAATAAATAGAGGAAGTTTAATTTTATTTATAATAAGTTGGAGTCTTACAACCTCCCTTCCTTATGAAATTTCGTCCTCGAAATTGACGTACGTACTTGGTGTTTCGAAAAGGTGAGGATACCTCGCTTTCATTTCCGTTTCCAACTCCTAGGTCATTTCTTCAATAGCATGGTTCCTCCAAAAAACTTTGACTTGTGGTATGACCTTTGTACGTAAGACATGCTCCTTCCTATCCAAGATCTTGACAAGTACATCCTCGTACGTTAAGTCTTCGGCTATCTCATCCGGTTCTAACTTAATAACGTGGTTCGGGTCTTTCACATATTTACGAAGCACAGATATATGAAAAATATTATGAACACGAGACATACTTGGAGGTAACGCGAGTTTATAGGCTACATTTCATACTCAGTCAAGAATCTGAAATGGACTAATAAATCATGGATTGAGCTTTCCTCTCTTCCTAAATCTTGTAACTTCCTTCCATGGGGCAACACGCAACAATACATGATCCCCAATACTAAATTCCACGTCCTTTCGATGAAGATCCGCATAACTCTTTTGTCGATCTTGTGCCATTTGTATACATTGTCTAATCATTTAGATCTTTTCTGTAATAATACGTACCAACTCTGGTCCCAACAATGTTGCTTCACCCACCTCATCCCAACATACTGGAGAGCGACACTTTCTTCCATACAATGCTTCAAATGGAGCTACCCCTATACTTGCCTGATAACTGTTGTTGTAGGAGAATTCCAAAAATGGTAAATACTTATCCCAACTCCCTTTGAAGTCTAGGACACAGAGTCTTAATAGATCTTCAAGAGTTTGAATAGTCCTCTCTGATTGTCCGTTCGTTTGAGGATGGTATGCCAAACTGAATCGTAAATCCGTGCCCATAGCTTTTTGCAAACTAACCCAAAATCGTGAAGTGAATCTTGGGTCACGATCCGAAACTATGGATACTGGAATGCCATGCAATCTCACAATATCATTTACGTACATACGAGCAAGACGTTCAAGGGAATAAGTCTCCCGTATCGGCAAGAAATGAGCATACTTGGTTAATCTATCAACAATAACCCAAATAGCATTTATACCTTGAGAAACCGTGGGAAGACCCGTAACGAAATCCATGGTAATGTGTTCCCACTTCCATTTTGGAATCTCAAGTGGTTGCAACGGACCCTTAGGTACTTGATGCTCCTCCTTTACATGTTGACAAGTTAAACACCTCGAGATAAACTTTGCAATCTCTCTCTTCATATTGTTCCACCAAAATTTATGTTGAAGATCACGATACATTTTGGTACTTCTAGGATGGATTATAAACGGTGTATTATGTGCCTCCGTCATGATATTGTACTTCAAATTAGAGTCGTTAGGAACACAAAGTCTGGAGTGGACTCGAAGTATTCCTTCTTCATCGATTCTCGCTTCCGGAATATCACCTTCTTGTATTTTCTTCTTCATACGCATCAGCTCCGGGTCGGTGGCTTGAGCAACTTTAACTTTTTCTATTAAAGTTGGCTCTATGCTTATACTTGACATCATCACATGGGTCCCCGGAGTCTTGAATTTTATCTTCATCTTTTGTAAATCACACAAAATGGGCCTTTGTGTTGACAAAATCGCACTTGTTCTCGCATATGATCTTCTACTCAACGCGTCAGCTACCACGTTCGCTTTTCCAGGATGGTATTGAATAGTGTGGTCGTAATCTTTCAACAGCTTGAGCCAACGTCGTTGCCGCATGTTGAGTTCCTTTTGGGTGAAGAAATATTTGAGGCTTTTATGGTCTGAATATATCTCAACTTTCTCTCCATATAGATAGTGCCTCCAGATCTTTAGTGCGAAAAAGATTGCTGCCAACTCTAGATCATGAGTAGGATAATTCCTCTCATATTCTTTAAGTTGTCGTGAGGCATAGGCTATGACTTTCCCACGTTGCATGAGAACACATCCTAACCCTTTGCACGAAGCTTCATTTGTAGATAACAAATCCATCCGAACCGGATGGTATTGCCGTAACAGTCCGAAATGAGTCTCCTCTTAAGCTCTTGGAAACTCTTTTTGCATTCCTCACTCCATACGAATTTTGTATCCTTCCGAGTCAGTTGAGTTAACGGGGTAGCGATTCGAGAAAATCCTTCCACGAATCTCCGATAATAACCAGCTAGGCCCAGAAAGCTATGTACTTCGGTCACCGTCTTCGGTTGCTCCCAACTTTGTATTGCTTCAATCTTCACCGGGTCAGCAGATACTCCATGTTTTGACACCACGTGCCCAAGGAATGCTACTTCCTTAAGCCATAACTCACATTTCTTCAACTTAGCGTAGAGCTTATTTTCACGAAGCCTTTGGAGTACCAACTTCAAATGGTGCTCATGATCTTCACGACTTTTGGAATATATGAGGATGTCATCAAAAAAGACAACAACGAACTGATCCAAATATTCCTTGAATACTCGGTTCATCATATCCATGAAAGCCGCATGAGCATTAGTCAATCAAAAAGACATGACTAAGAATTCATAATGCCCATACCGAGTTCTGAAGGCAGTCTTTGGAATATCCTCAGTTCTAATCTTCAATTTGATGATATCCGAAGCTAAGATCGATCTTTGAAAAGAATTATGCTCCTTGTCAGAATCGGGTCAAACGGGTCATCAATGCGAGGTGGCGGGTACTATTCTTGATGGTGACATGGTTCAATTCCGATTAGTCAATACAAAGTCACATACTCCCGTCTTTCTTCTTTACAAATAAAAACAGAGCACCCCAAGGAGATGTACTTGGGACGAATAAAACCGATGTCCAACAATTCATGTAGTTGGACTTTTAACTCCTGAAGTTCAATAGGAGCCATTCGATATGGTGTTTTAGAAATGGGCTTTATACCAGGTTCAAGATTAATAGAGAATTCAACTTCACGTTCTGGAGGTAGACCGGGAAGTTCTTCAGGAAATACATCAGGAAATTTACTAACAACAGGAATATTATTCAAATCTGACGTGTCTTTATTCAAATCCATAACATGGGCTAAGAAAGCTTGACATCCGTTTTTTAATAAACAAATAGCTTTATGACTAGATATGACAGTAATTGATTTTAATAGTTTAGTTGCTTGAATTCGTACCACAGGTTGGTTCGGAATATGAAAACTAACAACCATACG
Organism: Panax ginseng; assembly: GCA_020205605.1. NCBI lineage: Eukaryota > Viridiplantae > Streptophyta > Magnoliopsida > Apiales > Araliaceae > Panax > Panax ginseng. The sequence goes on along the minus strand of CM035129.1, from coordinate 143,083,820 downwards.
AAAACAATCAATTTTGGCATAATGAGTAGTTAACTAATCAATCCCTAAAATTACATCAAAAGCAAGTATCTTTAAAGACATAAGATCAATAGGTAATGTGATGGTGCCAACTTGGATCAAACAAGATTTATAAACAGTGGATGTGATGAAAGTTTCTCCTAACGGAGTCTCCACATATAAATCAAAGTCTAATTTCTCCGGAGTTAAGTTTAAACGTTGAGCACTGTTAGGAGAAATAAATGAATGGGTAAAGACCGGTATCTAAGAAGGTATAAACTTCGCAAGAATTTATGATTAGTTTACCCGTGATAACCTCGTTTGGGTTCCTCGTATTTTGACCAGTCACGACAAACGCTCTTCTAGAAACCGTTGACTTTGACTTTTCTGGGACAGCCTTTTGAGTCACCATCCCCGCTGGACTTGGTTTCGCTACCGTACAATCTCGAGCGATATGTGTAAGACCCCAACTTTTATGAATAAAGATGAATTTTCTATAATTATCATTTTTGAATATTATGGAATAAATTTGATATAATGTTATAGTTGTGGGTAATATTTATAAATTTTACAAAGTACGCAAGTTGTTATATAATATTCGATTGGTCGGGGAATATTCATTTTAACGAGGGAATATTAAATGCAATGGCAGACAATCATTGGTGGACCTCACAACGGAATTATTATCGGATTGAGAAAACGACAAAAATATTTTTTATGAAAATAACGGTAGAAGTTTTACCGTTAACTATTGAAACACCCGGTGTTAAAAGTACAGGAATACGCGTGGTTCCATAGTAGCACACGGTATTGATTATTGATACTTACGTGAAAAGTCATTCAGTTTTATTCAATTATTGTCGATATTTTATATATTATTAAATCAATAATTGAGAAGACAGAGTTATTAATATTATTATTTGAATTATTAACGATGTCTAGAAGTTCTGCCAAGGAGAGGTTTGGTCACCTAATTGCGGCGCCTAATAGAGAGAAATCCTTATTGAAGAAAGCCCCTCTTTCACAGGAACGACACGATCGATTAATAGTGTGAATAATAATAATGATGATGAAGTTTTGTTTTATTAGTATTATTAATGTAATAAAAGCAGTAAAAGCTTTTTATATAAAATGTAATACTTTTATAAAGTTATTCGTTTGATTAAAGCTAATAGTAAAATCTTTTTATATAAAGCAGAATACTTTTATAAAGTTATTCATTTTATTAGGCTAATAGTAAAATCTTTTTATATAAAGCAGAATACTTTTATAAAGTTATTCGTTTTTTTATTAGACAATAATTAGAATATATTATATTTTATTATGCATAGTATTTGCATAGTAAAATCTTTTTAAAAGTTATTCATTTTATTAGATTATAAATAGAATATATTATATTTTATTGTAAACCAATCTACGGACCGATTAGAGGATTGGTTCTTATTCAGATCCATTCTTCTATAAATAGAAGCTCATTCCTTCATTATTTTTCTTAATTCTTTGAAACTCTAGAGAGAGAAACTGTAGAGAGAATTATTCTTCTATCTTGAGCATATTTCTTTAGCGTTTAAGAAAGCTTTTGAGCGTAGTGCAAGTTTCTTCAAGTATATCCCCGCCCTACCATCGGAGTACTCTTCTTTATAAGGTAAGGGGTATTATTTTTTTTTATATTCATGAAGAGAACTTCTGTTATTCCATTCTTTATTATTCTGTTGGAAGAACCTGTATACGCGGTCTACCCTATACTTGGTGAAATTATTCTGTTATTCCATTATTTATTATTTATTATTTCTGCCATGGAACAATTTTCCGATTATGAGCCTCAACTTCATCTTCTTTGGCAACATTTTCGGGAGAACCTTCAAAATCGGAATCAATATATACCAATGATTTAGCCTTCTTCTTCTTATGTCTCTCAATATTCTTATCTTCAACATCTGATTTCAACAATAACTTCTTCCCCTGTTCTGAAAACTTTGGAATACTATCATTCACCATTACAGATAACTTCGAAACCTTCAAATAATAATCATCTGAAACTATTTTCCTCTTCTTATCGGTGTTCTTATCCCCTATTCCCTCCATGCTCTTCCTCGTAGACACCATCACAAACCAAAAAATAAAAAATCAATAAATGTAGTACCGATAAATAGGAACAAACCGAAAAACTTAAAAATAATCACATACTGAAGCAAAATACGACAAAGACGAATCAAAAACCAAACGCCGACAACAAATATCAACCAGAAATATCAATAGACACAACACAGAAAAGAAGATAGGTTTGCTTAGAAAGTTCCCAAAACACCAAATAAGGGTTTCCAAAAGAAAAGAGACAGCAAAGGAATAAAAACAAATTTTAAATTGAACACGATCCCATAAAAAACGCGTGTACAATTTATTTTTAAAAAAAACTGAATTGCCATGTCATCAGCAAATTAAATCACATCCCAAAATTAAAGGAAGTATAAATATGTACTAATAATGAAAATAAAAATTTAAAAGCATTAATTGAGTAAATATTTTATGAGTGCACTATTGTTGTAATTATGTTTTAAAATGTAATATAAAATGTAATTGTTCTTTTTTAAAAACCATATTTCGATGGCCAACTAAATATATCAAACATTAATATTGGGCCAGGCTCTATGAATTTTCTAGCCCTAATATTGGGCCAGGCTCTCTAGCCTCTAGGAGCGACACTAATAGACACATATTTTTTTGGGTTATTTTCACTACTATACAACAATTAGAAAGTAATTACAAGATTAATAAATTTATTAAATAATTACAAAAAGAGTGCAACACAATAACCACGTCAGAGAGGGGGTGGATCAAGTATGAACACGGATAAACCGGTTAGACTTGTTGTTTTTTATTCAGCCTATTGCTAACATTGGTTGCATTACAAGCGACGATGCTTCTAAAGCGCCATGCGGAGGTTTTGCAGCCTGGAATGGGTGACGCCTTTGATGATTGGCTCATTGAGAAAATCCAAAATCTGCGTAGGGGATCAGTGATTGCTTCAAGTATCAGGCGGGTTGAGCAAGTGATCTTTGATGCACTTTTGCTCTCCCGATTTGTTTAAAATTTTTAAAACTGAAGTAAATCTCTTATTTTATTTTCTGATACAATTTGAACGCATACTCCCTTTGCTTCTTGGAATGGTTGACATTTGCTATTTATTTGAAAAAGAATTTAGAAAACCTCCGGAGAATTCTTGATAGTAATATTTAATTTTTAAGACCTTCAAAAGAAAAAGAAAATCTCTGATTAAAATTCTTTAAGGCCAATACTTTGGAACTTTTATTTGCTGGTAGGCATACTATGAAGCAAGGTTTATCCCGAGATCAGTTTGCTAATGCTTTAGTATTATGCACTTGGCCTTTAATAAGGTGATACTCCCTCCATCCCAAAATATCTGACGTTCTACATATTTTTACACATTAAGAATAGATACAATTTTACTATTTTACCCTTAATTAATACTTTGATTTCATTTTGCCAGATCTGACCATTCAGCCTCTTCTTCCCAACTCTTCTTCTCCATCTCCTCATCAGCTGGATCTAACCGATTGGTTCTCCTCTCCTCTCCAGTCTACATACATACTCCTAACTCTTCTACTTCATCTCTTATCGGCCGGATCTGACCGAGATCTGACCATTAATGGCCAAAAATAATTCCGGCCAATCTTCTTTAGTTCATCTTTGCGTGACGAGATCTTGGTGTGAGATTCCTGACATGTCCCTGCAAAAAATTGTGGGCCTGGGAGTAGCAGTCCAGCAACATCCAAGGCACCTCCTCTGCTTGCAGTTGTGAGAAATGAGCTATATGCAGCTTATCATGCAGAGTCGACCGGATCTTCTTCATCTCTTATCCGACCAATCTTCTTCATCTCTTATCGGCCGGATCTGAGCGAGATCTGACTATTAATGACCAAAAGTAATTCCGACCAATCTTCTTTAGTTCTGCGAAGCTAACAATTTTAGATTTGCATCAAGCGTAACTCTCTTCTTAATGGACTTTGGAGTATTAGAGTAACTGAGACTTTGGTTTCTATCGTCAGATCTGATGCAGTGGAGTAAGGCTGAATAATGTCTTAAAATAATTTCATTCTTCATGTTTTAGTAGCAGGTAAAACACGGGAACTGTCAGAGAGAAAATAGCCATTAATGGTGTTGGAGAAGGAAGGGTAGAAAAGGAAAATAAATAGGTAAAATATTCTTGGTATTGTAGAACGTCAAATATTTTGGGAAAAAAAATACTCTAAATCGTCAGATATAATGGGATGGAGGGAGTATTATGGTATACATTGAGAGCTTATGGTAAAAAATTGGCATGCCAATCATTTGTCTAAATCCATAGAAATAATAAGATTAAGAAGTATTGTTACCCACAAAAATTAAAATAGTTACCTTTGTATGAAGGTTTGGCTACCAACTGCACCATATTCAAAATAATTTTATTTTTAAAAGGTTATTTATAAGTAATTAGCAGCTACATAAATGGGAACTCTTACATGGCATTTCGGACACCATCTGTACCTTCTGTTAAAAAAAATTTAACTATACATACATTATGATCACTATAAAATTGATCATCCGGGATACCTCAATGAGATTTATCAGTCACTACATATTGGACAATTGGACACCTATTTATTGCTCTGTCTAGTTGGGGTATATATAATACATTGGAACTTCGGTATACCATCACTAGATGCTTTCAAATTAAAATTCAAAAAATATTATAAATTAGATAAGTAATAATAGAATTCCTCAATATGTTTAATGTGTTAAAATAATCAAAAGGTAAATAGTAACCAACATGATGAAGTTTTGTCACTCACTAATACGCATTTGGTTACCTCTAAAGGAAAGAGTCCAAAAAACTCAATATGAACAAACAAACAATGTCAAACTACTGGTAATAGAATCAAAGACCAATCAGCAGTATCCAAATATATAAGCACTAGTAACTAAAACATAATCAGCTGGTTTTCAAAATCAATTTAATCAACCTCCATATTGTCAAAAAGTACCTAGTAACGAAACGAGGCAGCGACACGAACCAAACGAAGCAGCGGCGTTTGAAAACTTATACTACTACCAATAACTGTCAGATGTCCGTCACCATTTCAAATCTCAAATTAATAATAGCATAATCAAATACTGAATCCTCCCTAGCAAGTAGTAACAAGTTATTCGTTCTTCGACATCCTCGTTACTAGTTACGAAAAAGGTTCATCAACAAAAACTAAACGAACAGTAAAGCAAAAAGAGAACAGATCCAACTATGGTTGTCAACAAAATCAATTTTTTCAATTTTTAAGGCTAGTCAGACCAGTCCGAACCGACTGATTTGGTATAAAAAATTGCTTGAGATGGGATTCAAGACAAACCGATTTTTGAGATTGGTTAGGTTACCAATTTCATAAGACCGAATATATCTTTGACCGAATCCAGGTTATTCTGGTTCAATCCCTTTTTTTTAAAAAAAAATTACTTAGCTTTGTAAAATTGGCTTAAAGTCTCCTCTATTTTTAAAATAGGGCTATAGAAATAACACAGAAAAAGACATTATAGAATATTCAGGACTTGAATGAAATTTGAATTGGTGGTCTACCCTATTTATAAAATAGAGGTAACACAAGAGAACACAAATTATACAATTTGGGATATTGGTAAAACGAGAGTTATTTGTAAGCCCCACGCTGATTAATAAAAATTTAAGAAATTTTTCTATCAAGTGAAGGCCAAGTCCCACATTGGTTAATTAGTAAAAATCTAAAAAAGTTTTCCTTATAAAATGAGTACCAAGGGAAGCCTTAATAGTTGGTGGTTAACAAGTCTCACATTGGTTAATTGGTAAAAATCTAAGGAATTCTTTATATTCATAAATCATGTCTTGCCAATAATGTATTTCTTGCACTAAAGTCATGAATTTACATACATATTAACATAAAAAGTGATGCATTAAGAATTTCAAGCAAAATTCCTAAGATGGAACATTGGATTTGCTAAAATTCATCTTATTTCCTTAACCAAGTATCAGTACTTCACACCACACTCTTTCAAATAAAAAGAAAGTAAATCTAGAATTAGTTAGGTACCTAGATCGATGAATAATGAATTATACAGTACAACTATTCGATATATTGAACAACTGAATGATAAAAGTTCAACCTATAGGTTTATTAAGGATCCAAAACAACATAATCAACTTAGGTTAAAGTATAAAGAAGTTGGATAACCTTAAGCTATTTATCAATAAGTTAGAAAAGCCCCACACTCTTGCAACTTTAATAAGAAGTCTAGAATAATTATCTTTGTTGAAACTGGGTATATATACTAAAATCGAAAATCAATTAAGGCCAAGAAAATTAAATAGTTAATTAATTAATTGGAGAATATGGTTGTTTGTAACTTCCACATTGATTAATAAAAATTTAAGTAAGTTTTTCTTATAAAAAGACTAACAAGTGAAAGAGATATTTGGTGGCCTCCAAGTCCCACATTGGTTAATTCATAAGAGTCTTAAGGAAGTTTTCCTATACAAAAACTATCAAGTGAGACCTTAATAGCTAAGTCCCACATTGGTTAACTTATATAAGTCTAAGGAAGTGTTCTTTATAAAAAGACTACCAATTGAGACCTTAATAGCCAAGTCTCGCGGTATGCTGCTTTAACTTGGGCCAAATTTGACTTAAAAGCAAGTCTTGAGCTGCTCTTTCTTGGGCCGGATTTTGGTCTAAACTTAAAGCAAAGAAAATCTCTCATGAGAGGTTTACAACATGATGGTCCGAGGACACGGTGGCGTAATTTGTGATGCAAATTCCGGTAATATTTGAATAACTTTTATTTTCGTATTTAAGATTTTCCTATATATACTAAATTATTTTATAAAAAAAATTTGAAGGAAGAATTTGAGTTCTTTTAGAAATCAAATTTTCGTTTAATCAGAAAGACAAGCTTTATGTGTTAGTTAAAGATCAGTTCGATCAAAGTTGATCGAGATCTACTTGTAATGATTGTGTATGTTATGTACCCTGGTATGTATAGGTTTTAAAACGGTGATTCCGGGGACGGAATCTTTATAAGGGAGGGTGAATGTGACAACCCGATATTTTCTATATAAATAAATCATAAATTTTGCATATAAATTTTTTTTATTTATTTATTAAAATAAATATGGGTGATATGTGCCAAGATAATATGTATATAATTATATGTGTGATAAATAAAATTTATTTATTACTCGAATAATTGCAGATAAATTTATTTTAAAAATATTGATTATTATAAATTATATTCTTATAATAATTAATTTTATATTAGAAATGTTTTATTAATTATTTTTCCATGAAATTATAGGTATATATTATTTAAATAATATATGAAATGATTTTAGAATAATTATAATAATTATTTTATTATATGAATTTTGTTCAAAGTTATTAAGTTAATTATTTTAACTTAATTGATAAGGTTAACTACGACAGATAAATCAGATATAGAATCCAAACCCTAGTTCTGGGTTTTGATCAATGAATGGGAATAATATTATAATATTAAATATATTTTGATTTTTTAGGTCTTTATATATATATAACGTATATGTACGTCATTGTTGATGGTTGGTCAATTATGGTTTATATTGACCAAACCCTAGCATTAATTGGTTTAACCCTAATTTTTCAAAATTAAATGGGAAATTCAAAAAACTGTTATATATGTGTGTTATATGATTTATGTTGTAATAATATGCTTATTATGGAAAACCATAATTATGAATGAAAACCCTAATTCACGAAATTAGAAACCCTAATTTGAAACCTAAATTGCGAGTTTGTGATCGGTCGAGAAATTGTGTTCTTGTGATTAATAACATGTATGATAGATTTTATTTACTAATTAAGGTAAACCTAATTAGTAAATTAAAACCCTAAAACCTAGAACCCTAAATTGATAATTAAAAACCGTAATTGTAATTTAGAAACCTAATTACCAAATTATAAACCCTAATTGTTATAATTAGCAAGGTTAATTATATTAGTGTTATTAAATATAATTGCATGTATAATTAGAATCTAAGCTAATTAACAAAACCCTAATTATAAATTTTGGAAAATAAAATTGTTATTTTATACAAAACAATAATTGCTAAACCTCTGTAAATATTTTGTGCTAAACCTTAGGGTTAAACCCTGAATGGGTCAAACCTAAGGGTTTGCTAATTGACCAATATGCCATAAACATCTCAAGCTAAATGACCACTATGCCCTTTTGAGCATTAAAGAAGCTAATATGTAGTTTTTTGACAATAGGTGGAGTTGGTGACCTAACCTTACTAACCCCATGTGATGATAATTGACAGCAATCAGCTCTAAATCAGCCAAGTCCATCGTATGCAAGCTCTATATATAGATTGAGAGAGAGAAAAGCTTGCATTTGTTAGCCATTTTGCATAAACACCCAATCAATCCTCTCTCTCACTAAAACCAAAGAATTATAGTAGCATTTCAGTCCCATTTTCAAGCCCCACGAAATCCACTAACAGATTCATAGGCCAAAATCAGAAATTTCTCATTTAAAGGTATAAACCCTATTCGAAAATCTGAACTATGATTCATTGTTAGATGTTATGATTTGATGTTGTAATGTGTTGTTTGTAGTCTAATTTAGTGATTTGGGTTGGTAGTATACAAATCCATAACATTTAAGTCTTCAAATCGTTGATTTTCAAAAATCTAGAAAAAAATTCAATCTGTGGTCTGACAACGAATGTCAGGAGCCACAGATTCTTGTTCATTTGTTGTTTTTGATGTTTTATTGTTTGAATCTATAGTTTGCTATGTTATCTTTTATCTGCAAGTGGTAGTGTAACAAATTAATGTCTAGAATTGAAGTTATTAACGGTCAAAGACCGTTGACCAACCATGACCGGTCAAAAATCTAAAAACCCGAATTGAAAAGCAGCGTCGACAACTTTTTTATAACGCCGGATCTTTGGGTTGTTTGTTGTTTTGTTTCAATTTTGTATCAATGTTGTAAAATGGTATATTAACTACAAGATTAATCTTTTAGATCCCGAAATCATGAATAGATTGAAGGATATGTTGGTCAAACTAGCATAGGAGATCGCAATTTGTGTTTACGGAAATTTCGAGAAACCGTATGAACTAGTTTTTAGCGATGGTTTAACCGGATTATTTATGCTTGATATGTTGTTATTATGATGATATTTTGTTATAGATCTCTAGTCCTACATGTGGTTTTATCTTTGAAGTTTATAGATCACAAAAACAATGCTCATTAACATGTAGTGGATGCCCAAAGTGAGCAAGTCGAAGTTGTTTTTCATTTTTGGGTAACCTAGAAAAATGAAGAAATGTGTCTGACTTGATTTCTTTGAGGGCTCAGATCTCTCGTATTATGTGTTATGATCATTTTTATTGTTGGGTCATGTAGACGTGCATTAATACTACAAGATCGAAGTCTTATTTCATCCAGAAGCTATACGAGTTGTCAGATACACTTGGTCAAAGTAACACACACGATCATTGAACATGGTGTTCTGGGTTTAGCTAAGAACACGAAAAACACCTATAGCGACGGTTTTGTCGCTATAGGTGGTCTTTAGCGACAGTTTTGAATAAAAATTATATTTTATATTAAATAATTAGTATTAATTAGTTTTAAATTATTAAAAATATAAAATAAATTATTAAAAATTATTTTAAGGTCCAAAAATTATATTTTAATTATTTTGAATATATTTCATAAATATTTAATATTTTTGGAATATTAAAAGTATTTAATTTATTTAATTATAATATTAAATAAATTATTTAAAATGATTTTAATACATGAAAAATCATTTAAAAATTATTTAAAATCATATTATAATATTTTAAGTTATTTTTAATGAATTTTAATATTTTATGGTAAATTTCATTAATAAATATATATTAATGATAATTAAGTTATTTAATAAATAAATTAAATAAATAAATTAAAAATGATTTATTATATTAAAAATCATTTTAAATAATAATAAGGTATTTAAAAATATTTTAAGTTATAAAATATAACTTTCAATATTTAAAGGTTAAATTCATTAATTAATTATTATTAATGATATTAAAGTTATTTAATAATTATATTAAATAAATTAGTTAAAAATGATTTTAATAATATAAAAATCATTTTAAATGAAAATAAAGTGTTTAAAGATATTTTAAGTTATAAAATATAACTTTTAATATTTAAAAGATAATTTCATTAATAATTTAATATTAATAATATTAAGTTAATATAATGATATTAAATTTATTTAATAATTATATTAAATAAATAGTTAAAAATGGTTTTATTAATTTAAAGATCATTTTAAAAGGATATAAATGAATTAAAAATATTTTAAGTTATAATTAATGACTTTTAATATTTGGATAAATGGTACATTAATATTTAAATATTAATGATGATTATTTAAAAATAATTTTAAATGTTTTAAAAATTATTTAAGGGTAATATAAATGTTTTAAAAATATTTTGAGTTATTATAAATAACTTTAATATTTTGGCAATGGTTTCATTAATAGTTTAATATTAATTAAATATTAATGATAACAAAATTATTTGATATTTAAATCATTTAATTATGATTCCGATATTTGAAAATTCATGATAAATTATAATAAATGTTTTAAAATTATATTAAGTTATTTAAAAATAATATGACTTGATATTTCTGATTTTGAACTTGAGATAGAGTCTTAGACTCGATAATTGCTCGATAAAGTCGTTGTCGGTGAGGCCGGCGTGTTTTAAATTGATCTGAACTTAGATAGGTTGACTTGTTAAGCTGTTTATTTGTGATTGATGGTTGTTAAAGTTATGTGACAATGTGATTAGGAATGTGCTGATTGCAATAAGCAGTATTATGTGATATGATATAATTCTAATAGTAAAATGATCTTATTCTTGATAGGTGATTTCATAAAAGATAAAACTAAGTTGAGAATTAAGCGGCGTGTCAAAAAGTATCCTACCTTTGCATTTTCTTTATGCAATGGACATGAGTAAGAAGTTCAGAATTATATTATTATTGTATAGATGGTTAAACCTAAATTATATACGCTTATTGATTATCAACATGTTAGTATATGGTAATTCAGATACATATATTCTGTTCGTTAATTTCTATAAATGGTTATACAAGTGTCCCCACTTAGATAATCATTGTATTTAATCACATGTTGATACACCTTTGACAATTACCCGTATATATATATATATGTTGAATTATAGATTATTGTTGAACCAGATAAGACCTTTGTTATGAAACCCCGACAAGTATGAACATCCCGTACACGGGAAAAACTTTTATGCACCCAAGGTGGACAGAATGAAAGATAACATCATTCTTGAAATGTAGTATTGATCAATGCAGGGCACAACGGGCTTATCACCCCCGTGTCCGTAAGTTATGACGGTTTGCAGATGAATTTCTGTTTAACCCTTTCGAAAATGAAAACAATGTTCATAGTATGTCACATAAACCATATATATAGTCAATATGTAGTTTCAAAAATTTGAAAGAGGGTTGTTATGTTATTATTATCCTTGGTATAGATTACTTCACAACTATTGATTTGTTGTAGAAGGATAGTATAAAGAAAACATTTAAATTCTTTCAGCTTATATATATATATATATATATATATATATATATATATATATTGTTAATACTTGTTGGGCACTCAAATGCTCATCCTTGCTTAATTTAAATGTTTTCAGCTAAGAGCGAACAACCTGAAGGCTCTGCCAAAAACAAGGGGAAGGGAAAGATGGCTGATTGATTTCAATACTATAGTTTGTAATAGTTTAAGATTATGAAGACTATGATATCTATTTATATATTATGACATGTAATGAATGTTTAAAGGTCTCGTGCACTGGGAATAGACTCGATGAATATGTAAAATTTAAGTTTAATATTATATTATTGTTATTATTATTAGTATTATTCCGCTCATAGAAATGGTATCGTGAAACATCGAGTTCGGGTTTCAAGTACCCGAATTTGGGAGCGTCACAGTATTAATTCTGTAAATATTTTTTAGTTACACTTTTGTTTTAATTTTTTTTAAAAATATAAAGTGTAAATAATCCTATTTTTTTTATCTGTTTCAAGTATATTTTTATGTTTCAAGTATAAAATATTATAGAGTTTGTAAGATGCTATTACTTTTGTTCTTTGAGTACTTGTATCAATGCTATTATATTTCTAGCCATTTTTACCAAGTTCGAAAAATTAACATAATTTTTATTTATTTAAAATCATCGTTTTATAAATATATTTTTACAAAATTTTATTTTTTAAATATATTTTCGATATTGGCTATAAATATAATATCAGTGACATGATGATACTCAATCAATTAAAAATATAACATATTTTGAACTTTATATCGTTTTATAATCCAAAAATATATCTCTAATTACGAGAACAAACAAATTATATATATATATATATATATATATATATATATATATTCACTCCGTATTTCATCATTGCGCTTTAAATAAAATAAAACTTATCCAATCTAAACCTTTTAATGGAGTGGGTGAAAATGTAAGTTCATTTACTCACTTCCTTCAAAAATTATAGATATAATTTGATTTTTGAGTTCAAATAACAGTATATTAAATTTTAAATTAATGTAAATTTATTTAATTTTAATTGATATAATTATTATAATTATTTAGTATATAAAAAAAATTAATTTTTATAAATCATACTAATTTAAAATTTTAATATGCGATTGATTAATCTTAAAAACTAATTTTAAATCTAATTTTAGAACAGAGACGGGACCGGAGTATTTCTAACTAACAGATAACCGTTCATCCGTCATATCTTGTTCTGCAAAGCAATTAAAGACCAAGGCCCAATCGGTTGTGGACGTTATAAATTATGTGTTAGGTTGTTGGGGGTAGTGTTTGCTGTTTCGGTATGTGACTTGATGAGGGTGCTTCTTCCTTTTATTTAATCAATCTCTTGCTTTAGGAATTTCAACATTTTGCAATCTACTCAGTTTTATATTATATTTGTATTAGTAATATACAAATAAAAAAGTTTATATTTAAAGATAATATATTTATATATTTATTATATTTATATATAATAGAAGTCAAATATCTTAAGTTAAATATTTACTGAAAACTCACAAAGCTCACTGCTCACTTTAGCGATGAATGGCGATGGTCTATTCATACAACCTGTCGTCTATACTTTTAACAAACGGACAACATATAAGCGTCGCTAAAAGTATGAGCGACGGTTGTATGACCGAAAATATCGCCAGTCCGTCGCTAAAGAGGGGTGAGCTTCAGGTGAAGAAATGGATAAGGAATAAACTTTAAGATTGACAAATATATAATAAATACATTGTAAAATCATACATTTGTTATATTTATATATAAAGATAATATAGTAATAGTGTAGTTTAAAAATAAAATTATTCTCCCTTCCCTTCCTTCCTTCTAAACTCACAAATAAGGAAAATATAATAAAAATTTCATCTCTTCCTTTCTTTTTTAAAACTCACAAACATGACAAGGGAAAATTATAATCATTTCCCCTCTTATACTTTCCATTCCCATCTCATCCCTCCAAACTCACAAACGCAACATAAAATTATAATTTTTTTGTCAATAAAAAACGAGATAAAGTATATCAAATGAAAAGTAAATATGTTATTTAGTGATATATATTAGTGTAAAAAAAGAAATAAAAGTACCCATCACTTGTATAATCTTATGGGGCACCAAGGATAAATTTAAAAAAATTTCACTATTATTTCTCTACTTTTATTTATTTTAATATGTGTGTAAAGTATACTTTGTTCATCATTTTGAAGACTGAGGGAGTAAATCTTATAGTTACTCATCATTGTCGAGTCAAAAACATATTTTATGCAAATATTAAAGATTAAAAACCAATAAATATTACTGAGAAGTTTGGATTATTACTTAAGATGACATGTATCAAATGCCCTCTAACATTAATCAGATGTCTTCCTTAAAAAAAGCAGAGTAATGTTTAGGTCGGTTCGGATCTTAAGCTCACTTTTTATTTAATATATCTTGCTCACTCTCCTTTAGTGGCGGACCGGACGACGATTCGGTCCGTCGCTATATATAGAACCGTCGTCTTAGCTATTAGCGACGGACAACATATAGCGATGGACAACATATAGCGACGGACCGAACATATAGCGATGGATCAAATCGTCGCCCGATCCGTCGCTAAAGGAGAGTGAGCAATAAATATGTTAGATAAGGAGTGAGCTTAAGATCCGGATCAATGTTTAGGTATCTCAAATTTTTAATTTCAAAAGGATCTTAAATGATATAATATTTAATATTTTAACGATAATTAATAGTATAACTTTTAAAAAAAAGTTGAGATCCCAAACATTACCCTTTAAAAAAAATTGGAAGAAAAAGTAGAGAAAGAAAATGAGAGTGCAATTACAGAACCACCAGCCAAAAACTTTTTTTTTTTTTTGAGAATTGATATTTTTACAAATAAATTTAATACAAAATTCTCTCTCACGTGAAGTGAATCTTATTTACTATTTATGTGAAAAAGAGCTTGTAGAACTATCAAATTTACTTGTGAAAATATTAATTTTTTTCTTTTTTTATTTTTCATCTTTGTTGTCAAACAACCATTATAATAGTTTGAGAGCGCTTAAACAACTAGAACAATAATTTTATTTTATTTTAGCAGCTAAATATATCTTTCGGCTTCCCTACTTTTCCATCACTCCTATCAAATAGTCTATAAATAAAAAGTTTTAAATGTATAAAAGAATTTGAATAAGGTGAATGAAGTAGAAATTTTAAATATCGAATGAAATGATGTGTTTGATAATTATTTATCTAAAATATCTGAATACGTGTATTTCTTTATTTTAATATTTTGAACTATTATGAATAACTTTATTATTTAATTGTAAATAAATATAAATTTGTGAACAATCGTTGATGTAATATACTTTTAAGAATAAACACTAATTTTTTTAAATAACATTATATTAATTCATAAAATTGAAACAAAATACTATAACAACATTCATTAAATTGGTTATTGACCAATTTGTTAAAAAAATAAAAAAATAATTTGTACATAACAAAATTTATTTACAAAATTATATATGAGGATATGTAATTAAAAATATTATTCAATATTACTCCCTTCGTTCCTAAAAGATTGTCGTTTTAGATGAAAAAATTTATTCCAAAATATTTGTCATTTATAATTTTCAAAGAGAATAAATTATTTACTTTCCTATATTACCCCTATTTTTTCTCATTGTCCCAAGAAATTCTCTCTTATGTATTAATAATTTTCAACTTCCCATAAAGGGATAGTGATGAAATTTCCAATAAATTTTACTTGGTAAATGATACTTTCTTAATCCATGTACAAAAATTTTAAACGACAATTTTTAGGAACGGGGGTAGTACTTCATATTGATTCGGTTATCAAATACCGACATAGTCAACTAATAGAGCTGATGAAGATTCAGTTGTCCCGAATCACTAGTCATAAAACAGTCACATGCTTCGCCTAAAGGTGTAACCTACCCGTCATGCTTGATACCTACGATGTAAGACCCCAACTTTTATGAATAAAGATGAATTTTCTATAATTATCATTTTTGAATATTATGAAATAAATTTGATATAATGTTATAGTTGTGGGTAGTATTTATAAATTCTACAAAGTATGCAAGTTGTTATATAATATTCGATTGGTTGGGAATATTCGTTTTAACAGGAATATTAGATGACGGCAAGACAATCATTGATGGACTCCATAACGGAATTATTGTCGGATTGAGAAAACGACAAAAATATTTTTATAAAAATAACGGCGGAAGTTTTTACCGTTAACTGTTGAAACACCTGGTGTTAAAAGTACAAGAATACGCGTGGTTGCATAGTAGCACGCGGTATTGATTATTGATGCTTACGTGAGAAGTCACTTAGTTTTGTTCAATTATTGTTATAGTAATTGTTGCATAATATCTTACGTTATTTGATCCAATTATTGTCGATATTTTTTTTATATTATTAAATCAATAATTGAGACGACAAAGTTATTAATATTATTATTTGCAATATTAACGATGTCTAGAAGTTCTGTCAAGGAGAGGTTTGGTCACCTAATTGCGCGCCAATAGGAAGAAATCCTTATTGGAAAGCCCCCCTTTCCTGGGAACGACCTGGTCGATTAATATTGCGAATTATAATAATGATGATAAATGTTGTTAAAAATATTGAGGGGACTTTTTTTTTATGAAGTATTTGTTGGACCCCCCATTTACCCATTTTTTCAAAATAATCGGTAGCAAGTTATTCAGTATTTTTTTTATTATTATTGTAAAGGTGGGGCCACGTATGATAAAAGAAAGGAAATAAAATTCCTGGATGATTTCAGATTAATCACGGGAAGGAGTATTGCAAGTTGTGATATATATATATATATATATATATATATATATATATATATATATATATATATATATATTATTCATATATATCTTTGAAAGTGCATTCACGGATTTTTTTTTTTTTTTTGGGGGAAGTAAAGGAAGTAGTATTATTATGGTTATATATATATATATATATATATATATATATATATATATATTTATATTATAATAAGTTTTGTTTTATTTAATTATAAATAGAATATATTATATTTTATTTAAAAGATTTTGCTTTAAATATGGACCGTCCAGATTAAAGTAAATCGATCTCGACTAGTTTCATGGATTAGTTCTTATACGGATCCATTCTTCTATAAATAGAAGCTCATTCCTTCATTATTTCTTACGAATTCACTGAAACTATAGAGAGAGAAACTATAGAGAGAAAGAATAAAAGTATTCTGCTTCACTACTCCGATATCAAGTTTCTTTTACGGTAAGGGTATTATTTTTTTTGTATTCATGAAGAGAACTTTTATTATTCCATCTTTATTATTACATTGGAATAACTCGATATATCTGTGCTGCTACCCCTATACTTGGTGAAATTCTTACGTATTCCATTCTTTATTATTCATTGGAATATCTTGTGCATGCTTTACTGTAAACACGGGTTCCGTCTTTATTATTACATTGGAATATTACATTCATGCTTTTACATGGGACTGGTTAAAATCTTTATTATTACATTGGAACATCCTGTTGGTGTGAATTTCACCTGACCTGGTTCCGTTATTTATTATTCTGATGGAATAACCTGTCTATGTGAAGTACCGCATGCATGGTGATTTCTTTTGTTATTCCATTCTTTATTATACTCAATTGATTAAAGTTTTGACTTCTACACTCCATGAAATTAGTGGAATATTCTTGATATTTGCGCTTCATCAAGTATCTTTTCATGGAAATATTCTTCTGAGCATTCTTGAATTTTACTTTACAAAGAAGTATCATGTTGACAATTTGGACGTTATTAGTTCCTGAATAAATTAATTGTTGAACTTGTTTTATTGAATTCTTATATCATTGTCATCATCCTCATGTTTATATTATTTTTGAAAGTCATCTACGTGGTATTCTGTAGTGCGTAGATGGACTTGGTATGATTATGACTGAGGATTATTCGGTGTAATCATGACCATAATATTACAAATGATATGGTAAAAGTCCTCATTGTTCGAAGTGCATTGATGGACATGTTGTTGGCATGATCATGACCATTGATGAATACACAAATATCTTGGCCCGTAATGCATAGATAATAATTTGTGGTCGTGACCCTAATGAATATCCTTGGTCGTAGTAATACGGGGATGATGTGGATTATTTATTGTCGAGTCTCAAATGATAAAAGTGATGAAAAATCTTTTAAATCATAAAAGATAGTAGATTTTATTCTCTACTTGACTCTTTTAATGGATTGCATGTTCATTGCAGATTAAACTTGATGTCTATTGTATTTTATCGGTTTAACATTTTGAGGACTAATGATAATTTATTCGCATTATCTTAGTCATAATATTTCTTCTTGGGCTAGTTGAGCTCACCCTTTCTTTCATTGTTCTCTTGAGGAAATAAGAACATAGCTTTGGACTAGTCGGGAAGCGGAGTGATGGTCAGAGATGGTGTCTTAGTAGTCCTCACTATTACATTAAATAGTGTGATAATAAATGTAATGAGGACTAAATTGAGTGTGAATATTGTCTAGATGACAATATTTGTATTAAAACTCACAAAGATGTATTTTTGTCGTATTTTATACTTTATCGTTGTATAATCAAGTTGTATTTGAATTTAGTACCATGTATTTGGCGACTCAAGATGGGTGATGTATACCTATTTTGGGGGAGTCACATACGATTCCTTAAACTTGTTTACTCCGGACATATATGACACAGGTGCTATCGATTAGTAGTATTATTAAATTAATATTAATAATACCACTAATATAATACTACATATACTAAGGGACTGTTTGCTAAAAATTGAATAAAATGGTTCAAAATTTGAATGAGCTGAATGAAACTGAATAATGAATGGAAAAAATTGTTTGATAATTGACATGTCTGAAACATCTGAATAACATATTTTTATTATTTTACCCTTCAAAAAAAATTCAAAATTATTATAAATTTATTTAATATTACTTAATATAATAGTTAATATTGTACAAAAAAAATTACTTCATTCAACAGCTCATTCAGCGAAAAAAATGACACTAAACCATTCAACCTAAATCGTGTGAATAGCTGATCAATTTAGCCATTCAAACGAATTTTTTTCAAAACAAACGCATCGAATGACTAACCAATTCAGCCATTCAACCATTCAGTGCGTAACAAGCATCCCCTAAATCCTAAACTTCTTGATCTGGTAATGCCTTTCATTTTCTCCAATTATTTTTCATAAAATATTTCATTTGCATCTATCTCTATGAGAAACTCAACTAAAATTTACTTTTTGATAGTTTTAACTAAGCTCAATGTTGTTCTGACATTATTCGGATAAATATATTTTTGACCGTTCATAAGAGATCGGGTAATTCATATTTGAATTTTCTTCTACAATAGTAGTAGATAACATTTTTTATTTAAAATATAGACCGCCTATTGCTACTATATCTGTTAACGCCACAGTTGATTGTATTGTTAAATACACTCACATAAGCATAAATAAAAGAATATAAAGTATGAACACAAGATTTATGTGAAAACCTAATTGGGAAAAAACCACGAAGAGAGAGAGAGAGTAATCCACTATAATAATATTAGGAGTACAAGTTGTGTATTTGTGTTGTATCTCTTGTGTTCTCTCTCCTCCTCTGTCTCTTCCTCTTATTGTTATATTTAAAGATGTCATATCCATCTGAATTCAATTAGGAGTAGGAGTCCTTTATAGAATCACCTTATAACAACAGTTAATGGCTGATAGATTCTTTCCCAAATTAAACCTCCGTATCCCACCAAATAAGTAAACACAATCTTATTTTAATAAGGACTCTCGCTGCCAAAATAAATATATTATGGGTCAACACCAAATCTAGACCATTAAATAAATTGGGTTACACCTTGGCTAAGCCCAAATAATCACACTCTAACATTGCCCCCAACCTCTTATTTATAAGGAACTTATTTATAAGAGAGTATTCAAAAAGTCTCCGTGGAATTTTTATCCTCGGGATTTTTATCCTCCGAATATTTATCCTCCGAATTTTTATCCGTAGAATGTTCATCCTTTCGGGAGATCAAAGCCTTCTCAAAGGGCGTTTGGTGTTATTATTGTTTGTTTGGTCCATTGTAACCACGCCTTACTAGTTTTTAATCTCAAATTTAACTTGAAGATTGAAACCGTGCATCTTCAGATAGTGTCGTTTGCCACTTTTATTGAAAAACAATTTCATGGGCATGTCCCTTGATGCGTGGTTGATGATGATGAAATCAAGTCTTTTAAAGCACTTCAATGATATAAAAGCTTAAACTTTTATCTCTGTACTGGCTGAATTCGTTACTAGTGTGGTGACTCAACACCAATTTATCATCACCTGGACCAAAGTGTTAATGTTTAGATTTTACATGCATCATGTGAATACTACCACTACATGCATAATATAAGTGAGAGAGTATGTAAAGTTATATCAATAATCAATTACGATCATGCTTCAATTGCTATTGGCATAATAAATATATACACAAGTACAAGTATATATTTAATTTAATAAAAAAGAATCACTTATTTCCTTCGGTGAATCGGTGATTTTAAATCGACACTAGAACAAGTGTCTTGTTTCCCACAAACGGCGCCAATGTTCAACGCCAAATTTTGTACGCCCAAAACAGCAGGCCAAAATCGCGCTAACAGTTGATTGTATTGTTAAATACACTCACATAAGCATGCACAAGATTTACGTGAAAACCCAATTAGAAAAAAATCACGGAGAAAGAGAGAGTAATCCATTATAATAATATTGGGAGTACAAGTTGTGTATTTGTGTTGAATCTCTTGTATACTTGTTCCCTGTCTGTTGTTGTATATATAGAAGTCACCTCCACCCGCATCGAACTAGGAGAAGAACTCATTATTCCTCTAAATAAGAAAACACAATTCTATTTTAATAAGGACTCTCCCACTGTCATAATAAATACATATGTTATGGGTCAACACCAAATTTAGCCCATTAAATAAATATGGTTACACCTTGATTAGACCCAAATAATCACATTTTAACAATATCATAATAAATATTTGTTATGAATCATTCTCTATTAAATAATACTACACATTTTATGTAAAATTTAATCTTCTAAAAAAAATAGACATAAACACCACAATTTAAGCGTTGACTTGTGATTTTTTTTTTTGACAAGATATGAAATTAAAAGAAAATTAAAAAAAAAATCTTATGATCAGATATGAGTCATATGACGGTAACAAAATACTCCCTCCATTTTTAAATAAGTGACGTTTTAGAAGAAAAAATTTATTTCAATTTATTTGTAGTTTATAACTTTTTGAGAGAATAAATTATTTACTTTTCTATATCACTCATACCTTTTTTTCATTGTCTCAAAAATTTTCTCTTAGTATTAATAGTTTTCAAATTCTCATAAAGGGGTAGTGATGAAATTTCACATAGATTTTAATTACTCTCTCCGTCCTATGATAAAAGTCGTTATTACTATTTTGGATAATCTCATGTTAAATGTCTACTTTCCTTTAATAATCAAACTTTTACACATTTTTTCCTATTATACCCGTAGCATTAAATATCTCATACTTTTCTTATTCTAATTCTCTCTCCATAATTAATGACATTATTATGAAAAATTTTATCATTTCATTCTTCTTATTAATATACGTAAAAAATACACCAGAATTTTTATCCTAGAACCGAGAGAGTATTAATGATAATATTAAATAATTTTCTTAATTTACGTGTAAATGGTTAATATTTAGCCCTTTTTAGGTAAAACGAAAGAAGAAGAAAAAAAGATAAGGTTAATTTGGTCAGAAAAGGAAGATAAATGTTTGTCGCAGTCGATGAAACTTCGTGATCAAGAGCCCTTCTGGCAAATCGTGACGCTCGGAAAAAACAAGTACTTATAACCCCCCTCCCCCAACGCTCCTATGTCTCTCTGTCCTCCATTAAAATACGTACTATCTACTTGTATGTAAATATATGTAGACTCCATCTCTTTCTAAAACTGAACTCCACAATGAGCTCTGGGTCTTCTAATCTTCAGTCTCTGAAGCGGTGAAATATGTTATCTCACTTTCTAAGTTATTTTTTCTTGCAATGGCGGTGAATTCAAGCGAAAAGGTTAGATTTATATCCTCATTCACTTTTATTGTTACTCAATTCTACCTAGATTTCTCTAATTTTAAGCTGCATTTTAGTGTTTCTTCATACCCATCAGTTTATTCCCCGATTCAATAAATCTCTTTGCATTTATCTTAATTTTCGTTCTGCTTTATTTATCTGAAATCTTAGCTGGTTTATTGAGCGAGCAATCACATTGTTAGTGGGCCCTGTTGTTTCCACCGAGATCACTACTAATTAAGAATAATTGGCATAATTTTGTTTAATTGAAGATGTAAGAGGTATGTGTTTAATTGGTTCTTTAACCGGGAGAGATAATGGTTAATGATTGTACCACAGCTATAAAAGATGAGTGGAAAAAAGGAATAATATTCCCTCTGTCCCACAAAAAGAAGTCATATTTGCAAAATTTGCAAACTTTAAGCATATTTCCCCATGTTTATCCTTAAATACAGTGAGTATTTAGTTTTTAGTAGTAGTGGCATGGTTGTTAAATTGTGATGTTAAATTTAAGGACATGTGTCTTTTTATACCATTATCAACAACAAAAAAGGACCTTTTTTTTTAACAAATGGAACTCTTCTTAGAACGGAAGGGTAAACACTAGTTACTGTTTTTGGTTGAATTTTGTGCTAAAGTATGGTTTTGGTGCCACGGGACAATTTGTTCTTAATGAATCTATACTATGTTTGCTGAACGAATGGAGAATGACAGGATTTGTTTGGATTGGTTCTAAAACATTCTTTTCAACATCATATCATGAAAAATCTCCAGTCCTCCATTAAAAAATGACAGTGTTTTATGTACTACATTGAGACTCCACAAGATTTGTATGTAGGCAAGATTTGTTTCTCCCTTTTCTTCTATCCTTTTATCTTTGTAATGTGGCCCTTTTATTTTCTTTTTCTTTCTTTCTTTCTTTTTTTGTTTATTTATTTGGAGATGGGGCCCTCTTGTTATTCCTTCATAGGATATTTATAATGTATGTGAAATTTTCAATTGGCGTATCCTAGTTTCCATTTTTCATCTTCATAGAGTTGGTGAAACTAATTGTATATGCAATATGCTCAATGTTTCAGGTTTTTTGCTGTTCCCTGAGCATAGTGAAAGTGTCTGTGGTATAGAATTTATGCCTGCAGAATTCATTTGTTATTTCTTGTTGTCAACTTACGCTTCCCTCTTCCCTAACCCTCGTCGTTTAAATTTGCTCTCAACTAATGTCTGCTATCTTAACCAATTTTAGCTCTATTGGAAATATGTTTTGCAATAGTAAGACAAATTTATATATTGCAATGTTTTCCTTATTGTGCAGGGACAAGATGATTATAGCATTGCAGTTTTGGCTGACGAAGGCACTACTATTTGTCAATGTGTATCACAGCTTTCTTTCTTAAGCCTATTAGAAGTTCCAAAGCCACTGAAGCATTCTATATCCTTGGATGCGGTTTTGAATAGCCAAAACAAAGTCAACCTAGAGATGGAAAATACAGATGCGTATTGCCTGTGCATTGCAGATATGGATTTTGAGAAGGGAAAGTCAGAGACACCTAAAACCAATGAGGATCCGTTGGCAGTAAGTTCTATCTTACAATACATTATGCATCCTGATTTAAGAATCCAAATGTTAAGTGCAAGTTAGTAGAGCTCGGGCTATGTTATCAACTAATGCTGCATACTGTCTTTCTGTTGGACACCTTCTGTTTCTTACATTTCTACTTTTACCAAGTGGCATAATTCAATTTGACAATTGGAAAAAAAGAAGAAAAAAAAATCCATAGAAGCACTTTGGGGTCATGGGGTTTCATATGAGAAAGAGAGATAAAAATAATAATATGAAAAATTGACAATTAAAAATCATTTTTGCAGAGGACATTGCAGAGACATATTAACGTACAGATGGGAGGGAATTTCATGCAGCTGTTAATGGACCACAGCCTATTATTACCGAAGTTCAATTTTAGAGGTACAAAGCATATTGTAGCATAACATTTCACATGGCTGTTTTCTTGATGATCTATTTTTTCATGTATTATCTGGATCCTCTCTGTGTTTTATATGATATTTCAGTTACCTTTAAAATTTCTGCATTTTTTGTGTGGATGACTTGAGTTAAGCATTCATTATGTAATCATTTAAAAGAATAAATATTATGCTATGACCATGTGTAGTGCAACCTGAAGACAGTGGCCAAGCCTGCATTTCTGGCCAAGGGGGTGAAAAATTATAGCTGTGTTAATTTTTTTCCCCCAAGATTAAGGGGGTCTAAGTTGTATATAATTATTTTTTAATCCTATTCTTTCTAAGAAAACAGTGCCTCCACCCCTGGAATATGGTTTGACATTCCTCCCTCCTAATAGATTGGGAGGATTTTTTTTTGTAATAGAGAAAAATAAAAAACTCTGCTACGTGACCTACGTCTATTGACTTATCTCTTAGAGTGACAATGCAGAGGCTTAGAAAAGGAGGGTTTTTTTAGTGTGTTAGGTAGCCTGTAGCTGTTATGAACATGAACCTCATGACAAAAAACTACGAAGTTTCCTTTAGGGTAAGATGTGTACCTCAAAACTTAAAATGGAAATGGAGCAAGGCATTTGGATATACTATATGAGAAATTAAAATAAATTTTGGAAAAACTCTATATGTTTATTGAATTGTCTCCTATAGTTCCGAACCTAAGGCCCAGAAGGATAGTGTTGCTGGTGTTTTAGGTAGGCGTAACGAAAATGAACCTCATGATGAATAACTAACCACGTTTTCTTGAAGGATAAGAATCATAAGATGCACATATCAAACTTTTAACCAGAGAGCGTCGTACTCTCAAGTCTCAACCTTTGAATTATGCAAAGCAATCATTACATGCAACTGCTGTAGCATGCTTTTCTCTTCTTCCCTTGTTTCTTTCTTTCTTTTTCCAAAAGAAAAAGAAACAGCCACATAGTTTTTTTTGCTTCCTGTGTACTATGGGAATTTCTGAATTATAGAAATCAGTTCATCCCCTCATTCAAGTGATGCATATTTAGTGCAATATTAAGGGTAAAACTCTTCTTACATTTCCTCCTAGATAATGATACTTATGCATTTATCACTCTGTTTACTATATAACTTGTGATTATGTATTCACAAGATGGTTTTCCTTTGATAACACAGATAAATCTGGTCCTGAGAGAATTCACGACACGCCAAATAGCAGACCAAGGAAATATAAGCGGTCTGCCTCGTTCAATTCAAGAAAAGTTGTTTTTCTGTTCTCAGTCTTGTAAGATCTTCACCCATCTTGTCATGCATTATAGTCATCTTAATGTTCATTCTGAAGTCTCTCTCCGTGTTGCAAGAGACAGGATGAGGAACTTTTTATCTTTATAGTGATCTTTAGATGTAAAGATATTTAAGAATTTTTGTGTTTTCCATGTTTTGGTAATATCAAGTACATGTTTTTGCACCACATGAGCTGGGTTTTCTGTTAGATGCCAACTTCTCAATGAAAATCTCGGGCTTCTTTTATGCGTGTTGTGTCCGATGGCCTTGTGCCTCTAATACTACCTGTAAGAAAGGGAATAGGGCTGTTACTTTTATAAATCTACTGGAATTGGAATGCAAGATTTCTTTCAACTTGAGATGGTTGTCGTTTCTTTTCCAATTCTGTCACTGACATTTATATAATTTTCCCTTGCAGGTCAAGCATGGGAACACTGATTCTGATTTATTTGACCTTGAGAGTTAGGCAGATGGCTAATGTGTCTGTTCATGGATGAACACATTTTCCCCCTTTAGGAATGTTAATTCATCCGTTTAGAGAGCCAATGTATTTTAATAGAGCATGAATTAATTACCTATCCAACTTAGTTTCAGATTTTGATGTGAATATCAATAGTGGAGTAACTAGAATAACTTCATTTGGGGTGTTGTGCGATTGAAGCTGCTTTCTTCTTCCCAACTGCGTTGCAGACGAACTGACAGCCAAGTATTGATAAAAATGTCTACACGTATGTATTTGAAAACAAGTTTGCATGGGCTACCATTTTCTGCAATTTTACACCTATTTAGTCAAGGAACGTTTATATTTTGGATATCCAAAATTACATATACATTTTTCTTTTAAAATTAGAGATATATTTTTATTTTAAGAATATAAAGTGACGTGATTTTTTTAATTTGTTATTACTTTTAAACTATCATTTTTAATATTCAAACACACTAATACTAGTATTAAGTTATATGAATCATCGTTTACAGATGTTAGGATTAATTAAATAGAATTAAAACTCTTTTTATAGTCTTACAAATTTTAATATTAAATTATTATTCTGCAACAATTTTATTTTTTATAAAAATCATTTAGTTACTTAGTCATATAATAAATTTTAAATTAAAAATTCTATTTAGGATTTTAATTTTAACTTTAATCTTTCTAGACATAAGTTTTATAGCATCCGACTTTAAATCTGTAATACAAAAACTTAACTTGAGGTCTTCATGCTTCAGAATGAATTAAATTCCCAAGTTAAAAGAGTTTTTACTATTGTGCTTATTTATTGGACCGACCTATAGTAAATCTTGAATACTTGCAGTTATATTTCGTAAAAGAAGTTATCACAAAAATCAAACCTTTAAATAAATTAATTAACTGTGGTGACAACATAGTTTTGTACCATCAAGTCAAATATAATCAAATTACAGAACTTTAGTAATATCAACACTAATACAATGCAAATTTAAACAAACAAAATGATTGATATTTTATAAAGCATCTAATAGTATTATTCTTGCTGTCAGAATACAAAAACAGGGAAGTGGTTAGCATGAAGACTAGTTAGATGTAGACCTCATACTGCTCCATGGAAACTTCATCAGCCGCACCACCGCTTGTCGCATGGCTGCGGCTACGGACTCTGCCACGCCAACGGCCAGAGCTCGTCTCGGGCTTAGCATTTCCATCGAGCCAATGCGCCTTTTTCTTGGCTTCATCTCCCTCCACAAAACTGGATTTGGATTGCTTGTTCAAGCTCTTCTTATCTTCCTCAATCAAACGGATCGGGTAAAGGTCCGGGGATGCAGATAATGGATACTTCAGGGTAACATACGCCTTTTTGTAATCAGGTTTCGCAATTAAGAGTCCACCCCTCTTCTTCTTCTTCCCATCCATGTTCAAAGTTTGGACCTTTTCGACTTGGAAGCCGTAAAGTGACTCCAGTTCCCTCTTAATTTCCATCTTCAATTGAAAAATCAAAAATACAAAACAGCAAGAGCAATTTATTTCAAGTGTTCATATAATATGTAAAGAGATATGGAGGTAGGGGAATTATTGTTACCTTGGAAGCAGAGGGGATGGTCAATTTCAGTGATGTTGGAGAAAGAAGGAGGCATGAGAAGCTTAATGGGTAGGTTTGCAAAGTTTACTACTCTTCTTCCCAATCTACTTCCCATTTTCTTCTCTTCAGTGATCTTCTTTGCGATTGTAAACAAACAAAATGGGAATCGCTGTGCTGTTTCTTGTGAGCGTAGTGTAGTGAAGGGTTTATGAGTGAGATGGGCTTACGTTGTGAACAAGCCCAAATGGATGCATGGATTGATTAATAATTCCTTTTTGTTTACTATTTTTATTTTCACTGGATAGTCTAGATTAGTTTGTCAGATTTCTTTTATTTTTAGTTTTATAATTATGTCCTTTCTTCTTGTCACCATAAATTAAATTATACTACCCACTTTGTTTTAAGTACAGAAGTCAAATTTTCTATATTTCCCACTGTCTGAAGCTAGTGCTAGATGGGCAAGTTATTTTAATTCATCTCATGTTTTCCAAAACCCAAAATTTTTTTTTTTTAAAAAATGAGTTAAGAGTCGGGACATAATTGTATATTGATACTAAATTGTAAAATATAATAATTGTCTGTGTCCGAAGGCAGAGCGTAACGAAATCTTCCCTCTCTCTTCTCCTTCCTCTCCTACCCCAAATCAATTAGAATGAATCTGAACCGTCCTCATGCTTTCTCGTCCAAATCAAAATAAATATGAACCGTCCTTGTGCTTTTTCGCCCAAATTCAAAATGAATTCTACCTTATTATATTAATAAATTTCAAACTACACATTTTTTGGAGTCATTTATGTGGTAAGTCGATCTGAAGACTTCAGGTACTAAAATCCCAATTGAGTCCACAATTCAGATTGTTAACAAATTCAAATTAACTTCACATAAATACTTTCATAAGCCATCAGAAAAAAATAAAAATAAATGTACGTCTATATATAGAGAGAGAGAGAGACATGAAGTCCATTAATAGTTCACTAGTAAAGGCATTTGAAACTAACATTTCCTTGTACTACTGGAATTGCAAGTTTAAATCTAGGCCTGACCATTAAGTAGCATCCATCCTGAAATCCATGGTTTCAACTTCCAAGCATACACCTCTATTACTTTTATACTATACAGTCTGGAATAATGATACAAACAGTGCTGTTGTTGCTCAGGTGCCAAAAACACCAACTGTTCAGTTCATCATACATGGTCGTAAAGTACTTGTAAACCAAATCAATATACACTTGCAATCTGAATGGAATTCATGAATCAAGAAGAAAATGCCTTCTTAATCTCCTAAACTAGCATTTGCCATAATACTTCAAATTGAGATCTAGTATGAAAATGACAAATGAGAACTGTATTAGTGGGCTCCTACAGTGGAAATCACAGACTAGGTTTCCTTCTTCTTAATGTGATATGGGTACTTTTGGTATATTGAAATGCTGGTCATCACAAGTGGAAGAGCCACAAGGCAATACAGTGAAGGTGGTTTCCCATCGAAGAGGAACTGCAATAAAGCTGTGACAAGGAGTGCAGACACCATGACAAATCCCTGCATTAAGTTAAATACAACATTTAACTGAAATTTTTAAAAAATGTAAACTACTTTAAACAAAACTCTATTTCTATCTTTTAATAGATGTGTGGATTTTAAGAGGCAGAAAGGAACCATAAACTATTAACAGGTTCAAAATCACTTTTCCATTTACGGAATCTGTCACAAGTCAAAAACTATTTTCAACCAGTTAAGAGCTCATGCTCTGATCACAAAATTCCTCTTTTACATGTTATCCTAACAATTATCCAAATCGTTGAGTAAAACTTACCTTTCGAACACCACCAGCATAGGATGTCACCAGACCCACAAGAATTCCACCAACAGCATTGATCATAACAGGTATCTGTAAGAAAAAGCATGTTAGTAGCTTCCATATTAATGTAGGTGCTTTGTTCATAAAGAAAAGCATCATGCAATCACAATTGACACTGTCCAAACATAGAAGATGTGGGTTTAGCAACATTTTATGCGACGAAGCTAACAAAGATATCAACATTCCATTGCAAGAGGTAAATACAACGGAAGAATACAGCTCAAAGTAGCTCAAATAGTCGGAGCATAAATATATTTCAAATAAGAAGATAATAATTCTGTAAACTGGATCAGGAAAGAGTGACAAATCAAACAATTTGTGGTTCAATTATGATCTCTTTCTTTCACGCTATCCAAGTCCCAAGTTTACCTCATGAGCAGTTTAAAAAACCACTATAAATATCATTACCAAAGTAAGTGGAGTCCAGCCATAAAACATTCCAAGCTGTCTGATTGCTTCCCCATCCGGAGATTTATAGGTACTAGCTAGCAGGCACAGGATTCCAACTACAGACATTTCCACAGTCATCAAATACGATGTCCGTTTTTTAACCTGCAATTTTTTTTAAAAAAAGAATATGGACAGGGAAAATTACCTCAGCAGGTGAATGTTAGGTTCAAATTGGAGATAAAGGCTTCTTCTGCTAACCTGAGAAGCCCACTGACACAGTGCAGAAGCAAGACCTGAGAGTATTGAAGCTACCAAGACTGGAACGATTCCATATAATAGAATTTCATCAGGGTTACTGCTAATAGAGCCTTTACTGGAACCTTCACCGATGCTTAGAAGAACAGCTGCAGTTATCAACAAGAATAGAGCCCCAATTTGCTGGATTGTTTGCTTTTGTCTGAGCGGAAGCATAAAAAGGGTATCAGAAACTCAGAAGACAGTATTAGAAGTATTTCTAACTCAAATGCTCTGCGTGATTGTTTCTTTGCTAGAAAGTTTTGGCAAAGACTTCATTACTACTCAGCTGCAGAAGACTTTTTTCGGTGGGCCATTTCTAATTGGTTGGAGAAAAACCTATCATTATCCTCCTTGGAAGCTTTTCCTCACATTTCTTGGCAACTGATATGCACTTTGGGAGCTTGGACCTTGTGGCTCAATAGGATCTCTCAAGTATTTGATCCTAAGCCAGTAACAATATCCTCCCTTTTCGGACAACACATCAACAATGCGTTAACATCAGATTCCTAGGGCCTTGAGAAATTAAAAACTCGATCCCTTGTTATATTGACTTTATTAGATGTTTTCCTCCCCCAACTCACACCATTAAGATAAATACTGACAGTAGTGTTTTGCCTAGTTCTAATTTTGCAGGAGCTGCAGCTGTGCTCAGGGATAGCCAGGGAGTTTGGATTGCAGGCACATCTAGAAAGTTGATGGGAGTATCTGTTCCCATTACGGAACTTTGGGCTATTAAAGATGGTTTATCTTTGGCTTGGGATATGGGATTTAAATCCATTATTGTGGAATCTGATGTTGGTACAATCTTGGATCAACGATTATTGTTCACAATCACTTACTCCCTCTTTTTTTGGATTGTAGGAACCTGTTTGACAGACCATGGGTAGTGGACCTACGCTCAATCTATAGAGAAGGAAACTGCATGGCTGATGTAATTGCCAAAAATGCTTGTAATCAACCTGATGTTTTTTGTTGGTTTTCTGTACCTCCCATGTATGCTCTTAAAAGTTTTGAAGAAGACAATGTGGGAAGACCCCACGATGTGTAGCCCATAACTAATATTGCTATAATAGTTCGTTTTATTTTGCCAAAAAATAATAATAAAATGAAACCTTTACAGATTACAATTACATTTTATTAGAAACTGACATGACCAAACTATATAATCATACAACATTTTTAGATCATTTTTTAGAAAAGGTAAAATCTATAACCAAAATAAGAGGCAAAAAAGGAAAAAGAACAAATATGTCCTAGGATATATGACATGTGTTCCAATTGAGATGTGTGCTAAGAGCTATTAGGATTTTTCAATGTATCTCACGTACCTATGTTGGAAAGCGTATTTCAGCGACAAAACAAGTACTTGTAAAGGTTTCCTCCTTTTTTTCCTTTATAAATATTGTGACACGTTTTTAAATTGATGATTTACCAGTCAAAACCTACGTTACGCGGACTCTTCACACTGCCCTAAAGTACTTGTGTTTGACACTCGACACTCGACACTCGAAAAAGGGTATGGGTACTAGACACTTCATTTTAGAGTAAAAAATTGGCAAAATTGAGGAGTATCCGTGTCGGACTCTTCAAAATACTGTGTCCAACCGACACTCCATCCGAGACCGTGAAACATAGGTCAAAACCATTCTATCTGTTCCATAAAAAAGTTGTTTCTATCTAAAAAGAAACAGTTAAGATAATCATTATCAGCAAGAAATAATTATCTATTGCAGCAGAAAGTTGAAGAAACATATTACATAAATTGGATCAGGCAAGCAACATTTTACTTGGAGAACTTACCTCAACAATATAAAAGTAAAGAAAGCAGTGAAAAACAGTTTTGTCTGATTCAGCATTGAGAATGTGAGTGAATCGAGATTTTTGTACGATATCTGCAACAAGCTATTCTGCAGTACATATATAGCCGCTGGCAATCCTGATAAGGTTAATGAACCAACCAAAGTCCATTCCTTGAATATTTTCTTGAAACTACCTTCTTTTGCCATGATAATAAGAGCACAGACAACCTATAATTGTATTGTGTCTAAGTATGTCAAAATCATTGGAATCTTGAAGATAGACTAAGAAAAAACTGAAAAATGAACAAGAATAACCTTTGCTATCTCGCATGCTAATACAGATGAAGTCACGATCACTTCTCGCCTACAAGAAGAATTAACAGAGAATACAGACCATATTAGTTAACAATATGCTTAAAATCTGATAGCAAGAATTCTTCTTTAAAAACCCTAAAATAAGAGATCAAAGTGTTAGCCCTTAGAAGTATGAATCCAATTCAAGACATTGTTTATCAATTATCAACAAAATTCAAGATAGCACGCACAACAGCAAAGGGAAGGAGGCGACTAAACAGATCATGCATCAACTTACTTAAAGAATTATACATAAATTAAATAACCTGCAAACACCTTTCCTTTCAACTATCTGGTATGCAGAATAACTTCTAATAAATCCGCATCTCACAAATTAAGAGTCCACATTCTTAATTTTCTAGCAGTAACCTAAATGCATAATGTAACGGCCATTCTACAGCCCGAGGTCACTACCGTAATTCCACAATTTAACTTTTTATCTATGCGATGACAACAAATTTCGTGTTTAATTTCCTTGCGCAATTAGTGGGATCTTACATGATAATAGGAGCCTTAATTAGGGTAGGAATCATTCTAAATTTCCTGGCACAATCAAGGGGATCCGGAGATCATCGCAGCTTTGATTATGGCAGCAAAGTGGGATTTGAAGAATAAAAAGGAGTTTAGGTTCAATGGATTCACAAATGTTTTCCCTAGTTTTCTTAGTTCCTTGTTCCTACTTTTAGTATTTTAGATATCTTAGTTAATTTCCAGTCCAGTCTCAACACTAATTTCATCTTCTTGTAATTCCAGTGTCCATTTCAATTTTATATAAATAATTTCTGTCCCATTTCGTTTGTGTTGGGGTTGAAATTACTTTTGTCCCCCATATCTGTTACACATAACTGAGTAGATAATTGTATTCCAAATCAAATCAAATGTAGTTCGCATTCAACTAAACCAAAAAGTAACAAGCGTTGCTAGGAAATCGACCGATCATAAAGTGAAAACTGTCATTTCTAAGTAGAATGAAGAGGACCAGGGTTATGTAAAAACAGCAGATAAATATATAGAGAGAGATGGATAAACCTGGTGAAGCGCTTAGAGATGAGAGGCTGAGCACCGTATTGGAGGGTGAGCAACAGCGAATAGAACCAGACTTTAGTGTTTATTTTGTTCCCTGAGCTTAATTTCGAGCTTGGAGCTGCGTTAGGTTTGATCGCCGCCATTAATGAGCGACTTGAGGAAGAGAAGACTATGACTTTGTTTGCTGTGTTTCTTCAATTTGTTCCTTTCACTGCAAATTTTGACAATTTCGTGGAGCAGTCTGTTCATAGCCTCCGATGGTCTTTTACTCGTACGGAGGAGTTTCATGCTTTTCAGTTGTAATTGGGTAATGCAAATACGACGACGCTTCGTTCGATCTAGAACTAGAAAAGCTAACAGCCTAACAGCGCAGTGCGGTGACGGTTTTGATTAAAAAATATATCAAATATAATAGATTTTTGAGTCGTTCAATATAGTATTGGTTTTATTGAGAGTAAAGGTGTAAATCAGTAATAATATATGAATAATTGAGTGTTGGGCCTGTTGGCAAGGAAGAAGGTCCCACTTTTCTTTATTTTATCTTAGTTATTCAGGTTAATAAAATAATTTTAAAATTAAAAATATCGAATCAATTTAGCCTACCCTTCTACTATTTTAAATCTATCGATTTGATTTTCAAGTATGTATGAGAGTATAAGGTAGTGTTTGATTGCATCTCATCTTAACAGTTCATCTCTTAATGCATATTAATAATTCACGTCTTTATATTAAGAGATTTTCTAAATAGTTTAGACTCATATTTGTATTTTAACTATTCAAAGAACCTCTTAATACAAAAATGTAAGAGGTAAATTGTTCAAATTAAAATCAAATACCACCTAAATCTCCGTCCGCATTATAATTGAGCAAATGATAATAATTACATAATAATTATCGTCCACACTAATATGCTGCATTTGTATTTACAAGTATACTTGTCTGTGGTATAATAACACACACCATTTCAAATTACAATTTGTTAGTTCCCAGTAGGCACAATATAGATCTAGAAGGGAGGTTGAATAGATCCTTAGAATTTCAAAATACTTTTCTGGTTTATTTTGTATTGCTAATAATTTAACATTTGACAAACTTAAGAATCTTTCAAGCACAGCGGAATAAGTAAAAGATCCCCTTCATTGATATATTCATAATCACACATACATTGTTCGTAGAGTTACTTCAGTAGTAAGCAGTTAAAACATACATAACAATTATAGCAGTTAATGTACATAATGTAAATGACATAAAGTAAAAGACACAAGGGGTTTTAAGTGGTTCAGAGACTCAAGCTCCTAATCCACTCTTCTGCTTTCAACTAGCAGGATTTCCACTAAGGAAGGGCAGCACCCTGAATCACTAAGATTCCTTCAAGGTCAGTAGCCTTGGAACTTCAGTTCACTAAGAACTCTTCAAGGCCAGCAGCCTTGGAACTTCTCTAGTTCCCTAGGAATTCTTTAAGCCCAGCAGGCTTGGAACTTCATTTAGTCCCTCCGGACAAGGACCCCTCAGGCCCTGACTTCTTGTTATTGTAGTTGTTGTTGTTGGTGGTGCTGAGCGGCTAAGATGTCATTAAGCTCTTAACATCTTTTGTACTTAGCAGCTTGGTGTGGTCCTCTTTGCATTCTGCTTCGGGTCTGGACCACATCTTCTTTGGTGCAGCTGATCTTCACTCTTTTTCTCGCTCATCTAAATGCAGTATCACGGTGTGCACCATCACCATCTAGGTTTGCTAAGTCTATGTGCTTTTAGTAGACTTTGTCTGGCACTTAGCAATCCCTGAACCCTTCTTGAATACTTTGTAGACATGGTTCTGCACTTGTTCATTTTCAGCTTTCGGTTCATGGTGATTCGTAGAGTGGCTCTCTTGATCTTCTTTCAGACTTAGCCACTTTCCCGAATGCTATCTTCTTGGCCTTCTCGGCTCTCACGACATTCGCCATCTTGATGGCATTCTCATCTTTGTTGAGTGAAGCTTCGATCTGCTTGATTCCTTCTTCAAAGTCGCTTTACTTCCACCTTGATATTCTCACTGTCACTAAGACTTGTTCTATTGATCTTTGGTGGAACTCGTAGAGTCAACAATAACATTAACCAACTCAACGATTCTGCAACTTCACAATCATTAGCCACTCTTGATCTTTGAAGCTCTGTTGATTTATATCGCTTTCCAATCTTCCGTTGGAAAGTAGCCGTTGAAAGCTATTCAAATTTCTTCGCAGATCTCGAGTTATTTGGTGCAGACTGCAGATGTGACATGACATGTTTTTCTGACTTTTTGACACTGCAGTCTGCTGTTTCACCAACCCTGTCAGATATGTCACTTTGATATCTTGGGCAGGTCGACGACTTTATTTCACCCTTTTGATTTCTCGATCAGAGGTTGTCCTTGCATCGATGCTCTCAATGAGCTCTTGTCCGAATATTACCCTTCAGATTGAACCGTTGCCAATGCTTCAATCTTCAGCTATTCAAACTCTACGATTCTCATGCATGTCTTCATGGACTTGATCGTAGTGTCTTGTTGACTTGTAGACACAACACTACGTTCTTGAGGAGTGTTCACTTGTTCTTTAGGGTAGAACACCTCTTCCTCTTTTTTGTGCAAAGGCCTCATCACTTACATTTGCCTCGATTGTTTCTCGACATCGATGGCTTGATTCCTTGCTCTAGCCTCTTCTGAATAACAAGACATTTCAGATTTGTGGCGTGTCCAGCTCGCTTTCTCCTTGTGATCTCCCGTTCACTTATCATCTATGGACGGACCCAATGCTTAATCACTTTAGCCTTGTTCTTCAGAAGTTGTCCAGTATCTTTGTATGCACTCCATCAGTTTTTTCTTTGTTTGGCAAACTTTACGATCATGGTAACTTCTAAGATCGTTGTCTCTGCATATTTGGCGATGCCATCATGACTTGCTAACTTTTCTTGGTCGATTCTGTAAGTCTTCTTCTGATCTCCTTGTGGAAGACTTCATCTCGAATGACTTCACAACTCAATCTTGATGCTGATTGAGTTGGTGCTTAGATCTTATGTTAGCTTGCATGTCATTCATTGAGTGCTCTCTGGTTTCCTTCAGGTGGGACGTATCTATGCAGTGCCAACCAGAGGCTTTATTCATTTGGATATTCTAGGAGTGCTCATTCGTTGAGAATCGTATTTGCCCTACGATTCTGCCTTGGCATTGTGAGCACATATGTTGAGGTCTTAGTTTACGACTCTACGATTGACTTTTGGTCATGCGAACTCACGACTCGAGATCGATCTTGACACTCTACGGTTTACGTCGTTGTGCTTTGTTGTCTTCATCCGATCTTGCTCGACTATGATCTCGCCTTCTGGTATGATTAGTAGACTCTATGACTCGAG
This sequence comes from Panax ginseng, assembly GCA_020205605.1. NCBI lineage: Eukaryota > Viridiplantae > Streptophyta > Magnoliopsida > Apiales > Araliaceae > Panax > Panax ginseng. Next base: position 143,047,529 of record CM035129.1, on the reverse strand, counting down.
TGTAGTCTACGATTCTTGACTTAGCTTTGGCGAGATATACTCTTCCGGATCGTAGGCGGGTTGTCTCACGATTACGAACATGACTTCTCAAAGCAGACTACGGTGGCTCGAGAAAGTTCTCCTCGACACACTACGATCCTTTCTCATCTCTCCTGGAAGTCTACGAACTCCGAGATCTACTATCTTGCAGACTACGATTACGCTTACTCGATATCTCTCGAGTTTTTCTCGACTCTCCTGGGCAGACTACGATTTTTTAGTGCGAGTGCTTTCGACGATCAGACAAGCCTATCTATTACATCATAAGATCAACCTAACATGCTTGATCTTTCTATATTTATAGTCCTTGTACATCATTTCTTTTTAAGGACTTTACAAAGCTATTTTGCTTATGTAGGATCAACCTAACACATTTGATCAATTCATTCTAAGTCCTTGTACATATGTTTCTATTATCTATCAAAGGACTTTACAGTTTTTCTTAATGCAAGCATACTTGCATATTCATTCATATATATATCATAATCAAATCATATATAAATAGGAATATCATTCACATGTTTATTCTTGACAATCTCCCCCTATTTGATTATGACAAAAATAATAAGTGCATATGCATGTTATGAATGAATCTTATATACAGTGAGCAGCTGTATTTCTAAAACAGATAATCATGAATGTCATTTATAATGATGTGGAATTTAATACACTGATATTTTACATCCTGGATCCAGAACATACCTAACTAGTTAGAGATGTACCTCTTTGGTTCCATGTATGCTTCCAGGATGTCTTTTGATCAGTTATTCATCTGTTTGATTCCTTTGCTCCCCTTGGGATGAGGAGCTATTCCTTTCTTCTTTTCCTGGTTGAGGCTCCTTGCTCCCCCTCAGCCTTAGGCTCCTCCTCACCTGATGAACCATCTCTTTCTTCTGCTTTCTCCTTCTTTGTCTTTTTGACTTGTTTGTTCCTGCTCTCCTTGCTCTTTCTAGAGTGCCTCTTTTTCTTCCCCTTTCTATGCCTCTTTTTCTCCCCCTTTTTGTCATTAGTCATTTGAGAGAGCTGCTCCATGTTGGACATAAGCTGCTCCATCATGTAGGAGGAGTTACCAACTTCAATCTTGAGTTCTTGTTGGCTTAACTCAAGTTGCATGGAGAGGGACTGATTCATGTTGTCAATCTTGTCGGAGAGGACTTTGAGTTGTTCTTCATTTTCCTTTTGTGCTAGTAGAGCTGAATGCCTTTTGATCATGTAGAGCTTTGAGATAGATGTGATCTCTTTATCTGATTTTGAGAGATACATCAACCATCATTGCTTGGAGTCTCTCTTGAACTAGGTTACCTTCTATTGTTGTCAGCTTCTTTGATTCTTCAATGGATAGAGATATTCTCTCAATCAGTTCATCAGAATTCTTCATCAGCTCCTTCTCCACAGATATTTGATCATTTAATTGTGCAACCCTTGGTTGAGTATCAGATTGGACTCTACGATCTGCTTCCTTGGACAGATTTTCGAAGGTGTTAAAAATCTGAAGAATCGTTGAGTTCCAATCACTGGTTGAGGATGTAGGAATGTCTGTTAGTAATGCTTGATCAGATGGGAGCTTCGTATCTTGTACTTGGAAACCATCAGTAGTAGAGTGAACTGACTCTTCGATTATTTCTTTAGTCATGATCCTTCTTCCTTCTGAGTCCACTCTACGATCGTAGGGGATATAGTGATTTCCAGGATGTCTGTATACCTTGTAGTGAGGCTGGTTTGTGATCATCATTGTAGCGAAACTCTTCACTCTTGGGAAGTTTTGTGACACCAGTTCCATGCTTGGAAAATGAGAGTAGCACCAGCTGAAGTAACTCTCATCTCTCTCAGTATGTGCCTTCAACCATGGCATCCATGGAAAGAACCATCTTATCAGAAGGTCTTCAGAGTTATATTGTATTGTTGTGCAATCTAATTCCATGTTTTTCCAGTTGTGAAGTACTTCATCTGTGGTCATTCTTACAACTCGAAGTTGTTCATTTCCTTGACTTATCCATCTTGTTGGTGGTTCTGCTGGTGGCTCATCAAAAACTTTCACTACAATTCTTTTACTTATTCTGGCTGGGGAGAGAACAGGATAGTATTCTAGTTCGTCAGATTCCTGATGTGCAGAATTAAAATCTTTCTCCATTTCTTCCCCTTTTGAGCTTGAATTTTGCTTACTCCTTTCATCAGATTCATTCATGAATTCTTCTTGCTGCATTTCATTTCCAGAATCTTCTTCAGTAAGATCTTCCTTTGATTCATCTTCTTCATCACTGGATCCATCCTTAGCACTTACTTCCTGTGATGATGAGTGATACCAACTCATCATCACTCAATTCAACAACAGCATTGGAGTGATCATTTTTCCTTTTGGAGGTAATTTGAGCAAGTAGTCTGTATTTCTTCTTCTTGTTGGAAGTTCAACAATAGGAGTTTCAGATACTTCTTTTTCTTCAGACTCTGAGATCTTTGAGTCAGCATACAAACTTTCTTGAGGTTCATCATTAGCAGGGGCAAATATTTCTTTTTCAACCTCATCATTATTTGATCCATCATGAGAGCTTGTTGGAGTATTTGCATCTGAACATTCAGATGGGTCATCTTGCAGCTTTTCTTCAACTTCAAAGTGAGTACTCTGATAGTTGGCCATAGGGCCTACATATTCTTCTTTATCAGCTGAGTTTACATTTTCTTTTATGGATCCAGTTTCAGGGGACTCAGTCTTGAGATTATCAGTTCCCTTCTCTTCCTTTGACTCTACGTCCTCTTCTTTGTCAGATGTGTTTCCTTGGGGAATTGGAACTTGTCTGTTTACCACTTTAGCTTTCTTTTTGAATGGCTCTTGAAGCAACATGTTGCTTCTTCGCTTTGTGGTTTCAGCAGTCAAGACTTTTTCTTCTTCATCCTTGTCTTTAGTGGAGAGACTTCTTGGTGGGGACTTGGTTTTCTTCACACCTCTAGATTTCTTTCTGGTGATGTGATTTCTCGATTGATTGAGTCACCGGACTTAGAACTTTCTAACTCTCTTGCCTTCCTCTTCTGCGAGAGGCTCATTCTGCTGCGCCCCGGTGAGTCGACCTCCTGTTTTCCTTGGGATTCTTCTTCCAGTTCACGAACAGTTGTGGAGACATTACTTTGTGAACATTTAAAGGCTCTCCTCATTATCCTTGATTTTGCTTCCTAGCTTCTTTTTTTCATCATTATGCTTGCTTGATCTTCCATGAAAAACTTTTGTAAGTGGTTTATGCGTAGATTTCTTCAACTTAGCCTTTTCTATCCATTTAGAGATTTGGTCGAACAAGATGGCTCCAAAATTGATTGGCTTCTTGAACTATGCAGAGTATATAATCTTCATTCATTTGGTCGAAAGCATGCGGTGTTATGTATGCGGTATCTTTGCATAGTATACATTTTCCAACAATCTCATCAAGGAACTCGAATTCTTCTGAAAACTCCTTTTTCTTCATGTCCTTCAGACTAGGGTTTCTTTGGTACCCCATAATCTCCTTTGCTTTCTCAATGTCAATCTCATCAAGGTTTTTCAGTCCTAGGTCAGGAAAATCTAGGCATTAGTTGATATCGGATGATTTCGGTTTTAGAGGCCCGACCTTTAACCTTGGTTGAAAGAGTTCCAAAGCATTTACTGGATGCATTTGAGTAGAATTTCTTAACGATTCGGTGTATACTCGAGTCTTGCCTCAAGACATTCTGAGAATCCAGCTTTCTTCACGAGTTCAAGAATGTCTCAAAACTTCTTTTTGGATTTCTCAAATGACTTGGTTCCGAGTTGAATGTCAGTGATTACTCGCCAATCTTCCATTCAAATGATTCGAGGAATATGGATATTGATTCAGGGAGATTTATGAAGTATGGCTGATTGTGATTTGAACTCTGGAAGTTTTAATGGTTTGGCTTCGAAAAGAATTCTAGGGTTTGAAAATGGGAGGGAGAGAGGTTCAATGGATTTTGGTAACTGTTTGCAGATTTTGAATTTGTCTTTATGGCAGTTCCTTCTTACACTGCATACGCTATGACGTGTCAACTAGTTATTGGTTGCACGATGCCCAGTAACGAGCTATAACTCCCTAGTAACTTGTCAGTTAGCTGTCTCTTTCAGAAGAGTGGACATTTGATTGACGTGGATTGACCTTTGACCTCTTTAGTTCGTAGAGTAGCATGATAGGACAACTATTAACTCTACGTTTTCCTTATTGGCTCAACGATCAATTCTCGGAAGGATGTTATAGTGGATGGTTTTGACGTTACTTCTCATTTTGAACATCCATGGCTCATCCACTGTTGTGCTTTATGAAGCCTTGGGCATTTTCCTTCAGCAATACCTCTTTCCAACCAACCTTCAACCTTATGTCCTCATAATTTGAATGGTTGAGCAATTTTCCTGTTTTTCCAACTCCTTGTAAGTTAGAAGTAGCCTCTTTATAGGACTACGATCGTCGAGTCTGCTTCTACGATTGCTAAGATTGTACTACGATTGTGGAGTTCTCTTCAACCTCTACTCTACGATCGTTAACTGACTTGGTCCTTGAGATGAACTTGATTAAGCAATACTTCTGGGTTAAGGTAGCTCAGGAAGGGCCAACCTCTTAGAGTGAGCTAAGGATCAGGTTTGTCTCTGAGACGCTTTCCAGATGAAGTACTTTAGAGTAATTTGCACTGATATCTCTTTTGACATTTTCTTTTGGGGAGGTCCTCTCCCAATCTTTACTCAATTGTATTTGCAGTAATCGTGGTGTCCTCCTACTCTTACACTACGATCAGATGTTTGATTGTAGGCACTCCATGATTTTGAGTTGGGTGGCTGATAGGTTATCAGTAGTATGTTTTGAGAAGTTCCTACTGACTCTGGATCTTCATTTAATTCATCAGCCACAAAGTTTTGGGACTCTGTAGCTGGTATATTACTTCATAGAATATTTCAGCGCTATTGTTCCTTAACAGATCAATGTTCCCCCATGGTTGATGTTGTCTTTTCAGTGAGGTGTGATTTCCTTTTCTTCATGCACGTAAGAAAGCATCCTTGCATATCTCCTTCTGATTAAATCTTCTTATATCGTAGAAATGGGTATCTTCAGGGTTGATCATTCTACGATCCTTTGACAGCACTACGAACGTAGTCTTCTTTTACAATTTGTACTTGTGGAGTTCTGCTCCCGTAATGAGTTTCTCATGTTTGATCCTCGAAGATCTTCTGTGGTGAGCTTCCGTGAGGAGTTTTCTCTTATGACCTAATTCGAATGATTGAGCGTCTAGGACCCTTTTACATCTTTGGATGAATGACTTGCTTCCTTATAAGAATCAACAACAATGTGAGCTTCATTCAGATTAGCTCAGCAGGTCTTCCAGGACAGGCGTTGACAAATAGTAGTTTTATCATAATCATTTCTAAACAGTCTTAAGCCTTCTGCTGGTTGAATTTTCTTGACTAAAGTCTTCTTCTTCAACATTCCTTAGTGTGGTCAGATGGACCAGGTACCTGCAGGTTATAAATTTCTATTTTTGGTACCCATGATTAAATGGGTCCTGCTAGGTTAGTTTACTAAACCCCAGTTCCTCATATATTTGGATAAACATCATATTGACCACCATCAGTCGTATTCATGCATGTACTTCATTTAGATAATACATTTTGAGATGCATAGTGGTGAGTGTGAGAGAAATCTGTCATTTTAATAAACACTCTTTTCCTTGATGGTTTCATCATATGCTAAGTTATGATCACACAGTTTAAATGTTCACAGAGTGAGAATCAGCTCTACGATTTATTAGCAGATCTGGTTGATTCATGGAGGTGATGGGTTTACATGAATCTTCAAGATTCTCTTGTAGATCTCGATCATGCCTCGTGTGTCATTAAACACTTAGACCATAGGATGTACAAAGCACATTAACCCATCAGCAAGGATTTCTTCACATTCAATCGACCTGTGAGGCTCTTAAAACCAATTCAGATCTCTTTCAAGTTATCATCTTCAACCTCAAACTTGGATGGAGAGAAAGTTTTTAGACATTTGAGTTTCTATTATTAGTGTACTTTCTCTCTTTACCTTTTTAGATAGATTATGAATATTTGAAGGAAAACTGTTATAGTTCATGAGTAAGGTGCAAATATGATGTTCATATCTATGTTAGCGAGGAAGTACCTTTTTTTTGTTGATATGTGTTAACAGTCATTTATCTGAGATATACTGAGTTTAGGCATTGATGTGCATGTTTTCTCATTTGCTTCGACGGACCGATTGCTTGATTGATCTTTCAATAATCGATCGTGGTCTTGAAGATACAAGCTAAGAGAGTTTCAGCAACTCTAATTCTTTGACATCCTTGAGTTCATAAGATTTACATTCAGCTGTAGTTTGACCAATCATGTGATTGAGAAGTTCTTCTTTCTTCTCTGGATAAACATTACTTAGCATGTATGGCCTTTTCATCTTTTTAGGCTAGTGGATGTTTGAATCTTTTCTGTTGACATCTCTTGAGCTTTCTAGCCTGGTCTTCAGACAACAAGATTGACATCGAGCAAGGATTGGTCTTGTTGATATGATAATCAAAGACATGGACCAATCTGAGCAGCTTCAGGTGTATATGCACATTTACCTGTACATAATATTTCCAACGTGTGAGCTCATCTGCATATAACAAGTGACTTACTACTAAACTAAGTTTAGAACAATGTTTGTGCCTAGGGTCAGACTCAAAGCGATTAGCTTTTGAATGTAGCATGAGAACCTGCTCTGATACCAATTGTTAGTTCCCAGTAGGCACAATATAGATCTAGAAGGGAGGTTGAATAGATCCTTAGAATTTCAAAATACTTTTCTTGTTTATTTTGTATTGCTAATAATTTAACATTTGACAAACTTAAGAATCTTTCAAGCACAGTGGAATAAGTAAAAGATCCCCTTCATTGATATATTCATAATCACACATACATTGTTGTTTCAGAGTTACTTGATAGAAGCGAGTTAAAACATACATAACAATTATAAAGAAGTTAATGTACATAATGTAAATGACATAAAGTAAAAGACACAAGGGTTTTAAGTGGTTCGGAGACTCAAGCTCCTAATCCACTCTCCCGCTTTCAACTAGCGAGATTTCCACTAAGGAAGGCAAGACTCAATCATCACTAAGATTCCTTCAAGTCGAGAGCCTTGGAACTTGGTTCACTAAGAACTCTTCAAGGCCAGTGACCTTGGAACCTGTAGTTCCTAGAATTCTTTAAGCCCAATGAAGCTTGGAACTTCATTTAGTCCCTCGGACAAGGACCCTCAGCCCTCGACTTCTTGTTATTGTAGTTGTTGTTGTTTGGTGGTCTTTGAGCGGCTAAGATGTCATTAAGCTCTTAACATCTTTTGTACTTAGCGACTTGGTGTGGTCCTCTTTGCATTCTCGCTTTGGTGCGGACCACATCTTCTTTTGTGCACTGGTGATCTTCACTCTTTTCTCGCTCATCTTAAATGCGGTATCATTTGTGCACCATCACCATCCTGGGTTTGCTAAGTCTATGTGCTTTTAGTAGACTTTGTCTGGCACTTAGCAATCCCTGAACCCTTCTTGAATACTTTGTAGACATGGTTCTGCACTTGTTCATTTTCAGCTTTCGGTTCATGGTGATTCGTAGAGTGGCTCTCTTGATCTTCTTTGTACTTAGCCACTTTCCTGAATGCTATCTTCTTGGCCTTCTCGGCCTACCACTTGGTACGCCATCTTGATGGCATTCTCATCTTTGTTGAGTGAAGCTTCGATCTGTTTGATTCCTTCTTCAAAGCTGCTTTACTTCCACCTTGATATTCTCACTGTCACTAAGACTTGTTCTATTGATCTTTGGTGGAACTCGTAGAGTCAACAATAACATTAACCAACTCAACGATTCTGCAACTTCACAATCATTAGCCACTCTTGATCTTTGAAGCTCTGTTGATTTATACTGCTTTCCAATCTTCCCGTTGGAAAGTAGCCGTTGAAAGCTATTCAAATTTCTTCGCAGATCTCGAGTTATTTGGTGCAGACTGCAGATGTGACATGACATGTTTTTCTGACTTTTTGACACTGCAGTCTGCTGTTTCACCAACCCTGTCAGATATGTCACTTTGATATCTTGGGCAGGTCGACGACTTTATTTCACCCTTTTGATTTCTCGATCGAGGTTGTCCTTGCATCGATGTTTCTCAATGAGCTCTTGTCCGAATATTACCCTTCAGATTGAACCGTTGCCAATGCTTCAATCTTCAGCTATTCGAACTCTACGATTCTCATGCATGTCTTCATGGACTTGATCGTAGTGTCTTGTTGACTTGTAGACACAACACTACGTTCTTGAGGAGTGTTCACTTGTTCTTTAGGGTAGAACACCTCTTCCTCTTTTTGTGCAGTGCCTCATCACTTCTGTTTGCCTCGACTGTTCTCAGATACTGATGGCTTGATTCCTTGCTCTAGCCTCTTCTGAATAACAAGACATTTCAGATTTGTGGCGTGTCCAGCTCGCTTTCTCCTTGTGATCTCCCGTTCACTTATCATCTATGGACTGACCCAATGCTTAATCACTTTAGCCTTGTTCTTCAGAAGTTGTCCAGTATCTTTGTATGCACTCCATCAGTTTTTTCTTTGTTTGGCAAACTTTACGATCATGGTAACTTCTAAGATCGTTGTCTTACATCCCGCTTGGATACTCATCATTGACTTCTGCTAACTTTTCTTGGTCAGTTACAGAAGTCTTCTTCTGATCTCCTTGTGGAAGACTTCATCTCGAATGACTTCACAACTCAATCTTGATGCTGATTGAGTTGGTGCTTAGATCTTATGTTAGCTTGCATGACATTCATTGAGTGCTCTCTGGTTTCCTTCAGGTGAGACGTATCTATGCAGTGCCAACCAGAGGCTTCAATCCTTTGGATATTCTAGGAGTGCTCATTCGTTGAGAATTGTATTTGCCCTATGATTCTGCCTTGGCATTGTGAGCACATATGTTGAGGTCTTAGTTCTGCACTCTATGATTCAGCTTTGGCTGTGCAGACACTACGACTCCGAGATCAGATTTTGACACTCTACGGTTTCTGTCGTTGTGCTTGTTGTCTTCATCTGATCTTGCTCGACTATGATCTCTGCCTCTGGTATGATTAGTAGACTCTATGACTCTGAGTGTAGTCTACGATTCTTGACTTAGCTTTGGCAGATATACTTGGTCGGGTCGTAGGCAGGCTGTCTCTACGATTCTGAACATGACTTCCTCAGCAGACTACGGCGCTGAGAAAGTTCTCCTCGACACACTACGATCCTTTCTCGTCTCTCCTGGAAGTCTACGAACTCCGAGATCTACTATCTTGCAGACTACGATTCTGCCTCGATATCTCTCGAATTTTCCTTGACTCTCCTGGCAGACTACGATTTTTGGTGCAGTGCTCGACGATCAGACAAACCTATCTATTACATCATAAGATCAACATAACATGCTTGATCTTTCTATATTTATAGTCCTTGTACATCATTTCTTTTTAAGGACTTTACAAAGTTGTTTTGTTTATGTAGGATCAACCTAACACATTTGATCAATTCATTCTAAGTCCTTGTACATATGTTTCTATTATCTATCAAAGGACTTTACAACTTTTCTTAATGCAAACATACTTGCATATTCATTTATATATATATATATATCATAATCAAATTATATATAAATAAGAATATCATTCACATGTTTATTCCTGATACAATTGAAAGCTTAATTTTTGAATTTGATAGATGAGTTCTTTTTTCGTTATATAATTTGTTGACATTTCTCAAAATTTGAACGGTGAGAAATGAGTTGAAAAACAATAATCTCATTTTTAATTCTCTCTATATATAAATATATTATATAACTTTTTATACTTATAATATATTTATTATATATTTTATGTAATTTAGTGAAAATATATATATATATATATATATATATATATATATTATGTATATGTATTATAGGGATATTTTAGTTATTTCATTACATTTCGACATAATTTTTGAGAAACAACTAACAAGCGCCATTGAAAAGTTTTGACTTCAATTCCTTTGCAAAAAAAAAGTTATTTTTAAATTTAATTTTTTTTATTGCCTTATTTCGATTTGAATACCAATTTTTATTTCAATTTTAATATCTATTTTAATTTTGTTATAAAATAATTCCGTCCAACGGTCCGTGATTCTGTTAGATCACAGGACTCTACAGCTTATGATGCAGCTACAGCGTAAGCAATCATTTCACTGCCGCAAGATCCTAGATACCAAACTTCTGGTCCCACCAAAACGAATCTTAAGCTGTGTACTAATAAAGCTTAAACCCTAATCAAATCACAAGTATAAAATTGGAATATTTCAAAACCTAATCAACCACAATGTTCCTATAAAATTCTTTCGATTGAGCAGCCTTTATTTCCATTCCAGCCCCAAGCCCTGCTACCTGTCCTTCTCTCGTAAGAGGCCAAATTCAGCTTATTTATAGATATAGAGGGAGAAGAGATACACCATGTGTGGAATACTGGCGGTGTTCGGTTGTGTTGATAACTCTCAGGCCAAACGGTCCAGAATCATCGAACTCTCGAGGAGGTAATGTTGTTTTCAAGCTATTTCTTTTCTGTGAATTTGCTTGTGAATCAGTGAATGCTAATAACTTAATTCATCAAATTGAAGCATTTTATGTGTATATAGCCACGCATCTGTTTGTCTACTTCTTTAATTTTCCTCATTCGAGTTCCATATGTTGTATTACAAATTTGTTGCTTTATGATAAAGAGTATAATTAATGGTAATTTTAAGATGTTTATTGGGTAGGCAATTCAGGAAAATTTCTCTCAATTTTAAAAGATTAACTACTACGAGTTCAGTTATGAGAAAGCTACTAGTATGATTGATTATGCATCTGTAGGTCTACGGGTATAGTTTAGAAATGAATTTGAAGTTATATAAAATGTTGGCTTTGACAAGCTAATCATTTATAAGCATAACCAAACCAAATTTGGTGGATAACTCTAAGTTGATTTTTGAGAAATGGGAAATTTACTGAATGATTGTTGGAGAGATAAGTAAATCGGTTTGATTGGCCTTATAGGGAAGGGGTGTTTGAACTTTGAATGTCATCATGTTAAGTAGCAAATTAATTTAAAGCTTACACCATTAGATAAGGGAACATGGATGTGCAATTAAAGCTTACTGGAACACAGATACAATAGGTTAGTGCTTAAGCTATAAGAAAATGGACCTAACAATAATTATGATTTATGAACTGTCATCCTCCTGTGTGACTAACTTGGAGTGGCAAATAGGGAGACAAATCAGGTGCATATTTGCACCAAGTAGAAGGTAACTGTACAATATGGTGGATCACATCCAGCAAGAGTACTTGAACCAAATACCTTGTGAAACCAGAATTCTATACTGTGTAAAGTTGCCAATTTTCTATCAGTAGCTGTAAAATGAACCCAAAAATGTATAACATGCTTAGGCAGTCCAGGAGTTGAGTTTGTTTGCCTGGCATTTGAGGGGATATGTAAACAACAATCTTTACTTGACAAATTTTCTTTTCTTCTTCAATCATCTTTTGTGGGATGGAGGGAGTATATCATAAGAGTGTGAATGAGCAATTCGTCTTTCCTGATATATTACAGGTTCTCACAACTGTAGGAAGTTGGAGAAAAATATGTTAGTCATACCAAGTTTATAACCTGCATGGCTACTGGTGATTTTCTGTAATTACATAATTACATTAGTTCCCAATATGCCATATTAGAGCATTTCCTTATATTGTCTTTTTCTGTCTTAGTCTGTGTTACGGTGTATAATTGCTAATTTGCCTCTTCCCCCCCCTAAAAAAAATATCGTGAACTGTAGGTTGCGCCATAGAGGTCCTGACTGGAGTGGCTTGCACTGTTATCAGGATTGTTACCTTGCTCATCAGAGATTAGCTATAGTTGATCCCGCTTCTGGAGATCAGCCACTATATAACGAAGACAAGACAGTTGTTGTAACGGTAATTGCTTGTTTCATATAAATGGTTTTGTACATGTGTACCTACACTAATAGAAATAAGGCATTGATAGGCACGTGGAGTCAAATTGAAGTTTAAAACCATCACACAATTAATTGGAAATTGGAGTTGAACTAATAATTTAAATCTATGCATTTTTTAAATTCTTCAGTTCAGAATTGCAAAAGGACTCCATGCCTAAAATTCATTTCTCACTTCCCTTGCATTCAAATAAATTAATTCTGAGTAATTGTTTCTAGAGTTAAATTTCTAATTTTGAAAAACTCCCATATGCTAGAATAAAATACAAATGCTCAATTTTCAGCAGCAATTCATTTTCTAACCTTTATTCCTGGTGCCAATCATGGATTAAGTATCATATACAAAAACTTGCAATTGCATGCAAATATGCCCATAGGTTTGTGTTCCGATCTGTTTTACCTTAGTTATTTTACAGTATTCATTTTGTTGAGCTCTCAAATATCTACTTTAAAACTAAATTGAAAAAGATCAGATACTGATAAATATGAAAGACTTTGATGTCGTGAGCTTGACTAGATTTGCATAAAGTACCTGGCTGCTAGACTAGAAGAATCTAGTAGATTAATTTAGTCATTTGGCGTCTCTAGCACTTTAATGGTAAAAGCTACAATGAATGTTTCTGAATTGTCACATATGATTCTTAACAGTCAATTTAAATGAGTTTTCTAGGGCACTGGTTATGTTCTCAGGATTGGATATGACTCATTTGGATGACATGGATATTTAAAATCTGAAACCTCCATCTTACAATATTATCTAAGATCCAATAACTGTAAAGAAAAACAAGAAACTTAGAATTGTAATAGTGCACAATCACCTATGTTTTGTGATTTCAACAAAGACATGGCATGGAATAAGTTCATGTGCGTAAAGGTACTTAAATATGTAAGAATTAATATATGTCCAATATACACATGATCTCACCTCTTCCCTTTGCATGCTTACTCTTTTAGTAAAACCTTCATGTCTTATGGCATTACATTGTTTATAATTTTATTACTTGAACTTCTGATTCATACTGCAAAAAGTCAGATCTCATATCCAGGATTTATAAACATATTTTTATGAGTGCCTAAGAAGTGTTGGATATGTTTCATAAAGGAAGAGTTTTAGATTACATTTTGTGCATTTGGAGAAAGTGTTGGACGTGTGTCCAAGAGTGTCCCTAAAGTGTCAGTACTCTTTAGAAGTGCTTGTGATTCCTAGCTTAGAGCCTCATGTTTGATCCTTCTTAATTATGCTTTTAGGTGAACGGGGAGATATATAACCATAAAGCTCTAAGGGAAAAGCTGAAATCTCATCGGTTTCGTACCGGAAGTGACTGTGAAGTTATGGCACATCTTGTAAGTACTTTGACAACTTATGGTGAGACGTACAAACTACGATAGCTCGCTTCTCTCTCTCTCTCCCTATATATATTAAGCCTTAACTCTTTATATGTATACATATATGCATTTATTAATTCTTGAATGTTTATCTTGGCAGTATGAAGAATATGGAGAAAATTTTGTTGATATGTTGGATGGAATGTTCTCTTTTGTGCTTCTTGACACCCGTGACAAAAGTTTCATAGCTGCAAGAGATGCTATTGGTATTACCCCACTTTACATGGGATGGGGTCTTGATGGTATGTAAGTTTTGAGGTGTATGGTTTCTTAAGTTGCTCAATTAGGATTGTTTTAGTACCTCTCTCTGAGATGTTTCTGTGCTGTGATGTTTAGTTATCACTGCAGCAGCGATTACTTCATTATACTAATTTTATAAGCAGAAATGACATAATGTTTTATTCTGCCATATAAAGTTGCTGCTATTGATTTCATGTATAGCTGCCCACTTTTACATGCACATACACTGGCTTTGATAGTAAAATAGGCATGCTTACTATTATAGAAGTTTGGAATTGTTTGTTAAGCTAGTGTTTCTGCTTTGACCTAATATGGGTCATTTATTTTCTCTAGGGAGGAATTAAGAAAAGACAAACTGTTGTATGTTGCAGTATCATTGTACTTTTAATATTTGTGGTGGGAGTGTATTTCAGTACACCCATTGAAAGTGATTCACAAGACAATACCTATTTGTCTGTTTATTTAGTTCATATGGGACGTGTTTGCATCATTTCTTGCTTTACTATAATTCTACGCCTCTTTGTTGGTACCATTAAAATCTTCATCAATAGTCCAATACTTCAGTAGTTCAGTTTGTTAATGAAATATATTCTAAAAAGTGTTGGTTGCTGCTGAGCCTGATGTCTACTGTCTATATTGGTTTAGGTAGTGTTATCTGGTAGCTGGCGGGTTAAATTAAGTGGTTTAAAGTGAATGCTAGAAGGGGTAATAGGGTGAAGATGTTGACATACCCTCCCCAACCCCAACCCCGAATTGTGGAATTGCCTACCTGCCGAAACCCTCTACATCTCTTGGTTGACGGGATTCTAGAATTAAAGACAGCACATCAAGTAGATGCTCCCCATTTTTATTTTCTATCTGTTTTTTCATATAAGCTGGTATGCTAGCAGTTGGTCATTTCCACTAATCTTTTATTTTTCTTTTCAGGTAAAAAATATTTAATAAAACTCATATTTCTAGATTTATTTAAGAAATTCTACTTCCTATGCAGGATCGGTTTGGTTTGCTTCGGAAATGAAAGCCTTAAGTGATGATTGTGAACGATTCATGTCTTTCCTTCCTGGGCATATATATTCGAGCAAAACTGGTATGCATATGTTGGCGTACATACTACTGAAGTTTTGTTGTGTTTACTGTTTAGATATAAAATTGAATGTGTTTTCTCGCCTAATTTTTAGTTGGGATTTATGGATTCTCATTCTACTCTTCTCCACCTATTATGTTGGGTGCTTGTTTTCCAGCTGAATACCTTTATAATGGCAATGAACATACTTAACTTTTGTAACCGAAAGAAATCTAGAAGACCACTTTGAAATGTTTATATCAAATAATTCTTCTTAGAGTTCCTGGTGTGATACTGATCACCTCAAGTCCTTTATTACCATATAACTATTAAAGACTATGATGCTTAGACTTTTTACTAACATGATCACCTCAAGTCCATTGCTCAAACTGTTCAAGTGTTTATGATGTTCAAGAATGTTGTTTACATATTTGTCAATATTTAATATCAACAGGTGAACTAAGAAGGTGGTATAACCCCCCATGGTTTTCAGAAGAAATCCCGTCAACTCCATATGATCCCAAAGTATTACGTCAGGCTTTTGAGAAGGTTTGTTTACTCAAATTTCCTTGAGAAAACTTTGTTTCCCTCTTGCACCTTATATAACTAGGTTAATGCAGACAGATAAAAGAAACTTTGGGTATGAGACCTATTGCAGCATGCAGTTCTGTATCATAGATAGATAATCCCATTTTCTTAGTCAACCAAAACTCAGTCTTATGCTGGACCTAGTAATTATTATTCTCTTAAAAAAAAACATGACTGTTGGAAAAACTGAAATTTTGAAAAACTAACATGGTTTATATGCTCTTTCTTGAAATTTCGAATTGATATTTCTACAAATTATCACTTTTACTTGGGGAAATATCAATTCCCATAATGAGTTCAAAGGATTTTTCATTATATGAAGAAGTATGTGTTTAATGTTACATTTTCTGTCAGTGATACGTGCAACTTGCTTACAATTTGATCAAATATTTTGCTGCCAAGCTATCTTTCTATGTGTTTTTTCAACATGGTATTATGTTTTTGTGTGGAGTATACACTAATCAGCAATAATTTAGCCAAAAAAAAGAAGGCAGGTGAAGGAATCAGCATTTTCTTTACTTCATCTATCTCTCTTTGAATGTTTAAGGACAAGGGCCATCAAGATAAATAAAGTGACATAGAGTAATGATATGGACACAAATTATACACAAAAATTTGTGCTCAAATAGTATAATAAAAGAGAGAAAATAAGAAGTGGGACCTAGCATTAGATGTTTTACACATTCTCATTGGTATGCAAATACATGGGTCCTACTCTTGGTGCACAATTTTGTGTGTATAGTTTGTGCACATAGTATTATTCATAAAGTTAAGGTAAGGACTTATTAATTAGTTGATAGTTTCTTGAAATGGTAGGCACATGGGTGGTAGTTTCCCCACATTGCATTATAACATATTTGGTTCATGAAAGTAGTCTCAATATAAGCGACTAGCATATAATGTTTATCCTTATGAATGAAATGGATTAAAAGGGTGGTTTATCCATTCCATAACTCTCAAGCTTTCTTCTCCTCCAAGTTTTTCCTAAAGCCTTATTTTCTCATAAAACCTTAACTCAAGTGTTGCATTAGTCGAGCTTGACTAGGTTTGAGCTTGACATAATGTCTTTAATTTTCAAATGCTTGAATTTCTGAACACTTCCCTGCAAGTTGTTCTGTATGTTTCTAGTATGTCTTATATATAAAAGTTTATCATTTTTAAGAGGCTGCAGACTGCCATATTGTCTTCAATTAAATTTCTCATGTAACTCTTATACTAATTGTAAACAGGCTGTGGTTAAGAGACTTATGACAGATGTACCATTTGGTGTACTTCTGTCAGGAGGACTGGATTCGTCACTTGTTGCTGCAGTGGCTTCACGCTATTTGGTCGATTCGGAAGCTGCTTGCCAATGGGGGTCACAGTTGCATACCTTTTGCATTGGCTTGAAGGTGCTAATGCTTCTTTTTTGTTAAACCTCTTTGTTGCATCTGTGCTTATATATTTTAGTTTTTTTTTGTAGTGGAATTATACTTTCCAATTAGTATCTGCTAATGATGTCTCACCCCAATAATGCCAATAATCTATGGAAGTGAATGATAAAGTATCTCTTAAAAATCTTTGGTAACTCTTGTTATTTGTGTGTGTGAATCTGTAAATTATATAGTCCTTTTAATGGTCATAAATGGAAAGAGTCTGAAACATCTTCTTTTTTTTTTTTTTTTTGCTATATTCGACTGAAATTTAACATTTTTGCCTTTGGCAAGAATGGATCATACACCCAAGCCTTATGAGTAGTTTTTTACCATTAAGCCATGAGGGGCTTGGTGTGTCTGAAACGTCTTCGATAACTCTTTTTGTTTGTGTTTGGAACATGCATGTCATGTGCCTGGGTAATTGTATTAACAAATTTTCATTCTTGATTCAGAAGCAAGTTGTTTACTGGCCACCCACAACTAATTGAATCTGTTTCCAGATCAATTTAGATCTCCTGATTGTTTATTTTCTGATTTACTAAATAAAGTTCAGGAATCAAGGTGTTAGAAAATTTTGGCCCTTTTGATAATTCTTTCATATGTACTCTTTTGACTTTTTTGCCTTTATACTATGTTGTTTATAATAAAAATTACTCATAGCAAAAAAGTTGAAAAAGAAGAAGAGAAAAAACTATTATTCTCATGCGCGTCCCTGTTGTGTAGTGTTTATACTATTTATTCCTGAATTAAATCTCTGTATAATCTTCAGCTTCTCTTAGTTTATTTACATTATCTCTTTCAGGGTTCTCCTGATCTGAAAGCTGCCAGAGAAGTAGCAGAGTATCTTCACACTCGTCACCACGAGTTTCACTTTACTGTTCAGGCAAGATTTTGTCCAACATACAAAAAAAGAAAGAAAAAGAAAACCTTTGTGTAAATCTGTGTATCTTCAAATTTAAAATTGTTGAGCCTTGCTATATCAGGAAGGAATTGATGCACTTGAGGAGGTCATTTATCATATTGAAACGTACGATGTGACCACTATCAGAGCCAGTACACCAATGTTTCTTATGTCTCGAAAGATCAAATCTTTGGGAGTGAAAATGGTTATTTCTGGTGAAGGTTCAGATGAAATTTTTGGTGGTTACTTGTATTTCCACAAGGCACCTAACAAGGAGGAATTTCATCAGGAAACATGTCGAAAGGTATGACATGTAAGCTGCTATTTTTTCTTTTTTTTGACATGCAAATCCAAGTAATTAATGTTTATCATCATAGATTGGTTTTTGTTACGTGTAATCAATAAGTTGAGTTCTAATGGCTTGTGTTTGATTTTGGATCAGATTAAAGCTCTGCATTTGTATGACTGTTTGAGGGCAAACAAGTCAACTTCAGCTTGGGGTGTTGAGGCTCGTGTACCCTTTTTAGACAAGGAATTCATTAATGTCGCAATGAGTATTGATCCAGACTGGAAAATGGTCCGTGTATATATTTGATAATGTGTGATTGTCATCTCTTTTGAATTTCATAGATGCTGAGTGGTAGGGCCCTATTTGCCGTATTTGATGATTGGTACTAGTCCTGCTGAAATGATCTCCGAAGTGTCTTTAGGGGGTTGAGTTTGTTGGTCAAATTACAATGTGTGTCTTGCTTTTAGCTTGGGGTCAGATCGGCTAAATTTTTTCATGCTGGCATCACATAAGCTTTTGGTCACCTCAAGTCATATAAACCAGCTACTTCTTGACAACTAGGTCTGTCCCCAACTTGGCCTGTTGTTCCAAAGAGCGATTCTATGAATGACTGTTTGGTTTGACAACTAGGTCTGTCCTTAACTCATCCTTTCCAAAGAGTGATTCTGTGGAATGTCTGTTTACTTTTCTTTATGTCCATGACTCCATTGTATGTTCCATCTTATTAATGGAACAACTAAGAGAATAATAATCATATGGTATTTCCGAGAAGGAGAGGCATCTCCATATTTTTATGGATGCCTAGATTATAGTTGTACATGGGCTAAAGAAAACTAATGGAATGAAGTAAAAACCCAAGAAGAATATCAAAAAAGAAAAGTTGATGATTAGGAAGAGGATGGAGATGCAGTTATCTAATGAAATTAGTTCAAATCCATGGATGAATAATACGAAAACCATATAAGCGTGTTTTGTTTCCCTTAAATCTTATTACTCTAGAATTTCCTCACCACTCCTTTTTAGCCAACTCTTTGTTGTGTGATCACATGATTTGCTGGTTAACGCTGTCTTTACTCATGATTGTGATCATTGTACGACATTTTGGTGCTTGCTCTTGTATGCTATTGTGGTATAAATTGTCTTCTTTCCACCATTTAAATTTAAGGTCCATGTGCTGCATGATCGTTGTTGATTGTTTGTACAATTTGCTCCCTGTAAGTTTGTGTATATAAATCTCCCGTTTGATGTATTGTAAATGGGGTATCGTACTCTTCTCCAACTAATTATTGTCTAAGCGTGTAAACTGAAGCAGCTATCAAATTCTAAAATTTGTATATGTTTTTCAAAGACTTTGTTTATCAAACATTACAGATTCGGCCTGATCTTAAAAGAATTGAGAAGTGGGTATTACGCAATGCATTTGATGATGATGAAAATCCTTATCTGCCGAAGGTTTGTGTTTTATTTCTTTAATGCTGTGAACACTGTTTGATATCACTTGAATAAAGTGGCTACATATTGTGATGGAGTTGTTGAGAGGCTTTCTTTTTTGTTTTAGCACATTCTATACAGACAGAAGGAACAGTTTAGCGATGGAGTTGGGTACAGTTGGATTGATGGATTGAAGGATCATGCAAACCAACAGGTATTCCACTTAATCAGTGCAAATAGTTATATGTTTGTATTTATCTGCATTAGTTTCGACAGTGCTCTCTCCTGTTCTACAAATACTTAATAATTATATAATGTTATTTCAGGTTACAGATGCAATGTTAATGAACGCAAGCTTTATTTACCCTGAAAATACTCCTACGACTAAAGAGGCATACTATTACCGGACTATTTTTGAGAGGTTTTTTCCCAAGGTTGGTCATACTTGATTTACTCATCTTACAATTCCTTAATTCGTCTCTTCTTGCCATCAGTTTCTTCTTCAAACTCTTTGAAAAATCTTTATATCAAATAACTACATAATTTTGTGAAAATTTTCATCTGGGATTTATTTGAATACAAATGTTACATCTAAAGAGATATAAACTTGGATCAATCATTTATAGTAATTCGAGTTTTCTTTTTCTTCAAGAGAAATTTTTTTGGGAAGTGCTCTCACTGTGAGCTTTTTCAGTCTTTGGATGTAACTGGGTGACCATGCTGCCAACCCTCCAATGGCTGAAAATGAAGCTCAATGTGTCACTGTTCCCTTAGTAGACTTGGTGTTATTTAATTAACATTTTTCTAGCTGATAATTGGAGCATTTGTCCATTACACTGCAGCCTGATTACACTAGTAACCAATTGCTTAGTTCCTTATTTCCTTACATCTAGACGATTTCTTACCATGCAATTTTGAGCAGAATGCTGCAAGGTCAACAGTTCCAGGAGGTCCAAGTGTGGCATGCAGTACAGCAAAAGCATTGGAATGGGATGCGGCCTGGTCGAAAAACCCTGATCCATCTGGCCGAGCTGCTCTTGGTGTTCATGAAGCTGCTTATGAGGACATACCGGAGCCTAATAAGAGTGCAACTAATGGCTCCATTTAATTTCCGAAAGCAGAAGTAGAGAAGATAGGCAGCAGTTTTCTTTCTATTGCATAAATTCAATGTTAGTACAAGTTGGTTGACTGCAAATCAGGATTTTGCTCTCAAACAGAAAGGTATTTTATTTCTTTAGAAATTGGTTTTCTGTTTGATAATTTCATTTCCTTTTTTTTCCCTGGTGTGTTGCAAGGTTGTCGCCTCAGGGGTTATTATAATAAATTTAATAATTATAATCAATTATTATAATATTTATTATTTTATGTGATACAATATTTATCAATTATAATATACATTATTTTTTATATAATAAAATATTTATAAATTATAATCGGACTGCTGTTTAATCTGATGCTTCAGCTTCATATCATATGGCGATTCTTTTTATTGTTTTATACTCGCAGCATGCTCAAAATAACCAGAATGGAGCATAGGAGGATAAAAGCTTGGAAATCCTTGAATCTTCTCTTTTTCTTCCACTCTCTTGAGAAAGTGGGTTTTCCACGAGTGTTCAGACCAAAAACACCAGCATGCATAATAATAATTCACTAGGTGGAATGAAATGAGGAACGTCTGTTCCTTTTAACCTAAAATAATGTTACTATCACATAAAATATCACATATCGTTCACATACTACATGAGATGACATTCATTGATCGGTATGTGATAGTAACATTATTGCTTAAAAATTCGATATCTATTTTCATTTTTCACAAAAATGACTCCCATTTGCCCTCCATAATACGAGTCTTCTTCTTTTTATTGATAGTGATAGTAATATAGATGGACACAATGTACTCAAGTTTGTTATATTATAATTTTGCCACCACTACAACATCACCAAGTTATCATTTTTACGGGTAAGCATGCACCAAATACATTCTTAATACTTAAAAATTTACAAATGGGGCACAAGTTTTTTCTTCGTAGTTTGAAATTTTTTCAAAGAAGCTTAATTAATTCATCTTAAAAACCCTCAAAATATACCTACAAATACTTTTTATCTTTCAGAGGCTATTAAAAGACTTTTCTTTGTTCAAAATCCTATGGAATTAATATTATTTGATGTACAACCAAACGAATGACTCTGTGGCCCAATGGATAAGGCGCTGGTCTACGAAACCAGAGATTCTGGGTTCGATCCCCAGCAGAGTCGTCTCTTTTCTAACTATCTTTTTCTCAATTTTTTGCCTTTAGCCAGAAGCATCAATCTTTTGTACAGACTAAACTACAAAATTAATTTGTATATATTTATGATAAATATTGTGAAATTATTCTGACCCAAAATAATTTATGACTCAAATTAAAGTAGGTAAACTGAAAACAATAATAAATACCAGACCAACAAATTAATAATCTGAATTTTCAGCATCATCCATTAATTATTTATCTATCTATAATTAATTAATGGAAACAAAAACCTCACAAATTGATCTAATGTTCTGTTTACATACTATTAATCAAGCAATACATAAGTTAAAATTAGCTAATTAAAACCAGTTTAATTTAAATCCCAAACTTGTGTTTTTTGCAAAAATATGTAATTAATTAATGCATCAACCGGTACCAGAACACTGTTGTTATCAGAACCAACCTCAACAACAAGTGGGATTCTGTGTGTCCATGACGAGCTTCTGGTAAAGCGAGCTAGCGAGAAACTTGGCTAAATATATACTATAATTCGGTATTGCAACCATCGATGATCAGTAGATATATATATTTTGCATGAGTACGTACGTACATGCATATATGGTCCAAAACAAGCTAATTTCCAATAGAGCATCAATTAATTAAATATAGCCGGTGACGGACATTTCTGACTTTGTATTTAGTGGCAACAAACATGCACTTCAACTTCATGTTTAAGAGGGTACGACTTGCATGACACTGTGCATGGGAAATCTATATATAGTATCAAGAGGTAGATTAAAAATCGAAATATAAATTAAAACATTAGATCGATTTAGGTTTGTCAAGAATTCATTAATTCCCTTAGCCTGACGGAGAATCTTGAAATGCAAAGATATATATGATGAGACATGGGTGAAGCTGCATATATATATGGGTTGTATATATACTTAATTATGCAAGTCTTCAACTGGTATGTATGTATATATGTATATATGGAGTCGTTAGAAAGGCCATTTGTTTGCATTCATAGTCAAAAGAAACTAAATACGGAGTATCAACCTGGATTGATTTCCACTAGGTAGGTACAGACATGAGCGTATATATGCTAATTCTTTTTAACAAATTGTTCGATACGATTGCTTTATTTTTTTCAGTAGCAGTCATGCAGTACTTTCCAAATCATCAAGGAGCGAGCGAGGGGACATTCAGCATATGGCCGGCGAGCCCGTACGTCTCGATTTAATTTTCTCAACATATGGATACTCGTCCAACAGTCCGCTTTGAAAAATATGTATGTCTTCTTGCATGAAGTCCAGAATAGGGTTAGTATTATTAGTATGCCATGCCCATGCCCATGCATGCCTTGGACAAAACACTTGTTTGTGCTAGCTGCTTCCCTTCCCTTACGGAAAGGAAGACATTATATATAGCAGCATGGATAATCACATCCCGCCGCGTCCGTCCATGGTAATGGTAGCCGCAAAATCATTAATTACGTACTAAAAAGAAGAAGATCCCCGATCCCGTACGTACGTACTTAATGGTGTAGTAAAACTATATACCAGGAGTAAGGAATTAGGTTACTTAAATATACACGGACTTACTGCGAACCAACGAACAAGTCATGTGGACAAAAAGCTATTGATTGAAATTGACCCACTAAACTCTCTCTTCTCCCTCTCGAATACTCACGTGAGTTAATTTGAATAAACAAACCAATCAACCCTCTCTCTCTCCTCTTTATTACCAGGCCAGGCTAGTAAAAAATTATCTTCTGATATTATTTTTGGAATAATATTAGAGACACAAATTATTCTACAAACATTTTACAAACTGGTTATTTTTATGAAAGAAAAAAAAATTAATATAAGATATTTATATTATATTATCTTCAAATTAATAGAAAAATATAATTGTAATTCTTAAGTTTTAATAAATGTATAATTTTTTATTGTATTTTTCTAAAGTCTAATCATGTGAAAAATAAATATCTATAATACCCTTCCTGATTGATAATAATATAATATGATATATATTATATTTATATGATTATATCCTATTCTAAGAATGATGATTATAATATTTGATTTAATTTTTAATTGAATTACTTAGACTCTTTAGAGAAGATATTTTTGATATTTATTTAACAAGTTTGTGTTCGTGAACGATCGCGAATAAACTTGTGTTCGACTTGTTCGCGAACACCAAACGATCAGAACTCATACATAGTTGTTGATTTGATCAAGTTCAAGTTCGAGTTCGACTAAAAATGTTCGAATTCGATAAATTTCGGTTCGATTCGTTTGCAGCAATACAAGTAGCTAAGTTTTTGTGCACTGCAGCATGTAGGCGGAACGTCTCGATATGCGTGTTGGGCTTTTGATATCTTGACACGTTTGATCCACAAAATTGACAAATCCTAATAGAGTTTATATCATGCACTTGGCCATGCCTTGGATTAAACACTGTTTGTGCTGCTTCCCTTCCTTTGGGGAGAGGAAAGACCGTATACTATGAATAATGGCTTCCGGCAATACTGATATTGGGTCGGTGGCCATGACACCAAGAGCATGTTCCTCATATTGATCCCACAGGCTGCATTTGTGATGGGATGAAATATTATTATGACTATCAACTATTTTATCTCATAATAAATTTATTATTTAATCACATAAATTATATTGCAATAATAGATTAATACATATAATCACATGTTACCCATCATTTTTACAAGGAAAATGATATATATTACGTACAGTCTATTTTTAAATTACGAGTTATGAGAATAATTATAGTTGATAAGATGTTTATGATGTATTTGATATAATGAACCAAATATATAATTGTACCCAATCCATTCCCATGTATTGATATACCTCCAATCTTAATTCGACAGAAATCCTTGCAATATATACTGGGATCTAAGTCGAGTATTTCTAAATCAACCAGAAAGGACACCAAGAGCATAATCTGCACCAGACAAAAACTTAAGCCTTTAAAGTTTGAGCTGAATGTTAAATTCTAAAAGCTGTATTTATTCCAAAATCCGCACCCAAGAAAAAAAACAACTTACAAGCTAGACAATTTTATGCACGAATGTGCCTTAATTTAAACATAGAACTAATACCATAATGCAAAGCGACAAGTTAACTAGTAGCGGTAATAGTGTCTCATATCAGTTGCACGACTAACTAAACCAAGGCTATGCTGCTCTCACCACCTGGGGGCTGGCGGACACCACCCAGGTAATCTCTTGCTTCCACCTTCCCATCAGAAAAAATATCACTACCACTCATTTCTTTCATCTTAGAAACGCTCAGTGGCTTCTCAGCAGATCCTGGAGGAACATCTCCCTTGAAGATATCATTGCCAGTCAGCTCTGCAAACTTCTGGTTATGTATTTTCTTTGTTGTCTTGGTTACAGGTTCATCACCGAACAGTATGTTACTCTGGCCACCAGCAGGCTACATTATATATACATAATCAAGTTTTCTAGTTTAGTACAAGCAGTATATTTTAAAATTTGCTGCAAAAGCTCTAGATGAACCAAATCTGGGTAGCAGGACTGGAATAGATAAGCCAACTACTCCCTCGGTTCCAAAATATAAGATCAATATACTGACTTTCTATAAGTCGATTTGACACATTCTCATATAAAATTGGCATGATACGTTAAGTTTTGAAAGCAATAAATCTCATAATTAGTAGTACTTTCTACAATTTATGATATTCATAACTGTAATAACGAAATTTAAATGGATTCATATTGATTTTAAATTCGAAAATGTTTCATGTTGACTTCTAAAAAGTCCTACAATTTGGAATGGAGAGTATTATTTTATCTAAACTATCAAGTGTTAAATAAGCCCCAAGGCATTACGGACAGAGAAAATTTGCTTTCCAGATATTGCAAGTATATATAGAGGACTTCCTGATTAATACCTATAATGTCATTATAACTAATTGAAAGGGATTACGGTGCTCAATAGTATTTGGATGGAAGATATCCAAATGTGAGTATGAGGTCAGAAGGTAATGCAATTCACAAGGAAAATAAGTCCAGTATGATCGGCTGATCGCACACTACATGAGAACATTGAGTTTGGTTTATTATTGTTTCACTCAAATTCTTTAACAGCAATGGGAATGTACTGTATAGACTATTGGAGGGAAGGAAATGGAGCTGCTGCTCATGCTGCCAAAAGACAGCATAATGGCTATGTATGGTGTCAGTCTTCGTGAAGATCCACAGGAGTCCCTCATGAATTTCCTAGCTGATGACCCTGCTGGTGTTTCTAGTACAAGAGTGAAAAAATATCATACAAATTCTACCTCTCATTACTTCTTATTAGATTATTTGGAAACTAATTGTGATTAACAAGAGCATAAACTATTTTAGTGTATCGCACTTTGGAGGACTGGCTGGATTCAATTATTAGCCAATAACTCGTCTTGGGTACAACCAATAAGGAACTGGCACTAAAAAATTGTCTGACCATTAATGTAACCACGCTATTCCAGAAGAGAGAGGTCATATAAAAGAAAAAAATACTGGAAACTAGAGATAAGACTTGCAATTTGACTTACATTAGAAACTTTGACAGATGTGCGTACATTTCGTGGTGCAGGTTCTCCCATGTCTCTGGTTCCTTTCAGTTCCAAGTTGCGCGCAGCAGTCAATGATTGAGGAGGGATCTCAGGAGGAGGACCGAATATGTCGTGTCCGCTAAGTTCCTTGCATTTAGCATCTGACGGCTGCTTCTTAATTTTACTGTCCGACTCACCAAGTGTTCCACTTAACTCGCGTTGCTTGGCTACCTCTGGAAGACTGGTAGGTTTCTTTGGAGAAACATCCTCTTCAGTACTGAAGGAAATCTGACTTATCCCATGTACTGCTTGCTGAAAATCCAATGGTCAAGGGAAAGTGTCACCATGGCAAATCACTAAGGATGCTCAATCAAATTATGACTCCAGTAATACAACAACTACCTGAACAATGCGCACCGATGTTCTGTTATTAGGATTAAGATTAGCAGTGCCTGATTCTGATGCACCATTCTCACCGTCTGCTGCAAATATTTTGCTTCCAGTAATCTCCTTTAACTTATGCCCTGAGCAAGGCTTCCTGCAAATAGCAAATTCGAACAGTTACAGTGAACATCAATAAAACGAGAAAGAGAGAGAGAGAGAGAGAATCCCAAAAAACAAAAAGCCAAAAGAAAAAAAGGCTGCATGCCAATATATAGTGATAATTTTAATTGAGGGTCACAGTTATTAAAAATTACAGGTTTGAGAAATTACAGCAAAATGGAAAAACTAAATTAGAGTCCATTTTTTAGGAACATTAGCACGAAACAGTTGCTATTAGGTTCAAGCCCATGGTGTGAAGCTTAACATTCCAATCTCTCTGCCAGTTTCCAAATGCCTAAATCAATTACACAAAAAATAAATATGACTCCAAGGAGATAGACAACAAATTTGCAGCAAAAGCCTCAGGCATGTATAATCTAACATAATGACCATTGAAGGTGCCATATAGCATAGGTACCCCTACAATCCGACTAGCATCTTGAGAAAGTAAGAAAACAAGGTATCAAGTTGGCTCAAGATAGGATACATTAGTAAGAAAGCTAACTTCAGATTTGGATTGCATGAAAAACAATACTTTCAGATAAATTACTTATTTATGTAGCCATTACATGGAAAGGGAAAATGGTGTTTGATAATGGAATGAGATCAACATAGAAACATTTCAACGGAGAGAGCACAGGTATGGATAGCCGGGAATGATGAAACATAGTATAAGGTTAAAGTTTAATAACCCTTTTGCTCTTTCCCCCCAAGTTATTTGCATGCATAATCAAGATTTTACTTTTCTATCCCCTTCTTGTTTAAAGGTCCAACTACAAGTCAAATTTCAGAGTACATCTTTACACCAAAGTTTCTCTTAAAAATTATTTACACAAAATCCATCTCTTGTTTATGTTTCCAGTCATTAGCTTATACAAAGATTATGAAAGGGAATGAATAATCACATATTAAGCAATAAAATAGTTCTACATCTAGACAATACTACTGCTAAAGAATTTAACAATTCACAATGGTTTCTTGAAGCCTACACCTGCTAGAATGGTTCAAAGTATCAGCCGTTACGCCGAAATATAGGTTAGGTATCGGTCGGTGCGCAACCTTGACACGTGCAAAATTGGTAATTTTCGGCAAAATCTTGACAACTCGGCGTAACGTAGCGGTTTCAGACCAGGAGAAATCACAGCGTAAAAGGGAAAATGCCACAGAATAAATAAATAACGGGAGATGACAAAAGAAAACGAACTTTTCTCTATAAATTATAGATATGTAGTACTTAGTTAAGTATAACTTAAAATATGAACAAATATTGTACTTCATATATACTTAGTAAAGTTAAATTGTACTTAAAATGTACTTACGTAGCACCTAGTTACGTAAAACTTTAAAAAACTTATATAGTCTCTAGTTAAGTACAACTTGAAAAAAATTACACCTAAAGTGTTCTTAGTTAAGTTAAATTGTACTTTTATGCAAAACATGTGTGCACAACTATTTGAGCTAAGACAACATCAATATCAACTTTATTCAAACGTAAAATTGATTAAACATATATGCGAGACGTCTGTTTTGTAACTTGGACAATTTTGTGTGCACTAGATAGTTTTTTTAAAAACTTAATTGATTTATTTTGTTGTTTTTATTATTTAGAATTTTTCACAATTTTTTTTACTTTTTTTGAAGCTACTAACTACCTAACGGTGCGTATCGCCCGATACGGATATTGAGTCAAAAAATGACTTTCCGAAACATAAGCCGTTACCGCATCTTTGAACCATGCCTGCTAGCTACCCCTATCAGGTGTCAGGACTTGGCAGATGCTAGTAACTAGTTATGAGAAGTTTCACACTTTGTTGGAGATAACATAAGGATGTTAACATGTGACTTTATCTTGATAAATTTGAAGGTATAGTTTCTTTTAACTGTGAAAAACTCATCTTTTGTTGCTCCGCCAAAAACTCCCTTACCACTTCGGTCACACTCCCACAATAATCTATAATTATTTATAACAAGTCGTAAGGTAATTCCAATTTGAGTCGACTCTTAATTAATTAGGAGTCAATTTCATTAGTACGAGTTATTTTATTGAGTTAACGATAAAAATAAACCAATTTAGGTTTGGCCATAAATTCAATAATAACAATTAATTAAATTGAAGACTTAGATCCTTTAGCCTAGAAAACATACAAATACTCTTCTCCCCCCAAAACTTTCTTCTCCCATAAAAACTCTTCTTTTCCCAATCCCCTTCATAAATCCGATCCAATGCTTATATCTACATAATACATATGAATAGAGAGAGAAAACCCAACCCTCCAAACTCTTCAGCCAACGATTAAACCATTCCAATGTGAAGTTTAAAGCCGGTTCAATTCATCTCGCAGATGGTAGAGGACCAACTGGCAGAAGTGGAGGAATCTATGGTGGACTTTTAAGAATCAACGGTATTATATTGGCGTCGAAGAAGAAATTGAATTGATAATGGTGATTTTCGGATTTGATATATGAAGGGGTTAGAAAAGCCGGCAAAAGAAGGTTCAGACTGAACAGGGATTTGTTGAGAGACTTCTTGATGTTGCAGATGAACAAGGACGAGGTAGTAAAATTTTGGCTGAATTTGGTATATCTTCAAACCAACCCAACCTAAGTTGCCACCTCTATAATTAGTACAGGTCCTATCCTGTAAGTTCATTTCCGCTAGGTCTAATTCTTTTAATCCATTGATTATGTTTTTTTAAAGCTGGATTGAGGAAAAAGTGAAGGGATTCACAAATTTGTATTTAGATATGTATATCATTTAACATTTGAACTCCAATAAAACAAATTAAAATTATTTGGGGGTCATGTACTACTTCATGAAAAAATATATAAAATTATATTTGTTTTAAATTAATGATAATTATTGACTCTATGAAACATGATGAATGAAGTTGATAGTTAAATTATATATTGAATTGTTGATAAATGAATACATATGCTTTTACTAACTATTTCGTAAACTTGTCCGTGCTTTGCACGGGTACCCTGCTTGTGCTATGAGAAACCACATTGATAAATAGCTACTTTAAGCTTACAATTCAGACCAAAATTTGGAACCAAATTAAGAGAGAGGCACTCTTGACAAAGCATTCCCCAACTTCTCCACACTTTTCCAACACTTATTCTTCAGTTCAATATTTCAGTTAAAAAGCTTTGCTAAATCCCTCTCTGCAAGGGCCAAGGAGGATCCTGATATTACAAACAGAACGAAATAACTCTTTTGGTTTCAAATCCATACCTCTATTTTCTTTTTACAAGAATAACAAAAAAATGTTGGATACCCTCTCTATGAGGATCCTAATTTAACCAAGAGAAATAGAGATCAAATTATGGTAATTTTAGCTCTCACAAAAACAAAATACAGATCATCCAATTGTTAGTGACAGTAGAGAAGAGGTAGGCAATTGGGCACTATGTTTATGCTATTGTTATAACCCTATAATGTTACTTATCTACATACTACATGGCAGATATTCGAATTGCATATGCATTCATTCAGGCATTCTCAAGGTCTCAATCATTCTATCATATCATAAGTTCTGAGGTTTTGACCTGGTATGCAAGTGGTGCATTTATTGGTAATCCCAAATCATTGTGTAAAGCACAAGGTGAGCTAGAATCTTAATCAATTGAGGTTAATATACATTTACACTTCCCCCACAACATTTTCTATATTAAATTCATTATCAACTATATATATATGTATGTGGACCAATCCATAGTCAAAGTTGTAAGGATAACATTATCTTTACACTAAAGTGCGGATTTCAAACTGACCAAAACGCCCTCTAGGATCCGCACTTTAGTAGTGCAAACGGTTATTATGATATTAAAAGCAATGGCATTTTTGTGATATTCCTTCTCGTCCACAATTTAATTGTGTGGATGGTAAAGTGAGGGAGATTATCGTGCCAACGGTAATATTAAAAGTATTGGCTTAAAAGTTTGATAATGTGTTTGATAATCCTTCCGCAAGAATTCTGCACCAAATTATGAAGGGTTCACTTCATGTTTTCTACATTAGAAAGAGGAAACTTCATAAGCTAGGGAATGGAGGTTACAACTTACAACCGCCAATTTAAGAAAGAAATAGTTCACCGTTGATCAAGCGTGAATCAAACAATCTATGTGTAAGATGTGCCATTGTCAGCCTGGAATCATTGATGATTTGTCCTTTTATTGTGGATGCCTTGAAGTAGTTCCCAAATTGACCATGGCAATTTGGACCCTCAGATCATGGAGCCTGATACTTCATTAGAGAAGGCAGGAATTCAAGGTCTTACCACACGAGCTGATGGCGTGAGGTATTTTGTTTGTTTTCCATACTGAGATTTGACCACTTGGTTAAGACTTATAACCACTACATAATTTGGTGCAGAACTCCTGCGGCAAAGATCTGGTATAGTGGAATTAACATCCGCACAATTAAAGTTCGAATGGGAATATTACAAAACGCCACTTCTTTAAATATTATAATAATATATTTAAACTTACAGTCTGCACTACTAAAGTGCGGATCCTAGAGGACGTAAATAGTCATTGGTGCCCTGATGCTATACCGAATGGGAGTAATTAACTTTTGAGGATATTCATGTATCTGTTGAGTGACTCCACTTAAAAAGTTAAATTTTCAAGTTAGAAATTACTACTTTCCATTTCAAAATATAAGATCAATAATGAATTAATTTAGCTTTATATAACACACCATTCATGTTGACACTGAATTGCAATATACACACTAATGTTTCAATTTTATAATGTTATAGTCAATGTTTCATTTTATTTTATTTTTTTGTAATATTGTCCCCTCACCAATTTTAGTCAAAATTAGTCAATCATGTGGTGTTTAAGGGGCAGAATAGTTAGTTTGATTTTTATTGTGTTGAAAGTTTTACTTCTGTGTTTGGGGAATATATTTTAGTGTACAAACTGACTATTTTGTCCGTTAAACACTGATGTGATGTGCATATGATTGACTTATTTTAACCAAAATTAATCAGATGGAACCGTTTTGCAAAAAATTAAAACATTGACTATGATATTGTAAAAATTAAAATATTAGCGTCTCTATTGCAATTCAGTGTCAACACGAGGGGTCAACTTTGCAATTTGACCATTGTGAAATTGTAAATTACCTAATAGTATTACTAATTAAAAGATTTATAGTGTTACAAAATTAAATAAACAACATCAATTTTGAATATGAAAATATCTTAATTAACTTTGAAAAATCAAAGATTTTAACTTTTCGAACAGAGGGAGTAAGAATAATTAGACCTTACTCTGTGGCTTTGAGAAAGTTGAACTTTTATAATATGGAAACATAACAACATTGAGGAAAGTAAAAGGAATTCATGTCCAAACCTAGTAAGTAATTTTGCTCTAATTAATCAAGAATTCAATTAATTTGCTTGCTATAGAAATCTAAGCCATCTAGCAACATCTACGCATAGAACCAAACATGATCGCCAATGATGCAAACAGAGACTTCAAAGATCTAATATAGTTATAGTCCTAGTATGTATTGCAATAAATTTATGACGAAAGTTGTGAAGCTTATCGATACATGAGATTTGTAAAAATTATATAAGGGCCCCACTTATTACATATCTCTACAAAAGTTACCACTAATATTTATGTAAGTAACTGACAATTAAAAAGTCGACTTAATCATTCGCAATATATATCATTTTTCATGTAATTATTCGTAACAAAAGGAGTCAAAAAGTTTCCTAACCATCACTAATAAACAAAGAAACAATTATGAACAATTTACGACTCCAGTTGCTTGAACTTCTAACAGAAGCAACCAAACCACATTACCATGTAATTAATTAAAAAAAAATATAAACTGGAGCGTGCAGTAATAGATTTACACAGACTAAGAACTCCACTGATGAAACAGGAGAAGAAATTGTGGACACTGAACAAAGATTTGAGATTTGAAATTTGGCACTAAATCTAACACCGCGCAGTTTTAATCGGAAAACGTCAATAAACAATATTGAAGTCTGAAAATAGCTGACCTTCTATTTAGACTCTCAGCTTCTTCATCGGTGATCTGACCACCGGACAAGACCTTGCTCATTCCATCCGACGGCTGAAAAACAATAAGCTCAATAACAACATACATATACGAAACCCTAGTAAGTCGCTGGAAAATGAAACGTCATGCGTACGTATCAATAGATAGAGACGGAAAATGAAGTACCTGATGAGAACGAGCGGCGGAGCGAGGTGCATTGCCGGCCTGAGGGATCTCCGACCAGGTGAGGAGATCGGCGGTGGATGCGTGTGGATTCCGTACAGGTGTTGCTCGATCCATAGCTTCTGATTTTTTTAGCTGCTTATAATACAAACAACAGCAATCAAATGAAATCCACTGAGATTCAGATAAGAAGCATTTTTTTTTCTCTCTCCCTCTTTCTAGTTTGTGAATTTTGAAATGTAAATCTAGTCTAGTTTTAATAAATAAAGTACCGGGAGAGAAATAAAGAAACAATGTATCTATCTAATAAAATATAATTAATTTTAAAATTTTAATTTATTTAAATAAATTATTTAAATCGTTCAAAGTTTAAAATAAATTTTATCGTTCATATAATGCCAAGATACGGAACACCACTAGCTTTTAATATTTTGATACAGTTCATATTAGCCTCCATCTTCACGAAAAGAAACGTATAAAATTATCAAAAACAAATAAAAATAGTGCTCCTCTAAAGAAATGGAGTTTGGTCTCACAAGTCACATGTTAAATGTTTGTATCATTTTATGAGGAGTACTTCCTCCTCTCTTAATAATATATAGTATTTTAGAATTGTGCATAAGAATTAAAAAAATAATTATATATTATTTAAAATAATATTAATTATTTATAATATTTTTAAATTTTCATAATTACGGTACTTGTATAATACTCTCTTATTTGTTAATATTTTTTTATGAAAAATAATTTTAAAAAATTTGTAATTAATTCACTTAAATTATAAAAAAAACAAATATATACTCATGAATTTCGCGGAGGTGGGATCCAGTCAATTACCAAATTTCATGCTCGAGATTTGAGACTTGCTATATATACAAACCATAATTTATAATCAATATTTTTTATTTTTAAGTTTTATTATTATTATTACTAGTTTTTTCTGTAATTGTTCATCCCCCCAAGTATTCCATTACATCAAAAAAAAGCATTCAGAAAAACCAAACAAAATAATACATATACATATATATATATATATATTACACTGTCCGGATTTTAAGTTTAACCTTTATTTAACATACCTTGTATATCCTCTTTTAGGTATATGTAAATACTGTCATTAAAAAATTTAAGGCGACGGTTTTATATATAATGACGAATGAAGGGATATCAATGTATGTTAAATAAGGGGTATACTTAATATCCGGACCCATAATGTTATATATCTTATATTATTCGCATATAATATTCTTAGAAAACTCCTTTTATGAGTATAAATAAATAATTTCTTATTTTTTTTCTACTAATTTATTGACAAATAATATGTTTTGATTTTAGCTAAGATCTATAATATATAAAGCATGATATATTGTGACTTGAATTTATGTGAGAAAATTTGGAAAGAATCAACATTAACTCTTGTGTTTTATCGATAATGTGACTTCATATTTCACTATTTATCATGGTGTGGGTTAGTTGTTATTCACAAGTAGAATTTTATTGTTAAAAAATTATTCTCAAATAGAGAATCAATTTTATTTATAATAGTATTAAATGATATAATTTCTTCTAGTTTTGTATTATCACACCATTACCATAGTTATATTTAACGGAAGTGAGTTAGCATGAAGTTTATTTTTGGATAAGTTGGTCAATTGACCAATAGAGTGCTGACACACAGACGAGGTTCTATGTGTGTCAGCATTCTATTGGTCAATTGACCAACTTACCCAAAAATAAACTTCATGCTAACGATCCATATTTAACGACAAACAAAATAAAATTATTTTTTTAAAGTTTACAAATTTTGTAAATAGAACCCTCTTCTTTTTTCTTCTTATTTTTTTCCTTGCAGAAGAGAGGTAATTATGTGATGGAGGGTTAACTCCTTTTGGATTTGGTTCATAGAAACAAGCCATTAACCTCTTTGTAAATTATTTATTTTTTTAAAAAAAATATTTTTAACAAATGAAACTCATTCGTATGACACACAAAATGACAAAACACATTCATATGTCTAACACTGAACTTTAGGTTGGTCTTACCGACTCCATACAAGTTCAGCCCAATTTTAGGTTGAGCCCATACTATTAACTCGAGACTCAAAGCTAATCAGAGTACAAGAAGTACAGACCCAATAACTTTAAATTCTGAGTCAATTGGGTTAAGATGGGCCACAACATTGGGTTGGACATTCTAGGCCAGATAATCTATCTATTAGTGATATTATTCATCATAAATAATACTCCTCTTGTTTAATTTAATATTAATTAATTTTTAAAATTCTAAATTTGTTATAATAAATACTAATTTAATTCTTGAATTAAAAGTTTTGTACTTATCAAATGTTTTGAAATAGTTTACACCATTAACTAATGTATTATTCTCAATTTTAAATTTTAAAAATATAAATTTTAGAATTTCACAAATTAAATTAAATAAAATTAAATAAAACTCTTCTCGTGAAACGAAAAGAAAACAATCAATCAAATATGAATTTTTAGCTTTGCCATAAAAAAAAAACTACTAAAAACCGGTCAAATAAACATTCCATCAGTTCCATACTACAAGTGTCATTTTAACTTATAAAAAATAAATTAAAATAGTTTAAGATTCAAAATTGGGTAATTTATTTAATTTTAATTAATTATAACTATTGTAAGTTATCTGAAAAAATAATACTTTATAAGATTTGTTATTTTCAAAATTTTAAGAAATACATAAATTTTTAATATATAAATATCTCAAATTAACTTTAAAATATTAAAATTACTCTTATATGATGGAATTTAGGGAGTATGATTTTGAATAAATTTGAAGAAGTGGTACAAAATTCATTATCTCATGACTTAAGGTTTATTCATATAGTTTTGCAAATGAAGTGGGTTGACAAGAAAAATAAAAAGACAATGGAAAAGAATTTAGTCTTGCTCTTGCCAATGAAAAACACAAATGAGTAGAAATAAATAGTTCTAAAATCTAATCAAATAATTACATTAAAAAAGAATGGGTCGGGTCGGGTCTCGCTCCCGTTTTTGTTTGGACCTAGGCACCTAGCCTTCAGATTCCCGGCCCTTTGTCTAAAAGGAGTCCAAAGCAGCAGCCAATGCAAACATTTCATAATCTGCACAACTTTTACACCCACAATCCACACATCCACATTCATTGTCCCCCTCCCTCAATTTACGTATACTTTTCCTCTGTTTGGGTAACTCTAATTCCATCGCCGGAACTCCAACCTTCATCGCTATTTCCACCGCCGGCGGCGGCTTAACGTGTTCTTGCACACAGTTACCTGCACCTTTTGATTTCATCACAACCCATCTATCAGTTTTCATAGTTGATGATTCGAAAACGCTTTTCCAAGTAACCTCAGCCCGTCCCAAGAGCTGCGACTTTTTTACGATTCTCCCAAACACCGGTACTATGTTTCTCCATCGGAGCTCGAAGACAACTGTTCCTTGCATGAGCATGCTGATGGATTGCTTGGTTCCGAAGCAATCTACAGAGAAGGATTGGTTCCAAACCAAATTAGATTCTGAAGATATTTCCTTGCTCTCTAGTCGAATTCTTTTGTTTTTTCCGGCGGAGATATAACATCTAACAAACAAGCAGCCCATGAATTTGGACTCAATGTTTTTTGCTCTTATAACTCTCAATTCACACCTAAGGGAGGATGGATCAGCTGGAAAAGAATCCATGGAGATTAATTATATATATATATATATATGTGTGTGTGTATATATATGTATAGATAGAGAGAGAGAGAGTTAAAATTTGATGAAGAAAATGGATGAAGTGTGTGCTATATATAGTGGTTGCATTATGTACAGACAATTATATAGAAAAAATTTAGTGTGAATAAAATTATTAAAGAGTATCACGGGCCCACCTTGCTTTTAATTATGTTTTATAAAAATTAATTTTGGTTTGTAGTATAATTAATACAATAGGCTTTATGTGGGCCCAACTTGCTTTTATGTTTTATAAAGATTTTGGTTTGATTTTATATATGTTTTATAAAGATTTTGGTTTGTATTATAATATATGCTTTATATATATGTGGGTGAAATGAGTCGCATGATTTTATGAGAGGGATTGTACATGGTCATTTAAAACAACTAGCTAGCTAGCCACTAGTTATATATATATATATATATATCCTTGAAATTATTGTGTTTAATTTAAATAAGGCTTATAGATTCTCAATAGGCCAAGTCGATCTCTACACAATCCTTGTGAGTGGGGCGATCTTCGATTTGTACTATATAATAAAAGGAACAACTCAAAAGTAAGCCTAATCACATGAGTTGCATAGTATAGTGGCAATTAATTATTAACAAATGTGCATACTATTTTATAGTACTTCAAAACACACTTGACCCTAACTAAAATCAAGATTCATACTTATCAAGAAAATTTGAGATGCTTAATTAAGAGTATATAATAATACTCATGAGTCGGATTCAAAATTAAAGATATTTTTTTATAAAAAAATAATTTTAAATAAAAATTTTATTTTTTTAAAATATATTCTTAATATTTGTATACATATTTATTAATTCAAATCTTATGTTGAAATATAGTAATGTTGGCTTCGTAGTATTTAAGTAATTTAGAGTATATGGTCAAATTAACTATAAATACATTTAAAAATAAAATGCATGTGTCTCTAATTTTGAAAGGTAGAGCTTATGTAATGAGAGCTTCTTTTTTCTTAAATTTGATTTTCTAAAAACTAAGATTTCAATGTGAGAGAGAGAGAGAGAGTTTTCTCAATTAATCAATTTTTTCATTTTTACAATTTGAATAAATTTTAGAGCAAAAAATTATTTAAATTAGAATTATGGCCAAGTGTATCCCGTAGAAATACTAATATTTTTAAAACTTCATAAAAAAAACAAATTAAGCTCTCACTTCTGGAAACAAAAACCATAATAGAACAACTCATGAGTACAATGTGTCCCCCCTTGCTGGTGGAGAAAAAAAGAGAAGCAAAAAAAATACATTTTAATGACATTATATAGTACTTGATTCAGAGTAAAGGTATGCAGGAATATTGTTTAGTGGATCCAAGTATCTTGATTTTCAGCAGTCCTATTTGGAGCCAAGTATATTGATTGCCAGATCTATCTATAATTTTTAATTAATTTTTTAGTAGTGGGAGCAGGCCGGGGAGATATATACAATACAACTATATATATATATATATATATATATATATATATATATATATATATATATATATATATATATATAGTGGATTACACTGCTAAAGTAAGATTAGTCCTTAATCACTTGTCAGTCATTTCTAAATATTAACTCACTTTCCTAATTCTCAACGAGCATAGCTGATAGCTGCTGTGATGTTTGAAAACTGCTTTGTCTTTACTACAAGTAAAATTTGTTAATAAAGATTAAAAAGAAGGGATATGAACCAGAGTTGTAATTAAACCAGAAAATTAATATGTTAATACTAGTATTGTATTATGTTTTTAAGATAATTATGCCCTTTTTATGATGGTTAGAGTTAGCGGTATTTGTCTCACAGGATACAATGACAATGTATGTTATAATAGCACTACAAATAACACACACAACGAACTAAAGAAATAATTTTTACCCTCTCAAAATAAATTATGAATGACTTAATTAATAAATGAAGACTCGAATAAATTGAGAATATATGTGGAAATATCATTTTCCATAGTTTTTTGTGCATTTATGGTCAAGAATTAAAGAAGATGATGTTACTTTTTCTTTTTCTTTTTTACTTTTAAAAGTATTAGCTGCTCTTTGTCTTCAGATTAAAATGTTATTATATTAATTGGCCATTACATTGGGTTAATTTAATTAAACCAAGATATATTACACTAATCCAATTCTATATGGGCACATGAAGTTATATATATAACTATAATCGTATAATATGGGATTCTTGAGAAGATTGTGTTCAATTTAAAATACCCCTTGAGAATCTTGAAAGGCTAAATCTTTAAAACGAATATTGTAAGCCTATATATATATATATATATATATATATATATATATATATATATATATAGGGAATGATCCATAGCATCTATATGCTATGGAATAAAAAGTGACATATAGCATCTATACCATCTATTAAAAACATAAAGGACTGCGATCTGTGGTTGGGATACACCGTCTGCTAGAATTTCTAGCGGACGTGCTTAATGACTTTTCCAGACAATTTTGCCCGTTTTGCCAATTGGAAAAAACAGGCTCCG
Organism: Panax ginseng; assembly: GCA_020205605.1. Lineage (NCBI taxonomy): Eukaryota > Viridiplantae > Streptophyta > Magnoliopsida > Apiales > Araliaceae > Panax > Panax ginseng. The sequence continues at coordinate 143,008,312 of CM035129.1, read as the reverse complement.
CTAGTACTACTAGCGGATGAATAAAGTAAGTAACACGGAACTTAACTAGATTGCAATTCTACTTTTTCCCTATAACACAAGTTAGCAACTCTGCTAAAGAGTTATATCAAATTACTACTTAGTTCTCTTTTTCTTCAATTACAGATACAAAAGCTAAGCAATAACAAATTCCATGTTTGATAGTGAACTCCGAATATATATGTAAGAGAGCCACCATTAACTTCTTGAGAGAACTCATGTTTTTCACCCCTTCTCTCACTAAATGGGAAACTCATGTCTATTCTATATTTCTACTGACCATTTTCCACAATGCTTCCGTATGGTTCAAGGAACATGGTCACTGTAATTGGTATATGTTAGCTCATATGATAGTACTGTACTTGGTCTTGCAAGAACAATTAATAATTTGAATAAATGAAAGTAATTTTCATCAATCACAAAAAGAAAATATACATATTTATGCATGTCTGAAAACTGAAAATCATCAGAGACGGAAACTTTAAAACAGCAAACTGATAAGAATGTGAAGCCATGGAAGGAACTAGTAGTTCTAATTATCATTCATTCTGTACCATAATTATGTCGGAGATACCACGAACACCTTCTCTTAGTATATCATCAGCTAGATTAAACGCCTCTGTTACTGGGGTGGACTGCGAAACAGCAGTCAGTAGCTTGTCATTCGGAATAACAATAAGTGTGTCAACATTGTCTCTCAAAGTTGCAATTCCTTCTTGAGCTTGAACAGTCCTCCTTCGCCCCTCAAAGGAGAAAGGTGTTGTGATAATACCAACAGTCAAAATACCCATTGACTTTGCAATTCCGGCAACAACTGGAGCCGCTCCAGTGCCAGTTCCTCCACCCATTCCAAAACAGAGGGTATTACAAGTGGGAATGTGAAGAATTAGTTTATATGGTCCGCTAGCGGACTATGTACATACTGTTAATTTTACTGGTTTTGCAAACTAAATGGGGGCAAAATTGACAAATATTTTTACTAACTATGTCTGCTAGTATTACTAGCGGACGGCGTACTACCAAATTTAATCTCAGTCATCCATTTACAAAACAGAGGGTTAAGATGCTATATGTCATTTTTTATTCAATAGCATATAGATGCTATGGATCATTCCTCATATATATATATATATCGTTGTGAGAAACAAATTGCGTTATTTTTCATTAACTAAAAATAAATTGTGTTGTTTTTTATTTAAAATTATTAATTTGTGTATTAACTAATTAAACATCAAGTATGTGTTAGTATATATTAATCTATCTATACAAAATAGAAGTGTTTTTGAACACACTTAATTTCCTGCTCAAACCATATTAAAAGATTTTGATCATCAAAACTTTGGGATAAATTTAACCCTTCAAAAAAATTTGAAGGTAATAACTCTCTCTCTCTCATGCTGCCATGTTGGGTTGAATAAAATACTACCATCTTATTATAAAATATTATATGAAAATAAATATTTTTATAAATATAAAGGATAATTTCACAATACTTTTCTCATATTAATAATAAATAGATATTACATTAATATAAAAAAAATGAAATTATCACATTTTACTTATAAAAAAAATGAAATTTTTACTATAGATATTTTCATATAATAATGACAATTTTTTAATCTGGACTGTCCAAAATTTAGATAAATTCTATCCTCTATAGTGCCCGAGGCACGGACTGTTGCTAGTTAGCATATATAGTGTAATACCTATTATTAATTTAAGGCAATACAAATTCAGTTAATCGAATCCTTTGACACTAAGACTTTAATTTGAGGTCTGATATGTGAATCAAACTGTCCCTAGATCATATATATGAACATGTTGGTTGACATGGAAAAGAATTAAGGGAAAAAAACAGAATATATATTCATTTCTCGGAATTAATTAAATAATTACATTTAAAAAATGAGCCTAAAAGGATAAGTCCATAGCAGCAGCCAGTGCAAACATTTCATAATCCGCAAAACTTGTACACCCACAGTCCACACATCCACATTCATCCCACTTCCTCAATTTACCAATACTAATTTTCCTCTGTTTGGGCATCGCCGGAACTCCAACCTTCATCGATATTTCCACCGCCGGCGGCTTCACATCTTCTTGCCTATATTTACCAGTACTTTTTGATGTCATCACAACCCATCTCTCAATTTTCATAGTTGATGATTCGAAAACGCTTTTCCAAGGAATCTCAGCTTGTCCCAACAGCTGTGACTTCCTTCCGATTCTCCCAAACACCGAAACTATGTTTCTACGTCGGAGCTCGAAGACCACGGTTCCTTGCATGAGCATGCTGATGGATTGCTTGTTTCCGAAGCAATCTAGAGAGAAGGATTGGTTCCAAATCAAATTAGATTCTGGAGATATTTGTTTGCTCTCTAGTCGAATTCTTTTGTTTTTTCCGGCGGAGATATAACATCTAACAAACAAGCAGCAGCCCATGGAGTTGGATTCAATGTTTTTAGCTCTTAAGATACTTAATTCACAGCTAAGGGAGGAGGGAACTTGAAAAGAATCCATGGAGAATTAATAAAGAAATATGTATGTTTGTGTATATGAAATTGTATAGACTATAGAGAGAATGTCTTAATTAAGAGTTTGATGAAGAATATGCATCAACTATTATGTGATATATATATAGACTATAGTGGTTGAATTATTGCACGGACAATAGAAGAAAGGAGGTCCAACTATTAGTATCAATTAAATAATTAAGGAGTATCATCACCGGCCAACGTTGCTTTATGTTCTATAAGGATTTCAATAAATACATGCGAACAGAAAAGTTGGACAAAAGAATTAGATCAGAAGAATAAAATAAATTTATTCTCGCGAACAAATAGATTGTATTGTCCATTTGTTCGCTGAAAAAATTAATTTTGTTCTTTCGGTCTAATTTTTTTGTTTGCGTAAAAATACTCAATTTTGGTTTATATTATTGAGTAATATATATATATATATATATATATATATATATAATATGCTTTATGTGGGTGAAATGAATCACGTGAGATTATGTATGATTGTGTTCAATTTAAATATACAAGCCTTATTGATGCTCAATAGGCCAAGTCTCTACACATCGATCCCTTGTAGTGGGGGATAAGGATCTTAGATTTGAACTGTAGAATATAATTAAGGAATTAACTAATCAAAAGTGAGCCAAATTAATCATAGTTGCATATGTAGTGGCAATATTTAGCTTGGCTACAAATGCACATATATTCTTTATACTTCAAAAGACAATTGACCCTAATCAAAATCACATTCATATATTATCTAGAAAATTAATATTTTGAAATGATTTGACAAAAAATAAAACTCTACCTAAAAAATTATTACATTTGTTCTAAATTATAAGATTATTGTTAATTTTAAAATTATAAAATAATATACCTCATAATAAATAATACTTTTTAGATAATTTATAATATTTATTATTAAAAATATTTTAAATTAATTTTAAAAAAATAATAATTAATAATCTTATATTTTATAACGAAAAAGTATAATAAAACAATTGAGTAAGTCGTTCATTTGGACCTCTTGCTGGTGGAGAGAGAAGAAAAATATTCATTGTTTTAGTGACAATATATAGTATTTGGAGTCAAGTATATATATTGATCTTCAGTAGTAGCCCTATTTGGAGTAAAGTATATTTGATTGTCATATTAATTTATTAGTATTTCATTAGTGGTGACCAGCTGGGAGAATATATAATATATATAATACTATTAGAGGGATTACAACGCTAAAGTAAGATTAGTACTTAATCACTTATCATTAATTTCTTACTCATTATCCTTGTCAAAGAGCATAGCAGCTGTGAAGTTTGAATACGGCTATGTCTTTTCTACAACAAAGAAAATTACTCCCTCTGCTCCACTCCGAAAATTGTTTCTTTTGGAAAATTATTAAGACATTTTGTTTTGTCTATCCTTAAAAAATATATAATTACTCGTTAGGTTAGTGTTGATGACAAAATAATAAAACTATGACGATAAATTTCAAGACTTTATGTCATTAATTTTATACTATTATTAACACAAAAAAAATTCTTTTTGTGAGCAAATTTTATTTTATTTATTATTGTTATTTTTTATTTTATTTGACAATATAGACTCTTTTTGTCAACCATAGAGAGGGAGTATTATTTTATTATTCAATCGTTTCTCTCATTGAAATTATTTAGTGAGATTTAAGCTTCTAGGGCAATACTAGTTCCAAATTATTTTTTCTTTTTGCTTTTTTTTGTACTAATAACAATTAACTAAAACTTTATCGATCATCTCCTCACTAATAGGATCAATGTTACTTAATTTTTCATATTATTTTTACATTAAATACTATTCCCTCTGTCCCAGAATAAAAATTCTTATTACTATTTTAAATATTAGTCCCAAGTTGAATGTCTATTTATCTTATATAATCTTTTTTTACAATAATTTGTCTAATATTAATTGTCATATTTCTATCTTTATGCATACGTATAGATCATCACTAGTAAAACTATGCAATTAAATGAGAATTTAAATATATAAAAATAATTTTGTCATTTTATTCTTTTTTTATTATGTGCAAATCAAGACTTTTATCTTGGGATGGACAAAGTACTTTATTTGTCATTCATCTTTTTCAATAAGTTTTAGAAGGGTAATATTGAGATTTTATACATATTTTGATAAATCAGACAAAATATTAATTATATTTTTAATTTTTATGTTTTTTCATAAAACGTCAAATAAAAAAAAATGGATGGAGTATGATTTTTACATATAGACATTTTTTTTTTACGAAGTCGAGTATTTTTTTTTATCATCTCATGTGTTGACATAGGATGTGAAAGAAATTTGGACTTGCAATATTTGAGGGAGTATTGGTGCACTAATTTCATTTAGTATATTAATTAAAGCTAGCTTTCTTTCTCATATTCATGTTTTTTTGGATTGGATAAGCGGTGATATAGTTCAATTTTTTTTAGCGAATTGGAGGGAGTGAACCGACTATAGTGACATTTTTTTGTCGTTATAACATAAAAAACCGATTTTTTATGTTATAACGACATTTAAAGCATCATCATATATATATATATATATATATATATATATATATATATATATATATATATATATATATATATATATATATCAAGTAAACTGGTTGAAAATATCAAGATCAAAATTCCCTGTCATATACTCTTGAAATTAACTAGCTAGCTTGTTTCCAGTACATTACCATGTAGTAATTAATGGTACTTTGTATCTCCATTTATACATGCATATTAAAAATTTTATGCTCTCATTTAAAGCATAAAAAAAAATAGTGGGCAAATGTTTATACTTGATACTACCACGAAAAAGTACCTATCTAAGTGAGTGATTTGCCACTATTTTTTCTAAAAAGCCTCAAAAGCAGCTCCAAGAGCAATGAGTTCATAATCTAAACAAGTTGTAGAATTACAAGCACAGCCCATGCACTCACATTCCGCATCCCACTTCCTCCTTCTCCTTGCCGTCTGATCCGCCGCCATTACCAGAACTTGAACCTTCATCTCTATTTCCACTGCCGGCGGCTTAACATCTTCATCATTCACACGTGAACAATATTTACTCTTAGGCTGCCGTATCATCACAGCCCACTTCAAAATTTCCATGTTTGGTGATTCCAAGACACTTTTCCACGGAATTTCAGCTCTTCCAAGAAGCTCGGAGCCGCCTATTTTCCCAAACAATGGAAGTGATGAGTTGTTTCTTGACCGAAGTTCGAAAACAACGGTTCCATGCATGAGCATGGCTATGGATTCTTGAGTGCCAAGGCAATCCAGGGAGAAGGATCTGTTCCAAAACAAGTCGGATTTTGGGGAGATCTCTTGGGTGTCAAGTCGAATTTTGTTGGTTGTTCCTGTAGAGAGATAGCATCTGACAAACAATTGTCTGGTGGATTTGATGGATTCGATGTTTTTGGCTCTTATGATTCTCAAATCACAGGTAAAGGAGGATTGATTTTGAAAAGAACCCATAGAGAAAAGAGATGTGTGTGATAGTTTTTGGATGAAAGAAATGTATGGGGTAGTTTGTTGTATATATATCTATATAGTTGCATTATGCATGTATTTATATGGACAATGAATTACTATAAAGAAGGTGGTGCTAATTTTTTATTTTATTGTGAAGCTCCTAGCTAGCTAGCTCTCTTATCTTGAAATAAAAATATTTTAGTATATATATATATATATATATATATATATATATGTATATATATTACACAATTTACACTAGTTCTGTATGGCCATGGCACCTGATGTAAATGGCATGAGATCCTAATTGTGAAGATTGTGTTCAATTTTAAAAAGACCCCTTGAGATTCTCGAAAGGCTAAATCTCTAAAACGACCATTGCAATCTCTGTCTGTCTGTCCGTCCAAAAATATAAATAAATAACTAAATAAAGCAACTAGCTACCAGCTAGCACTAATTCACAGTATATATTATAAAGTATATTGTTAAAAATTAGATCACACACACGATAATAAAAAATTAACATAAAAATTTACGTAATTTTCTAATTTAAGTAATCTACAGGAACAACCTTCTTTTCTTTTTATGATTGATTGAGTTACATAAGACTTTACAATAAATACTATTTATAACTAATAATCTTATTTCAACCCTAATTCACATTATAAGCTAAATAGTCCATAATATCCTTTTCTAATCAAATCAAGAACCTGATGTTCACCTTTCGGTACGGGGCGCACCACTTTTAGACTGCCAGCAGTGCACCACGCGCTAGTGCTCCAGAATTTGTCCGCGTCTCGTGCCAGTGCTCTAGAACTTGATGTCCTCCGGTCGTCTGCCTTTACCACATAAGCATGTCTGGCGGCGCCCGCCTGGTCTTGCGAAACTTCGATCTGCATCTGCAGGGGGGGCGCTTTGCTACATTCCTCGCTCCGCTCCGCATTAGCCTTTTCAATAGCTTCTAAGTTATGAGTCACAAGTCCCAACAAACTTCGCCTTAACGAATAACCTCGCCCATTCTGAAGATAAGTCACTTGTTCCAATCAATATAGGGAGAAATCTTTCTTACTAACATTCGGAGACATTAACCAAGTCCTAGCAATGCTTGAACTTGTTCGCAGTCACAATCTTTGTCAACATGTCAGCTGCATTTTCATAACTGTGCACCTTTTCCAATGTCACATCACCCATAACAATCAACTCTCTCACTTTGTGAAACCTTACGTTAATATGTTTGGTCTTTGCATGATACACCTGATGCTTTGCCAAGTAAATGGCACTCTGACTATCACAATACAATTATACTCCACCTTGATCTATGCCCAACTTTTTCACAAAACCCTTTTAACAATAGTGTTTTTTCCCCAGCCTCAATCAATGCCATATACTCAAATTCAGTAGTAGATAGAGCCACTAGAGATTGTACCATGGAACATATACCCTGTTGTAGATCTCAAATCATCCAACCTTCCATCATAATCCGCATCTACATACCCCACCACTGATATCTGATCATGTTGTCTTGCAAACATAATCTTATGACCAATGCTCTTTGTCTAGATTTCCCATGTACTTGCTCACTGTGCTGACTGCATATGCCAAATTGGGTCTTGTACATACAATCACATACATCAAACAACCAACTACACTCACATAAAGCACATTTGACATATCTTGAATCTCTTCAGCCGACTCCGGACACTATGTTGTAGACAACCTGAAATGACTCGCCAATGAAATGCTGACTTGTTTAGCATTAGTCATACTAAACCTCTCCAACACTTTCTTCACGTAATTCTTTTGGGACAACCACAACTTACGAGCTGACTTATCCCTGCAAATCTTCATCCCAATATTTTCTTAGTAGCACCCAAATCTTTCATGTCAAACTCATTTTCCAACAAAGTCTTCAACCTGTTGACTTCAACCATACTCTTCGCAGCAATAAACATATCATCCACATAAAGTAACAGAAAAATATGGGAATCATCCTCAAGACTCTTAACATAAACACAACAATCATACTCACAGCGTGTGAACCCAATCTGAATTATGAATGAATCAAACCTTTTATACCATTGTCTTGGAGACTGCTTCAGCCCATCTAGTGATTTCTTCATCCTGCAAAACATGTGCTCAGTCTCCAACTGCTTGAACCCCTTCGGCTACTCCATGAATATAACCTCCTCCAAATCACCATGGAGAAAAGTTATTTTTACATCAAGCTGCTCTAACTCTAGATCATAGCTAGCTACCAATGCCAAAATAATCCTGATTGAAGTATGCCTCACCACAGGAGAAAACACCTCATCGTAGTCAATCCCCGGCCTTCCGTTAATTATGATTATCCCTTTGCAACTAATCAAGCCTTGAACATTTCCTTTTCTTTTTCTGATACAACTTCCTTTTTCTTGTATACCTATTTGCACTCCACTGGTTTCTTTCCCTCAGGCAATTTTGATAATTCCCAAGTCTTATTCTTTTTCAATAATTCCATCTCCTCTACCATGGCTTCTGTGAGACCCCGAATTTTATGAAATGAAAGTATTCATTTTTTTTATAATTATTATATTTAGTAAATGGTTAAATTGATAAAAGGTTAAAGTTAAGGGTGATATGTGAAATTTTTTTAAAGTAAACAAGTTGTCATAAAATAATCGGTGATAAAAGTATAGTAATCTGGCATTAGTTTGTATAAGAAGCACACTCAGATTGATTATTGATGCTTATGTGAGAAGTCACTCAGTTATACTCAATTACTACTACAGTAATTGCTGCATCATATCTCTCATATTATTGATTCAATTATTGTCACAGTATCATCTGCATAATATGTTATATTATTAAATCAATAATTGTGATGGCAAAGTTATTCATATTATTATTTGCAATATTGACAATGTCTAGAAGTTCTGTCAAGGAGAGGTTAAATAATCTAATTGTGCGCCAATATGAAGAAATCCTTATTGGAAAGCCCCCTCTTTCCTGGAAACGACCTGGTTGTTAAATATTGTGAGTTTTAATATTAATGATGAATAAGTTCGTATTGATTAAAGATGAAATTGATAGTTCCATTATGTTGGGATTATTAGTGTTAGTGGAAATCGACATTTATTTCGATAATAATTGATGTTTGGAAGTTATACTGACCAATCGGGTAATTAATCGGATAAATGAGCAATTAATTGCTATTAATTCATATGTTTATAACTATGTGTTCACATGTGGGTACTATTGATTCACATGATTTACTATTAGGGGAGTTGGTGCGAGATTGATAATACTTGCATGAATAAATTAAAAATGGAGGTATAGTTGAAGGTACTATACTGTAATTAATTTTTTCACATATTTAGAACTATTGAGTCAAATGATTTACTATTGATTCACATGACTTACTATTAGGGGAGGTGGTGCAAGTTTGATAATACTTGCAGGACTAAATTAAAAATGAAGAAAAAGAGGGAGGTATTATACTGTAATATTTTGAGACCCAAAATGTGCAATTATTGAAACTATATTTTCCTATAAATAGAAGCTCATTTTTCCTTCATTTCTCACCAATTCACTAAGTCTCACAAGAGTAATTATAGAGATAGAAGCTATAGAGAGAAAGAAGAAGAGTAGTCTGCTACTTCACTACTCTAGTATCCAGTCTTCTTTTGAGGTAAGGGTTATTATTTTTATATTATGAAGAGATATTATTTTTCGTATTCGTATGAATATTATTATCGTTCAATATTCATTATATTCGTTTATATTCGTAAGGAATATTATTTTCGTTCAACCGTTGTAAGTAAGGGGTTTCTGCCAGGGGCAGTTTCATAATTTTTTTGACCCTCAAAAATTCTGGAAAAATTTGAAATGATAATTCTGAAATAATTATGTCCAAAAATGGCGATTTTTGGATATAGATTCGGAGTTATGAATTTTATGGGAAAAGACTATTTTAAAAGTAAACCCTTATAACTCCTTGTGGTTAACTCCAAAATTGGTAAAACTTTTATTGGGAGTACATCTATATATAATAGATATACCTGTAAATTTTAATTTTTGGACAAAAGTAAAATTTTTGATAAATGTCAAAATATTCGGCAGTTTTAGTCATATAAAAAATAGTAAATGAATTTTAAAAATTTTGAGAAAAATATATGTTCAATATGGGACTATATCCTGCTAAATCCCAGAAAAGAAAATTTGTTTGTACTGAGTTGGTATTTTTCATAAAAATGGACTAGTTATGAGTAAATGAATTAAATATGTTATGTGAAGTAAGAAAATTGGAAAATAGGATTTTATGGCTTGAGAATCCTATATAAGGTATATGCAAATTTTTTATGAGAGTTTTGGTTATTGGTGATGAAATCTTATGAGTTTGACATTTTAGGATGATTAAATGCATTAATTAGTAGTGTAAACAATTAAAATAAATTATTTATAAGTTTAAGAAATGATTAAAATATAGTGGTAATATTAATAATATTAGATTATGAGATTATTAAGTGATTTATAACATTTGGATTAAGGTGTTATAAATATTGATATGGATTTTATTGTGAAACTTTATCTTTTTGTGTCGGGATTACTATTCACGTATACGACACTATTTATGTATATGGCACTATTTGCGTATATGACATTATTTATGTATATGGTACTATGTACGAATACAGAGTACTATTCATGAGTTACTATTCACGAGTTCTTATTCAATGGGGTACTTATTTGAAAAAATATTTTTTTTACGTCAAATTATTTTGGTATATGAATATTATTCTTGAATTTTACTCCAAAGCAAGATATCATGTTGACAATTTGGATATTTTTAAACTCGGATAAATTTAAAGTCTTTAATATTTATCCTTGATTTCGTTTGATTAATGCTTATATCATTGTCATCATCCTCATGCTTATATTGTGATGAAAGTTATCTTTGGCTTACGTGCATAGATAGACTGTTGATTATTGGTTTTACAGTTGTATATCTTTGGCTTACGTGCAAAGACAAATTATTGATTATTGGTTTTATAGTTGTATATCTTTGGCTTACATGATGGACTGTTGATTATTGGTTTTACAGTTGTATATCTTTGGCTTACGTGCAAAGATGGACTATTGAGTATTGGTTTTACAGTAGTATATCTTTGACTTACGTGCTAAGATGAACTGTTGATTGATATCTTTGGTCGTAGTGCAAAAATGAACAGTTAATTGATAGCTTTGGCCCGTAGTGCAAAGATGGACATGTGTATGACATGATCATGACCACTTGTGATACTAATGAATATCTTTGGTCGTAGTGCAGGGATAATTCGATGATGTGCAGATTGGCAGGATCATGACCATTAGTTAACAGTTGAATGTCTTTGGTCGTAGTGCAGCATCGTGACATAATTGATTGGTATGGTCATGACCATTAGTTTTATAGTTGAATATCTTTGGCGATAGGTGCAAAAGATAGACAAACCGATTAGTATGATTATTGTTATTACATTTGAGTATCTTTAGCCTTTGGGGTAAGGATATTGAGTAAATGTTCTATTAAGCCTTTGTGGCAAGGAGAAATTGTTGATTCATATTATTATAAACATGAATTGTGAATTTAACTAACATCTTTTGTGAGACCCCAAATTTTATGAATAAAGATTTAAATTTCTCGAAATATTTTTTTCAAAATTATGGTGTGGATTTGAGATAATGTTATAGTTGTGGGTAATATTTATAAATTTTGAAAAGTATGCAAGTTGTTATATAATATTCGATTGGTCGGGGAATATTCGTTTTAATAGGGAATATTCGTACGACGAGACAATCATTGGTGGACCCCACAATGGAATTATTGTCGGATTGAGAAAACGATAAAAATATTTTTATGAAAATAACGACGAAAGTTTTACCGTTAACTATTGAAACACCCGGTGTTAAAAGACAGTAATACGAGTGGTTGCATAGTAGCACACAGTATTGATTATTGATGCTTACGTGAGAAGTCACTCAGTTTTGTTCAATTATTGCTACAGTAATTGTTGTATAGTATCTCACGTTATTTGATTTAATTATTGTTGATATTTTATATATTATTAAATCAATAATTGAGATAACAAAGTTAATAATATTATTATTTACAATATTAACGATGTCTAGAAGTTACGCGAGGAGAGGTTTGGTCACCTAATTGCGCCAATGATAGGAAGAAATCTTTATTGGAAAGCCCTTCTTTCCCGAGGGCGACACAGTCGATTAATATTGTGAATTATATAATAAAGGTGATAAGTTTTGTTTTATTATTATTATAAATGTAATAAAACGAAAACTTTTATATATAAAAATGTAATACTTTTATAAAGTTATTTGTTTTATTAGATTATAAATAGAATATATTATATTTTATTATGCATAGTGTTTGCATAGTAAAATCTTTTATATAAAATAGAATACTTTTATAAAGTTATTCGTTTTATTAGACTATAAATAGAATATATAATATTCTATTATGCATAGTGTGTTTGCATAATGCCCTGCATAGTATTTGCATAGTAAAATCTTTTTATATTAAAATGAATACTTTTATAAAGTTATTTGTTTTATTAGACTATAAATAGAATATATAATATTCTATTATCCATAGTGTTTGCATAGTGCTCGCATAGTATTTGTATAAGTAAATTTTTTTATATAAAAGCAGAATACTTTTATAAAGTTATTCATTTTATTAGATTATAAATAGAATATATTATATTTTATTTAAAAGATTTTGTTTTATTAGAATATTTTATTAATATTGCATAGTAAATCAATATGGAATGATACTGCTTAAAAAGTAAATCAATCTGGACTTGTTCATGAATTAGTTCTTTATCAGGTCCATTCTCCTATAAATGAAGCTCACTCCTTCATTATTTATTACGAATTCTTTGAAACTCTAGAGAGAGAAACTATAGAGAGAAAGAAGAAAAGTATTCTCGCTACTTCACTACTCCTATATCCAAATTTCTTCTAAGGTAAGGGTATTATTTCTTTTATTTTCATGAAGAGAGCTATTGTTATTCCATTCGTTATTATTATGTTGGAATAACTTTGTCATCAAGCAATCGCATACATGGTGAAATTTTACATTATTCCATTCTTTATTATTACATTTGGAATATCCGTCTGCATGCGTATGACACGCATTTGACTCGGTTCCACTATTTATTATTACATTGGAATAACTCCGTCTATGCAAAGTACCGCATACATGGTGAAAGTCTTCGTTATTCCATTCTTTATTATTCTACATTTGAAATATCACATGCGTGCGTATTCTGACATGACACGATTCGGTTCCATTATTTATTATTACATTGAGAATAACTCATGCGTGCGATCTATCGCATGCATGGTGAATTCTTACGTTATTCCATTCTTTATTATTCTGTTGGAATAACCTATCTATGTGGATTACCACATGCATGGTGAATGATCCTTTGTATTCATTCTTTGTTAAATTGTGGAAATGATCTGTATACGTGGATTACCGCATGGAGGGTGAAAATCCATTTGCAGTTTTATATATTCTATTATACTCAGTTGGTTAAAGTTTTGGATTCTATACTCCATGAAATTAGTGGAATATCTTTGATATTTGCACTTCATCCAGTATCTTTTCATGGAAATATTCTTCTGAGCATTCTTGAGTTTTACCCCACAGCGATAAAGATCATGTTGACAATTTGGACGTTATTGGTTCTGGATAAATTAATTCTTGAACTTGTTTTATTGAATTCTTATATCATTGTCATCATCCTCATGTTTATATTATGTTGAAAGTCATCTGGCACTTCTGTAGTGCATAGATGGACTTGGTATGATTATGACTGGGGATTATTTGGTATAATCATGACCGTAATGTTACAAATGATGTGGTAAAAGTTCTCATTGGCCCGTAGTGCATTGATGGACGATTGTTGGCGTGATCATGACCATTGATGAATACACGAATATCTTTGCCCCCGTAGTGCATGGATAATTTGTGGTTGTGATACTAATGAATATCCTCGGTCAGTAGTGCGGAGGATGATGTGGATTATATATTGTCGAGTCCCAAATGATAAAAGTGATGAAAACCTTTTAAATCATAGAAGATAGTAGATTTTATTCTCTACTTGACTCTTTTAATGGATTGCTTGTTCCGCTGCAGTTAAACTTGATGTTTGTTATATTGTATCAGTTTAACACTATTAAAGGCTAACGATAATTTATTCTGCATTATCTTAGTCATAATATTTCTTACTGGGCTAGTTGAGCTCACCCTTTTACTTTCATTGTCCTGAAGCCCTTTTACTTTCATTGTTCTCTTCAGGAAATGAGAACGTAGCAGGGACTAGTCTGGGAGCGAGTGATCAGTCAAATGATAAGCATTAGTAGTCCTCACTATTCTATAAAATAGTGTGTTAATAAATATATTGAGGACTTATTTTGAGTTTGAATACTGTTTAGAAGACAATATTTGTATTAAAACTCACAGTTCATGTTGTATATTTAATATTGTATTTATATTATGTACCATGTATTTGGCGACTCAGAATAGGTGATGTATACCTATTTTGGGGGTGTCACATCTTTGGTGGTTCAGGTGAAGACAGGTGATAAAAGTTCTATTTGTCTTGAGTATAATAAAGAACTGTTGATGAGTATTACAGGGATAAAATTGATGATAAACTTTTAAATCATAGAAGATAGTAGATATCATGCTCTACTTGACTCTTCTAATGGATTGCTTATTCCGCTGCAGTTGTTGATCTAAAACTTATTGTCTATTGTATTCTATCAGTTGTTATACTGTTGAAGGCTAAGGATAATTTATTCTTCATTATCTTAGTCATAATATTTCTTACTGGGCTAGTTGAGCTCACCCTTTTCTTCCATTGTTCTCTTCAGGAAATGAGAATATAGCTGGGACGGGTCGGGAAATGGAGTGATGGTCCAGGATAAGTGGCTTTAGTAGTCCTCACTATTCTGTGAAATAGTGTGATAATAATTGTAATGTAGACTCCATTGAGAGTGGATATTGTCTAGAAGGCAATATTCTTATTAAACTCTCAGCTATGTTTTGTCGTATTGTACACGACTGTTGTATAATTAAGTTTGTATTTGATTTATGTACCATGTATTTGGGAACTCAAGATGGGTGATGTATACCTGTTTTGGGGGAGTCACAGCTTCCATCCATCTGTCCCTTTCAGGACTAGTAATAGTTTCTTGAAAAGTATAACATCAATCCCCACTAGTGGTTGAGAGTGCATATGCAACCAAGTTATCAAACTTATACCTCTCCGGTGGTTTGATAGCACTACTAGAAATTCAATATATAGCAACGAGCTATAGTGACGGTCAGCACGGAACCCTCGCTATAGGGTATATATAGCGACGGTCATCGTCTGACCGTCGGTATAGATGTCTTTTAAAGAAAAAACCCTCCCATTTTCCCCCAAATCATTTCAGTTTTCCCCCAAATCATCTTCCTCCTCTCTAAAAGTTTCTCTCTCGTTACTCTTCCTCTACCGCTCGCTCTCCTCTCTGACCCAAATCATTTCAGTACATGTCACTTGTTACTCGATCCGCGACAAGATGCACAAAAAGGTCTGGATCGCCGCCGGTGATATTATCCTCGTCGGACTTTTATTTAGGGCACAGACAACCTGAAAGAAGGTGATTTAGATAAGTCCTCTGAAAGACGAGGATTTGAATGAAGCGGATAAATAAATTATTTCTTTGTAATAAGAAAAGCTATCCATACTGTATTCAATTTGGCTACTCTTTTATACCACTGTATTGCTTCGAACTTTGTGATGATTTTTGAAACTATGCAATGAGCGACCCAACAGATGTACCCAAGCTTGCCATGGAATGTTTGGATAATTTAGAAAAAAAATGATTGTTTATAGTTTTAGCAAGCTCAATGTTCCAAAAGTGAGGATCGTGGCTTCACGATCACATGATCATACTCAAGATTTTGGTTATACTAAATCTATCCTTTAACATTCTCCATTTTCATTTTACGGACCGGTTGGGCAATTGCCATTATTGGGAAATTGATACCGTCCCGGAGAGACTATTTAGTGTTCTTCACCGGAAAATCATTAAACGAAAGAACTTCCAAAGGTGAGAATCCTTTTTATTATTATTATTAATCATCCTAGTAATGATGATGGGCTTTAACTTCACTTTCTTTACTCGAGTTACATTAGTTGTGATGAATATTCATTATTATTTGGTCATCTTTTGTTTTATCGGTGTTTTTCTTCGTTGAGCTTCTTTAATCATATATTGCATTGGCCATACTTTCCTGCTCCTCGCTTACTCTGGATTTATAACCGAGAGACAAAGAAAAGGATTATTGCACCCATCAAGAAATACATCGCTCTCGCTACTTCTCGGATTTATAATCCAACTTTCCAAACTTTACTTTTATGTACAATATTATTGAGATCTTAAGAATGGATGGTGCAAGATACTTGCAATTGGTGTAATGTGAATTAAATGCAAATTGTTGTAAGAATGGATGATGAGTCACATTTTGTAATGTGAATGATTTTAAATGATGTATATAATATTTTTATGTTTTATTTTATATGTACTTGTGTTTATTGAATAAATGTGCATTATTAATTAATTTTTTTTGAAATCTAAAATATACATAGCGATTCGGTGTAAATCTTTTTTTTTATAGGCCTAAAGACGATTCTTTATAGAGTTTCTGGATGGTAAACCTATGGCGACGGTCGCTAAAGCCTATAGCGACGGTCCGCGACCCTCGCTATAGGTCAATTTTCTAGTAGTGTAGTGCGTCTGGGTCTCCTTATGGCTATGTTTTCCTGCTGCTGCTGATCAACCTGTTCCACTAGCGATGGATTGCTAGTGTCACAACTTTCCAGCTCAACCTATATATCCTGCTACTGTTTGCTGATGTCTTCCACAGCTTCGGTTTTCTGAACTTCCTGATGTGCCTTGACCATGGACGCTTCATCAAAAACCACATCCCTACTATTCACAACCTTTTTTGTTTTCGGATCCCAAAGCTTGTACCCCTTCACACCTTTCTCATACCCAAGAAAAATACACTGTTTGGACTTTGCATCAAGCTTTGACCTCTGATCACCGGGTACATGTACATAGGCTTGACACCCAAAAATCTTCATACATGAGTAATCTACCTATTTATCTGTCCACACCTCCTGTGCTACCTTACTATCAAGAAGCGATTTACTCGGCGATTTATTTATTTATAAACCGCCATACTCACTACTTACGCCTTGAAATCCTTGAAATCCTCGCATTTAATCGATATCAATCATGACGCCCCAAAATAGGTAAACATCACCTATTCTGAGTCGCCAAATACATGGTACAAAATACAAATACAATCTTAAATATACAACATGAGCTGTGAGTTTTAATACAAATATTATCTTTTAAACAGTATTCAAACTCAAAATAAGTCCTCAATACATTTATTATCACACTATTTCATAGAATAGTGAGGACTAATAATGTTATCATCTGGACCGTCACTCCGTTCCCCGACTAGTCCCTGCTACGTTCTCATTTCCTGAAGAGAACAATAAAAGCAAAAGGGTGAGCTCAACTAGCCAAGTAAGAAATATTATGACTAAGATAATGCAGAATAAATTATCGTTAGCCTTCAACAGTGTTAAACTGATACAATATAACAAACATCAAGTTTAACTGCAGCGGAACAAGCAATCCATTAGAAGAGTCAAGTAGAGAATAAAATCTACTATCTTCTATGATTTAAAAGATTTTTCATCACTTTTATCGCTGAGACTCAACTTATTAAATAAACCACGTCATCCCTGCACTACGGCCAAGGATATTCATTAGTATCATGACCACAAAATTATCCATGCACTACGGGCCAAGGATATTTGTGTTTTCATCAATGGTCATGATCATGCCAACAACTGTCCATCAATGCACTACGGGCCAATGAGGACTTTTACCACATCATTTGTAACATTACGGTCATGACTATACCGAATAATCCCTGGTCATAATCATACCAAGTCCATCTATTCACTATAGGCCACAGATGACTTTCAACATAATATAAACATGAGGATGATGACAATGACATAATAATTCAATAAAATAAGTTCAAGAATTAAATTTTAAAGATTCATAAGTTAATTTATCCTGAACTCAAAAACGTCCAAATTGTCAACATGACATGCTTTGTGGAGTAAAATTCAAGAATGCTCAGAAGAATATTTCCATGAAAAGATACTGGATGAAGCGTAAATATCCAGGATATTATACTAATTTTATGGAATATAGAAGCCAAAACTTTAACAACCTGAGTATAATAGAATATATGAACCTGCAAATGGATTTTCGCCCGCCATGCGGTAAATCACGTAGACAGATCATTTCCACAATTTAATAAGGAATGAATACAAAGGATCATTCACCATGCATGTGGTAATCCACATAGGCGAGTTATTCCAATGAATAATAAAGAATAGAATAATGAAGAATTCACCATGCATGCGATAGGCCGCATGCAGACGAGTTATTCCCAATGTAATAATAAAGAATGGAACCAGTCATGCGAAATCCGCATGTGCATGGATATTCCAATAGAATAATAAAGAATGAAATAATAACAGAATTCAGTAGGCATGCGATAGACCGCACATGCAAGTTATTGCAATATAATAATAAATAATGAAACCAGGGCATGCGTAATACGCACAAATAGGATATTCTAACAGAATAATAAAGAATGGAATAACAACAGAATTCATCAGACATGCGATAGACCGCACAGGCAGGTTATTCCAACAGAATAATAAATAATGGAACCAGGTCATGCGTAAAATGCACAGCATGAGGATATTCAAAGAATAATAAAGAATGGAATAATGAGAAGAATTTCACCATGTATGCGACTTGCAGATGTATGAGCGAGTTATTCCAATGAGAATAATAAATAGTGGAACCGGGCCATGCGTAATACGCATGCAGACGTGATATTTCAAATGAATAATAAAGAATGGAATAAATGAAGAATTTCACCATGTATGTGGTATCAGATGTATAAAGTTATTCCAACATAATAATAAGGAATGGAATAATAATAACTCTCTTCATGAAAATAAAAGAAATAATACCCCCTTACCTTAGAATAAAATTTGGATCTTTGGAATAGAGGTAATGACTTCTCTTCTTCTTTCTCTCTATAATAATTGCTCTATAGCTTTAGTGAATTAGTGAGAAATGAAGGAAGAATGAGCTTCTATTTATAGAAAAATATAGTTTCGATAATTACGTTTTGGGGCTCAAAAAAATTACTGAGACAATACCTCTAACTTTTCTTTCATTTTTAATTTAGTCCTGCAAGAATTATCAAACTTGCACCACCTCCCCTAATAG
Source organism: Panax ginseng (assembly GCA_020205605.1). Classification (NCBI taxonomy): domain Eukaryota; kingdom Viridiplantae; phylum Streptophyta; class Magnoliopsida; order Apiales; family Araliaceae; genus Panax; species Panax ginseng. The sequence goes on along the minus strand of CM035129.1, from coordinate 142,988,844 downwards.
TAAATAATGTGAATCAATAGTAAATCATGTGAATCAATAGTTCTAGACATGTGAAAATACGAATTACAGTATAGTACCTCCATCTATACCTCCATTTTTAACTTAGTCATGCAAATATTATCAATCTTGCACCACCTCCCCTAATAGTACAAGAATGTGAATCAATAGTACACACATGTGAACAAATAGTTATAATCATGTGAATTAATAGCAATTAATTGCTCATTTATCCGATTAATTGCCCGATTGGTCAGTATAACTTCCAGACATCAATTATTATCGAAATAAATGTCTATTTCCACTAACACTAAAAATTCCCACACAATGGAACTATCAATTTCATCTTTAATAACCACGAACTTATTCATCATTAATATTATAATTCACAATATTTAACAACCAGGTCGTTCCCAAGAAAGAGGTGGCTTTCCGATAAGGATTTCTCCTTATTGACGCGCAATTAGGTGACCAAACCTCTCCTTGACAGAACTTCTAGACATTGTCAATATTGTAAATAATAATATTAATAACTTTGTCGTCTCAATTATTGATTTAATAATATATCATATTATACAGATGATACTATGACAATAATCGAATCAATAATATGAGAGATATGATGCAGTAATTACTATAGCAATAATTGAGTATAATTGAGTGACTTCTTACGTAAGCATCAATAATAAATATCGTGTGCTACTATGCAACCACGGGTATTCTTTGTATTTTTACTAATGGGTAGTTCAAGCAGCTTTTACTCAGTAACACTTTCGTAGTTATTTTTATAAAAGATAATTACGCTGCTTTTTAACTATGACAATACTTACATTATATGGGTCCACCAATGATTGTGTCGTCGTACGAATATTTCCCGACCAATCGAATATTATATAACAACTTACATACTTTGCAAAATTTATAAATATTACCCACAACTATAACATTATATCAAATCCACACCATAATATTCAAAAAAATAATTCGAGAAATTTAAATCTTTATTCATAAAATTTGGGGTCTCACACACCGTGCCCTCTCTGTTATGGTTCTGTCCATTCTCTCTGCCACCCCATTCTGCTCTGGTGTCTTTCTAACAGTCCAGTATTGCTGAATCTTATACGTACTCCTCACAAAACTTCACAAACGGCTCATACTTGTACTCTGTTCCATTATTTAATCTGAGACACTTTATTTGTTTCCCTGTTTTATTTTCCACTTCAGCTTTCCACACTTTAAATTTCTCAAAAACATCAAAATTGTGTCCCATGAAGTACACCCAAACCTTTCTAAAAAAATCATCGATAAAAGTCATGAAATACAGTGATCCTGCTTTTGAAGCTACCCTCACTGGTCCCCAAACATCAAAATGTACACAGTCAAGTATTCCCTTAGTTTTGTTCACTCCACGCCTAAGCTGCACTTTACACTATTTTCCCAGAACACAGAACTTGCAGAAATCAAGCTTGCACGATTTCACCCCATTCAACAGATTTTTTGTGTGTGTAATTATAGCATCCCACGTTTCCTCATATGCCCTAACCGCATATGCCATAATGAAGCATCATAAGTATCATCAGTTGTAGTGGCAGCAGTCCACCTACAACTGTACTCCCTATCAAAAGAATAAATATTTCCACTAACCTTAGAACATTTCATGATCACTAGCGCACCCTTCATCACTCTCATAGCTCCACCACCTGTTTTATACTCACAACCATTAGAGTCTAAGGTTCCCAATGAAATCAAATTCCTCCTTAAATCTAGAATATGCCTCACCTCAGCAAGAGTTCTCACAACACCATCAAACATCTTAATCTTCATTGTGCCTATCCCAATGACGTTGCATAAAGCATCGTTACCCATTAGAACAATACCACAATTCACAGACCTGTATGTGTCGAACCACTCCCTGTTAGGTGACATATGGAAAGAACATGTTGAATCCAGAATCCATGAGTCTGTCACGTTTGTGTTTTTTGAAACTGTCAACATATCCCCATCATCCGATGACTTTTCCACAACATTTGCAGATTTCGTTGATTCTGTTTTCTTCTATGTTCCCTCATTTTTATTCATGTACGGATAGTCTTTCTTGAATTGTCCTGTCTCGTGACACTTAAAACATTTAAACTCCTTTGGCTTAGGAGTCTTTCCCCTTGACTTCAATTTCCCATGCGCTCCTATTTTTTCTTTTTTCGATTTTTTGCCACGTTGCTCTCCCCCTTTTACCACCAGTCCTTCACCCGAAACTCCCTCGGTTTGTTGCCTTCGCTGGTTAAACATCAGTAGAGCAGAAGTGACTTCCTCTAATTTTAGAGTCTCTTTTCCCCACAGAAGAGTTGTAACAAGATTCTCCATGGAACCCGTAAGGAACATAACAACATCAGCGCTTGGTCTTCCTCTTCGAATTTCACCTCAATCCTTATTAAATCGCTAATAATCTGATTGAACGTGTGAATATGATGAATAAGTTCAGAACCCTCAACCATTTTTAACCCAAATAACTTCTGCTTCAGAAACAACTTGTTTGTCAATGACTTTGACATATACATGGATTCCAGTTTACTCCATACACCTGATGGCGATTCATCACCAATCACGTGATACATAACCATCGTTTACAAGACACAAACGAATTGTACTAACCGCCTTCGTTTGGAGTTCTTCCCAGTTATCAGTCGTCATAGTCTATGGTTTCTTCTTCAACGCCTTCACCAATCCCTGTTGCACCAACAGATCCTTTACCCTCTGTTGTCGTAATCCGAAATTCCCAGTTCCATCAAACTTCATCACGTCAAACTTTGAAACGGACGAACTTGATGTCATCGTTCTTCGTGTGTTCAATCCAACCTAACTCTGATACCAATTTGTTAGAATTAGATCACATGACACACACACACAACAATAAAGAATTAAGACATATATTTACATGGTTCCCCAATTTGGGTAGTCCACGGGAGCGACGTTCTTTTCTTTTTATGATTGATTGAATTACATAGGACTTTACAATAGATAGTATTTATAAATATTAATCCTATTTTAACACTAATTCACATTATAGCCTAAATACTCCATAATGTTCTTTTCTAATCAAACTAGAAACTGATGTTCGCCGTCCGGCGCGAGCCACGCCGCTTTTAGACTGTCAGCAGCGCACCCTACGCTAGTAGTGCTCCAGAACTTGTTCACGCCCGACGCTTTTAGCGGCGGGCCCCGCGCCAGTGCTTCAAAACTTGATGTCCTCCTAGCGCACCCTGCGCTACACATAAGCATGTCCTAATGCGCCTCGCGCCGATCTTATAGAAACTCTCCTTCGCTCCGCAGTAATCATTTTCAATAATTTCTAAATTATGAATCACAAGTCCCAACAACTATATATCCTTATGATCCTATATATTATCAGGGGCATTTGGAATGAATTGAACAAGAAAAAACAAAACGATAATCAGTTTGAAATTATTGCTTCAAAAGGTGTTGTGTATAGATCGAATATATAAGTTTTGTACTTCAAAAGAGAATGGACCGCTCAAATTGAAGATTAATTGTTCCCGAGAAGATCGAGGCTAAAAGTTATAACTTACTCCCTGTTCCAAAAAAAATAAAAATATTAAGAGCATATTTATTTTATGTTTAGCTATAAATTTAATATTAGTTGTTGAATTAGTAATGATAGCATCAATAAAAAGAACTCTCTTTCTAGGGATTTATTTCTTTTGCAAAATTATCTCTTTTAATGAAAAAGAGAGAGTATAATATAAGATCTGATCTCGCAGTATGGTTCTTGACTTAACGATAACTCTCACCTCATGGTTTCTATAAAGTTGATTTTTTCAATTCTTAAATATATGTGAAAATTAGTAAAAATAAATAATAATAATAATAATAATAATAATAATAATATAAGATCTGAGAATCAAAGTATATTTTGGGAAACAGAGAATCAAACTTTCTGGCGGAGTAAATAAAAATAAGAACAATCTGCACTGCTTTTTCGCATCCATCTTAACATGTACATTTTTATACATATTAACACCTTTTATGACACTTCAAAAGGTGGCTTCAAGTGGCATATATATATATATATATATATATATATATATATATATAGAGAGAGAGAGAGAGAGAGAGAGAGAGGAGAGACCGATATCTTTTCCATCATATAGATTCAAATAATGGCACAAATCTTCGTACAACATTCCCAATATCTTACCTACAACCACAGGACTCAACTTGCAGGGATTTACTACTATCTTCACATCCATTGCTCGTATATAAAGCGTAGCTGAAATCTACTTTCATTTAGTTTTGTTTATAAGATCGTGTCATAATTTATCCGTTCCAAAATTAGATGGAGATATAATTTGACTTTTAAAATAAATTAATGTAAATTTATTTAATTTTTGTTGATACAATTATTATAATTATATAGTATACAGAAAAAACTATTGCTTATAAAATTTATTTCATTCTAAACTTTAAACACAAACTTATGCTACGTTTAAATTGAAATAATGAAAATAGGAATAGAAAGAATCATTCTTATAGAAAATTGTGTTTGATTACGATTGAAATGAATTAAACCATTCTTAAACTTATACTACATTTAAATTGAAATAATGAAAATGGAAATAGAATGAATCATTCTTATAAAAAATTATGTTTAATTACAATTAAAATACATTAAACCATTCTTATTCCTCTCAAATTTAAAAATTTTATTCATTAAAGAAGAAAAAATATAGAATAACTCATTCCAACTAAAACAAAATGAATCATTCCACTACGCAACACATTAATGTTTCTAACTAGTTGTCAAAATCTAATAATTGTATGCTTTTCTCAGTTGCTTTCAAGAGCAAAATTATGAAATCTCAAAATTTAAAAACGAGTTGAATAAATTTTGATCACGTAACTTGGATGGGAGGAGAAGGTTATAAAATGCAGAAAATCTCTCACTCATAAGCAACTCGCAGGCAACGGGGAGTTGGGAGTAAATTCTGAGCACCTCTCTTTCAATTTATATGTGAAGGTATCAAGTCAACATTCCATAATATAACGTCCCCCCAGAACTTTTCCTGTGATTTTATTAGGGGCGAAATCAATTTGACAGGCATCTGATTTCTTACAACAAATAAATAATGCCTATACATAATTTTCTATATTACACTAAATAATGAGATATTTGTATAACCTTTTCTTCAAATTTATAACCACATAATTCACTTTCCAGATGTGGCTTTTGTACCCAACTAGTAGTGTTATGGGGGTGGCTAGTTGAAACTGCCTTGCACCCACCAGTCACCACCATATGCAGAAAATGAAGCCGTGTATAATTAACCAAAGAGCAGCTGAAGGCTTACTTCTAACTCATTGCTTGATTGAACGAAGCTCCCACTTACCCTCGCCATCAATTAACCGCAATTCCTTGGAATGGAATGGTATCAATGCAGGACGCTGAGATAATTATACATGCAAAATCACACAAAGTCAGACAGCCAATATAACACACGCACACACTCAAAAAAAACAATGAAATAAAGAGTTTGGAGACAAACTGGTCGCATATGAAATGGCATGCAAGTATATATATATATATATATATATATATATATATATATATATATATATATATATATAAGAGGGGGGCAAAACCCATCCCCAACTTATATTTGCTAATGATGATTTACCACCTATTAGTACATTGTAGACAATTCCAAAAGGTCCTTAATAAATTATAGGAAAATGATATACTTGTCGACAAATATTTGACGAAATTGAATTGTGACCAACGTGAAAGTGTATCCGATAAGATATAATAAATTAAAGTGGGACCCTTCTTAATTATTACATATCTCATATATCCACCTACGTCAATCATAATTCAGCTTAAAACTATGTATAGGAGGACTCTAAATTATACTGTTTAATAGTTTGCAAGTAGTTTTATATGATGAGGTGAATCTCAAACCCACTCAATCACATTATGCCAATTCCAAATAGTCTTCAGAATTAGAGTTCTGCTATATATTGCGAAAGATTTCAGCTGAATTACGATTGCGACGTATATCAATACAAGACAAATACATGAGATATGATTATAAAATTGGCTCGCTGAATCAAATACATTGTAAAAGTATTACCAATTAGATTTATCCACGTAACTCGAAATAAAAAAGTGCACATATAAAGTCGTAAAATATATACCATTTTCCTTGGAATTATACTATGATCTGTCCTAGTAGGAGGGTAAACTGCTAATAGTAAACACAACTCTAATCCTCATTGGTCTAAAACAGAGTATGCTACATAAATCTCTTCTTCATAGCAGTAGTAATTACCTGGGAGGAGGTGACAACTGTGATGCCCATATCCGTTGCAAGCCTATAAAGGTGTTCTTCAACATCAACACTTGTAGCACTGTAATTGAGGTGGGACAAGGGAAAAAAACAGGGATATCATATCAAGGGATTAGTTATAATAAATTTTCCTTTGTAGAAATAAATACTGTTGTTGCTTACTTGGTGCACTCATCAAGGATGCCAAATCGAGGCTTGTGAAAGAATAAGCGAGCCTTGCAAAAAATATAAAATACCATGACATAAGTTCAGAATTACATTATATATCTCTAAGTACACTTGACCACACGAACACCATGACATCCAGTTCAGCATTTGATCTCATATACTTGTAATTATATTCAAACCTTAAATTGAGCTCACCATGCCTAGTCTCTGCTGTTCACCAAGAGAGAGGATGTCTTCCCAGTTCTGACTAGCATCCCAACAACCTTCTCTTTCCAAAAGATAGAGCAACTTAACTTTCTCTAGAATAGTTTTCAGGTGCGCATCCAAATTGTTTGTGGCATCTATATAGGTTTGATCTGAAATTAGCTAGATTACATTATTCAAGGAACAAGATAGAAGAATGAAAAAGAACAATTTTTTTAATGCCAGAATATTCACAAACTAGAAGGTGCACACAACTACTTATTTAAGAAGAGGACAAAATGGGTTAAGAACCTGAACTCGGTGGTTATGTGGAACTAGGCGGCAGAGTGGGCGCCTAGTGCCTAGGCTGCCCTAGGTACCTTTTTCCTAAGCGTTTTCTTAGGCGGTCTTATTTATTGTACAGACTTGTCATACTATACAAAACATATAGTAGATGTAAACTTTTTAAATTTTCCACCAAACGTTATAAAATAATAATCTTTTAAGACTTGACAAATTCATCTTAAGTATTGTCGAGATTTAAAATAGAGATCTGATTCTGTTTAGACGGGGCATAAGCGCCTTGGCAAATCGAGACAGTAGAGGATCGCCTAGTGCCTAGGCTGGAATTTTTAGAACGCTGTCTAAACTCATGTCTTAAGCCAGAGTACAAATCAACAAAAAAACGTGCATATAAAAAAATATGCCTAACCAAACTGCTTCTCATTGCAAAAGACGTTCCACTACTGTGAATGTTTATATTAACTGGTTATATTTTATTTACAATTTATGACAGAATTGAAGCTATCCATTCATGGGGTTGTAATTTTGAATAATACTCCGTACATAATAAGAAACTCCACACCCCCACCCCCACCTCCACTCCAAAAAAAATAATATATATATATATACACACACACACACATATATAAACCACACAGCCACGTATCACCTTCACTCTCTGTAACTTTACTAAATTACCACAGTTAGACCAGCTATACAAGGCTTCTCTCCTTCCACATCCATTTCCACAATCTGTCTCACTACCTCAAGCCTCCACGAACTGACTTTATGCCAAATTTAGAAGGCTTCCTCTCATAGTACACCACAACCCAGTACCTACCTATTGTTGACATTGTCTACCTCAAGCCTCCACAAACTGACTTTATGCCAAATTTAGAAGGCTTCCTCCTCTCATGGTGCACCACAAGCCAGTAACTGCCTACTGTTGACATTGTAAACCAGCACAAACTCATATCTCACTGAACCCAACTACATTCAACCCAGTCAAGCTTCCTGCCTATTATCACCTTAAAGCCTTTGTCTCTCACAGAGGTAAAGGCTAGTTGTATTTACTATCAGACACAATTCAACATCTAAACCAATAAATAAATCCGGTCCTTATGTAAATCTAGCTGAAATCCAACTGCAGTTTTATAATGTGGTTTAAATCATTTCTAGGTGGGCTAGCAACCAAAATAGTCTCCACTCATTAGCATTTGATGAATCATCATGAATACTTGCTGATCAACGAGATCAGTGAATGAAGTATTAGTAATGAATTTCATCAACCTAATCCAGTGATAAGAACTTAATTTGAAATGGAAAACAGAAGCTACGACTGTAAGACGTGTAAGGATGAAAATGAAATGGATTAATAGCTGAAAATATAGCAAGAAAAAACTTTAAAAGACATATCAATTTAAGTTACCTTTTTCATGCAAATTTAATACCCTTTTCTCAGCTTCCTCATGGGAGAGAGGATATATGATTTGATCTCTCAATGTTCCTAAGCACGTATATGGTCTCTGAGGAACAAAAAATACACCACAGCCAGATCCAGCCTCTTCATTAGTAACGTGGTGTGGTTTAACAAGTCTTCCGCTGACTACGGGCCAAAGACCTCGAAGGGCTCTGAAGACGGAACTTTTTCCACTCCCATTTGGACCTTCAAAATTGAAAACTCATCAGACGTAAATGTAATTGGCCAATTTGACAAGATGGTGAACAGAGGAATATGGTTCACTAACCTGTAACAAGTAGACTTTTGCTCGGTGCTATATCACATGTCAACTGCCTAGCCAACATTTTCTGAGCTGGCGTGATGATATCCACCTTGGAGAATGATATGATATCATCAAAGTGCAATTCTTTCCCATTGGATGGTGATGTAGAACCAGGAACAATATCTTCTGTATGAGAATCAACTTCATCAGCATGAGGGCCTAATGTCCAAAGTACTTTATCAATATAAAAAGGAGACAGGAAGAAAATTCAAAATATGTATCAATACTTCAAACACTTACTAGTGTGGTGCTATATAAACGAGGAACTAATATGTGAATAAAGTTCACCACAAATACAAAGCTAGGAACTAATATGTCAATAAAATTCGCAAAAAAATAAAATAAAAAAATATACATCAATAACTTGGTAAAAAAATTGGTGGGTGTCGCCAAACATATTAAAACATTGCCAACAAAATTCAAAATGGGAAAGGACTGTATAGGTAAGCACATGAGTGCAGGGGAGAATTCAGGAATTCAAAGATCAATAATATTGCATAATTCATAAAATATTATCATTAATAACGACAATATCATAGATTCCACTACAGGCTTGATGACCCAGTTTTATTCAGTTACCCTGTAATGTCATTTTTAAAAATAAAAAAGAAAGATAAAATAAATTAGCAGAATCAACTTGAGCCACAGTAATAAGCTTGGTATCGGAGCGACTATATCAACATCATCCTTCTAAAAACTCATAATTCAAATATTCAAAATCACATAAATAAAATAAGTTAGAAAGTAACCACTAACCAACAAAATAATACATACTTGATAATATCATCAAATGTCAACTGCATTTCATAATCAGCTAAAATCAATGAAGGCCTACAATCTCACCATGTAATCTAATAATTATATAGTTTAAAATTTAGGTGGTTTGGATTGGCAACAAATAGGTCGCTTGGCTAGGTCCAGCTAGCTATTCATTTAATTGTGCCTAGACATTGAATAAGTGAGCTAATTCAAAACTAAGAAATGCTAATAACCCGACCATCTCTTTTAACTCATCTCTAGTCAACACTGGAACTTTTTCATAATTGACGCCTAAAAAGAATTTGTGATAAGGTCAAAATTGCAACTTAAAAAGGAAAGCATAACATCTGTGATTCTGTGAGAAGTTCTCTAGTTTTTAATCTGTAAGTTCAATTGAAATCATTTGACAAATTATAAAGAACTTTGGTAAATGCCCACTTGTACTCCCTATTTGGACAGTGGTCAACTTTAACTAGGAAAACTTTATAACATATTAGCATTATATAGAAAAAGATCCAACACTGAATAGTAGAACTTATTAGCAGCTCTGTCCTTCGTTTTTACGTTCCTTTAACTCCATAACTGCAAAACATTGCAGCCAGAGTCGAATACTGAAGATTGTCAGCAATTATAAATATAGAACAAGGTCTGTCATACATATGGCCAAATCTCTGGAGTAGTTATCCAAGACTTGGACCTTTTGGGAATTTTAACAGACCCAGCATATGTTGAGCACAAGATACAAAAGACGCATTAAAAAACATCAGATAAATTTTAACAGAACTTTAGAAATCACATCATGACACAAAAGATAGTTCATAGTTAGTTCTATCAGGAGCAGAAGAAAAACACACACCTGATTGAGCAGCATCTAGAAGTTCTTCCAGCTCAAATATACGATTGATGCCACCAGATAGTTCAAGGAATTTTCTATGTAGCTCAAGAATGTCACCAAAAGCCAAAAAGCTTTGAGATACAACAGATGCTAAGAAACGGAGTGCATGTGCCAACTCACCTATAAGAAAGAATGATGAATAAAACTTTTGTTGAACAGCAGAAATAAGCAAAAATGAAGATAGGATCATTTCATCTCTATCATAATGTTTGCTGCCATCAAATAAAGCAAGCATCAAGTTATTAAAAAAAATATACTGTTGAGGATGCAAGGCACAATTGTCTAACAAATATTACCTTGAGTGGAAATCAAAGCTCGGTCCCCTTTATGTTCCATAGCATGTAACAAGCTTAACCCCCATGTAACGTTGTGAGGTAGTTGTTTTGTAGTAAAATCGTCCAGTATGCCAAACAGCCATTTCTTCTTCAGAAGTAAAGCAGAATGATCAAGAAGTTCCATAAATCTTGATTCAACCATCTGTTAAGTGCAAGTAGAATAAGTCAAGGATTAGGGACTGATGAATATGAAAAGGGCATTGAGAAAATTATATGGGGCTACATCATACAATAAGGAAAATACTCGAGTTAACCTTGAGCTCTACAATAGATCCAAAATTCAAATTCATACTTGTGGTGAGGCTACAAATTCCAAAAACTATTTGGTTTCAAACCACACATTTGCTACATTAAAAACAGGTGACATGGTTTTAGTTCTTAATGGACCCATAACCTATCTTATGTGACCCCAAAACCAACACAAACCTATTTTATTGTCAGGCCTATTTACATATCATAGCAGAATGATCAAACTTGAAAGAGTACCCCAGCAGGAAAAGTTCATCATATCAAAAATTGAGGATCCAAGGGCTTTATCAGTAGGTGAAAATAATATGGAAAGTTTCTCTCTATCACTCTGCTTACATGTCATACTACAAACTTGAAGCAATTTGTCATGATTTTCACAAGATTCATAACCGAAGAGGAATATGGTCTTCGGTATATTTGGTACAGGTTCAGATTATTTAAGCGACCAGACATTACTTTTCTGTTAAGTTGACCACAGTTCATAATTCAACGAACCCGCTCTCAAGGTTCGCAATATAGACTGAACAGTATGATCTGTAGAAATGTAATTAAATTCAAGATCCTATACTACCTCTCTCTGGATCAGGTTTCCAACAGTATCTCCGTTGATTCAGTGCATTTTGATTTTGAGATCCTAGTATCCTAAAGGATCATGATTTTCGCAATTGTTAATCCTAGTCATGAACCTCTAACAAAAAGAGGGACCCCAGGCCACCTAAACTCTTGAGCACTTGTAACTGACTAAATAGGAAGAGGAATTATATATATAATGACGTGTGCCATCACACTGTTTTAGACAGCTAAAGATGACTCGTGAAGAGAAGCAATATTACACCAAATATATTTAGTATTCAAAGAAAATTACCGCTTTTTCCCGAGCACCACCTCCAAAGAAAGCAATAGATTCAGCATGGGTACGCAGTCTTTCATGCATGAACCTAATGAATTCATGTTACACCAAGTCATGATAATTTTCAGATGAATATAACTTTAGAACAGCACCATTAAAAGAAAAGGCGCAACATGTTACCTAAAAGTTCCTTCTAGTTGTTGTTCTCGACTTGCCAGGTTGCCGAAGTCTGGAGTGACACTCCTTAAGAAACCCAAACCCAATAACATATAAGCGTATAATATACCAACACCCCTTTGACCTGTTAACAGCTTCATCCTCCAGGTGAACCTAAGGAAATACAGCATATTTATTATTTTATTCTATTATGATAAAAGAAGGAAATTTTATTAGAGAAGAGAAAGTAGAACTACAATGAGGATGGAGGGCAACAAGCCAACAAGTCCCACCAAAACCAAAAAGAAGAGGAAAAAATTAAAGAAAAGAAAAAACAATCCCAAAATAAATGGAGCAGAGCTTGCCAATCATCTTATCCTTCCCTCCTCTCTGTTCAAATTTCGAGCACCCCGCAAAAATGGTAAAACAAGAGCACCTCGACAAAAATTTCTTATCCTTCCCTCTGACAAACCCTCCGGAAACAGCAGAGAACAAAGTCCCCCGCAATAGAAGGACAAACCCAACAGGGTCAACACGCGCCCACAACACCAAAAAAAAATACAACAGCTGACAAACCATCGGACAATGAAGGAAAAAATGAGAATGAGTCTCGCTTACTTATATACCCACAACACACATCTGGACATAAATACTTTTAGAGTCTACACGCTCCTGACACATCATGTTAGTGGTAAGCCTATTAAGGGTCACAGATGACATAAAAGCCTCAATTTTTTAGGGAACACTTTCCAAATAAAAGAAGCAAAAGATAAATGGAGTGTTGGATTATTGCAAAGTAATTAAATCAAAAAAAGGCAAACAAGAGAAGGTCTCAAAGGGATCAAGAGACCACAAATCCACCCGAGTACTGAGAAATAATGGCTGCATTAAGAAGGTGAAAGATTGAATTTGTAGGGTAAGAAATAGAGCAAGCGAAGTTGTGCATCACAACCTTAAAATGAATATTTTGGATGAAGAAATATAGTGGAATAAGAAGTAGAAAAGCAATTGCTATACACACTTACCATAATATGTCAACAGTTGGCTTTACCATTCCTGTAACCAACCCAGATAAGTCAGTAGTTAGCTTCTCCAAATCTTGAGTCAACCTCTGATCTGCATCAACATTTACGTTTGACATGTGGAATACCTACACATAAATGCGATGAGATTATTTTTACAAAATCTATCTATCTATATATATATATATATATATATATATATATATATATAGTATCTCAACATTCGAGTTCTATAAATCACAAAGAATAAATAAAATCAGGCGCAAAATTAAACCCATGAATAACCATATTCAAAGCGTTTGAAACAGAAGGTACAATAAATTCTCTACTTTCAATTTGTTCTTTTCTATTAAATTATTAAAGTGTGGCCTTTTGGTGTCTAGCTGAAGTGCTGAACAGCTTGTGTGGAATTTGCAGCCTTTCCAACAATAGGAAGGTTCAGGAGTTCATGTTTCTATTCAGCAATTTTAAAAATACAATATTATTGTATCTTAATAAAGCATTAAAATGTCTACCAAGCAGAGAGTTTACATGATTTCTAGTTCAAAATGACACAGAATAGTAGAAATAATTGGATATTGTTTACGTTACCTTGTAATATGCACTCCTTCTCAAGTAATTTTTCAGCAAGTGCTGCGTCAAACGAATTCTCCACCCAAGAGCAAGTCTGGCTGTCAAGTGCCTTTGAAACAAGAAATTTAAAAAGATTCTCAAATGAACAGCATTCTTTTAAGGAGTCCACCCACACTATAACAAGTGGTTTATACAATAGAGAACACTCAAAAAGAGCAACTTTCCAGTCTATACAAACATCAGAGACTGAAATTCCCCTAAAGATATCCAAATTCCAGAGGATCATAGAAAAGCAAAACTAAGTGAAGGATGAATAGCTGCCACTGAAAAGTCAAGTGTTACTCTCATTCCTAAGACCCCAAATAAAATAAACAAACCCGTACTTATCAGAAGAAAAAATGGTATCTATGAGTGAACCATATCATAAATAGCATTTTTTTAAAACTTCTTATTCAGACTTAGCCCTATGGGTCAAGAGCTTCACAGCAGAAAAGTCTGTTCATAAGATCCAATCTAACTTACAAAATAGACAATGCTCATGCATGTCAACAGATCTTTCATTTGATAGCTTCTAATCACAAAATACATGTGAATGCATGTCAAAAAACCAACACACTGATTTGGGGCAACTTATAAGAAGCTATTTCTATCTTCAACCCACAAGAATTTTTGAGTAACATCCTTCATGTAAGTAGGAAAAAAAAGTGATTCTATACTTAAATAATTGCAGGTAAATTCTACAGCAATGGGTAATTACCTCAAAGAAGGTGCAATGAAAGAAGAAGCAGCACTTTGAAGGACACTAACACCAATCAATCGAATAAAAGCTGCCTTATCCTGCTCTAAAACGTACTTGACAGTGGTCCCTGGAAAAACCAATGAAATTTGATTCCGAACAAATAAGAGTGTGAGCTCTGTCAAACACATCAGGCAATAACAACAACAGAAAAGTATACCATTTAAAGAGGCAATACGATCTGAGATCCAAGTTCTCGAAACCACAAGAACAGCAATGGCAAAGAGTTGCGCCCCCTGTTTATCAAGCACTGTGGGGACCTAACGAACCAGCAATGAATTCAATACTTAGTATCAGCAATTGAAGAATATCATAATCATCGATATCAAGGGATACATAATGCAGAACAGCAATCTGAAAGCTTGAATAAGCACAAAAATGACAACTAGAAAATTAACTAGGGTTAGCTAGGCTCAGCGCCTAACTACCCCTAGGATATCTTAAAGTCTCGTAGATCTGGATACTCGGGCATCCCTATACTCATGAGACCCTGCATTTCTACGAGGCACATGGATCTCTTGGGTCCTCCCTGATTAACTAGGCTTCCTACATTTCACTCATTCTCCCCTATTATTTCATTCACAAGTGGTCTTTTATCAAGCACACAAAAATATTAAATCAAAACTGTGCAGAAATCTGCAACACCTTTACAGATCATGACTTCTATGTCTATATATGTACACACCACAGATACACATACACACACGTGTGTGTGTATCAAGTAAATGCAAAATGAATTTCAATCATAACATATAGCTATAGCATAATATCTGAAAGATGCTAAAGATGCTCACCAGTACTTTAGCCATTGCAGCTATTCTCAATGGCAATAGCCTTGGAACAATATGGAGTTGTGGGATGACAGGCAATGGACTATTATTATCCGCCGGGGGAGATGCTTCTATTAACTCTGAAAAGTATGATTGGGCCTTCGAATTTGAGAATGCTAAGTCCTATGTATAACATCCCCGACAAGGTTTTAAATTTGTTAGTATAACTACGATGAGAAACAAGATAAAACTGCAATGACAACAAAAAATGAGATTCATACTCTCTTTGTATCTGCAAATGCACGTTGGACAACAAATGCAGCATTTTGTCTGTCTGTTTCAGAAGGCTTCATCTTATTAATCTCATATTCAGTACCATTAGCAACCTGAGCATCCTCCCTGTAAATTACAAGAAACTATAGTAAATAAGCATCTGCCCTGCACATGACAAATCAAAAGTTTAGACTGAACGAAAAAACTTAACCTCTTGTAATTAACACTCCACCCTCCTTCACCATCCAAGGACAAGACCACATCATGAAATGCAACTAGTGCAGGGCGATGAGATATTGTGATGCATGATGTTCCCATGGCTCGAACTTTAGCACAAAAACGTTCTTCCATGTCAGTCGTTACCGCACTGGTACATTCATCAAGAATAGCAAATTTGGGTTTATGGTAGAAGAGTCTGGCCATTCCCAATCTTTGTTGCTCACCAAGAGACAATTCATCACCCCAGTTTATCTCTTTTTCAGATGGGTAACGGTCTAGAAGATACTCAAGGTCAACCTAGTAATATACCACCCAACAACGTCAGGCCCATCCGCCCATGTAGATAATTAGAATTGAGTAAAGTCATAAGATGACTATATACCTAAGCAAGTTGCAAAATTAGCAAAAATATATTTAATATATCATCAAAACTTACATTTTTCAACAAGTCAACCATTCCACTTTTTGTGAGAGGCTCAACCTCTTGATCTGCAGTAAGAGGATAGATTAATTGATCGCGAAGAGTTCCTACTGCTGTGTACGGCCGTTGAGGCACATAAAAGATTTCCTTATTCAGATCAGAACCAATCCCAGGTTTCACGATATGCCCAGATAATAATGGCCAAAGTCCTCCTAAAACTCGGAAAAGCGAGCTTTTACCACTTCCATTTGGACCTTCACAAGAGTACAACCAAAACTGAAATCGCTAATCTTCAAAGCATAATGGATGATTCATCACATCATGTTTTGACATCTATGAATAACAAACATTCAAGTGGCAAACAAATACGACAGTCGAACAGAAAACACCACACATTACAAAATGCAAAAGTGAATGCATAAAAAAATAACCACCAATTAAAAGGTAAAAAGAAATTATTGGTAATATCAAGCTTTTAAAAGTGTCGTCACATTTGCAAAACAGCACATGTATACTTCAAATTTTATAGTACCCACTCTTTTAGTATGTCTACTGCATTTGACAGAATAACAAAATTAAGAGTTATACTACTACAAGCTTGGGTGTAATATATCTACACTGGTCATCTGATCCCGTAATATGCTCCTGATTAAGATGGCACCTAAAAATTGTGTGGTAAACTGATTGGGATCCTATTTTCTGCAATTCATTCTTTCTACCCATAATACATAGCAATCCTTTCCCGAGTCCTAAGAAGCAAGGATACTTCCAAGGAGTCGTCTGAGTCAAAAACCGTAGGCACCGACACTTCTCAGTCTATTCCAAACATTCCCATGCATCTTGGACACGTCCCTACCTCAAAAAAATAATTTCTTAATTTTGGTCACACCACTATGCTTCTTAGACACTTATAAGCAATGTGTAACAAACCACGCACCCAACACAAGGATTACCTCACTTAAAAGGGCTAGCCAAGCAATCGATTTTGAGATTCTAGGCCAGTAAATGTGGGTGTAACACATTAAACCTTAGGAACTAGAATGTGGCAGCATTCAAAAAAACACCCATAAACATAATTATTATTTAGAAAATTTTAATTAATGTGTTTTTCAATTATACCTATATTCTTTATAATAATTAAAACAAAGAATAAATTCTGAAAAGAGTAGCAATAAAGGAATAATTATCGATTGAGATGGTTTGGTCATATCTAACATCGGCTTATGATGCATCGGTGAGAATAGAATCATGTATCATGAGGAAGATATAAGAGAAAGGAGTTGGCTAGGTTGCATAGTAATTGTATGGGAGCATGAATTGCTTTTAATAGTGATTGAAAGTTTATAACAGATGCATAATGATACCAAATGAAATTCAGAAGAGAAGAATCTATCAGACTGCATGTGGTTTAAATGAATACAACATAACCAATATTATACAAGGTATATTTTCCTAAGTACACATAAAATAAATGAAATGTAAAGAATCACAAAAGTACAAGATTAAGATAAAGAGACTACCAGTAATCAGTAGATTAGACCCCGTGTCAACCCTTAGGGTCAAGTCCTCCACCAGAACATTACCACTAGGTGTAACTACCTGGAAGGAAGTATAGATTGCATTAAAACATTGAAAAAACATATAAATGATCTGCAAACAAATTAGAAAGTACCTTGACACCATCAAACTCAATGTAATTCGCTTCAGTAATATAATTTTTACTCCCAATTCTTTGCAAAGAAGATACGTCATGGGCACTAAGATCTCTAGATATGACCATCAATTCATGAATACGGTCCGCATAACCACTGCACAATTGAAGAGTTTAAATCAGATATGAGAACGTGAACTGAGATATGTGATAACATGTTGCACAGATTCTTCCCTTCTCTTCATTTAAAGAGAACTGTAAATTGTACAACTCACATGTGAATAGAAAATACTAAGGCAAGTAATTAAAATATTAGAACAAGCCTTCCATAAAGGTCTCACCCTCTCTCACTCGTATATACAGCCAATCGAAATATTAACAAAAATTAGTGTTTCTCTTTTGCACTTTTATTGATCAGTAGACACCTTCAAGAGAAAATAAATTACAAGATTCCTGAATGGATCACACTAGACAAAAAGGAGCAGCTTAATATAACAAATTCCTACAATAGCCAACCCCTAATATTATCCCTGGACTTTACCTAGAAATCCTACATAACTCTGCAGCCCTTCATTTTCTAATTCAACACCGAAAAATCTAACATAGCTTTGCTCTTTTCCTAGAAATACTGCAACCAAAATGCCTAAAAAACCAGGTGAGGTACAACCCTCCTCCATATATATAAACTCTGCTACTATAATATTTTTATAGCCAGAAAACCAGCACAAAACTAGGTAAGGTAGATCATCCAGTGCATATTGAAGCTTTTTAAAGGAAAAGGTTGAAATTTTGAGGTGAAACTACAAATTGGATCTGTTTTTTGCGTAGCAGTTGGTCATAAAATGGCAAAAAGTAGTTTTCCCAAATGACTGAGGATATATCTAGCATGTCAACTACTTCTATTTGACAAAAAAATGCTGAATGATAACAGAGTAACAGTTGATCATAAAGAGGGAACCAGTCAAAGCAACAACCAGATATATAAATGTCCAATTACTTGTGCCATAAGAATCAAAGCACGTGAAAATGTCACCAGCATATCTTCATAGAAGATTTTCTCATTTTCCAATACCACAAAATGCTGAAATATAAAATGGATGAAGAAATACCTTAGGCGATTAAGCCTTCTCGAACTTATGGACAAGGTTCCCAGGGATTGAAAGAGTGATATTATTACACTAGTATGATATCTTAGATTGCTCAACATCTCTGCTCGTCCTAATGTTGAAGTGTCAGGTCTTAGATGGCCAGCAAAGAAAGGCTCAATAATCAGAATTACAGCAACAGTTGCACCAAGATACTTCAATAAGAAGTCTTGAATCATGCCAAACCACCAATGATCATGGAGAACAGTCCTCATATGTCGAACAAGAGTCTTGAACTTCTGCTGAATATGAGATTCTTCTCTTGTTTCACCGCCATAAAATGCTATGCTTTCTGAATGGGTCCTTAACCGTGAGTGAAGCTGTCGGTACTCGCCTTCCAGTTGTTGTTCTTCAGACATTAATTTCCCAAATGCTGGAGAGAAATTCCTTATCATTGTTCCTGCTCCTAATACATAGGCCTAGAAAGTAACATCACAATTTGAGTTGAGAAGTTACTAATGCAATACAAGTTATATAGCAGGAAATGGGATGTAGAAGCCTAAGTTAGCATCTGAAATAATTTAGCATTCCCAGATGTACAAAAACTCCTATATAAAGTTGACAACATAGAACAGTTTAAGGCCAGAGATTACCAATATCCAAAATACATATTTAGGGCTTGCATACGAACACAGGCGCCAGGTATAAAGCAAACCATCAGTAACAGCGGTGAGATCTTCCTGTACAAGGTCACTCAACTCTGAACAAAACTTTGGTACATCACTCGCAATTCGTTGTTCAGGATTATTTATTCGCCCATCAACATGGGATATTTTGTAGTATACCATATTCTGGAAGCAAGATAACGAGTTTAAAAAACAACAAAGGCAACAAAATATAAAATTCAGACAAAATAGGTAAGACAATAATGGGAACAATTTAAAGCTCACTGTAGTACTTTCACCTGAAGAAAGAATATTAAATTTGTATTTCTTTTTCAAACACATTACATAACTTTTAAGCACATCTTCATGTAAAAAAGTAATGGCAAGAGTGTGAATCACCTGCTACTTTACTTCCGAGTTGCCAAAGAATGTTGAACTATGGTTTTACCTTGACTAGGTTATGGCTCAGTCGGTAAGGATTTTTTGTTGAGTTGGTCTATATATAGGAGGGAATGGGGTGCAAAGGAATATGGAATATCACCCCCCTTGTATAATTTTTGAAGGTTATGGTCGGAGAGAAATAGAAAAGCTTTTGAGCTGTCTATTGTTAAGTCAAATCTTTCTTGCACCATAAAAGAAGGGCTTATGGCCGGTAGATTTTTGTATACCTTATGTTTACATTGATTCGTCCCCTTTCAGTGTCTTTCAATATACTCATATTAATTACCCCCACCCCCCAAAAAAAGGAAGTATAGTAGCGTAAGCAGCATTGTGAACATACTAGTCCTACTTGGCAATTTAAAAACTACATAGTTTTTTTTATGTAACTTCTTGTATCATTTAATTGTAGGGAGATAATTGAGGGATGAGGGAGAATTAAGAGATAAAATAGGAATTGGATAATGCCAGGAAATATTGCTTATTGCATGAGGTGGTAATGCAGCCTCACCAAATAATGGTTATTTTTCTTCTTATCCCTTAATAATATAGATTTTCACCAAATGAACCATGGTGATTTATGTAAATCCATGATCCAGAAACTGAAAATCCTAAACAATTTGTAAAGAAGTATGATTACATAAACTTAACAAAACTTATATGAATGATAAAGCAGGGTAATAATAGGCTAAATAGCAATTAAAAGATGATAAAATTTCCTTCTTCCAGTTGGTATCCATATGTACCTGAAAATATTGTGCATGTATAAGCTTTGTCAATATTTTTCTGAACTGCAAACTTAAGGTCCCCGTTACATACTTCGATGTAGAAAGCAAAGTCGACTGAAGGAAACATAATAAAATATTTTCAAAAATCAGACGGAAAAAAGAAGGTACACGTCGAAGAAAAGCAGCGCGGAATAAAAATCCTTGCACTTTCGCTAATCTATTGCTGACAGCAGTTCGTAACACCTGCCAAAAATAAAAGACAAATTAACATAAATACTGCAACTACACTCGGATAATATAAGAGAGAGAGATATCAATGTAAAGACTGCAAAAACTAGAGTCATACATGATCTAGGTCTCTCATCTTTCTGATAATCAGGATAAAAGATGGATTAAAACTGAAAGAAGGTATAAGGCTAGAAATCCAACACTCTTTATCACCCACATTCAAAACCACACAATTTATCATGACTGAGTTTGAGTCTTGAGCAATGGGTTAAATATCTTAATATTTTCAACAATTTCTAATAAAAGCTTAAGTTACTAACAGATCTTCTTCGCCATATTCTCAGGCTAATCATATATACATCAATACAAAACTTCTGTATTTTATGTAAACAACACAGGTCAATGTGTTATTAGCCCAAAAATGAGTCTTCTGAAAGCACAAAACTTCCAAAGGGTTAACATTTCTGTGCCAGAAGCCAATGCTTCAGGGACGCTATCAAGGATCAAATCACGAATGCAACCAACATTTGCGGACTTGGACCAACATGTGAACTACAATATAATGATGTTTTAACATTACAAGAAAGTATACATGTTACAAGAAACAAATCAAATGTTCTATCATCATGAAAGAATTAAAACTATTTAAAGTAATAACAAGCACACTGCAGAAAGAGTTATATCAACAGCACAAGACTACAAGAATATCAGATGGAGAAAAAAAATAGATAAAAGGGAATATAACATAAAAATATGTCATTTATTACATATTCATCTAACAACACCGTTTCTGTACTTGTTGGACCAAATAAGTTATTGGCATGAAACAAGAAAGGAAGTCCAAGCATAATATAAAATTATATATATATCAGTGATTATTTCAGGCTTCAAAAATTCATTACCTTTATTAAAAATTCAAACCTAAATTGAATTTAAAACTTAAAAGTGACAACCATTGTGCATATCAGGACAGACAAATTCAGATATAACTCAATATGAAGTAAAATAACAGTAGAGTATCTAAACAGTAAACAATGAACTTCAAATTTGCTCAAATAAAGAGGCACTTACCACTATGGCTACTAATGACAAAAAGTCCCTTGCACCCATTCTGCCCATGTGAGATAGTAGAATTGCAGCCAAAACCTTGAGTGAGCGCAATCCTCCTTTCTTTTGCCTACTTTTCTTTACAATGCTATTTTTATCAACCACCTTGTCCGGTTGTTCCTTGTTATCTTTGATCCCATTGTGATGACTGAAATATTCAGGCCTTCTAGAACTATTGCGAGATTTCATGTATGCAGCAGCTGTCCCCCAAGCAACTATGATGCCAGAAGCCACCAGTAGAGTTTTCCTGTAAGAAAATAGCAAAAACGCCAGTAAAATTCAGACAGAGGGAGTGCATTATATGCATAAAAAATAATTTGATCAGATAGCATAGTACAAATGAACTGATTGATAGATATGATTTCACAGTTATGAATGCACCGTTGGTCTAAGATCCATCCTCAATCTAACAGTTTTCACTTTTCAATATGCCTAGGCTATGCTAGATGTGATGGAATCATACTTCTCTTAATTTTTACAAATTTCTTAATGAAGATGTCACCCTAATCCTGTGCCAAACAATAATGAAATTTAAATGAACGAGTTCAAATTTAACCAGTTTCAGAAATACAAAAAGTCTATTATGGAATTTACCCAAACTCGCGAAATAAATTGCAGATTCTAATAACATGGGCATGACAAAGGTAATAAACTAAGGTTTAAATATAATTTACTACCCTAAACTATATGTCATATTCCACTTCGGTGATCCACTTTTCAATTTTGTCAATTAGATGATTGAACTATTAATTTTTTTCAATTCTAACAAATTGAGCCTGCCACGTCAGAAATTGCTGACGTGGCTATCTGGGTGGGGCATAACTAGTTGATGTGTGTAAAAAATATAGTTTTTTATTTTGTTATTATATATATTTGATATATTAAAGGGTAAAATGGTCACACCACTTTCTTTAATATATTCAGACTAATTAAAAAATATCAAAAGTTATGAGCTGACTTCTTCTTCTCCACAAGATCCGAGTGAAAACTTTTATGAGATTTCTCCTTTCTTTCAAGGAAAGATAGATAAAATAGGAATCGGGGAGGAATTGAACCTCCCGGCCGGCTAGCCCGCGTTACAACCGATCCGCCTCCTTCCTCCACTCCGTCCTCCTAAAAGAAATAGCATCAGCCCTCATCCTTATCAAAAAAACTTTTCATCTTCTTCGCAAGTTCGCCTTTCGGCATCGTAGAGAGGTCCGCCTCTGGCG
This sequence comes from Panax ginseng, assembly GCA_020205605.1. NCBI lineage: Eukaryota > Viridiplantae > Streptophyta > Magnoliopsida > Apiales > Araliaceae > Panax > Panax ginseng. The sequence goes on along the minus strand of CM035129.1, from coordinate 142,965,640 downwards.
TTAAAACAAATTTTCGGAAAGGGGTTTTTTGCATTAGCAAGTCTCATTTACTACCATTTCTGAAGCTTATCAATTAAGTTTTTAATAGTTTCACCTTTAGTTGATGTTTTTATCATTAGTTTGCTAAATTTTTTAGCACTTGCAAGCCACTATTATTTCCTTAGATGTATTTGATCTATGTTTTTTCTGGTTTTGTCATTGCGGCTATCTGTAGAAGTTGTATATGTAGTTATTTTTATTTTATAAGGCGACCACTCATTCCATAATCCTTCCCATCTGTTTTCAGCTTAATTCGGTGTTGCTGCTATTTTATTTGTTTTAAGCTGTTTGGATTTCTTCTTGCTATAATATTTTCACAACCCCTTTGTGTTGTGGATGTTTTGGTTGTTGTTAGGGACTTTTCGCCTGGGGGTTCTTTATGGTACGAGGTTCATGATCTTATGGTCGGAAATCATGGTGTTTACCAGCTGTTTTGTTGAGTGACTTCAAATTGGGGGTATATTCCTTACAGATTTGTCTGCAATTTGTTTTGTTTTAATGGAGAATAAAAAATGATTTGCCAAATTTACCCTTACCCAAATAATTTAAATTAATAAAATAATGAAAATAATATTATTTAAATACACATAAGCTTCCTATGGCCCCACCCAGATAGCCACGTCAGCAATTTCTGACTTGGCAGGCTCAATTTGTTGGAATTGAAAAAAATTAGTAGTTCAATCATCTAATTGACAAAATTGAAAGGTGGATCACCGAAGTGAAATATAGCCTATAGTTTAGGGTAGTAAATTATATTTAAGCCATAAACTAATAATCATTTAAGGAGATGGACAATTTTCAGCAAGGCAATAGGATCTCACAGTTTGGCCGATGGCCATACATGAAGTGAATTATGAAGCAGCACAGAACTTAGTTAGATGCTTAGAGATAATGTTTTTTACATGCATTTACAATTTCTAGAAGCTATCATATCATCTAACCGTTGTATCTCAAAGCTCTACTAAAGTAAACTTCAGTACTTCTACTTGTATAGTTTTTAAGGAGCATCACAATATATTTATTTTTTTAAAAGTAAGCCAAAGTATATCAAATTGCACCAGTCCCAAGTACTCACAATGTCTACAAGTAGCAGCATAGGAGACACTAGATAGTCTCTTGAAAATATGACAAGAAAGTAAAACTTTTATTCTCGACAAATTTATTCAATAACTAACACCTACAGTACTAGCCTAATGAATTAGTGTGGAAACCATACATTAGTAAGTTCCTGCTGGAATTGCATACCAAACTTAATGCATGAACTCAAAAAATGCTCGGTTAAGTAGAGAAAAAGTAGCACCCAACATAAAAAATAATTGAAAAGATATACAAATAACTGGTTATATCAGAAGATGATTCAATGATAATATGCAGGTGGTGATCTATGAAATCTATTTTTTTAATAGAAACAGCATGAAGAGTGAACTATCAGTACCTTCTCGATGCTAGAAAACTTTTTCCATGCTCAGTCAACTGCAATAGTTGAAGAGAAGGCATGGCTATAGATGATTCTCCCCAACCAGCAATTCTCAACAAATGGTACTAGAGTTCCCTTGAATTCTGGACATTAAAAGCGAAAATGCTTCTTATTGCAAGTAAATGCGATGGACCTCAAGTATATATAGTTCTTTGAGGGGTAAAAAACAAAACATAACTTCTCGACAATTTTTAAAGGAAAAAGACAGAATAATAGTAACAGAAAAGGAAACAGATGTTTTAATGCACAAGTGATCACACATCATATTTGTAACTTTAACGGAGCATGAAAAGGTTCAGAAAGAACCCATCATTTAACAATCATATAGGTCAGTGTATTTCTTCACCAAATTTGAAATTCATCCCAAGTCTTCTAAGGATTATAATAACCTATATCATACCATTCCTCATTCTTCAAAAGGCAGGAGCGGAAATGAAATACAACCAACTATTTCACCTAAAGAACATGTAGTTTTGCTCCTTTGTACACAATCCCACCAAAGAATTTAGCTTATAACTTTTTCTTACCACTTCACCACTTATAAAAATCAAAATTATGGACAAAAGATAGGTTCTGCCTTGATGTTTAACCGACAGTAATCTATCACACTACCTCCTTCCCCAGAATGAGAGTTCCACTGATTTTTGCCTGTTTCTTTCTTTTCGCATGTATATACAAAATATTTCTTAAGTTCTAAATTTTATGACTAAAAGCTAAAATCACAAAGAATAAAAATATAAACTTTCCATTCAATTAGAGGGCTCCAAATTCATTCCTTCGGAAATGGGTACAGCCCAAGAGGCAGGGACAGCAAAAATTGCCATAAGTAACTTAAAGATACTACCTTCTGAAGCATAGAATTCCTTGAAAACAATTTTCCCCAATCAAAAAAGTAAATATAGATAGTTTATACAAACTTTTATATATTTTTACTTTAAAGGAAAACAACACAAAGCAGTCAACCAAAAAAATTAAAGTTCATTCCTAATAAAACTCCTCTCACCGAAACACAAGCTTTAGCAAACAAACATCTAAATAAACCAATAAATATACACATACATATATGTATATAAAAATTAAGGTTCTCCGTTTACCTGATCATCAGTAGCAAATTACATTATTGAGAACAACTGATCAGTTTGTAGTAGTTCCAATATCGATTCAAGCTCCGGACAATCAAAGAACACCAAGATCTTCTTCTTACAACACGCGGATCCACTACGAGCAAAATTATACTCCGTAATTCGAAAACCCTAGATTCTCCCTCTTGTATCTAATATTGTATGGCAACTGAGCAAAACAGAGTTCCGAACAAAGAGGAGAGCGATAGAGAGACAGCGATTACTAGTATTAGAGCAAATATTTGACAAAAAGGGTGTGTAGCCATTTCAATTTTCAGGTGGTGGTCATATATATATATATATATATATATATATATATATATATATATAAAGATAAAGGATTAAGAGAATTTTATTCATTATCTAGCTTCACCCGAAATTTCATTTTTTTTTAGCTTGACGGAATACGTGATGGTTGGTCATTATACAACCATCGCTCTATATTTTTAATGACGGACTGACATATATAGCGTCACTAAAAATATAGGCGACGATTATATTGCTATATTTCGAACGTCAAAATCATCCGCTAAAAAGAGAGTGAGTTTGGATGAGATTAAATAAAGTACGCTTCTTGATCCGACCAAATATATATATATATCAAGTAAATTTAATTTTATAAATTACTATTATATACTTTTAATAATAATTATTTGAGATATGTTTAATTTTTATTAAAATTGTCATTTAAAAAACTATTTTAAACTTGATTAGGAAAGTATAAAAAATATAATTTGTCTGATTGTTGCAATAAAAATTTATGGAATGTTTTTGCTAGTAGCCTAGCCTAGTAGACACAATAATGAATATAAATAAATATAGAAAATAATTAATTACTAAATTTATTCACAATAAAAATTAACATATTTGTTACTAAGATAAATCTTTTTAATTAAAAAAGATTAGTTTCTCAGTTGGAATGGATATGATTGATGGGGTGGTCAGTGGTGTATGTATTTGAATATATAGGAACAAACAAAGATTGACACGTGTGCAATATGCCTCGTCTGGCGTGATGAAACTGCGGGTGGCGTATTATGATTGGTGATAATTATGTGTAGGATGAAGGATGGATTGCATAGGATTATTTTGGGATGTGTAACTGAATAGATAGAGAAAGACAATAGGATTCGAAATCACATCCTTTCTCCTCAAATTCCTGAATCAGGATTCTTTATGAGAATTTATCTGTGAGGATCTTATGATGATTTTGTTGTGGGGTTGACAAAATTAAAAAAAAAAATTCAACCGCTCACAATGTTTTGATAAAATTTTTTTTTTATAAATTGACAAAAAATTAGAAGCTACCAAACGCGTTTATTTTTACATATAATTTTTTAAAATTTCTTGATAAAATTTGTAAGCCGTTGAATCTCCTTTTTAATATGTTGTCAACCCCACAACAAAACTCGCACAAGATCCTTACAGAGAAATCCTCATAGAGGATCCTGATTCCAAATTCTATGCCCCCCTTGTGTCCCCCCACTTAAATTTTAATATATGTCATTTTATTTAATTTTAGAATTAATTAGTGTTAAGTAGGAGACTATGTGTTAAAATTTAAGTAGAGGGACAAAAAGAGACAAAAAATTTAGAAACAAAAGATCTGCTCTCATAAAATTCTTTTATTATTATTATTGTCTTTATTTAGTTATTTTAAAATCCGGGATAATTTATTTACTTTCTCCATATTTCAAATCATTATAGACATTTGTTGTATTGTATTTATAACATATCAAAGGAAATGACCGTTATGATCTATATAGATTACTTAGGTTGTGTTTGATAAATTTGAGAATTAAGATCTGAATGATTATGATGTCTTAATAAATTAGATCATCTGAATGGTTATGAGGTCTGAATCTAAAAAATTGTTTGATAACTAAAAAGTAAGTTGTCTCTTAATGACACTATTTTACCATTTTAAAGGATAAAATTTCATTTAATAATTTTAAATATTCAATTTAATAAAAATGAGTGCATAATATTGTTTAATATATTTATATAAAAAAAAATTAGCAAAAAAAATTCATTAAGAGGTACCTCTTAATTATTAAGATTTTATTTTCTGTCTTACTGATTAAGAGGCATTCAGAGGTAACAAAAAACAAAACAAATAGCATCATGCCTCTTAGCGAATAAGAGGCAATCCATTAAGAGGCAATCAGATATAAACAAACAGCAAGCCTAACAACATTAGGAGGAGGAACCTTACAAATTTAAATTTTTATTTTAATAGATTAATAAATGCAAATATGATAGATTAAATTATTTGAAATAGAATTACTCTTTTTTTTTTGTTATTACTCCACTCCACTCCTATAAAATAAAGTAAATATTTTATTTAAATAGATTAATAAATGTGATTATGAAATGGGAGTTGGTTTGAAAAATAATCTTAGAGTGTCTAGACTTAGGTTAGGAGGGTCTTTTAACACCTTCTTTTTTCAGAAATATACACAATTTTTATACATACAGTTGTATGTATATTTTATGAATAATTTTTATTTTATTTTATATTATCATTGAAATTCAATTAAATTGTAACGCTTACTTTCAATTATAAAACTTAAAATAGAGCCGTCAAACGTAATTTCAATGAATTCATTTTACTATTTTCAACCTCTTGTACGTTGGTATCAAGAAAATGAACGTAAACATTACATTCTCTTTAAAACTTTTTATAAATAATAAATAAAAAATAATATATATGTTGATAAATATTTGACAAAATTAAATTATATATAATATATGTGATAAAATAAAATAAATTAAAATATAATTCTTCTGAACTCATATATATATATATATCGCAGTTATAATGAATTATATGAAATTAAATTATTGAATTAGTGATAGCGGTCAATTGGTCCTAATGAATTTTATAGATAGCCGCCAATAGGTCCTAACGAATATTATTATTGTTGATGCATAGTAGAGGAAGGAAATAGATCGATTCTCCTTTCAACTAGTTATGTATATACCCCACATCACTAATATCACTAACAAAGATATTTTTAATTTAAACCCCGCCCTATTATTATTATTATTATTATTATTATTATTATTATTATTATTATTTATTATAATATTAAGAATAAAATAAATAAATTCACCTAAAATGGAGAAAATAATTCCTTTTCACTATATATTGTTCATCTCACTGTCTGACATTAGAAAATATAAACACAACAAATTATACATCATTTCATCATATATATTCAATTCTAATTTTATAATCAAGTTTGGAATACCCGTATGCTGTATGATTATACATTAAAAAAATTCAATTATTCTACTATGTACGTAAATAATTATATGTTTAATTTGAATTGAAAACTCATTACAATATTTATTCATCATGTTAATCAAGTAGTTGTTAACTTAAGTTACCAACTTTTGTTTTTTTATTTAATTTTTAATTAAGAATTTTCATTTTTGAGGTTTAAATTGTTTATTTGTTAGTATTAATCCTACTTAGTTGTAACTGCAAATATTGAAAAAGTATTTTCAGCTATAAATATTATTAAGACGTCATTGCGTAATAGGATGAGAGATGGGTAGATGAATTCTTGTTTGTCATATACATAGGAAGAGACATCTTTGCTACTATTAACAATGAGTTGATTTTGAAATGGTTTTAGTATATGAGACTGGAGAGTAATCGTTACCCCGACGCTCCGCTTCTCTCACTCCACTTTGCTTTGTTTCGCATTTGATCTTTTTTGAGAACTTGTCAGTTACGAGCCACAAGTTGCAACATGATTCTTGCCCCTTTGTTGATCTCTCTTTTATTATTATTATTATTATTATTATTATTATTATTCAATGTTTTCTAGATCTCTACTTTCTTCTTCCTCCTTTCTCCCATTAATTATTTGGTCTGGTCTGACCCTTTGTTGCATATGCTCTGTTTTTCTAGTGTCATCTTTTTCTGGTTAAATCATTTTGTATAGGTTTTTAGTGTTTCACCCAAATCATGTCTCTTCCTATTGTTTTTATCATAAGAAATAATGGAGCATGTAACCAAACCCCACAAAGAATGACATACTTGATGGTTATATGTAACTTACAAGGTTATTTTTATTATTATATATTGAAATAAAATAAACATATACACTAATACTCTGGAGTTTCCACACTCAAACAAGAATATTACTGTACAGTAATTTTTTATTGTATGATCACCATTTTTGGATAAAGAAATTAATTTATGATATTTGCGACTTGCGAGTTAGATGAAACACTAATAGATTATATTCCATTATTAAAAAATTGTTAGATTATTATTAGGAAAACAATAAACAAATTTCACATGTAATCCCTTGCACTTTATTGTATGACAATTTTTTGCTCAATTTTAAGTTTACTGTGATGTGTAAATAACTGAAAAGAGCGTACGAATCATCTATTCATTATCCATTATTTTTAGGATATATATATATATATATATATATATATATATATATATATATATATATCCGACATGTCTCTTCCTATGGATTAAATATCTATATTGTCTTTGTATCAAAAAAATATGATATTATTTATTGGACAAAAAATAATAAAAAAATCAAAATTATATTTAATACTTGGAAAAAACTAAATAATTACTGCTTAAACTACAAATATTAGACTAAAACGACATTTAAAAAGAGACTGAGGGAGTATCATACAAAGTCAACCTTGACCCATTCTACATTGGCTTGGGGAACTGAACTAGGCCAACACAGTAACACAGAATAAGAGCCTACAACCTTGGGTAAATTATTCCACTCTCCAATTAAACATTACTTCATTCAAACCTGAACATTTGATAGACCAGTCAAAATCCCCAAAGGGTTTATGTACAGAAGTTTCTTCAATCACTCAAAAAACATTAAATAACAATTAAAACAAATGCAAGGAAGAAAAGTCCAATCCAATATTGCCATTTTCTTGGCATTTGATTATGGGACAAAAAATAAAACAGAATAACAGAAAAAGAAATATTCTGTAACACAATTAAAAAACAAAAAATATATGTTGCATTTTTAACCTGACTTTTCAAGAAACAGAACCCATTATTTGTACCGGCTTCATTCATGATCAAATTGCCATGTTTAAACAAGATGAAAACTCATGCTTCATCATCTGTGAGCTGGATGTTGTATCCTCGTTGTTTTAAGTCTGCATCAATTTAAAGTTTCAGATAATGGTTAACCAGGAACAAGGTGCTCTAACCTTTTAACTTCTCATGTACAGGTGAAAAAAGAGAAAAATAATTATGAAAATCAATGGTACTAATACTAGTTAATAATTTGAACAGAAAAGACCAGTAAGTAAGTGATTAGTAATATATATAAGCGAGAATATACGACGAAACTACCATCTTGCTGACATAGAAGACATATTTATATGAAAACATGAAACAATTTCTAATGGTTAGCAGTCACAGAACACACAAAGGTCTCGTTTTCAAGTTGAGTCAGCTTAATTTATGGAGTTTCTGACTAAAGCACCAGTGGTTCTCCACCTAGTTATACTAATGATTGATTTGGAGCTGAGCAAACAATACATTAGGCTAGCTAAAAAGTAAGGAAGAAATTAGGGGGATCTTTCGGGTGCTGTGAAACGTGAACTACTGGTTAGATGCGCTTGTTTAGAGCGCTAGGTCGAGGATTTTAGAAGTGGCTTACCAAAGGGGTGAATAGAATAAGCCTAAAAAGTTAAAAGGGTAAGGTATGCAATGCTGCAGTAACAATCTTTTTCCCCCTAAAAGCAAGCCCGTGAAGAAACTGAAGAAAACACAAAGTACCCACCCCACTGTTTAAATAAAAATCAATACATTAACAAGATTATGGATTAGATTTGAGTGTTTTAGTCTTGAATAGTTGCAAACTTTTAAAGAAGTTCAAGAGTCTCTTTAAAGAAGATGATGACTCTTGGGGGTTGTTTGATAGCCTCTTTTTGCTTCTTTTTGGCCTTGCCTGTTTTTCGCACTCTTTCTGCCTCTTAAAATAAGAGAGATTGAACCAATTCTTTCTAAAAAAAGAGACTACTCATTACTCTTTTATCCTCATTACTCTAATTTCATTTTTTTTAATTTTTCACTTCACTTCTCCCACCACCACCACCACCACCAACCACCACCCACACCCACCACCACCGTCGCCATATTTTATAATAATTATGTAAAATTGTCATAATTATTATTATGTTTTATTAGACTTGAAATATTTTACTAATTATACATTGTTGGTGATTTTATTTAAATTAATTATTTAATATGTATTATATTATTACCCCAGCCTAAGTTTGTATAAACTGATCTAGAGCTAAAATAGTAAAATGTCGTATTCAGACATACTATACATATTAGTTATCAAACTACTTTTTTACATTTAAACTATGTTTTAAAAAAGTCTCTATTTTATACAAAGCCTCTATTTTATATAAGCTCTTATTACACAATTTTATCGAACACCACCCACCTTGTAGATGATGAAGCACATTCTAATACAATTATACAAGTCCTATATGGAGAGATTGAAAGTATCTTTAATCATGATAACACGAGGCCACAAACAAGACGCATGGTAAGCCTGATCGAAATATGAAGACTGATATTTAGTAACAGATTTTCTAGACACAAAATAAGAAATGCAAAATAAATTGACACATAAAAATAGAATTATCTACATACAAAGAACACAGGAAGATGAAAGTGCAACATTAGGAAAAGAGGAAGTAATGGTCTTTATATTTGACAAATCCTAGTTTGTTTCATTGCATTGTTTTGTTGATTGTTGCTATCCATCAAACATTACACTGACAGTCGTAATTATATATTAGGATGATGTTAGCTGGGCCATGCTTGAATTATCTAGCATCATCCGCTCTAAAATTTTCCAGAAAGCTTGTGAAGTGTAAACATCAGTTAAATAGCCAAATTAGTGGGATTTGTAAAATAGAATAAAACCAAAGAATGAGGATTACTGATGATCAAGAAAGAAAATTCGTATTGAAAACTCAACTACCATATGTGATGGATTCATACTATTAACTAAGGTAACTATACTAATTTATCCAAAACAAAGATGTAGATTGTGGTACCTTTCATTGATGGTTTATCATATTTGTCTTTACTTTCAATGTCATTCTTCCATTTGGAATCATCTTCGCCCATCTCATCCCTTCCATCATTTCCAATGTCACTTTCACTGGCTGTTTCCCATTCAGAATCATCAGTTTCTTGACCGTAGAATTCGCCACCTTCACCCTCAGTGTGAACACCACCATGTTTAACAGCAGCCTCCTTAAATAACCAAGCTGCACGCATCTGCTTCTTGACTAACCGCTCAGCATAATCAGGAACCTTATTTTGCCTCAAAGATAGATCAGGATCAGTTGACTGAGAGCACTCATTAATGAACAGAATAGCATCTAGTAAACTCTCTTTAGCTAATCCAAGCATGTCATAAGCTTGCGCTCTTCTCCACAGGCTTTTGGCATGACGATTAACAGGGTTATGAAGACAAAGTGCACGGGTAGCATCACTTATAGCAGCCAAGGGTTGTTGCAACAAAAGATGACACTGAGCTCGATTACTGAACAGCACAACTCTCTCTTTCTTTGATCTCATTGGACACAATGCCAGAGCTTCCGAGTATTTTGATGCTGCTCCAGAGATATTTCCAGATGAGAACAAAGAATTTCCTTCAAGTTTTACCACTAGTGCTGCTGCTTGCTTAATATGGAGATCCTCTTTTGGCATACTCTTTTCCCATTTTAATCTCTGCCTGGAACTTAATATTTCCTCAATCTCATCTTTCGCGCGATTACTGACAGAATTGCGACCTGTTCCTTGTGAAGGAATACATTCCTGAAGAGCATTAACAATGGAATCACCAAGCTTTTTGTGATCCCCTAGAGTTGAAATCTCGGCAAGGTCAAGAAGTGCAGGTACTGCCTTATCGATCACCTGCATAATGTATCATTTAAGAGAATTTTAAGAATGATTACAAGAAGTTCTGAAGTGAACGTTTTTGAACCATAACTACATTATACATATAGGTGTGAAGTATCAATCTTGACTGACAAATAGTCATTTACTAAGCTGGTATTATTGGTTAGAATTCATAAACCGATACACCTGATTTATCAACGGATACAAATAAAAAGCTTTATATTTTGATAACTAAAGCTTCTAAGTGCTAAACCATAATCTAGATATAAAAACAAATTCAAAAAGGTCTTGTGATTCAATATATAAGAAATATTTGCCAGTTTATCTCTCTATACCTGTAGAAGAATCTAATGAGTAGAAGTAATTTACAAATTTATTCCCTCCATCCCAATTTAAGTGATAGGTTTCTTTTGGTATATTTCGGTTGGCATGGATTTCATGGCATATGCGAAAACAGATACTAATTGTATATTTTTTAATATTTTCAGCTATACTAGAATATATTTAAAATATTAGGTTTATGTGTTTTGAGCACGTTTTAAAATCCATGCCAAAATACATCAAATAGAAAAATCTATCACTTTTAGGATGGATGTTAAAAAGCTCTACAATGAATTCCACAACCCATGTCTTCTTTTTACCTAATTTTAAATAAATATCGCTGGATTCTATGAAAGTATCCAAATATCATTGATGATGAAAGGCTTTCTGTTAATGCCTCTCTGTTTTATCTAGAGTGTTATCAATTCAGGTCTGCCAAAAAGGCAATCTCTTGCAGGACTGGTGAGCTTTCAATTGTTCGTTCTACAATTGAGCAAAAAGACTACACCTGTAGGTTCTATGTTACAGCTCAATCCTACTCTACGATGAATAGGGGAAGAAGCACTATACCTAGGAATCAACAACATGAAGATGTTGTCATAAATTATTCATTTTATTATCAAGCTCGGGACTACCAAGAATGGCTGGGACAACAAACAGTCATCTAGTTTGTATTTTGGATACCCATATAACCATCAAAGGCTGTTGAAGCAACAAATTCCAGGAAATTAGGAGTCCTTGAGAACAATGAAGTCATGAATTTTAGTGAATAATGGTATCTAATAGACTTAAAAGTTTGAAATATAAGCAACATTGCACATGAGCGATCTTGAGCAAGAAGTCAAATTCAGGTAATCCAACAAACCAAATCTTGAACATTCAAAAAGAGGAAATCATTCATGTCCAAGTGCATGTAGCATGAAACAAACAAATATTACCTTATGACATGTGCTTGAATCTTGGAGTAACCATAAAAGACAGTCGATAGCCATATACTGCCAATCGTCTGATGAGCGCGCTATATTACACAATGCTTCAATAATACCAGGACAGCTAGCAACAGGTCCTCTACCAAGTTTGTGATGACAGATTGTTCGTAATAAACCAATGCCGGCTGGTGAGTTTTCATTTACAAGTCCACCCCACATGCCTGGTAGTTTTACAAGAAATTCTTGTTTGCATATACTTGAAAGAAATTCAGTTTTGAAAGCAAAGCAATTAATAAGTTGAAGGGACCAGCATTGTAATTGACTAGCCCATTCCTCTGCTTTCCTGGACTCCATCTCCACACCACCCATGCCACGCGTAAGAAGATCACAATGATAACTTAGCCTTCTGTCAGCATACTGGTAAAAGTGAGAGTAAACTATTTCAAGTGAGCTCATTGCAAGTTGAATGGAAAGCTCAAGGATCTCTCCATGACTTGCTACAGCTGAAAAAGTGCTGGCATATGTAGCCAAGTGGCCAAGAGCTCGCACCGCCACTCTTTGTTCAACCCAAGTTAGCCTCCCCCGTAGAAGTTCAACCAAGGCAGGGACTACCCCAGCATGAACAACGGATTCTGCAAATTCTTCCATGTTCATAGTATAGGACCCAATAATGTGTGCTGCATAATAAGGAATATATATATTCTGGTCATGAGAAAGCCATCGTCGATTCTTTAAACCCTTCCAAATAAGTGCTGTCATACATTCAAATATCCCCAACTCAATGAATTCTGGGTCATTAGGATGTGCCATGGCCGTGTTCCAAAGGCCACTGATTGGGAGAACCTGACCGTCATCATCCTGCGAAGGAAGTTCTCGGAAGAACTTCAATATACTTGCTCTGCGTTTACTTGGGTTCCCTTCCTTCATGACACAGAAAAAGCAGCCTGGATATGGACAATCTTGGGATATTTTGTCCATGTTCACAGAATTAATAACTAAAGATCATGGAATTAATATCTCCAAGGACTTTGAATGTTGTCTAACTGCTGCAATACTGCAGTTAGAGAGAGACGCATAAGATATAATTCACTCTAAGTTTGAAGTAAAATAAAGGTGATTATTTTGATTAGAAGAAATAGAAAAATCAACAAATGTGCTACCAAATTTAAAATTCACAGAAAAATCAAATGAGATTTTTATTTTCTGGGTGCAATAGGACAAATTGACAAATGTGTTAGTACAAAAATTATATCTTTGACAATTTCCTTTTGAGTAACCAGCCTTCGGAAAGATAATCAAGAACTTGTTACTTTGTTTTATCACTTTTAAGGCTTTTAAGTCTATAACCATTGAATCATGCACAGAGATTACATATGACACCAACAGATATAATACCTTATCCAATTCACCTTGCCTTTTATTTTGCTAAACCCAAACAACTGAAAAGGCCTTAAGTTTCGAAATGAAATATTCTCATGAAATTCCTAGATTATTCTAGATAATTCAAAATCAGTAAAACCTGCTCTCAGTCACAATTAGGCTTCATTCATCCACACACTTCCATTCCAACAAACTCACTTGAGTATAACCGAACTTATGTTCAGTCAGACAGTCACTATATCTCAATCACTTCTTTAGTGATCTCATAAAAATCAAAAAGCTACACACAAACATATGTATAAGTGATGAATCCTTGTATAATTCAATAGCTTAATGAGGAAATCAACTTGAGAGTGGGAACAGGAACCTCATGCACACACGCGCCAACAACAACAAGAATCATAATACCTTCCAAATTGCCCAAAATCAAGCCAAACCCTTAAGTCTAAAAATAGAAAAACAAGGGAAAAAAAGGAACTTTTCAGCTTTATGGTTTGAGAATCAGTTTTGAAAGAAATTTGCCAGTCCAATGACCCAATTTCATTCCTAATTTGAACCAACAGTGTCAGTACCCGGGAATTACCCATTAATTCACCAAAATTTGAATACAGACCTAGCCAGCATCGAAATCTAGAGCAAAAAGGTAGCCGCCTCAACTTCAACAAACAAATTTACTCACCAGTCAAAACATAAAGGTGTCACATTTCCAAATCATTAGATCTAAAGAAGTATCCAAACATAACAGAAATAAAAATAAGACCAAAATAAATGGAAAACTAAAAATCAACCCACCAAAAACCCTAATCAGCAACTAATTAAGCACTTAATAAACACTCCAAACAAGATTTAACAATGATCACCCTTAAAAAATGTGTTAAGGGTACTCAACATGCATTGATTTTCACATCAAACCAAAATAAATAAATACAAATTTGAAATCAAACCTTGGAAGAATCCGTTGGAAGAGATGAGCTTCAAGAAAAGGGAATTAACTTATAAGCTGAATTAAAACAATACAAAAAAAAAAAGATTGCTTTTTTATAGCGGAAGAGCAATTAATTTGATGAATCTGTGGTGGGTTTTGTTTTCTTGTTTGCGAGGAATTAGAATTTTACTGATTTGAGCTAAAAAGGAGAGGAGAGTACTACTAGTGGTAGAAATTAGCAGCAGAGTACGCGAGACTGACAACCAGAAAGAGACTGTAAATAGTGTAATGAAATGTATTTAATTTTTTTTGCATTTGTCATTTCGAATAGGAGGGTAGTAAACAGGGATAAAGAGTGGGAGGGATAAAAAAAAAAGGAAATTTTTATTTTTATTTTAATATGGGACACAGCTCCGCCAAAATTCTGACATAATTTCATTAAAAATAATTTTTTTTAACACAATTATTTGCGATAAAATTTATTATTATTAATTATTTGTGATATTTTTATTTTGTTGCTAAATATAAATTTTATTTCACTAAATATATATTAAGAGAAATTGAATGATAAGTTTATGAATGTGATTATAATCCGTTTAATAAATATAATTTTTTTTTTTAAAAACATTTATGCAAAATGTGGATGGTAAGGAATCATTATCCAAATTTATAGTAAAAATTGATGGCCAAAAATTTAAATTAGTATTGTCTCAATCTCTGGATCAACAACGGTATATTAAATTTTAAATTAATATGAATATATTTAATTTTAGTTGATATAATTGTATAGTATATAATAAAAATTATAAATAAAAAAATTATTATAAATTTTTGTGAGTTATACCAATTTTAAAGTTTAATATATCTTTAATTAGTGAGACTAAAAAATATATTTTATCAATGAATACAAAATAGACCCTATTTTTAATTACTCAAAACAAACACTTTGAATTTTAATACATTGTTGTTTGATTTTTCTTTAATTTTAGAACAGATAAAGTGTTATAATTTCCGCTCTCTCCATTATCATAAATAGTTGCATTTTTTTTTATTATTCACATCACATGGAATAACTATTTCATCATACATTTCCCCTCTTCTCACTTCACTTCTTATCTGATAAATTAACAAAAGAAAATAATATTTTCACAATAAAATAGTCGTTAGATCTTATTGCGACGATTTCTATCGTTATTATACATCTATAACGACACTTTTTATTATAAAAATATAAAAAATAATTATGAAGATATCAATTTATTTTACTTTACTCCCTTGAAAAGACTCCGACATCATAAAGTGAATATTTGGGAAACGTTCAAATATGAATAAGTTGGATTTGTAAAATAATGCAAAAATTAAAATCTCACCAAATTTACCGTTTTCAAAATAATTATTGTAAGCTGAGATCAAAGAGAAAATCTCTTAAATTGCTTATTTTTGGATGATATATATATATATATATATATATATATATATATATATATATATATAGGATCTGTCCAGAACTCCTGACAGTCCTAAAATACGGACTATTTTTTTTTTTTTTTTTTTTGAAACAACTAAAAAAAATGGAACTGAAATTTTTACATAATACAGTATTTTGGGTGTAATTTAGATGCCTATACCAAAACATATCTGCAAGACAGATCGCATAGTCTGTATAATCATGCGGTCAGGATTCTAGGACTGGATCCGGACTCTATATATATATATACTAATTATGATATATAGATACTAATTATGATATACTGCCACAAACTTTTACGCGTCTTCCAATCTAAACCCAGAGCAGAAGAGCTTTTAGTTAATGGAGTCCCTGGATTATATATTAGCTTGTGTCGTGTCGATACTTAAAAATTTAAATGCGGAAAATTTTTATTACAAAAAAAATGTCAAACTATAAATCATTATATTTGTATTAATCTACAAAGTACGTTATTGTGTTTACTTGAAATAACCCTCAATATATTTTTATCGTATTATAATTTTAGACAGCATATAAGAAGTGAGATTTTCTAATATTCTTTAAGTCATCAAAAATACATGAATAGTGAGCCTCTATTTATAGGCATCAAAAATACATGATGAAAGAAATACAAACTTAAATAGGGAGAATGAATAGCTCATCAATGTACTAATATGTAGGTTATATAGGTTATAGAAAATGAATGGACATCCATATTATAACTATTCATAACACTCCCTCTTGAATGTCCATTACTGTAGAATATGCATCGTTAAAACCTTACTAGGAAAAACCCTGTGGGATAAAAACCTAGTGAAGGAAAAAGAGTACATAATTCTTCAAAAAACTTATGAGATATTGCTTTATGAAAAACTTTAATTACTCCCCCTCGTGATTATATCACTTGAGATCTCCGAGTCGATTTAATCCAGCGTTGTGAACTAGTTTCTCAAATGTAGAAGTAGAAGCGCCTTTGTTAATAAATCTGCCAAATTTTCACTTGAACGGATTTGCTGAACATTTATATCACCATTCTTCTGAAGGTCATGAGTGAAAAAGAACTTTGGTGAAATATGTTTTGTTCTATCACATTGATATATCCTTCCTTGAGTTGGATAATGCATGCTGTATTATCCTCATATAAGACCGTCAGTGTTTCTTCTCCTGAAGATAAACCGCAAGCTCCTCGTATGTGTTGAATTACTGAGACCTTAACCATACACATTCACGACTAGCCTCATGTATTGCCAAAATTTCAGCATGGTTAGAAGATGTAGCTACTATAGTTTGCTTCATCGAATGCCAAGAAATAGCGGTTCCACCACAAGTGAATACATATCCAGTTTGCGATCGAGCATTATGAGGATCGGATAGGTACCCTGCATCTGCAAAACTAGTCAAATCTATTTTGGGTTGGTTAGGAAAATACAAACCCATATCCTTTGTACCTTGTAGGTAACGAAGTATATGTTTGATCCCATTCCAATGCCTTCGGGTTGGACAAGAGCTATATCTTGCTAAAAAGTTGACAGAGAATTATATATCAGGTCGTGTATGACTAGCAAGATACATTAGTGCTCCAATTGCACTCAAGTATGGTACTTCAGGACCAAAAATCTTCTCATCATTTTCTCGAGATCGGAAAGGGTCTTTATTTACATCAAGTGACCTCACAACCATTGGGGTGCTCAACGGATATGCTTTGTCCATATAAAACCGTTTTAGCACCTTCTCTATATAAGATGTTTGATGCACAAGAATACCGTCCTTTAAATGCTTTATATGTAACCCAAGACAAAATTTTGTTTTTCCAAGATCTTTCATTTTAAATTTTCTTTTCAAGTACTCTACTACCTTTGAAATCTCTTCAGGAGTTCCAATGATATTTAGATTGTGATGCCCCAAAATAGGTATACAACACCTATTCTGAGTCGCCAAATATATGGTACAGAATACAAATACAATCTTAAATATACAACAAGAGCTGTGAGTTTCAATACAAATATTGTCTTCTAGACAATATCCACTCTCAGAATAAGTCGTCATTACATTTATTATCACACTATTTTACAGAATAGTGAGGACTACTAAGACACCATCTCGGGATGATCACCCGTTTCCGATTAGTCCATTTACATTATTCTCATTTAGAAGAGAACGGTGAAAGAAAGGGTGAGCTCAACTAGCCCAGTAAGAAATATTATGACTAAGATAATGCAGAATAAATTATCATTAGCCTTCAACAATGTTAAACTGATAAAATACAATAGACATCAAGTTTAACTGCAGCGGAACAAGCAATCCATTAAAAGAGTCAAGTAGAGAATAAAATCTACTATCTTTTATGATTTAAAAAGATTTTTCATCACTTTTTATCGCTGAGACTCAGCTTAATAAATAATCCACATCATCCCTACACTACGACCAAGTATATTCATTAGGGTCACGACCACAAATTATCCATACCACTACGGCCAAGGATATTCGTGTATTCATCAATGGTCATGATCATGCCAACAAGCTGTCCATCAATGTACTACGGGCCAATGAGGACTTTTACCACATCATTTGTAACATTACGGTGGCCATGATTATACCGAATAATCCCTAATCATAATCATACCAAGTCCATCTATACACCTAAAAGCCACGAGGCGACTTTCAACATAATATAAACATGAGGATGATGACAATGATATAAGAATTCAATAGAACAAGTTCAAGAATTAATTTAATCAGGAACTAATAACGTCCAAATTGTCTACATGATACTTCTTTGTAGAGTAAAATTCAAGAATGCTCAGAAGAATATTTTCATGAAAAGATCTATGGATGAAGCGTAAATATCAAGGATATTCCACTAATTTCATGGAGTATAGAAGTCAAAACTTTAACCAACCGAGTATAATAAAAATGGAATAACAAAAGAAATCACCATGCATGCGATCACTTAGATGTGAGCGAGTTATTCCAACAGAATAATAAATAACGGAACCGGTTTAAAGTAAATTACGCACCGAAGCAGGATGTTCCAACATAATAATAAAGAGCGGAACCGGTCCGCGTAAACCGCATGCACAGGATATTCCAACAGTAATAATAAAGATTTTAACCAGTCCCACAGAAACATAGGATATTCCAATGGAATAATAAAGAGCGGAACCGGTCCCAGAAAACTTATGATGCATGAGGATATTCCAACAGGATAATAAAGAATGGAATAATAGAAGAATTTCACCAAGTATATGGTAGCAGCAGATACAAAAGTTATTCAACAGAATAATAAAGAATGGAATAACAGAAGTTCTCTTCATGAATACAAAAGAAATAATACCCCTTACATTAGAATAAAGCTGGATACTGGAATAGAAATGTAGCAGACTTCTCTTCTTCTTTTTCTCTATAATAAATGCTCTATAGCTTTGGTGAATTGGTGAGAAATGAAGGAAGAATGAGCTTCTATTTATAGAAAAATATAGTTTCGATAATTGCAAGTTTTGGGGCTCGAAAAATTACAGTACAATACCTCCAACTTTTCTTTTATTTTTAATTTAGTCCTGCAAGTATTATCAAACTTTCACCACCTCCCCTAATAGTAAATAATGTGAATTAATAGTTCAATCATGTGAATCAATAGTTATAATCATGTGAAAATACGAAATACAGTATAGTACCTCCATCTATACCTCCTTTTTTAACTTAGTCATGCAAGTATTATCAATCTAGCACCAACTCCCCTAATAGTAAGTGAATGTGACTCAATAGTATACACATGTGAATAAATAGTTATATACGTATGTGAATTAGTAGCAATTAATTGCTCATTTATCCGATAAATTACCCGATTTATCAATATAACCCCAGACATCAATTATCATCGGAATAGATGTCGATTTCAACTAACACCAATAATCCCAACATAATGGAACTATCAAATTCATCTTTAATCAACGCGAACTTATTCATTATTAATATAATAACTCACAATATTTAACAACCAGGTCATTCCCAGGAAAGAGGGGGCTTTCCAATAAGGATTTCTCCCTATTGGCGCGCAATGAGGTGACCAAACCTTTCCTTGGCAGAATTTCTAGACATTGTAAATATTGTAATTTAATAATATGAATAATTTTGTCGTCTCAATTATTGATTTAATAATATATCATATAATGCAGATGATACTGTGACAATAATTGAATCAATAATATGAGAGATATGATGCAACGATTCCATGCTTAATAATTGAGTATAAGCGAGTGACTTCTCACGTAAGCATCGATAATCAATACTGGCGTCTTCTTATGTAACCACGCCAGACATCTTATCTTTTACTACCGAGTAGTTCAACAAAGATTAATCGTAAAAACTTTCGCCGTTATTTTTTCATAAAAATATTTTTTCGTTTTCTCAATCAAACAATAATTACATTGTAGGGTCCACCAATGATTCTTGTGGTTATACGAATATTCCTTGCTAAAATGAATATTCCCCGACCAATCGAATATAATATAACAACTTGGATACTTTACAGAATTTATATATACTACCCACAAATATAACATTATAACAAATTCATTCCATAATATTTAAAAATGATAATTATAGAAAAATCATCTTTATTCATAAAAAGTTGGGGTCTTACATAGATCATCAACATATACTGCAATAATAACAAACTCAAATCTTGATCTCTTTATAAAAATGCATGGGCTAACAGGATCATTCTTATATCCCTCCTTTAACAAATATTCACTAAGACGATTATACCACATGCGACCGGATTGTTTTAATCCATATAGAGATCTATTTAATTTGATCGAGTACTGTTCTCGAGAACCGAATTTATATGTTTCTAGCAATTTAAATCCTTCTGGGAGTTTCATATAAATTTCATTATCAAGTGGGCCATACAAATATGCTGTAACGACATTCATTAGACGCAAGTGAAGTCCTTCTTTTATTGCCAGACTGATTAGGAATCGAAAAGTAGTCACATCCATCACATGAGAGTATGTCTCTTCAGAATCAATACCAGGTCTTTGTGAAAATCCTTGTGCAACTAGTCGTGCTTTATGTCGCACAATTTCACCCTTTTCATTTTGTTTTCGAACAAAAACCCATTTGTACCCCACTGGTTTTACACCATCAGGTGTACGGACTATTGGTCCAAAAACATTTCTCTTTTCAAGAGATTTTAATTCTGCTTCAATTGCATCTTTCCATTTTGGCCAATCAATTCTATGTATGCATTCCTCAATAAACCTTGGTTCAAGATCCTCGTCGTCTTTTATAACATCTAGCGCTATATTGTATGAAAAAAACATTATCAAAGTCAATTTCATTTTGGTTCCATATTTTTCTAGACATGACATAATTTATCGAGATCTCTTCATTTTCAATGATTTCAGGTACCTGATTGTCTTTTCGAATTGTAATATTAGTCATGTCTAGAGGTTTTTCTGTAGACTCTTCTGGAGTTACCATTTCTTCGTCATGACCATCTTGAATCTTTGTTCCTTTTCTCATACGAGGATTCTTATCTTTGGAACCGACTGGTCTATCACGCTTCAAGCGTGCTTTAGATTCATTGGCAACAAGAGGTTGTCCTGCTGGGACATCAATTTAATTAGAGCATTAACAACTTGTATATGTGACTTTGTTACACTCCTTGGGTCAGAAAATGCGTTTGGCAATTGATTTGCTAAACTTTGTAAATGAATTATCTTCTGAACTTCTAGTTCACATTGTTTTGTACGAGGATCAAAATGAGACAATGATAATTCATTCCAGTTTATCTCTTTTTCCAGCTGCCTATTTTCTCCCCCTAATGTTGGGAAGACTGATTTATCAAAATGACAATCAGCAAATCTAGCTGTAAATAAATCCCCTGTTGATGGTTTTAAATATTTAATTATAGATGGGGATTCATATCCAACATATATTCCTAACCTCCTTTGAGGTCCCATCTTAGTACGTTGTGGTGGAGGAATTGGAACATATACAACACAACCAAAAATTCTTAGATGAGAAATATTTAGTTCCTGACCAAAAACCAATTGTAAAGGGGAGTACTTACGATAATTTGTTGGTCTGATGCGAATTAGTGTTGCCGCATGTAAAATAGCATGACCCCAAGCAGAAATTGGAAGTTTTGATCTCATTAGTAATGGTCTTGCAATCAATTGAAGACGTTTAATCAATGATTCTACTGCAAGGCCATTTTTTGTGTGTGAACATGTCTTCTGAGGATGTTCAACACTTATCCCAATAGACATACAATAATCATTGAAAGTTTGGGAAATAAATTCACCAGCATTGTCAATACGAATTTTCTTGATGGGATAATCTGGAAAATGTGCTCGTAATCTGATTAATTGAGCAAGTAACCTCGCAAACGCCAGGTTGCGAGTTGATAATAGAGATACATGTGACCACCTTGTTGATGCATCAATTAAAACTATAAATATCTAAAAGGTCCACATGGTGGATGAATTGGTCCATATATATCACCTTGTATTCGTTCCAGAAAATTAAGGGATTCAGTCCCTATCTTAGCCGGTGATGGCCGAACAATTAACTTGCCTTGAAAACTAGCAGCACATGGGAAATCATTCGATCAAAGAATCTGTTGGTTCTCCAATGGATGTCCACATAAATTCTCAATTATTCTTCGCATCATCATCGATCCAGGATGGCCTAACCGTTCATGCCAAACAACAAAGTTATTATGATTCGTTACCTTTTTATTAACAACCACATTTGTTTTAATTGTTCTAAATCTCGTGTAGTACAAACTAGAGGAAAAAGCTGGTAATTTTTCTAATACACTTTTATTACCCGAGATTATACTCGTAATGTGAAGATACTCAATTGTCTCAATATGATACCCATTTCGGCGGATATCCTTAAAACTCAATAAATTTCTTTGAGATTTGGGAGAGTATAATGCTTCATCAATTTCAAATTTTGTTCCTCCAGGCAAGAAAATGTTAGCTCTTCCGGAGCCTTCTATCAATTTTGCACTACCCGATATAGTACTAACATTGGCCTTTTCCATTATAAAAGAAGAAAAATATTTCTTATTCTGTAATATAGTATGCCTATCTATGTTATTCAATGAAAATAAAAAATATATAATCAGATTAATAAAATATCCCATATATAACGAATTATAAGAAAATAGTTAAACATGATAAAAACATAATAATTAGAATTGTATTAATGCTTAAAATAAAGTCCAATAACATCAAAGCATCATCTAAAAATTTTATATTTGGACACTCCCATCACCAAACAAGAAGTCAATTTTTTCTTCAGGATTTGAGAAAAAATCAGTAACATCTAGATGAGTGGTATCAACAGAACCATAATTAAAATCATCATTTCCAAAATCAAGATTTGACTCATCTTTTCCATCCTTACGAGAAAAATTTGTCTCTATCTTCTTCCCTTTATCTTTTACTGATTGTTGATAGAGCTCAACAAGATGTTTTGGTGTACAATAGGTACGAGACCAATGTCCTTTACCTCCACAATGATAACACAAATTCTCCGTGGTATTTTTATCTTTATCACCTTTTTCGCATTTTCCATCCTTATCTTCCCACTTCTGGTGGGTATATGTGTTTGAGAAATGACCACCACGATGATTATTTCAACCACGTCCACGTCCGCGTCCATGACCACGTCCACGACTACTGGCGTGACCTCTGTTTTTTCCATTATATGTTACGACATTCACTGAAGGGAATGGAATAGATCCAGTTAGACGGGCCTCATGATTTTTCATCAATAGTTCATTGTTTTGCTCAGCCACAAGGAGGCATGAAATCAGTTCAGAGTATTTCTTAAAGCCCTTTCACGATATTACTGCTGCAGGAGCATATTAGATGCGTGAAAGGTGGAGAAGGTTTTTTCTAACATATCTGCATCAGTGATCTTTTCTCCACATAATTGTAATTTAGAACTGATCTTAAACATAGCTGAGTTATAATCACTTACATATTTAAAATCTTGTAATCTTAGATGCATCCAATCATAACGAGCTTTAGGAAGTATTACAGTTTTCTGGTGGTCGTATCTTTCCTTTAGATTGTTCCAAAGGATAAGTGGATCTTTAACAGTCAAATATTCAATTTTAAGTCCCTCGTGGAGGTGATGATCATCACTTTGGCCTTATCTTGACTAGATATTTTGTTTCCTTCTTTGATAGTATCACCAAGACCTTTTGCATCTAGATGAATTTCAGCATCTAACACCCATGATAAATAATTCTTTCCAGTAATGTCAAGAGCCACAAATTCGAGTTTAGCAATGTTTGACATTATGAATTATCACAAATATGATTAACAATTTAGAAGAAAATATTCTAAAAATAAATTAAATACACAACATAATTAACATAATACTTTAAGCACAGTAATTTGTCGAATATTTGTAACCTCTTTGATAATTAACATAGTATAGTTGTGTCAATAAAAAAAATTATTTTTTATTATGACAAAACATGATATGCTAATTGATATATGAATTCAAAACAATCTGTAAGTAATAATGATTAGTACAAAGAAAATAAACATGAGATAAATGTATATGCTAACTTTATAACGTAAATAACCATGTTTGCTTTTCTAAGCTATAATGCACATATATGAAATCTAAGTACAACAAAGTAATAAACATAATGCAACAAAAACATACACAAAATAAAGCAATTAATGTTTGAGATTTTACATGTGTACTCTCAAATTGCATTAGTGTGAAACTTAAACAAACACATCTAAGAATCTGTTTTCCAACGTGTGCATCAAGACTAGTAATGTAACATCGTAATAATATGAAATGACATGTGTACGATTAATGATCAAAGAACCATGTCATAGAACATTTCAAAATAATCACATGATAACACCATGTAAACTATCAAAATACGTTAAACCCTTACACTGAAATGCATAACTGTACCTTCTTCTGCTACAAATAAAATATGATTATCTTCAAGATAAAATAATGAGCAATTCGTGCTGATAACGTATTATAATTTTAGAGAGAGCATAAGAAGATTATATATAAGAAGTGAGATTTTTTAATATTCTTCAAGTCATCAAAAATACACGGATAGTGAGCCTCTATTTATAGGCATCACAAATACATGATGAAAAAAAATACAAACTTAAATAGGGAGAATGAATAGCTCATCAATGTACTAATATGTAGGTTATGTAGGTTATAGAAAATGAATGGACATCCATATTATAACTATTCATAACATATCACAAATTATTGAAGAAATTTTTTGATGCTAATTAAGAAATTCACAAGCTTTAACTACCACCAAGTCTCGGCTCAAATGGTATCTCACCATAACTATACATTGCAATGATGTAAGGCTATAAAATAAATCAAACAATTTAGGTTTGATTCTTAATCGTTCGACTAAAAGTTCGATTTGAATTTAATTCAAAATATAATCAATTCAAATATGGGTAAATTTTAAATTTTGATAAATTACTCGAACCTCTTTAAATTATAATTTTTTAGTAATACTCGTTTTATATTCGCTCAAAAAGTTCAGACTTGATTCGAGATCGTGTTTAACTCGCTATCTAAATGAGTCTCAGTCAAATCTTATTTCATACTCCATAAATTTTATGAATTAAATCTGAGCAACTTAATACTCAATAAGGTTGTAAACGAATCGAATTGAACTGAACAGAAAGTTGATCAAATTCGACTCTAAAAGTTAAATTCATACTCGAATTTAAATTGTATTTTAAAAACTCTACTCAAACCGAATATTCATTACTCGAATTCGATTCGACTCAGATCGAATTATATTCAAACTAATCGCGAAGTTCGAATTTAATATTAAATTCGAGTCTCCACATAATAACTATTTTTATAATAAATGTAATTATAAATTGAATTTATTATTTTATTTAGAATTAGAAAATTATGTTTACTATTACACTTTAAAATATAAAAATCATAATTAAAAATAAAAATATAATAAAATAATAATAATTAATTATCCTAATTTAAGTTAACTTTGTGTATATTATAAGAGAATGTATCGAATATCTAATTCAATATGTATCAATCGAGTATGTATCGAATCACAATTGAGAATTCAAGTAATTTTAATTCTAAGCGAGTCGAGTATAACATTGTTCAAATTCTACTCATATTTTTATTTGAACTATTTTTTATACTCAAAATTTGGATCATATTATTAACTAATCTGATTTTTGATTTTCACTTGTATTTTTTCAAGTCTAGCCCAAACTATTTATTTCAATTTACAACCATAATACTCAGTTCAACTCGGTTCATTTATAACCCTACAAAAAATTATTAGTGCAATTTTCCCTCCTGTTAAAATGTTGAAATTAATTAATAGTACCAAACAAAAACTCAACAATTCTTTAGAAGGCCTAGGCCTGGCAAAATATGGTTATGGGTTAGTTTTGGTTTTCAAAATATGATTATGGTTCAATTTAAGAACTAAAATCATATTAACCATTTTTAATATGGGTTGAGTTGGGTTGGAACTGTGACGCCCTCAAAATAGGTATACATTACCCATCTTGGGTGGCCAGAAAATACACTACTGACAACTTCATTTATACAACTGTCAGGTAAAAATAATGACATGCAATTATCTTGTGAGTTTTAATACAAATGTATGTAACTCTCATGGTGCCTCGACCACAACCTTACAATGATACTTTACATAAAAGTACAGTCAAAAACTGTTTTAGAAATTAAAATCTTTGAGAAGTGCTCAAGGAAACCTTCGTACATAGGAGGCCATGAATCTAAGTTATGATAGATATCATATGTCCAGAGAATTATCCTTGGTTGACCCAATAGACCCCAAAGAAAAATGAGAAGATTACTATCATGTTCCTTCCAATGGTGAGTTTTCTCTTGACATATAACTATCTCCACTGTCTGCAATTGAACATTATATTTCAAATAAACTCCAAGATCATATAGGTAATGCTCGTAGATATACTCAGCAAGTGGATGTGCACAACCTTGTCTTATGATAACACGAGATTGTATGTCATTAGACATCTATATGATAGTGACAAAACACCCTTCCAAAGTTGGGTTCACCTCACCCTATTCGGTTCACCAAAATTAAATATCAAATGACGTATACAATACGACACACTTATCTAAAGTTCTCAATAAAATTATTTCCATACTATTTAGGGAGAACCTCAACAGCTATAGACCACCGTTCTATTCCCCTGTTATCCCCACTCGACTCGGCAACACTCTTATTACCTGAAAGGGATTGTGAAGCAAAAGGGTGAGCACAACTATCCCAGTAAAGAATATCATAACTAAAGATAATCAAATTATCAATAGCTTTCGTCAATAATAAATCAGAGATTTAGAACATATGGTAGATGATAAAACTTTTCAACCATAGTTGCAGCGGAACGAGCAATCCATTAAAAGAGTAAAATAGACCATCATGTCTATTATCTTATTCTCAATGTTAAAAGTCCACCAATAATATTTTATCCCTGTAACATCAATCAATAATTCATGTTCACAATCATATGAATAACTCATAATCATAATTATGATTCTGAATTCCTTTTCGTACCCAGGACGAAGATAATTTTCATCACCTATCTTCACCTGAAACATCAAAAATCATGGTTATAGCAAATCACAATTCCTCGCTTCATAATTATACTAATAAATTCATCTTTGACTACTACTAAAGATATACAATCATATAACCAATAACCAGTTCATCTTCATTCAGATTACATGTGACGCCCCCAAAATAGGTATACATCACCCATTCGAGTCGCCAAATACATGGTACGGAAAAATAACTACAACTTTTTATTAATACAATTGTATGCAAGTGCAAAATACGACAACACATACTGTGAGTTTAAATACAAATATTATCTTCTAGACAATATCAACACCCAAATAAAGTCCTCATTGCATTATTGATGTTCTATTTTACAAAAATAGTGAGGACTACTAAAACAACTGTCTAGGACCATCACTCTATACCCCGACTGGTTCCTGCTATGTTCTCGCTTCCTGAGAAGAAAAATGGAACAAAAAGGAAAAGGGTGAGCTCAATTAGCCCAGTAAAGAATATTATAACTAAAATAATATACAACAAATTATCCTTAGTCTTCAACAGGGAAAAATCTGATAGAATTTAATCGACAACAAGTTTTAGATCAACAATCGCAATGAAACAACAATTCATTAGAAAGAGTAAAGTAGAGAATGAAATCTACTATCATCTATGAATTTAAAAGTCCATCATCAATATTTTATCCCTGTAACATCAATCAATATACATCTTTGCACTAAGGGCCAAAGATATAAATTTATATCACCAGTTGATCATGTTCATCTCAACACCTGTTAATCTTTGCACTACGGGCCAAAGATATTCATCAGGTAACCATTCATCTTTGCACTACAGGCCAAAGATATTCATCAAGTACCACCATTAAGGACTAAGGATGATGAAAAATATTTTAGAGAACGAATCCAGTAAGACAGAAGGACAAATATTAGGGATTCGTATTTCGGTTTATCCAAATTCAATAATACTCCATAATAACCAAGTGTGAAGTAGAATTCAAAAATAAAGATCAAAACATGGATACAATCAAAGATAGTAACCATAAAAGACATCTGGGACGAAAAAGAGAAAATTTCATTTTTCGATGAATAATGCCGTATTCGTGAATAGTGCCGTATATATGAATACTAACCCCGACACAAAAGTTCCAAATTTGATTAAAAGTTCAAACCAATATTTCGGCATAATGATATTGAAGAAAATAATATCATTTAAGAAGAAAATAACATCCCTTACCTCAAAGAATTAGTACTTCAGAATGAAAGGTCGGAAGTGATGCTGAATGAAACTTGTACTGAACAGCAACTCTCAAAGTATCTAAATACTCACAAAATACGCTCGATAATATAGAGAGAGAGAAAGAGAGAAAGCTTATGTTTCTGGTGTGATTTTTAATTCTAACTTAGCCCTCTATTTATAGAAAAATGTTAGACGTAGAAGCGGACTTGACTGCCACCGATGGCTTTTTACCGCTACTATTGCCACCCACCACATTTGAAATAAAATTCAAGACATTTCTTCACCAACCACAAGTGGGGCCCACTCAATTCTAGAATTTTCTACCAAAATCATTTATAAACCTAATTTCTGAATCAGTCACCTCTTAAAATTCATAACAAATCATACGTTCATTTTTAACCGTTCAAAATTTATGGACATATACTCAACTTATATATGTATAACATATCCAAAAATCACAACAATCCAACGGTCAGATTAAAAATTGTAACTCACGCAATATATCGTAAAAATACTGATTTAATTTTTAATACCTCCATTCCGACAAAAATACTGATAAAACACCTCAACATTAAATCCTTCAATTATAACCACATAAAATAAATAAATCCATCATTTATATCCATATCAAATAAATATTTCCTTATCATATAAATTGTGAGACCCCAGATTTTATGAATAAAGATTTAATTTTTTCTCGAAATATTTTTTTTAAAAATTATGGTGTGGATTTGATATAATGTTATAGTTATGGGTAATAATTATAAATTTTGCAAAGTACGCAAGTTGTTATAAAATATTCTTTTGGTCGGGGAATATTCTTTTGCTTCGGGGAATATTAAATGCGGTAAGCACAATCATTAGTGGACCTCATTAAGCGGAAGTATTGTCGTAGTTGAAAAAGCGACAAAATTATCTTTCTATAAAAATAACGGTAGGAGGTGTTACCGTTAAAACTGTTGAACTACCCTTAGTAGTAAAAGTACAAGATGTCTGGCGTGGTTGCATAAGTAAGACACGCGGTATTGATTATTGATGCTTACGTGAGAAGTCACTCAAATTTATACTCAATTATTGCTACGAGAATTCTTGTATATCATATCTCTTATATTATTGATTCAATTATTGTCACAAGATTATCATCGTATAATATGTTATAGTATTAAATCAATAATTGAGTGACAAGTTATAAATGATTAATAATTGTTGAAAGATTAAATATGTGTTGATTAAAAATAAAATGATTTGTGGTAATATTTATTCAATCCTTGATGTATATAAAAAGTCTCATTATGAGGCGTTTGTGGTAAGTTTGATTATTTTATGGGGGCCCATATGTCATCATCTAAGAGTTTCTTCGTCAATAGTAATTACCTTCATCAATAGTAATTACCTTCGTCGATAGTAATTATCTTCGTCGATAGTAATTACCTTCGTGAATAGTAATTACCTTCGTCAATAGTAATTACCTTTACCAGACGTCAAACCACTTTGTCGTTTTATATTACGAGCGTCGAACCACTTGTTGTTTCACATTACAAAGGCGTCGAACCAATTGTTGTTTCACATTCTGACGTCAAACCACTTTTCTTTTCACATCACGATTCGTCGAGCCACTTGCCTTTTCACATGGCGCGGTCTTTAAGCTAGAAATCTTCAATAAATAGAGGCCTAGTGATTCATTATTTTCATTTAATTCATTCAAGCTATATAGAGAGAAGAGAGAAAGAAGAAGAGTATTACATTACTACACTATCTGCAGTATTCAATCTCCTACTAAAGTAAGGGGTGTTATTCTTTCTTATTCATAAAGAGAACTGTTGTTATTCTATTGCTTATTATTATGTTGGAATAACCTGTATAAGCTGTTTACCCTATACTTGGTGACATTCTTCTATTATTCTGTTGAAACATCCTGTCTGTATGTTTTACACCGGACCTGGTTCCATCTTTATTATTATTATTCGTTGGAACATTACATTTGTGTGTTTTACACCGGACTGGTTAAAATCTTTTTATTATTATTCATTGGAACATCCACATCGTGTGTTTTCATGGGACTGGTTCCATTCTTTATTATTCTGTTGGAATATCACATCTGCATGCGTTTTACTGTGGGACCGGGTTCCATTATTTATTATTCTGTTGGAATAACTTTGCTGCAATGGTCTATCGCATGCATGGTGATTTCTTTTGTTATTTCATTCTTTATTATACTCAGTTGGTTAAAACTTTGACTTCTATACTCCATGAAATTAGTGGAATATCCTTGATATTTGCGCTTCATCCAGTATCCTTTCATGGAAATATTCTTCTAAGTATTCTTGAATTTTACTCTACAAAGCATTATCATGTTGACAGTTTGGATGTTATTGGTTCCTGAATAAATTAATTCTTGAACTTATTTTATTGAATTCTTATATCATTGTCATCATCCTCATATTTATATTTTTTGAAAGTCATATGTGTTCAGTAGTGCATAGATGGACTTGGTATGATTATGGCCAGGGGATTATTCGGTGTAATCATGGTAGTAATGTTACAAATGATGTGGTAAAAAAATCCTCGGTGGCTTTAGTGCATTGATGGACGAGTTGTTGGCATGATCATGATCATTAATGAATACACAAATATTCTTGGCCCGTAGTGCATGGATAATTGTGGTCGTGATCTTAAAGAATATCCTTGGTAGTAGTGCATGGGTGATTCGATGATGTGGAATATTTATTGTCGAGCCTCACTATAATAAATGATGAAAAACTTTTAAATCATAAAAGATAGTAGATTTTATTTTCTACTTGACTCTTTTAATGGATTCTTTGGATTCATTGTTGTTAAACTTGATGTTTATTATATTTTATCAATTTAACACTTTGTTGAAGGCTAATGATAATTTATTCGCATTATCTTAGTCATAATATTTCTTATTGGGCTAGTTGAGCTCACCCTTTCTTTTTTATTCTCTTGAAATGAGAATATATTTTGGGACTTAGTCTGGGAACAAGAGTAATGGTCCGGAGGATAGCATTAGTAGTCCTCACTATTCTGTGAAATAGTGTGATAATAATTGTAATGAGGACTCCTTTTGAGTTTGTATAATCTCTAGTAGACAATATTTGTATTCAAACTCACAGTTTATGTTTTGTCGTATTGTACACGACAGTTGTATTAGTAAGTTGTATTTGAATTCTGTACCATGTATCTGGCGACCCAAGATGGGTGATGTATACCTAATTTTGGGAGCGTCACATAAATCAATAATTAATTATTCACAAATAATATTACAGAATCACAATTATGACAACCAGGTTGTTCCCAGGAAAGAGGGGGCTTTCCAATAAGAATTTTTCCTTACTGGAGCGCAATTAGGTGACCAAACCTCTCTTTAGACAGAACTTTCTAGACATTGCCAATAATGTTATCTAATAATATTATTCAAATAATATAAATTATTGATCTGATAATGGGAAATACTGTGCAGTGAAAATTATTGAAACAACAATAATATAAAATATCAACGCAACAATTATTGAATCAATAAAATAAAATATTGAAAAATAATTACTGTAACAATTATTGAGTAGCCTTCACGTAAGAATCAATAATTCAAAATATCATGTAATAAGTGTAATTGCTCTTTATGCAACCACGCGTATTACTATATTTTAACCACCAGGTATTCCAACAGTGATAACGGTAACAACTACGTCGTTATTTATAAAAACTCAAACTTGTCATTTTCTTCATCCGACAGTTATTCTGTTATGAGGCCCACGAATGGCTGCGCCGTCATACGAATATTCCCCGACAACAAGAATATTCCACGACCAAACGAATATTTTCTGACAAAAAATGAATATTTTATAACCACTGGCTTATTTTGTAAAATTTGCGCATTTCACCCATAACCAAAGTATTATATCAAATTAACTCCTTATTATTTCAAGATAATAAATAGAGAAAATTTAATTTTATTCATAATAAGATGGGGTCTTACACTACAGGCCAAAGATATATAACTGTATAACCAATAATGCTGAAACTTAACTTAATAGTATCACGACCACGAATTATCCATGCACTACGGGCCAAGGATATTCGTGTTTTCAATTACGGTCATAATCATATCAAGTCCATCTATGCACTACGGGCCAAAGATGACTTTTACCACATCATTTGTAATATTACGGTCATAATTATACCAAATAATCCCTTGTCATAATCATACCAAGTCCATCTATGCACGTAAGTCACAGATGACTTTTAACACAATATAAGCATGAGGATCATGACAACGATATAAAGAATTAATCAAATGAGATAAATGATAAATATTAAATATTTATAATATAAATTATCCAGGGTTTAAGAATATTCCAATGTTATCAATCACTTAATAATCTCATAATCTAATATCATTAATATTATAACAATATTTTAATTATTTCTTAAACTTATAAACAATTTATTTTAATTGTTTATACTTTACCAAATAATGCATTTAATCATTCAAAAATGCCATACTCACAAGATTTCATCACCAATGATCAAATCCCTTATCAAAAATTTGCATATACCCTATATAGGATTCCCAAGCCATAAAATCCTATTTACTAATTTTCAACTTCACATAACATATTTAACTCATATACTCATAACTAGTGCATTTTCATGAAAATACCAAATCAGTCCCAAAAATATTTCTTTTCCGGGATTTAGCCAGAATATAGTCCCATATTGAACATATATTTTTCTCGGAATTTTTAAAATTCATTTACTATTTTTCATAAATCAATTTCTAATTAATTCCTTAAGAAATTAGCTACCTCAAGTTTAACTCCAGAAATTCCCAAATCTTGGCAGGATCTTACACATATTAACGTGATCTTTCAGTTTAAATTTCATGGTCATCGGAGTTATAGAACTCCAGTTATAGCATTTTTCGTCGAAAAAACCTAAATATTGAAATGGTAATAACTTGCTCATTTTAAGTCAGAATGAGCTCATTTTTGGACAGGGGGTACTTTATATCATATATTTTCATGTCCCAAAAGGCCAGAATTTTTCTCACAAATTAAGTGGCCGAAACAGCCCTTTTAAACTTCTGGGCAGTAGCCTTTTTGGTATTTTGTAGTTTTTGACTCCTTTGATAAAATCAGTCCACACGAAAATTTACAACACCTTTTCCAGTGATTCCACTTGGATAAGTTAGAAAACTCATAGATCTAACTCTAGAACTTGACCACACTCAAAAATTCGAAATATAATAGGAGATATGGTCAATTGAATTTCATATTCCATTTTCACCAAAATCTGATTTTCAACCCTTTGTGATTTCTAAGAAACTTTCATGTTTTCACATAATAACCAACATAACTTATCATAACACTTACTAATACTACGTATACCCATGATTTTCATCAGTCCAATACTTTTATTATGACTTTCATCATAATCCACGTAAACAAATCATTTCCACAATTTAATAAGGAATGAATACAAAGGATCATTCACCATGCATGTGGTAATCCACATAGACAGGTTATTCCAACAGAATAATAAAGAACGGAACCAGGTAAGTCGTAATTCGCACCGACATGATATTCTAACAGAATAATAAATAATGGAACAGGTCATCCGTAAACGCACTGACAGGATATTCCGACATAATAATAAAGAATGGAATAATAGAAGAATTTCACCATGTATGCAGTACTTCGCATAGACAGGTTATTCCAACATAATAATAAGGAATGAAATAATAGAAGAATTTCACCATGTATAGAGTAGTCTACATATACAGGTTATTCCAACAGAATAATAAAGAATGGAATAACAGAAGTTCTCTTCATGAATACGAAAGAAATAATACCCCTTACAAGTACAACAAATAATATTCCTTACCTTAGTACAAACTAGATATAGGAGTAGTGAAGTAGCAGAATACTTTTCTTCTTTCTCTCTATAGTTTCTCTCTCTAGAGTTTCAGTGAATTCGTAAGAAATAATGAAGGAATGAGCTTACATTTATGAAGAATGGTGCGAATAGTAACTAATTCTGAGCAGTGCGTGATTGATTTACTTTTTAAAAGCAGACGGTCCAGATTGGTTTACTATAAAATATTCTAATAAAACAAAATCTTTTAAATAAAATAAAATATATTCTATTTATAATCTAATAAAAGCGAATAACTTTATAAAAGTATTACATTTTATATAAAAAGATTTTACTATGCAAAAACACGATGCACGTACTATACAAACACTATGCATAATAAAATATAATATATTCTAATTATTGTCTAATAAAATAAATAACTTTATAAAAGTATTTTGTTTTATATAAAAAGATTTTACTATGCAAAACACTATGCATAATAGAATATAATATATTCTATTTATAGTCTAATAAAACGAATAACTTTATAAAAGTATTCTATTTTATATAAAAAGCTTTTCTGTTTTATTACATTAATAATACTAATAAAACAAAACTTCATCATCATTATTCTAATTTACACTATTAATCGACCAGGTCGTTCCCAGGAAAGAGGGGGTTTTCCAATAAAAATTTCTCCCTATTGGCGCGCAATTAGGTGACCAAACCTCTCCTTGACAGAACTTCTAAATATCGTTAATATTGCAAATAATAATATTCATAACTTTGTTATCTCAATTATTGATTTAATAATATATAAAATATCGATAATAATTGAATCAAATTGAGTGACTTCTCACGTAAGCATTAATAATCAATACTGTGTGCTATTATGCAACCACGCGTATTTTACCACCGATTATTTTATAACAACTTGCTTACTTTGAAAAATTTTCAAATGTCACCCTTAACTTTAAACTTTTATCAATTTAACTATTTACCAAAATAGAAAAATTGAATACTTTTATTTCATAAAATTCGGGGTCTCACAATCTCCCCTCCTTATGAAATTTCGCCCTCGAAATTTATGTACGTACCTGATATTCGAAGAGATACCTTGCTTTCTTTTCAGATTATACCTTCCTGGTTATATCATCTGTATCATAATTTTTTCATTGCTCATCTCCTGTATTTCAGATATCATTCTAGAATATACTTCAAAATAAGGTTAATTAACATATCATAATTTGTCAACTTATCAAATAAACAATTTTAGCTTAGGTAAGTCACACACTAGCGAAGTATATTACTTGTGACGCCCCCAAAATAGGTATACAACACCCATTCTGAGTCGCCAAAATACATGGTACAGAAACAACTACAACTTTATTAATACAATTATCGTGCAAAATACGACAAGACATAAATTGTGAGTTTAAATACAAATATTGTCATCTAAAAAATATCCACACTCAAATAAGTCCTCATTACAATTATTGATACATTATTTTACAAAAATAGTGAGGACTACTAAAACAACTCTCTAGAACCATCATTCCACACCCCGACTAGAACTCGCTACATTCTCGCCTGGTGTTTCGAAAAGGTGAGGATACCTCGCTTTCATTTCCGTTTCTAACTCCCAGGTCATTTCCTCAATAGCATGGTTCCTCCACAAAACTTTGACTTGTGGTATGACCTTTGTACGTAAGACATGCTCCTTCCTATCCAAGATCTTGACAGGTACCTCCTCGTACGTTAAGTCTTCGGCTATCTCATCTGGTTCTAACTCAATAACGTGGTTCGGGTCTTTCATATATTTACGGAGCACAGATATGTGAAAAATATTATGAACACGAGACATGCTTGGAGGTAACGCGAGTCTATAGGCCACATTTCCTACTCGGTCAAGAATCTGAAATGGACCAATAAATCGTGGATTGAGCTTTCCTCTCTTCCCAAATCTTGTAACTCCCTTCCATGGAGCAACACGCAACAATACATGATCCCCAATACTAAATTCTACGTCCTTTCGATGAAGATCCGCATAACTCTTTTGTCGATCCTGTGCTGTTTGTATACATTGTCGAATCATTTGGATCTTTTCTGTAGTCATACGTACCAACTCTGGTCCCAACAATGTTGCTTCACTAACCTCATCCCAACATACTGGAAAGCGACACTTACGTCCATATAATGCTTCGAATGGAGCCACACCTATACTTGCCTGATAACTGTTGTTGTAGGAGAATTCCACCAAAGGTAAATATTTATCCCAACTCCCTTTGAAGTCTAGGACACAGAATCTTAATAGATCTTCAAGAGTTTAAATAGTCCTCTCTGATTGTCCGTCCGTTTGAGGATGATATGCCGAATTGAATCGTAAATCCGTGCCCATAGCTTTTTGCAAGGTAACCCAAAATCGTGAAGTGAATCTTGGGTCACGATCCGAAACTATGGATACTGGCATGCCATGCAATCTCACAATCTCATTTACATACATATGAGCAAGACGTTCAAGGGAATAAGTCTCCCGTATCGGCAAGAAATGAACAGACTTGGTTAATCTATCAACAATAACCCAAATAGCATTTATTCCTTGAGAAACCGTGGGAAGACCCGTAACAAAATCCATGGTAATGTGATCCCACTTCCATTTCTGAATCTCAAGTGGTTGCAATGGACCCTTAGGCACTTGATGCTCCGTCTTTACACGTTGACAAGTTAAACACCTCGAGATAAACTTTGCAATCTCTCTCTTCATATTGTTCCACCAAAATGTATGTCGAAGATCACGATACATTTTGGTACTTCTAGGATGGATTGTAAACGGTGTATTGTATGCCTCCATCATGATCTTGTTCTTCAAATCAGAATCGTTAGGAACACAAAGTCTGGAGTGGACTCGAAGTATTCCTTCTTCATCGATTCTTGCCTCTAGGATAACCCTTTCTTGTACTTTTTTCTTCATACGCATCAGCTCCGGGTCTGTGGCTTAAGTAACTTTAACTTTATCGATTAAAGTTGGTTCTATGTGTATACTTGACATCATCACACTCGTTCTTGCATATGATCTTCTACTCAATGCGTCAGGTACCACGTTTGCTTTTCCAGGATGGTATTGAATGGTGTGGTCATAATCTTTTAATAGCTCGAGCCAACGTCGTTGCCGTATGTTGAGTTCCTTTTGGGTGAAGAAATATGTGAGGCTATTATGGTCTGAATATATCTCCACTTTCTCCCCATATAGATAGTGCCTCCAGATCTTTAAGAACGATCGCAACGCTAACTCTAGATCATGAGTAGGATAATTCCTCTCATATTCTTTAAGTTGTCACGAGGCATAGGCTATGACTTTCCCATGCTGCATGAGAACACATCCTAACCCTTTGCCTAAAGCATCATTTGAGAGATAACAAATCCATCCGAACTAGATGGTATTGTCGAGCAGTGCGAAATGAGTCTCCTCTTAAGCTCCTCGAAAACTCTTCTCGCATTCCTCACTCCATACTTAATTTTGTATCTTTAAAAGGTCGGTGAGTTAGCGAGATAGCGATTCGAGAAAATCCTTCCACGAATCTCCGATAATAACCATTTAAGCCTAGAAAGTTACGTACTTCGGTCACCGTCTTCGATTGCTCCCAACTTTGTATTGCTTCAATCTTCGCCGGGTCAACAGATACTCCATGTTTTTACACCACGTGCCCAAGGAATGCTACTTCCTCAAGCCAGAACTCGTATTTCTTCAACTTGGCATCTAGTTTGTTTTCACGAAGCCTTTGGAGTACCAGCTTCAAATGGTGCTCATGATCTTCACGACTTTTGGAATATATGAGGATGTCATCAATAAAGACAACAACGAACTGATCCAAATATTCTTTGAATATTCGGTTCATTATATCCATGAAAGCCGCAGGAGCATTAGCCAATCAAAAGACATGACTAAGAATTCATAATGCCGTCATCGAAGTTACGGGGTCTTTGGAATATTCTCGATTCTAATCTTCAATCGATGATATCCAGAACGAAGATCGATCTTTGAAAAGAATTGTGCTCCTTGTAACTGGTCAAACAGGTCATCAATGCGAGGTAGCGGATACTTATTCTTAATGGTGACATGGTTCAATTCCCGATAGTCAATACAAAGTCTCATATTTCCGTCTTTCTTCTTTACAAATAAAACAGGAGCACCCCAAGGAGATGTACTAGGACGAATGAAACCGATGTCCAACAACTCTTGTAGTTGAACCTTTAACTCCTGAAGTTTAATAGGAGCCATTCGATATGGGGTTTTAGAAATGGGCTTTGTACCAGGTTCAAGGTCAATAAAGAATTCAACTTCACGTTCTGGGGGTAGACCAGGAAGTTCTTCAGGAAATACATCAGGAAATTTACTAACAACAGGAATATTATTCATATTCGACGTGTCTTTATTCAAATCCATAACATGGGCTAAGAAAGCTTGACATCCGTTTTTCAATAAACAAATATCTTTATGACTTGATATGACAGTGATTGATTTTAGTGGTTTAGTTTCTTGAATTCGTACAACAGGTTGGTTAGGAATATGAAAACTAACAACCTTACAAAAACAATCAATTTTGGCATGATGAGTAGTTAACCAATCAATCCCTAAAATCACATCAAAAGCAAGTATCTTTAAAGAGATAAGGTCAACAGGTAATGTGATGGTGCCAACTTGGATCAAACAAGATTTATAAATAGTGGATGTAATGAAAGTTTCTCTTAACGGAATCTCCACTGATAAGTTAAAGTCTAATTTCTCCGGAGTTAAGTTTAAACGTTGAGCACAAGCAGGAGAGATAAATGAATGGGTAGCACCGGTATCTAGTAAGCTATAAACTTCGCAAGAATTTATGATTAGCTTACCCGTGATCACCTCGTTTGGGTTCCTCGCATTTTTACCCATCACGACAAACGCTCTTTCAGGAACCGTTGACTTTGACTTTTCTGGGACAGCCTTTTGAGTCACCATCCCCGCTGGACTTGGTTTCACTCTTGTATAATCTCGGCGATATGTCCTTCCTTTCCATAATTATAACATACCTTGAACTGTTGTGTGGGCGATTGGTGATATGTCCCTCTTTCCGCATTTATAAGCATACGATCGGTGGTCGTTTCTCTCCTTAGAACCATTTATCTTTGGTCTTTGGCGTCTTTGCATTGTCATTGTTGAATCTCCTCTTTTAAAATCTCCCCGACTCGCTTCTTTCTATTTTCATGGCCATGATTACCACCGAGTGGTTACCGCCTTTGTCCATATTTTTCTTTCTCCGTTGGTTATCGTTGTTACGATGATCGCCGCACCAGTATGATCTGGTTGTGGTCCCTCGATTGAACATACTCGTTATCTCTCTCTAATAATTGAGCCCTGTTGACAACATCTGAATAGAGAGAAAATTTATGAGAAATGAGATATTGACGTATGCCGGATTTCAAACCTCTCAGAAACATCCGCGTCGTACGTTTCTCATTCTCCACCAAATGAGGTGCAAACCTGGATAACTCTGCAAACTTCGCCTCGTACTGGGACACCGTCATGTTGTTTTGTTCCAATCTAATAAACTTCACTTCCTTCATATGACTAATACTTTCAGGAAAGTACATGTCATTGAACAGTTTCTGAAACGTCTCCCAAGACATGCTAAGTGCGGCTCGATGGGTACGCTTCACAAATTCCCACCAGTAATCTGCCTCATTACGGAACATAAAGGTGACGAATGGAACCTTTTGTTCCTCCGTGCATCCCAAGACATTGAATATCTTGGTAATTTGTTTGACCCACGTTTCTGCCTTAATCGGATCCGGCTTTCCCCAGAATTCTGGTGGTCCCAACTCTTTGAACTGCTTGGCTGTGACAAATCGTGCGTTGTTATCATTTCTACCTGTATTTTGTGCACGAGTCTCCCTCGTCTGATTTTGCATGAACTGCAAAAAGCTTCTAAACATCCCGTCGTTCATCGTCTGCTCAATGGTGTTATTTACCAGAGGAACATTGTCGGCCTGTTGCACATTCTCCTTATTGGTGAGTACATGTATCTCCAGGGTCTCATTTGTTCCACTGTTAACATTTTCAGTTGCCATTCTCAAATACTGTCATAAAATAAGGGTTAATTAAAGAAATTAACATATCACATAATATCCCTATATTCTGACCAACCAACAAATAAGCTTAGGTAGGACACACTAGCGAAGGATTTACTCGTCACTCCCCTCCTAATTCTATTCCCCGATCTCCGCCAGAGATCATATCCCCAAGCTCTGATACCAACTGTGACGCCCCCAAAATAGGTATACAACACCCATTCTGAGTCACCAAAATACATGGTACAGAAACAACTACAACTTTATTAATACAATTGTCATACAAAATACGACAACACATAAACTGTGAGTTTAAATACAAATATTGTCATCTAGACAATATCCACACTCAAATAAGTCCTCATTACAATTATTGATACATTATTTTGCAAAAATGGTGAGGACTACTAAAACAACTCTCTAGAACCATCATTCCACACCCTGACTAGAACTCGCTACATTCTCGCCTCCTGAGAAGAAAAATGGAACAAAAAGGAAAAGGGTGAGCTCAACTAGCCCATTAAAGAATATTATGACTAAGATAATATAGAACAAATTATCGTTAGTCTTCAACAGGAAAAATCTTATAAAATACAATGTACAACAAGTTTTGAGATCAATATTTTTGCGTGAAAATAATAATTCATAGATGAGTTACGTAAAGAATGAAATCTACTATAATCTATGAATTTAAAAGTCCATCATCAATATTTTATCCTGTAACATCAATCAATATTCATCTTGAATCAAATATTCATCTTTTTGCACTACTGTGCCAAAAAGATTCATCATTAATCGGGTCATGTTCATCTCAACACTGCACATCTTTGCACTACTGGCCAAAGATATTCATAAGAAAATCAACCATCTTTGCACTACATGCCAAAGATATTCAGTAATATCATCATTTAGGACTGAGGATGATGAAAAATATTTTAAAGAAAATGAATCCAGTGAAACAAAAGAGCAAATATTAAGGATTCGTACTTTAAACAGTCCAAGTTCAAAAAAATGTCATAAATAACCACAGTGGAGTAAAATTCAAGAATGATCAAAATATGGATATAATCAAAGCTAGTATCCATAATAGATATCTTGGACAAAAAATAAAAATTTAATTTTTTTGTGAATAATGTCTTATTCGTGAATAGTATCGTATACGTGAATAGTGTCGTATATGTGAATAGTAACCCCGACACTAAAAGACAAGAATTTCACAAGAAAAATCTTACCAATATTAAGCGATAATGATATTAGAAGAAATAATATCATTTTAAAAATAACATCCCTTACCTCGAAAAAAGGCAGTCTTACATTTGGAATATTGGATATAAGGTTTGAAGAGAACTTGCACTCAGAGTATAACAACACTCAAAGTATCAAATACTCACAAGAATACGCTCGATAATATAGAGAGAAAACTTGATTTTCGGTGTGATTTTCAATTCTAACCTAAGCACCTATTTATAGGAAAATGCTTTGTAACACCAAAAAGTAAAATTTAATATAATAATAATATTATTTTAATCAAAATTTCTACGCACACCTTTGAATCTGATTGCAGCCATTTAACACATTTATATCACATGTGGGACACTCACCAAAAACGTTTTCTTTAAAAAAATAATTAAAACTTCAAAAATCAATTATTCTGGAACTTCGAAACTTCAATAATTTATAATAAATAGCCCTTTATCAAAAAAAATCGAACCTTATGTCTTTTTAATAGGAAATTCCATTCTCTACAACTTTACAGAAGAAAGTTTTTTCAAATTTCAAAAGTAAATTGACCAAATCCACAAAATGAGCGATTTATTTTACAAATTTATAATCAAATTTCAGTCAAGAAATGGGCCCATAAACATGAAAAACATGTTTTAAATATTTTTTTATAACAAAAATACTCCTCCTCCTCATATACTCATATATCCCACATTCATTGTAAAAATATCACCATTATTATATTATTAAAATATAATAATATATTTAAATGAATTAATTTATCAGAAAAGATAAAATATTAATTTTCAACAATTGTCACATTAAAAATTTTCTCCATCTATATCCACATAAGATGAATATTTCCCTTATCATATAAAACAATAATTAATTATTCACAAATAATATTACAGAATCACAATACTAACAACCAGGCCGTTCCCAGAAAAGAGGGGGCATTCCAATAAGGATCTCTCCTTACTGGCTCGCAATTAGGTGACCAAACCTCTCATTAGACAGAACTTTCTAGACATTGACAATAATGCTATCTAATAATATTATTCAAATAATATGAATTATTGATTCAATAAAGGAAAAATCATCAGCGTTGACAATTATTGAAACAACAATAATATAAAATATCAACGTAGCAATTATTGAATCAATAAAATAAAATATTGATAAAGTAATTACCGTAACAATTATTGAGTAGTGCCTTCTTTACGTAAGAATTAATAATTGGTACAATACTGCTGTAATGATGTTGTGTTTTAACCACGGGTATTCCAACAAAGATTAATTGTAAGAACTATGCCATTATTTATAAACAACTTATACTTGTCATTTTCTTCATCCAATCACTTTTACATTATGGGGCCCACACAAGGTCGCTACTACGTTAAATACGAATATTCCCCGACAAAGAAGAATATTTCATGACCAAACGAATATTCCCCACAACAATGAATATTTTATAACCACTTGCTTATTTGAAATATTTGCGCATTTTACCCATAACTAACCACATTAATCAAATCAACCCTTACTATTTCAAAATAATAAATAGAGGAAAGTCAATTTTATTAATAATAAGTTGGGGTCTTACAACCTCCCCTCCTTATGAAATTTCGTCCTCGAAATTGATGTACGTACCTGGTGTTTCGAAAAGGTGAGGATACCTCGCTTTCATTTCCGTTTCCAACTCCCAGGTCATTTCCTCAATAACATGATTCCTCCACAAAGCTTTAACTTGTGGTATGACCTTTGTACGTAAGACATGCTCCTTCCTATCCAAGATCTTAACAGGTACCTCTTCGTACGTTAAGTCTTCGGCTATCTCGTCTGGTTCTAACTCAATAACGTGGTTCGGGTCTTTCACATATACACGGAGCACAGATATGTGAAAAACATTATGAACACGAGACATGCTTGGAGGTAACGCGAGTCTATAGGCCACATTTCCTACTCGGTCAAGAATCTAAAATGAACCAATAAATCGTGGATTGAGCTTTCCTCTCTTACCAAATCTTATAACTCCCTTCCATGAAGCAACACGCAACAATACATGATCCCCAATACTAAATTCCACGTCCTTTCGATGAAGATTCGCATAACTCTTTTGTCAATCCTGTGCCGTTTGTATACATTGTCGAATCATTTGGATCTTTTCTGTAGTCATACGTACCAACTCTGGTCCCAACAATGTTACTTCACTAACCTCATCCCAACAAACTGGAGAGCGACACTTACGTCCATATAATGCTTCGAATGGAGCCATACCTATACTTGCTTGATAACTGTTGTTGTAGGAGAATTCTACCAAAAGGTAAATATTTATCCCAACTCCCTTTGAAGTCTAGGACACAGAGTCTTAATAGATCTTGAAGAGTTTGAATAGTCCTCTCTGATTGTCCGTCCATTTGAGGATGATATACCGAACTGAATCATAAATCCGTGCCCATAGCTTTTTGCAAGCTAACCCAAAATCCGAAACTATTGATACTGGCATGCCATGCAATCTCACAATCTCATTTACATACATATGAGCAAGAAGTTCAAGGGAATAAGTCTCCCGTATCGACAAGAAATGAGAAGACTTGGTTAATCTATCAACAATAACCCAAATAGCATTTATGCCTTGAGAAACCGTGGGAAGACCCGTAACAAAATCTATGGTAATGTGTTCCTA
This sequence comes from Panax ginseng, assembly GCA_020205605.1. Taxonomy (NCBI): domain Eukaryota; kingdom Viridiplantae; phylum Streptophyta; class Magnoliopsida; order Apiales; family Araliaceae; genus Panax; species Panax ginseng. The sequence continues at coordinate 142,921,263 of CM035129.1, read as the reverse complement.
CTTCCATTTCGGAATCTCAAGTGGTTGCATTGGACCCTTAGGCACTTGATGCTCCGTCTTTACACGTTGACAAGTTAACACCTCGAGATAAACTTTGCAATCTCACTCTTCATATTGTTTTACCAAAATGTATGTCGAAGATCACGATACATTTTGGTACTTCCAGGATGGATTGTAAATGGTGTATTTAGTGCCTCCATCATGATCTTATTCTTCAAATCAGAATCGTTAGGAACACAAAGTCTGGATATTTTATAACCACTTGCTTATTTGAAATATTTGCGCATTTTACTCATAACTAACCACATTAATCAAATCAACCCTTACTATTTCAAAATAATAAATAGAGGAAATTCAATTTTATTAATAATAAGTTGGGGTCTTACATTACTCGTCTCTCCCCTCCTAGTTCTAGACTCATATCTCCGCCAGCGACTATATCCCTAAGCTCTGATACCAAATGTGAAGCCCCCAAAATAGGTATACACCACCCATCTTGGGTCGCCATAAAATACACTATTGACAACTTCATTTATACAACTGTTGTGCAAAATACGACGACAAGTATACTGTGAGTTTTAATACAAATGTATGTAACTTTTATAGTGCCTCGACCACAACCTTACAATGGTACTTTACATAAAAGTACAGTCAAAAACTGTTTTAGAAATTAAAATCTTTGAGAAGTGCTCAAGGAAACCTTCGTATATAGGAGGCCATGAATCTAAGTTATGATAGATATCATATGTCCAAAGAATTATCCTTGGTTGACCCAATAGACCCCAAAGAAAAACGAGAAGATTACTATCATGTTCCTTCCAATGGTGAGTCTTCTCTTGACATATAACTATCTCCACTGTCTGCAATTGAACATTATATTTCAAATAAACTCCAAGATCATATAGGTAGTGCTCGTAGATATACTCAAAGAAGTGGATGTGCACAAACCACATCTTATGATAACACGAGATTGTATGTCATTAGACATCTTGTATGATAGTGACAAAACACCCTTCCAAAGTTGGGTTCACCTCACCCTATTCGGTTCACCAAAATTAAATATCAAATGACGTATACAATACGACACACTTATCTAAAGTTCTCAATAAAATTATTTCCATACTATTTAGGGAAAACCTCAATGACTATAGACCAGATTCTATTCCTTGTTATCCCCGCCGATTCTAAGAACACTCTTATTACTTGAAAGGGATTGTGAAGCAAAAAGGGTGAGCACAACTATCCCAGTAAAGAATATCATAACTAAAGATAATTAATTTATCAATAGTTTTTGTCAATAATAAATCAGAGATTTAGAACATATGGTAGATGATAAAACTTTTCAACCATAGTTGCAGCGGAACGAGCAATTCATTAAAAGAGTCAAATAGATCATCAGGTCTATTATCTTATTCTCCATGTTAAAAGTCCACCAATAATATTTTATCCCTGTAACATCAATCAATAATTCCTGTCCACAATCATATGAATAACTTATAATCATAATTGTGATTCTGAATTCCTTCTCGCACCCAGGACGAAGATAATTTTCATCACCTATCTTCACCTGAAACATCAAAAATCATGGTTATACCAAATCACAATTCCTCGCCATAATCATATTTAATAAATTCATCTTCAGATACTACTACCAAAGATATACAATCAGATAACTAATAACCAACAGTTCATCTTTTGCATTACTGCATCAAAGATATACAATCAGATAACCAATAATAACCAATAATCTTTGAGACTCGACTTAATAGTATCACGACCACGAATTATCCATGCACTACGGGCCAAGGATATTCGTGTTTTCAATACTGATCGTGATTATACCGAATAATCCTCAGGTCATAATCATACCAAGTTCATCTATGCTTTATGGGCCAAAGATGACTTTTACCACATCAGTTATAACATTACGATCATGATTATACCGAATAATCCCTGGTCATAATCATACCAAGTCCATCTATACACGTAAGTCACAGATGACTTTCAACACAATATAAGCATGAGGATCATGACAACGATATAAAGAATCAATCAAATGAGATAAAGGATAAATATTAAACATTTATAATATAAATTATCCAGGGTTCAAGAATATCCCAATGTTATCAATCACTTAATAATCTCATAATCTAATATCATTAATATTATAACAATATTTTAATTATTTCTTAAACTTATAAACAATTTATTTTAATTGTTTACACTTTACCAAATAATGCATTTAATCATTCAAAAATGCCATACTCATAAGATTTCATCACCAATGATCAAATCCCTTATCAAAAATCTGCATATACCCTATATAGGATTCTCAAGCCATAAAATCCTATTTACCAATTTTCAACTTCACATAACATATTTAACTCATATACTCATAACTAGTGCATTTTTATGAAAAATACCAAATCAGTCCCAAAAATATTTCTTTTCTGAGATTTAGCAGAATATAGTCCCATATTGAACATATATTTTTCTCGGAATTTTTAAAATTCATTTACTATTTTTCATAAATCAATTTCTAATTAATTCCTTAAGAAATTAGCTACCTCAAGTTTAACTCCAGAAATTCCCAAATCTTGGCAGGATCTTACACATGTTAACGTGATCTTTCAGTTTAAATTTCATGGTCATCGGAGTTATAGAACTCCAGTTATAGCATTTTTCGTCGAAAAAACCTAAATATTGAAATGGTAATAACTTGCTCATTTTAAGTCAGAATGAGCTCATTTTTGGACAGGGGTACTTTATATCATATATTTTCATGTCCCAAAAGGCCAGAAATTTTTCGACAAATTAAGTGGTCGAAAACTTGACCCTTTTTTAAACTTCAAGGCGTGCTTTTTGGTATTTTGTAGTTTTGACTCCTTTGATAAAATCACCCACACGAAAATTTACAACACCTTTTCGGTGATTCCACTTGGATAAGTTAGAAAACTCATAGATCTAACTCTAGAACTTGACCACACTCAAAAATTGAAATATAATAGGAGATATGGTCAATTGAATTTCATATTCCATTTTCACCAAAATCGATTTTCAACCCTTTGTGATTTCTAAGAAACTTTCATGTTTTCACATAATAACCAAAATAACTTATCATAACACTTACTAATACTACGTATACCCATGATTTTCATCAGTCCAATACTTTTATTATGACTTTCATCATAATCCACGTAAACAAATCATTTCCACAATTTAATAAGGAATGAATACAAAGGATCATTCACCATGCATGTGGTAATCCACATGTATAGGCGAGTTATTCTAACGAGAATAATAAAAAAACGGAACCAGTCAAAGCGTAATTCAAGACCCATACATGATATTCTAATGTAATAATAAATAATGGAACCGTCGTGCGTGCGAACGCACAAACAGGATATTCCGAGCGAATAATAAAGAATGGAATAATAGAAGAATTTCACCATGTATGCGAGATTAAGATGTATGCATTATTCCAACATAATAATAAGGAATGGAATAATAGAAGAATTTCACCATGTATAGAGTAGTCCACATATACAGGTTATTCCAACAAAATAATAAAGAATGGAATAACAGAAGTTCTCTTCATGAATACGAAAGAAATAATAACCCTTTCAAGTACAATAAATAATATCCCTTACCTTAGTACAAACTGGATATAGGAGTAGTGAAATAGCAGAATACTTTTCTTCTTTCTCTCTATAGTTTCTCTCTCTAGAGTTTCAGTGAATTCGTAAGAAATAATGAAGGAATGAGCTTCTATTTATAGAAGAATGGTCTGAATAGTAATTAATTCCTGAACGGTCCAGATTAATTTACTTTTAAACGGACGGTCCAGATTGGATTACTATAAAATATTCTAATAAAATAAAATCTTTTAAATAAAATAAAATATATTATATTTATAATCTAATAAAACGAATAACTTTATAAAAGTATTTTGTTTTATATAAAAAGATTTTATTATACAAATACTATGCAGGCACTATGCAAACACTATGCATAATAAAATATAATATATTCTAATTATTGTCTAATAAAATAAATAACTTTATAAAAGTATTTTGTTTTATATAAAAAAATTTTACTATGCAAAATACTATGCAAAATAGTAAAACGAATAACTTTATAAAAGTATTCTGTTTTATATAAAAAGCTTTTCTGTTTTATTACATTAATAATATTAATAAAACAAAACTTCATCATCATTATTATAATTCACACTATTAATCGACCAGGTCGTTCCCAAGAAAGAGGGGGCTTTCCAATAAGGATTTTTCCCTATTGACACGCAATTAGGTGACCAAACCTCTCCTTGGCAGAACTTCTAAATATCGTTAATATTGCAAATAATAATATTAATAACTTTGTTATCTCAATTATTGATTTAATAATATATAAAATATCGACAATAATTGAATCAAACTGAGTGACTTCTCACCTAAGCATTAATATTCAATACCGTGTGCTATTATGCAACCACGCGTATTTTACCACCGATTATTTTATGACAACTTGCTTACTTTGAATTTTTTTCAAATGTCACCCTTAACTTTAAACTTTTATCAATTTAACTATTTACCAAAATAGAAAAATTGAATACTTTTATTTCATAAAATTCGGGGTCTCACGGGAACTATATGGTTATGGTTCAAAACCATATTAACCATTCTAAGATGTTTTGACTTTTAAACAAAAATTTTGAAAAATAAAATTGTGTCCGTCTCAAATAAATTAATTAAGTAATAATATGATATAAAAACTATTAATATAAATAATAAAATGCTAAGAAACCATACTAATAAAATTTTAAATTAAAATTAATTTTACTTAATTACTAAAAAACTATACTAATAAAATTTTAAATTGAAATTATTAATTCTACTTAAAAATAAATTATTTGTGAAATTATATTAATTTATAAAATATAATTATTTATGAAATGATATTAAGTTATGAAAAAATTTCACTTAATATCTCTAAAACACTTTACTTTGTCACCCTATTTTTTTTTAAAACTGTCTCACTAAATTTTATCATAATCTTTGAATTTTTGTTATAGTGTATTATTGTTCAACTAGACTTTTAAATTAGTACGTAGAAATTGTTTATTTTTTTCAGCTATATTTTTAAATTTAGTAGAAAATATATTTTGCATATGGAGGAAATTAACAATAATTAACTATCCTGCACTTAAATAGCACACTAGTAATCTTGACAATAAGCTCTAAAACATGGTTAAAAATTCAGAGTTATACACCAAAACGCAAGCACCCAATATCTAATTACAAATATTCATAAAACCAATATTAATTAGAGATAAAAAAATTAATATTTTCACAAAATTTTTCTCATTTCATGTGAGATTCGTATATCATTTTCTTTTTAATTACTACAAGCTTTGATGACCAAATGAAATAAACCTTCTCTCTCCCAAAAAAGTCAAATTAAGCATCACTTTTTCGCACTTGTAGAAAGAGAAAAACAAGACATGACATTTTATTATAGAGAAAAACAAGACATGGCGTGAATCTAAAAATAGTATGGAATATGGGTTGAAAAATGGTTAACTAACTATATTTGTTTTAAAAAATATGGGTCTAAACTTTAACCAACCTGAATAAATAAAAATGATTAACCAACCCATTTGATTTCAGTTAATATGATTTGACCCAACAGTTAATTAACTATATTGCTATGTCTAAGAAGGCCCAACCAAACGAGACAAATATTTAAGCGATTACAAGTATAATTGTAAGAATTAGTTGCATAACCCATTATGTCATGCAACAATATGTTATGATTGGTTTTCATTCTTTGGCATGTATAGAATGGAATAATTTAAGGAATGAAATGACTTTAGGAATGAAATGATCATTCTCATTTTTATATTTGATTTGTTCATTCATTCTATTAGGAATAAAATTACAATTTTACTTTAGGTGTTTGGTTTACATGAATTACATTTATGAATGAAATGTGAAATGATCTTTTTCGTTTTTTATATGCTACAAACTTATAAAATGAATGAAAAAATAAATTAAATAGAACTAAAAAACATCTCCACTAGAATCTTGAGTACTTGGGTCAATACTTTTTTAAAATATATTTTTATGCATTTTACTCTACTTTCTCTTATTTTTTCCAGTATCTCTCTCTGAATCTTGATTTGAGTACTTGACTCCATAACTAATGAATAAGAAAAATAAACTCATGTTATGATCAGTCTATGAAACAAATTTATATATAGTTATTACCAAATATATAACATAGTTTATTATTCATCAAGTACAAGAGATTCAATATATGATACTCACCCTCTTATTTATTCATCAAGTACTAGGAAGACATAATGCATAAATATTTTAAAAACAACCACGACCAATAATTAAACAAATTTAAAATCCTGAACATATTATAATAACCGTTTTTAACAAAGATAATAAAATAAAACCTCAAAGTACGATTATTAAAATTTAAAAAATCTAGGACAATTATACTTGGACTTCACTCAATTATTTACATTCCTCCACTCATTAAAAATCTTTTCAGCAAGGTTGTTCCTAAAAATTGTTCACTCATTCGAACTGCCAATAGTTGTGATAGTGTCTTCCATTGGTTCATTTTGGACTTCTTAGAATTGCCCATCTCTTCTTAAGAATGCCAAATCATCTCTCAATTACATTTCTTGACGATGAATGCTTCATGTTAAAATATTCCTTAGCGGATACGGGTTGATGTCCATCTCTCCAATCATTCAAATGATACATTTGACCCCGATATGGTGCAAGAAATCCCTCTCCATTAGCATAACGAGCATCTACCAAATAATAAGTACCTTCAAAATAAAAATATATATGTTATTTCTTTATCTCAAAGGATATTCTTCATTGTGGCTAAAAAAAATTCTTACCTTTCCGAATAATTAATCCATTTTTTCTAAGCAATGCGTGTTTAAGTACTCTCCATCTGCAACCGACCCTTTCCAACCAGGCAACACATACAAAAATTACATCTTTGGTGAACAAACTCCTAGAACATTTGTTGTAATTTCACTTTTTCTGTTTCTGTACCTAGGCTTGTCCTTTGTGGGTACGTTCATTCTTGTATGAGTCCCATCCAAAGCTCCTAAACAATTCTATAATAACGTAGACAAGGATTACAAGATATACTTAAACATATGAGGTTATGTTAAAAATTTATGTGTGTATATGTGTGCAAATTGTACCTTGAAATACTTCCACCTTTCATCAATTGAGTCATCTGCAATTGGTTTGAGATTCTTAAAAAAGTCTCCCTGCAATCTTAAAACCGCATTAAGTACCTTATAAAAATGTCTACTTATCGACTCCCCAGACCTTTCAAAATTAAATTTGATAACACAATCTTTTGAATGGTGTCCGAATATATACCCTCCCCAACTTATAAATGGAATACTGTTGCCTTAAATCTTTTCGCCTAATCAAACCCATAATTTGAAAAAACCAATTCACCAATATAATCACGCGCAACCACATTGTAAATAGTATAACAATCCTCTTCTTCTTGATATTTTTTCTTGTAGCTAAATTAAATCGAGCCATTACTGCAAAAACTGTCATATTAAAGTATTACAATGCTTACAAGAACTGTCAGTTACAACTAAGTAATGTAATATCCATTTAGAAAACAGACAAAGAAGATAATTAAAATCTAAAACAAGTATTGAAAATCAGTAGCACAGGTAATGAAAACACCCCAACTCACACATGCATGTTCCTATATGTGACATTGGTCCAGATTCAGGGAGGAATCAATTGTTCCCCCGACAAGAGACTTTCTGAACCCAAAAGGGATGATTAAATAGAAAATGGAAACAAGAATGAAAACAAAAACTAGTGCAACAATGCTGGCTGCCATTGTCATTTGATTAGCTTCTTGTACTAATCAAATGGAGAATTCAACTAGAGCAATAAAAATTACAGTCTAGGAACAAGGTTGATAACATTGATATAAACATCTTTAATAATCTTTTAATTCATATAGCAATAATTACAATTACAAGTAACAGATCTCACAATAAGTATAAAATGACATATTCATATTACAAGCTTATGAGGAAAATTTTGGAGAGTATTTATATATGAAGCATCTATAATATGCTTCTTATTAATGGGTAACTAATTATCTTCAGAAAAGATGGAAAAAGTAAAGTATACATAGGATCAAAAGCTTTGACCATCCTATTTCTTCAGAAACACAACCAAGAATAAGTCTAGAGTTCATGGAGTCACCGTGTCAATATTGTGTGCCTTAAATATCTTAGTCAATGACAATCCCATATGCCATAAATCCTTTATTAACACAATTAATCATAAATGACACAAAAAAATATGGCAAGCTGAACCGAACATAGAAAGTCAGTATATAGCACATGAGTTGCACATCATTAAACCTTAAAAATTTCGTAAAATTGACTTGTGAAAATTTAGTAAACTCAAAAAAGCATCAATTTTGACAAGTCCAAGCATATACTTGTTATAGTAGTATCAAATAAGGAGAATTCAACTACAAGTACAATATCAACTTATAGAAAATGGAAAGAAAAAGCCAAAACAGAAAATAAAAGGAGTACAGTACAATTATATAATTGTTAGTTATCTTTGAGTCAAATTATCAAAACATTTAGAAGACAAAAATGGAGGATAATCTAACAAAACAAACAAAAACCCAAACAATAAATGAAATTAAACATAGAATTGAAAGAGTAGAGCATATATATACATATAGAACAAGAATGATAAATCTAGATTCAAAAAGCCCATTATGGGAATTGAAAGCTAGATTCAAGTGCTAATTATAGTATGTAGATATGAGAGTGAGATCGATGAAATATTGAACGAGAATGATGAAGAGAACCAGATTGATAATACCTTTATTCTCCCCCAGTGATTTGCTCGATCAATTCGATGTGAGAACGAGATTGGTGCTAATTTGCTTCTTTAATCGGTGGGAGAGAAGGTACCTTAGATGGTTGAGGATGAGAAGTTAGATCAATGGAAGAGGATAAAGTCGGGTTAACGAAGGCTCTGAGGATGAGAAGTTTTGTGATGCCCCCAAATTCGAGTATCTTCCAACCCGACATATGGTGCTACACGGTACTCATAACTATACAATCATTCCATTGAAAAACAACAAAATGAATGTAATTACTATCTTCTTATTACAATCAAAGTATAATCCTTCCCAGGTTCATAAACCGATTACATAGTTCGTTGTTCATAATGTATAATACATACAAACATACTAATCTATTACACGATGGCTAAGTATCCATCTTAACTTTGCCCTTGTCTCTCTTAGCATTCTCAGTACGTTCATCCTTAACTGCAATCATATAATTCACGCAAGAATTGAGCATAACAAGCTCAGCAAGTTTAACAAAGGATAACAGTAATACCACATTCGTGAATTATATGACAATTCATACATAACTGAACCAATAGTCATGAAGTATTATGAAACAATAATACTTTTAACATTTCATAACATCAATTCCCAAAGTATAGAGTAGATTAGGAATTCTGAACCGGTCGATAGACCATGAACAGTAGCTTTCTGTTTTCATACTTGAAAAGGATATCACAGCACTAAGGCTATACATCCGCATTACTTACGAGCATTTCTAGGTGATCAGCCTATAGTACTCTATGTTGATCAACATTCATCCGTTAAATGTATTTACGTTTAAGTTTTGGCAAACTCGCGTGCCCATCGAATAGTCGATGAAAAATACTTTTGTTTGTTCATAGACAAACCTTACCTTCACATCCGTACCAATTACATGGCATAGGATAGCGTTAACATTTCTATATAGAAAGATATGCATACAAATCAATCTATATCTTACGAGTAGTCTAGCCGAGTTAAAACTGGCATTGACCCTTTCTTTAAAACCAGTCATGCAATTTAGTACAATGAATCACATAAAACTTGACTAACTTGAAAGTTAGACAAGAGTTAAGAAAACTTGCCTTTCAGCGCCTTCAAATAACTTAATCGACTGACCACAGCCTTTACAGAATCTACATGATATATTCACATAGCACACTGTAATTAACTATCAAACAATTATTCACATTGTTCCTACCAACTTCTTTCTCTTCTATGTCTTTGTTAACTTAATATCATCAATAAAGTCAACTCGATTTATTACCCTTCGTCCCGGCTTATTAACCAACTTACGTTATTAACCGGACTCTATCATCATTGGCAAAGTACCAACGTTTTTCTTGGCTAGGGTTCATTAATAACACTTTGTGTTCTTCATTCATAACTTACTAATATGCATTCAATTCCTAAGTTTCAATACCATATACCTTAGTATAGGAATTGTTTTAGTACACTTATGAAGTGCATAAACTTTACTCTTTTAGGTCTCTGAACAATTGCAGTTCAAACCTAAGTCATTCAACAAATACCCTGCACCCACGCCGCGGCGTGACATCTTAGTACAAGACTGGCGTTGCGGCGCCAGTTTCAAAAGACTCCAGTCTCGTCTCGGCATTGTGACTGCACAGCGAGACTTTATTCTATCGATGGCCATGCGCCACTTTCCGATAACCGATTATAATGTCTGCGGTACCACAACACAAGCACTTCATAATCTGTTCAAGCAATGACGCGCTGCATTCAAACACCGAAAAATTTTTAACAGATAAAATTTTGGTAAGTTTCTCGGATCCATAACTTCTTCGTTATAAGTCTGATTTGGTCCGTTCAAAAGCCTACACGTCATAAATGACATACTCTACGCGTTCATATAAGAATTCGACACTTTCGAATCCGTTAACTCAAAATTCACTATTAAGTTCCTTTTTAAGCGTTCGTTAAACGTTAATGAGCGTTCAATGCTCGTTTCCTTCGTTTTAAGTCGGAATCCGACGATTCTTGAGTCCACGACTCTTAAATACCCTATCTCACGTGTTGACATTGAAAAACAACGTTTTCAAGTCTCACGGTAACTTTTGACTATCAATTCGGAATTTCAACGTTTTCGACATTTAACGTCTAATTACGTAAAATTCGCCATAACTTCGTTACTAGTGTTTTCCAAGCCAAATCACATGGAATACTCCATGGATTTCATATCTACATCCTAACCAAGCAAGATGCACATATTAACGTATTGATGGAGTTTAATTGTTCATAAACAATCAATCTCAACAATCAATATTTTCATGATTTAAAACTATATCAAACCTTATGATTTCATGACTTCTAGAGATTGAATCTATAACAAGTCATCCTTATACCACCAAACTAGACATACACCACCCATTTATGATTCTCCATACTAAAAGAAAACCAAAAGAGATGGAATTAGAATTAAGGAGTATTACCTTAAGAACTCTTAGGTAATCTTGAAAAACTCTTAAGCAAAGCTTCAAAGTAGAACTTTTGGTTGAGTCTAGCTCTCTCTCTCTCTCTCTCTCTCTCAAAATCTAGGTTGGCAATTTGAAAAACTCACAAAAGACCAACTTTAGCTTTCTATTTATAGGCAAATGAAATGGAGGGCAATTTAGTCAATTCACCATCACCTCCTTACTATTTAACACTTTGTCACCAAGTAAAATACTTGGTGACCAAGTGTTATGCTTGCCTTGCACACCAAGGGCCGGCCACCATGCCCATGGGTCATCCCCATGGGTTGCCCCATGGGTTTTACCCATCCGGTGACCCACCGGTTTGATCTACGGTTCGGTTTTCTTGCATTGGGCTTAACCAATCTAATATTGGGCCTTGACTTGGGCTTAACACATTAATTCATTGGGCTTGCCTATACAATTGATTGGACTAAACATAATCCAACTCAAATGAATTATCATTAAGTCTTAAATTAATTTTATAATACTAATCGTATTCCATACGTATAATTCACGTATTCTCTCCATATAATACTCGTATTATTGTACTCCGTATTAACTGAAGATGCAAACCTTGATTGATATAACAAAATGAGCTCCAACTTTCAAGAAGTACAATGCATTCAAAGCCAAAATTCTTGCCTGCAAAAGTTTGAACCAACCATGAAAACAAAATTCCAATAAAGGATGAAATCTTGCAGACGGCACAGTTCTCATTCACAAATGAGGTCAGAGCAGAGTCAAAAAAGATGCTAACACTGTAGATTTTTATCTTTTTCCTCGTACAAGATAAAAGATACGAAACATGCGATCTCTTAGAACTTTAACTACAAGATCAAAAGATGGTACCAGTCGCCCTTATATTTTCGTTACAGAGAAAGAGTTTTGATTGATACCACCATGATCAAAAAATCAAATCATCAGAACACTCTACGAACAGCACAATTCAAAAAATATCTTACTAGCAGCATAAAGAAAATAATTTCAAATTGAAACAGATGCTTGCACAAGTAAGCAACTAATTCCACAGGCTGCACGAAAGAATCTAACTAAATTCACTCACCTCCAACTTGGGCTATTTATTAAAAGTTGTTTTAAGAAAACATATATAAAATTGAAAAATAATTGGTGGCAACCAGCGACAACAAATGTGATATTTAAAAGCAGATAGGGTAGGTCGATCTGTCGGAGTAGTCAACTTAAAAAAATCTATACATGCATCAGCAACTCGGTTTTGCATCATCCATTATGTCCTGAAGGGGAATCCAAGTAACTCATCATCAGCTTGTTGAAATAAATAGCAGTATTCTTCAACTAAATATGCAGAAACATAGTAGAAAAGTTGTATAAACCTGGACCCAGTCAACCTTCATGAACTATGGCAATGAAAGAATTTCTAGAAACAAGGAGAAACAATTCTAGATTTTCATAAATGCATCAGAAAAAGGAGCAACTCTTATCAAAATAAAATAGATTTTCATAAATGCATCAGAAACTCGGTTTTGCATCACTCGTGATGTCCTGAAGGGGAATCCGAGTAACTCATCATCTGCTCCTTGGTAATATTTTGTTATGTACAAACATATAAATACATATACTGATATACATATATATATGACATAAAAAGTGAGAAATTTCAAGTCATTTGGGTGGCAAGCAAATGAAAAATAACACCAACTTTGATGTCTTAAATTTAAAAGACCACATGTATGCAAGAGAAAATTAGTTTTAAAAAAATGGAAGAAGTGAAAAGAAGACCAATCAAAAGCAAAAAAATAAAGGTATGAAGATGAATAAAATAAAACCCTAAGGTTTAAATACAAAATGGAATGGCATTAGTTCTATGCATGCCAACACAATTGAAATAAACAGCAAAGATGTTCTAAAAATCAATTGAAATCACCTAGTATTGATATAATGAAAATTAGCCTAAAGAACATGTTGGACATTCCACCTTTCAGGCGAGGAACTAGTTACTGTAGCTTAAATATCAAAGAGTCAATCTGACTTTGAGGGAACAATTAAACTCATGAAAAAATAAAGATGTTAAAAATGGTTATAAGACAAAAACTATTTTACATTAAAAACCAACAATAAATACAATTATAAAATAACATGCATGAAAGCAAATCCTCCAATCCTTAAAGTAGAAATAACAGAAATCTAATATATTTAACAGAAGCAAACCTGATCAGGCTGAGCAACATCAGAAAATATCACATCAACCATCCCAACAAGCATACGGTACTTGGCTGGATGCCTAGCATCCTCAATAATAGGTATAACATTAGTTCGCTTCTTTGCCATATTAACCAAGTCCCTACCACTTCTGTGAGAAAATTCAATGGCATAGACTACTCCAGACTACAATTATTGAGAGTGTGTATACATGCAGCTCATTAGTAAAACAAAGAAGAGAGTTGGGTTAAGCTTAATTTGAACTACTTACAGGGCCAACAAGATCAGACACATGAGAGACGGTTGTTCCAGAAGCAGCTCCAAGATACAGAACCCGAGTACCAGGTTTCTTTATCCAATAAGATGAGACAATTAGAAACCAACATACATAATAATAGCAAAACACAGACTGCAAAGTCAACCATAACCAAATATGAATTAGGACAAAAACAAACACTTACAATCCAGATGTTGTCAACTCCTCCAAGAATGGCAGCCGCCAACTTAGAACGAAAGGGATTCCATACCCTGTACTCAACCTTAGTTCCATCTTCATTCTGTTGGGAAAAAAAGTAAGTAAACCAATACCAGTAGCTTTACAAATGTTATTAATTAAGTGGTCTCAAACAAATATGACTGATTAATACATTATGCAAAAGAGATATCTTGTGTGGCGTTGAGCTATCTTAAACGATGTTAAACAAGTTTCTGTAAAAATCTTTTATTCAACAATCTATCAGATACAGATGAATAGCTACAACCATATTAAAAACCTGGAACATGCATGATTAGCCAAAAAAATAAATTGCACTCTTAGAAACTCAAAATGCCACAATCAAATAAAAACAAGAAATGATACAACTGGCATTGCAAAATATAATAAAAAAATTGGCAGAATTTTTTAATATTAAAAATAACTTGAAGCAATAGAATGATATGCAACAAAGGAATAAGTATAGATTGCCAATTCCAAATTATACATTTCTCTGGTAAGGGATAAATGAGAAAGAACTCTGCAACTTGGTAAAACCAAAACTTAAAAAGCAACTTATTCAATTAAAAGGAATTACAAATGAACACATTTAAATGTGCTTATTAAAGAAACATGTTCAATCAAAAATGCTTACAAATAAACACATCTAAATGTGCTTTGGGTTAATGACAAAACTGTCCCTCCAAGTTTGGACGAAAATTAATTTGATACTTAAAAGTTTAAAAATCGTCAACCAATACATCTATGTTTTTAAAAACAACAATTCTGTTCCTTTTTGTCATTTCAGCCAAATTAATCGTCAGAAATACAGTTTGACCAAAAACAATGTATATTGACCGTATTTTAACCATAAAAATTCTAAAATTACTCTCTAAAATCACTCTTTCTAAAACTTCTCAAGAACAAAAAACTTCTTTTTTTGCTGATTAAACTTCTCTCCATTTTCAATACTCCATTTTCACACTTTCTCTCTCCGTACATGAATTCAGTATCTCCTTGGTTTTGTTTATTCATCCATTTTCTCATTTCCATTTCTAATTCAATGGCATTAATTTAGACCCAAATTAAACTCGAATGATCTATGAAGGTCGATCCAAAACATAAAGGACCTCTCACCTCCAGCGGGAAAACCACCAAATTTTAACCATATAGTGGCAATTTAGAGCAAAACGGGTCAAAAAATGGAGATTCCCTAATAATCTGGAGCAGCATAAAACAGAATTGGAAAATTGGAAGACAAATTGATTAGATCCATTATAGCAATCAAACCAAGCAGGAAGCTGCAATTGAAACCCAAGATCCAGCCAATCATAATCACACAGAAATCTGATCTTAGGGATGGTGAGACAAATTGATTTCTGAGGATAAACCGACACAGACGCCGACAAGCACAATTAGATCAATTTGAACAAAGGCAAACAGATTTAACAATAAACCAATAAACTAATAAACTAAAGGAAATACTAAAACAGCAAACCAATCCAAGTATTGAGATTAACAAGAAGTACAAGATAGAATTGATTGCAAATACATTAAAAGTCAGCAAATTATTGACCCAAAAGGACACGGTACAACCAACAATTAACAAATCAAATCAGATATATGGAAAGGATGAGCGAGAATCACACATAGACCCAGACTTGAAACAGAACAAGAGAAATCAGAGGGAAGCAAATCAAAACCACCAAAAGCCAAATCCAACCCACAACGGCACAACCCAAAACAACAAAGACCACCATCCAGATCAGATCCACTTGAGAGAGATCCATGAAGGATCTTTTTGTGGTTCTTAAGGGGGCAACTAGATGAAAAAAAACAACCATTGAGATGAATTGGTGGAATAAAGTTTTGCTTTGATCTGGTTTAGATTGGGGTGAAAGTAAAGCTCAGATTGATCTGCCTTAGATTGGGATTTGAATGTTCTTGGGGAGATAGAAAATTGAGGGGGAAAAAAAGTAATAACAAGACCAAAATAATTTATTTATTTAAAAAAATATATTTATTTAGGTATTATACACACCAAGGCGTATAAAAAAACGTTAAATTATAGTCAATGCGTATTTAACTCGCCAAAAGTTAACACGTGGCAACTTCCAGCCAAAAATTGACCAGATCTACTAAAAGGGAACTAAATTGTTATTTTTAAATACATAGAGGTATTGATTGACGATTTTTAAACTTTTGAGTATCAAATTGATTTCCGTCCAAACTTGGGGGGACAGTTTTGTCTTTAGCCCATGTGCTTTTTATTCGCACATATCATGACAAGCTCAAAATTATGATATGCAACAAAGGAATAAGTATAGATTGCCAATTACAAATTAAGCAAACATGTACCAATACTTGGAGGCTACCAGCAATGAATTAACTATACATTTCTCTGGTAAGGGATAAATGAGTAAGAACTCTGAAACTTGGTAAAAACAAAACTTAAAAGCAACTTATTCAATTAAAAGGAATTACAAATGAACACATCTAAATGTGCTTATTAAAGAAACATGTTCAATCAAAAATGCTTACAAATAAACACATCTAAATGTGCTTTTTATTCGCACATATCATGACAACCTCAAAATTAACTTCACACGTATCTCCAATCCCCAAAAATGTTCCACTTAATTTCAACCACAAAAAGTAAAGGAAAAAATACTCACTGCACACAGTACATTAAAAACGCAACTACAACTTAAAACTTTGCTTACCCACCAACTTCAAATGATAAACAACAAAATTTACTTATCAACACAAACAAAAAAACAGAACTTTAATAAAATTAATAAGTTTCAACGAAGATACCTGAACGGATACCCTCTTCTCATTGTACACAGCTTCACCAGGAACCATGTTCTTAGTACAAAGAGAATCTTCTTTTCCCTTAGCAATAAACACACCTTCGTGTCTATGAGGCTCAACCACGACTTTGCAACCACCTTTCATTCCACCGCCTCTCCCACCGCGGCCAACACCTCGTCCGCCTCTCGCCCTTCCTCTATCGCTGGTTCCTCTTCCACAAAACCTCCGCCTCCTCGGCCCCTACCTCCAAATCCTCCACCATCGTTACGGCCGCCACGGAAGCCGCCGGAACAACTGCGTAGATTTGATGACGAGTATTTCGATAGCTTTACAGGGGGTCTCATTGGAGAAGGTAAGAGGTAAGGAGACGACCAGTTCGATAGGGGCGAGAGAGACTAGGGTTTAGGGTCCAATTTCTATTTCTATTTTGATTTATTATAAACATATTTGTTGGGATAAATATTTGTTTAGTAACTGTATTTTAAGCCAACTTATAAGAAAGTCACTAAACTATTTTTTCTTACACTCAATTTACTGAACTTTAATTTTCTTACAAATCGTTACAAAAACCGTTAAGTCCTTTGATTTTTAACGGAATTTGACACATAGGAGAGAGAAAGCTGACATGAAATTTTTATGCATGAGTTTCAACACTTATGTGAAAATGAACAATTTTTATGAAGAAGATGAAAAAAAATCATTTAAAATAAAATATAAATAAACTAGTCTGTTGGAGAATGGTATAGGTCGGTTCAGGAATGGACTGGTCCGTTAACGGACCCGCTCTCAAATTATTAAAAGATCCGGACCATCCAAAAAATGGGATAAATCTGACCCTTCAAAATACTATCTATCTATCTATCTATCTAATACAAAACATGAAGGTGACTTACTTCTTCTTCAGTCATTTGCTTCTTCCTCATTCCCTCTGTCAATCTAACTACCAAACTTTATCATACTCTCCTCCCTAACCCATTCTACCCAGTCCCTTTACCATCTCAATAAAACCCCCATAGATTTGAGCCCTCCGTCATTGGCCCGTCTGTCCGCCCACAACTCCTCCTGCCATTACCACCTCGCGCTTCAAACTTTCGGAAGGTTGGGAGGTCGAAGAGGTGCCCCACATCTCGGGTCAACAACGTCAATCCCGTGAGTTTATGTGCTTAATTTATCAAACTAATTTCCCTCTTTCCTCTTTCGTTCTAGGGCTTTTTCTCTATACTTTTTCCGTTCTTCACTCTTCTGGTAATTGTTCTATCTTTATTTCTCAATTAATTTTTCACTTTTACTATATGTGATTTATGTATATACACTCACTCATATGTGTATGTATATTGTATGCTTGAATAGTTTAGTATTTAACAATGATTACGGCATTATTGTTTCAGAAAGACTCAACTCCTGTTTGTTCATTTTCTCGATTCCATTTTTTATTGTTGATGATCATTTTCTCCCAAAGAGAATGGGAGTCCGACCTCTCTATTTTACCATATAATCTCATCTCATCCGAAATTTCTATTTTACTTTCTAAACTAAACCCCTGACTTTTCCCAAGTTTAATCTCTTAAGCGTCACTTATTTTGAAAGGTGTCAATTTATTCATGGATTCGACACATTTGACATGAAATGTTTGGTGCTTTAGCAATAAAGTATAACTATTTTTTATATATATAAAAAATTGAAAATGATAGTATATCTAGAATGATAGACTCACCAACATAGATTGGCTTAAATATTGATCTGGATGTCTTATCACATACATTGCGTGAGTCAGTGACATACATTTGGTTTCAAAATTTTATCAATTTTTATATTCTCTTACTCGATTGTCAAAAGAAGAGAAAGATAATGAGGTGGATGATAACATGGAAATCTGTAGAATATAATCCTGTAAGTGACTGGAATTTAATTCTCGAGTTTCATCAGAATTTAGAATTATGTAAAGTTACACGACAAAACAGAGCATACCATAGCATTTACTAGCATTTGTGTTAGTTACAACAAATATTATTATTAGGTTTTTAGCAGATATGTAACCTTATGGAAAATAAGTTTTCTATTCTGCTTTCTACATGTGGTAAATACTTGGTGTTATGTACTATATTTTTTAGGGCATGTTATAAGTGGTTTTTGGCATGCTTTAATTTACAACAGAATGAAACTTGGAATTATAATATACCAAGCGGAGTCGATCACTCATATGTACTTGCTTATGTCATGTAATTTGTTTACTGATTAGTTTTTGTGTAGTTTTTTAGTACATTTTGAGCTGTTTTGGATTTTGCTTTATTGGATTTGTTGGGGGTTTTTTATGGATTTTGGATTACAGTACTGTTTGGTTGAATTTTGAATCATTTGTTTCTGATAGAATGGGAATTGATTACAGTAAGTTGTTTCTGATAGAATGGGAATTGATTATAGTAAGTTTTTTCTGATAAAAGGTAATCACATGAACATTGAAACTAATTTATCAGCAAACATAAATCAAAGAAAATTAAAAGAAACCATTACAATATAGATAGAAATCAAGCAAAATAACATACAAATCAAGTAAAGTATACAATAAGAAGTGATGGTAACCCAAAATCCATATATAACTTAGAGAGAAAGAGAGAAAGGATTGTACCAGCGCCTTGAGCACCAGCTCCTCGAACAATGGTGAGACCCACCAGAAGAGGATTATATACAGCAGCATAGACTCCAAAAACATAATCTTGAAATGAATCCTCTGTTCCATTGAGATACTCATCATACTCATAACCATTGCTTAATCACAAATACCCAATAACAATTACACCGCAAAAACACAAAATGTTCCTCATTTATTATCTCTAATCCCACCTCTTTAATACCCAAAAATCAAATCTTTATATGTATGTGTGCGTATATGTATACATAGAGAGATGTGAATCTGGGTACTATTTTTCTCCTGATATATACGTTTCGAATCTTTATAAAATAGAGCGGGAAAAAGGCTAGAGTTACGGGTGACAGTGGCGATTTGTGACACAGATGCTTCACCACCGTTGGAAATCAAGAAAATGTGGAGCTATTAAGGAAAATAAAAGGACGGATTTGTATTTTAAAGTGTAGCTACATGGGATGGGATGGAGATATTAAGGAAAATGAAAGGACTTCATCTGATATTAAGTTATCACAATAGTTTTACATCTACCTATACAAAACACAATTGATTTTGAAAACAAAAATTTCCGAACGCAATATACCTCCTTCGATTTCCCTCTTTCCTTTTAGTTCTTCAATTTCTCCAATTCCCCTCTCATTTTAGTTCTCCAACCCTTCTCCCTCCCTCGATTTCTTCAATATACCTCCTAAGAAGTAAAGGGCTTCGGGTTTGGTTTGGGTTTTCCCGTCACACCATCATCATCTCTCTCTATATATCTCTCTCAAATTGTTGAAGCTTACAGATCGGACTTCTAGGATATCCGTATCATCCTCTTCCCCTCCGGTAAGCACCTTTCCACCCCTTATTTCTAAGCATTTAGGGTTTCAGAATCAATTTATAATTGTTTTCATAATAAAACTCAATTTATTGCTTGGATTCTAAGCGTTTAATAGGTACGGTCGTCTTAATTTCTCCCTTACCGTGAAATATGGTCAGTCACTACTGCTGTTTCTATATTTGTTTAATTTGATTTCTGAATATTTTGGGATCTAAATCAACCCATTTTTTTCTTAGCTTTAATAAACTTTCATGTATTCAAAGTTTCACTGCATTTCAT
This sequence comes from Panax ginseng, assembly GCA_020205605.1. Taxonomy (NCBI): domain Eukaryota; kingdom Viridiplantae; phylum Streptophyta; class Magnoliopsida; order Apiales; family Araliaceae; genus Panax; species Panax ginseng. Next base: position 142,900,642 of record CM035129.1, on the reverse strand, counting down.
GTAATTTTTTTAATTGTTTATTGATTCAAGTATGATATTTGTTTTTTTCTCACTATCAAGTTTTATAATTACATTCTTTTTCTTTCATAATTTGCATGCTGATTATGACCCAAGTTTTCTTTCAGATAAATCTGTGCTTTCAATGACAATTTTGCAGGAGTGGATCTTTGATAAATTATCTCAGTAGTGGGTTTGTCTTGATTATTGTAAGTTGCATAATTTGTATGTTTATTTATCTCTTTTCACACGCACAAACACACATATGTATTATTTATCAAACATATGTATTGTATATTTGCTATGTCAATAAGGAAAACTGCAAGTTGCACTAGGGTATATTTGCATATCTATTATTACATAATTATAATGTAATTGTAGAAGATACTATTTCTTGCATACTTCTAGATTAGTACCTTTGGAATTAATCAAACCCCATGATAATCACCAGTAACATATTTCTTATTTGGCATAAACCAAATACGGAGCCAACCCTTCATTATTAGTCGATGTGGCTCAATTTTATTGGTTTGAGTCAAAAGATTGTTGAAGAATTGAAAAGATTGAACATTTTTAGTGGGATTAAGAAAGAGGGAAAAAGAAGTTATAAATTAAATAACACATGGTTCCCAAGAACTTATCCGTATAAGAAAAATGAAAGGGAAAAGAAAAGAAAAACTTTGTTAATAAAGAAAAATATGCATTAATTATTTGGTAGCAATTGTTATCGGGGCAGATGCCCTCTGGAGTCTCACTTATCCAAATTATGTTGTTTCCTTTACTGTCTTTTTGGGAGAGTTTAGTTTGAGGACTCCTTGAGATTAGAGGGGTAAATTCGGATGTATAGGAATTTCGGGTTTATTTACTTTGCAGTTGTTTTTCTTTTTGGATTCACATGCTATTTGTGTACTTGGAATGGCACCCCCTTCTGCGTCGTTCTGAATAATATTGTTTTACTTATCTAACAAATTTTTTTACCATATTCAGCTAAAAATTTAATTTTCTCTGCTCACAGAGCATCCTTTGCTCTTAAATTCTAAAAAGGCTTCAAATGTCCCTCTTGAAGATGTTGTCAAGTCAAGACTCAAGCAGTTTTCAGTAATGAATAGGTTCAAGAGAAAGGCCCTAAGGGTAGGTGGATTACTGTATCGTTTTAAGTAAGGAGTTATCAATTTCCCACCTTATTGCCATAGGTAAATCTCATTATTTTCTTTTTTATTATTATTATTATTATTATTATTATTATTATTATTATTATTATTATTATTATATAAACTAACTTTTTTCTTGGGTTTCTGTTATTAATTGAATTGGTCATATATTTTGTTTCGTTACATGATTTCAACTTAGTTTTCCCCAATTTTTTCTTCTTTCTAATGTTTGTTGTTTGTAAGGTGATTAATTTATTATTTTCTTTTTCCAATAAGTCTAATTATATATGTCCACAGTTATCAACCTAAAATCATTACATTTCATGTAATTTTGGTTCACTTTGTAGCTTTTGTGGATGCTTATATTCTATCATGTTTACTGATTTTGGTTTCCTGTTTATCTTTTGATATGGTCTTTAGTTTTATGCACTTGCTCTATCATCTTTATAATATGTAGCTTATTCTTGAATTTATTAGGTGTTGGTTCAACTATTTATTAGGGAACTCATTCGTATTGAGGGGTGCTTTCCAGTTCTGCGCAACTTGTAAGTCAATGAAATTTGAACTACTTCAAATGATATTCACTTTGCCCATATAGTTATTTATGGTTCGCCTTCAACTCAAATGTGCAGGTATCTAAATAATAATTATCTTACGGGAGGAATTCCTACACAACTTGCAAACTTGGCAAATTTGAAACTTTTGTAAGTTCTGCATACACATATAATGTTCTAGAATTATATTCTTAGCATATATTGATGGCAATAAAAAGTTGCACATACAATTTATTTTTTTAATTGCTAAAGTCTCCTGTAGAGTATCAAGGTACATTAAGAAGGCGTGGATTTCAAACTTGAAATTATGCACAATTCACTTGAACAAATCAGTCATTGTAAATCATGGTAACTCATAGAGGAAATGAGAAACAGTGAGAAATTTATAGAAAATTAAATTACTGTTTTTGTTTTTTGGTGAAATAATGGGGACCTTAAATGAGAAAGGTTTCTTTCCATTTCTGTTGATTTCTTTGAATTCCCTTTTGGATTTGTAGTATGGTCACAACTTTTCTTCTCTCTTCTTTGTGTTTGTTTTCTCTCTCTTTTCCTGTTTGTGGAATTCATGGCTGCTGTTGTTAGTTTTGATATTCCTCTACCAGGGTAAACCTCTTATTCTTTACGCTTTTAGCTGTTTTTGGTTTATTAATTTTTTTAAAAAACCCTTTGTGTTGTTAAGGTTTTGTTAGATTTTTGTGGGTTTCGTAGATTTTTGAAGCAAACCCCATTATGCTTTAGCTTTTTTATAGATTTTTGAAGCAAACTCATTATGTTTTGGCTTTAAGCTTTTGTTGGTTTTATAGATTTTTTAAACAAGCCCCTTTATGTTTTTAAGCTTTTGTTAGCTTTTGTGGGTTTGTAGATTTTTGTACAACAATGTGTAATAATGTGTATACACGACTCTATTATGAGTTTGCAATTACTGTATATGGGTCTCTTAATTTTGCTAATCATATGGATTCACAACGTACCTGAAGAAAATGAACGTTCATAGTATTTTTTGTGACATTCTGAGTTTTAAGCTGATGTGTTTTTGGTTTTCCGAGAGACATATGTTTATTTTCTTAAGTCTTCTGTTTTTATTTCCTGTTTCTTAAAAAATTTAATTAGTAGTCAATGAGGCTAATGGTTTTGTTTTGTCTAGACTTTGCACAATGGTGCAAACTGTAGATTTCTTTAGCATTTTCTATTTGTGTTTATTGTTATTGTGGTTCTTTGAATGGAAATTTTACTTTACTTTACAGTTTATAAATCACATGGCTTGATTGGGGATGTCTGAATCTAACAAATTATAAAAGTTTCACATTAGATATCTATAATATAAAACACAACCAAATACGAATCTATTCCCACTTTAAAATTTGACAAACCACAATAACAGCTCAGATTTCTTCCCAATTCATCTAACTTAATCTAAGGGTCAAAATTAATTTCACATAAAAAATAAAAACAAAAAAATACCGCCCAAATCAAAAGCCCCTACACTCTGCCCAAGTCCCGCTTACTTCCGTTGTACTCTCCTCCAAAATTAAACCCTCTGCTTTGTATATCCTTCCAAAAACTATTCCTTCCCCTCTTTGTCTGTATGCCCTTTCGAAGAAGGAGTAGAAGAAGCTCAACAACTTCATTGATTCATGAACTCTCTCCTCGCCCAAAATGGTAAAGCCCCTCAAAACCCAATTTCTCTTTCATCTCAACCCAATTTTCTGTTGTGATTCACTTAATAGTATGTTCCCCGTGTAATATATCCATGGAATCGATATCGCTTAACCAAATCATCGTGCATCTCTGGATTCCTTTTACTATTACAGCAATACTATTATAAACACTGAAGATTGGCAACAACTTCCTTCAAGTGTGCGTTTGACACTCAGATAGAGAGAAGAGAGTAAGAAGCTCTCACATTTAATCTTTTTCACCCGGCTGCAGTTGTGACCTCTCACTCACTCACATAAGTACAACAATAAGTGATTATTCATTAGGATGGGGAACACTGTTATAGCTAAAGATATTGATCAGGTATGTTCTGATTATTATTATATCTTCAATTTGCGCTTCGTTATTACCTGAAAGGCCAAAAAAGTACAATCTTTCATTAATTCTGATTTGAATTGGTGGCTTGGTTATTGAGCTGCTTATAGTTTAAGAAATATCTTTTATGCTTAATTGCTAGAACCACATACTTTATTATGCTCATTTTTAATTGGAAAGCAGAGGTAAACTACGTAAAAGAGTATAAATCCTCCAAAATTCCAAAAATTTTAATTGGAAAGTGCACCATTTCCAAAATTCTGTACATGTAAAGAAAATTACCAATTTTAAAAGTAATTTAGATTTCAAATTTTGACGTAAAATTACATGTATCTACTATAAATGATAAATAAATAGGTGTTGCCTTCAAGTCTCAATTCACATATAAAGGGCATGATTTGAAAGCAAGAAATGCCTCTCAATTCACGTGAAATATTGATTTAAAGGAATTTGTTACGGTAGAAAGTATTTTACCATATAAAGTATCTCAAGTTTTCAGTTTTTGTGTTTTCCTTAATTAACTGAATTTGCAATGATGACCTTTCCAAAGTACACATGTTTTATAAAAGGACAAAAATTGTTTTATGAAAGGCAATTACTGACAGGTTGGGCCACCCAACTTGAAAATGCAAGGTTTTGTGACTGTTAACTCAATCAACCCAAATGTGTGACTTTATTCATGGAGTTACTGGATTAAGAAGCAAGCTTACCTTCCAACCAACCCAGATTTGAAAACCTTAGAGCGTTAGTTTAAAACTATAATGCTTAGCCCCCAAGTGTGTGTATCAAACGTGTGTATATCAACACTTATACAACCAAACATCAAACATCACTGAAGAGTGCTGATATATGATGTGACGCCCCCAAAATAGGTATACATCACCTATTCTGAGTCGCCAAATACATGGTACAGAATACAAATACAATCTTAAATATACAATAAGAGAGCTGTGAGTTTTAATACAAATATTATCTTCTAGACAATATCCACTCTCAGAATAAGTCTTCATTACATTTATTAACACACTATTTAACAAAATAGTGAGGACTAGTAATACTTATCATCCGGACCGTCACTCCGGTTCCCCGACTAGTCATTGCCACGTTCTCATTTCACGAAGAGAACGGTGAAAGAAAGAAAGGGTGAGCTCAACTAGCCCGGTAAAAATATTATGACTAAGATAATGCAGAATAAATTATCATTAGTCTTAAACAAAGGTTAAACCGATAAAATACAATAGACATCAAGTTTAAGCTGCTAATGATGAACATGCAATCCATTAAAAGAGTTAAATAGAGAATAAAATCTATTATCTTTTATGATTTAAAAGGTTTTTCATCACTTTTATCGCTGGGACTCAGCTTAATAAATAATTCACCTCATCCCTGCACTATGGCCAAGGATATTCATAAGTATCACAACCACAAATTATCCATGCACTACGGGCCAAGGATATTCGTGTATTCATCAATGGTCATGATCATGCCAACAACTGTCCATCAATGCACTACGGGTCAATGAGGACTTTTACCACATCATTTGTAACATTACGGTCATGATTACACCGAATAATCCCTGGTCATAATCATACCAAGTCCATCTATGCATTACAGGCCACAGATGACTTTTAACAAAATATAAACATGAGGATTATGACAATGATATAAGAATTCAATAAAACAAGTTCAAGAATTAATTTATCCAGGAACTAATAACGTCCAAATTGTCAACATGATACTTCTTTGTAGAGTAAAATTTAAGAATATTCAGAAGAATATTTCCATGAAAAAATACTGGATGAAGCGCAAATATCAAGGATATTCCACTAATTTCATGGAGTATAGAAGTCAAAACTTTAACCAACTGAGTATAATAAAGAATGAAATAACAAAAGAAATCACCATGCATGCGGACTTGCAGATGGACAAAGTTATTCCAACGTAATAATAAATAACGGAACGAAGTCGACGTAATACTTATGACCGACAAGATATTCCAATGTAATAATAAAGAATGGAATAACAACAGAAATCACCATGCATGCGGATTTGATAGTAGATAAAGTTATTCCAATGTAATAATAAATAATGTAACTGTGTCGTTTGAATCTTTTCCGTAGTCATACGTACTAACTCCGGTCCCAACAACGTTGCTTCACCCACCTCATCCCAGCATACTGGAGAACGACACTTTCTTTCATACAACGTTTCGAATGGAGCCATGCCAATGCTTGCTTGATAATTGTTATTGTAGGAAAACTCTACCAATGGTAAGAACTTGTCCCAACTTCCCTTGAAGTCAAGAACACGAAGTCTTAATAAATCTTCAAGAATTTGAATAGTCCTCTCTGATTGTCCGTTCGTTTGAGGATGATATGCCGAACTAAATTGTAAATCCGTGCCCATAGCTTTTTGCAAACTAACCCAAAATCGTGAAGTGAATCTTGGGTCTCGATCAGAAACTATGGATACTTTGGCATACCATGCAATCTTACAACCTCGTTTATGCATACATACGAAGCAAGACGTTTCAGTGTATAAGTTTCTCGTATAGGTAAGAAATGAGCAGACTTGGTCAATCTATCAATAATGACCCAAATTGCATCTATACCCTGAGAAACCTTGGGAAGACCAGTAACGAAATCCATAGTAATGTGCTCCCACTTCCATTCTGGAATTTCAAGTGGTTGCAATGGACCTTTTGGTACTTTATGCTTCGCCTTGACTCGTTGACAAGTTAAACACCTTGAGATAAACAGCGCTATCTCCCTCTTCATATTGCCTGTGACGCCCCCAAAATAGGTCCAATCTATCCAACCTATTCTAAGTCGCCAAATACATGGTACAGAAAATAACTATAACTTTATTACTACAATTTTCGTGCAAAATACAACAACACATATACTATGAGTTTTAATACCAACTGTGACTCATGTCCTAACTATGGACTGAATAGCAACTCTCCAGGTATCTAAATACTCACAAAAATACACTCGACAATATAGAGAAAGAAAATTTATTTCTGGTGTGATTTTCAATTCTAACATAAGCACCTATTTTATAGGAAAATGCTAGAACGCCATAGGAGACTAAATAATAAAATAATATTATTATTATTATTATTCAAATTCCTACGCAAGCCACCTTTGAAAAAAAACTCCAGCCACCACAGTGGGGCCCACCCCAAATTCAGCACATGTATTCAACACCAACCAAAAGTGGGTCCCACCCAATTTTAATAAAAATTATTTTATTTTCTAAAACTTCAGTAATTCATAGAAAATAGCCCGTTTATCAGAAAAATACGAATTTTATGTCCATTTCACACAAAATCGAATTCTCTACAACTTTGTAGCTTTAAGTTTTTTCGAATTCTAGACAAAAAATATCTGAAATCCACAAACAGATGATTTTTAACACCTTTTCAACACCTTGTAAAATTCATAACAAATCATGCGTTAATTCTCAACTGTTCAAAATTTGTGGACATATACTCAACTTATATATGTATAACATATCCGAAAATCACAACGATCCAACGGTCGGATTAAAATTATAACTCACGCAATAAAGCTTTAAGAACACCGATTTTAGTTTTTAATACCTCCAATCCGACAAAATACTGATAAAACACCTCAACATTAATTTCATCATTTATAACCACATAAATAAATCCATCATTTATATCCACATCAAATAAATATTTTCTTATCATATAAATTAATAATTAATTATTCACAAATAATATTACAGAATCACAATAATGACAACCAGGCAGTTCTCAGGAAAGAGGGGGCTTTCCGATAAGAATTTCTCCTTACTGGCGCGCAATTAGGTGACCAAACCTCTCATTGACAGAACTTTTTAGACATTGCCAATAATGCTATCAATTAATATTATCCAAATAATATAAATTATTGATCTGATAATGGGAAATACTGTGCAGTGACAATTATTGAAACAACAATAATATAAAATATCAACGCAACAATTATTGAATCAATAAAATAAAATATTGAATAGTAATTACTGTAACAATTATTGAGTACTGCCTTCTTACGTAAGAATCAATAATTCAAAAATATTGTGCAATACCTGGTGCTATCTTGTTAACCACGCCAGACATCAGTATTTTAACCACGGGTATTCCAACGGTGTTTACTACAGAATAACTATGTCGTTATTTATAAAAACTCAAACTTATCATTTTCTTCTTTCGACAGTTATTCTGTTATGGGGCCCACAAATAACTGCGCCGTCGTACGAATATTCCACGACCAAACGAATATTCCTCGACAGAAATGAGTATTTTATAACCACTTGCGTATTTTGAAAATTTTACATATATCACCCTTAACTTTAAACTTTTATCAATTTAACCATTTGCTGAATAATAATTATAAGAAAAATTGAATACTTTTATTTCATAAAATCCGGGGTCATACAATCTCCCCTCCTTATGAAATTTTGTCTCCGAAATTTACGTACCTGGTATTTCAAAGAGTTGAGAATACCTTGCTTTCATTTTAGATTCTATCTCCCAGATCAGCTCTTCTGTATCATGATTTCTCCATTGCTCATTTCCTGTATTTCAGATATCATTCTAGAATACAGCTTCAAAACAAAGGTTAATTGACATATCACAATTTGTCAACTTAAGTAAGAAAATTCAGCTTAGGTAGGACACACACTAGCGAAGGATATTACTCGTCTCTCCCTTCCTAGTTCTAATCCCGGATCTCCGCCAGAGATCATATCCCTAAGATCTGATACCAACTGTGATGCCCCCAAAATAGGTCCAATCCATCCAACCTATTCTAAGTCACCAAATACATGGTATAGAAAATAACTACAACTTTATTACTACAATTTTCGTGCAAAATACAACAACACATATACTGTGAGTTTTAATACCAACTGTGACTCATGTCCCAACTATGGACAGCACCTCACAGTGATACCTTACATAAAGGTACAATCTAGATCTGTTTTAGAAATTAAAATCTTTGGGAAGTGCTCAAGGAAACCTTCGTACATAGGAGGCCATGAATCTAAGTTATGATAGATATCATATGTCCAGAGAATTATCCTTGGTTGATCCAATAGACCCCAAAAAAAAATGAGAAGATTACTATCATGTTCCTTCCAATGGTGAGTCTTCTCTTAACATATAACTATCTCCACCGTCTGCGATTGAACATTATGTTTCAACCCAACTCCAAGATCATATAGGTAGTGCTCGTAGATATACTCAGCAAGTGGATGTGCACAACCCTTTCTTGGTTAGTGTTGTTGTTTGCATGAGGATTGTCGCCTTCCTGATGCACATTGTCCTGGTTATTGATCTGTAGAGACTCAATGGTCTCCTGTGCTCCATTGATGTTCTCAACATTCTCGGATGCCATATTCAAATACTGCCACAAAACAAGGGTTAATTAACATATCACATATTATCCCTATACTCTGACCGACCAATTAAATACCAAATAAACTTAGGTAGGTCATACTAGCGAAGGAATTCTCCGTCTCTCCCCTCCTAATTCTTGTCTCACATCTTAGCCAGGGATCATATCCCTAAGCTTTGATACCAACTGTGACGCCCCCAAAATAGGTGTACATCACATATTCTGAGTCGCCAAATACATGGTACAGAATACAAATACAATCTTAAATATACAACAAGAGAGCTGTGAGTTTTAATACAAACATTGTCTTCTAGACAATATCCACTCTCAGAATAAGTCTTCATTACATTTATTAACACACTATTTAACAAAATAGTGAGGACTACTAATACTATGATCTGGATCGTCACTCCGTTCCCCGACTAGTCCCGGCTACGTTCTCATTTCCTGAAGAGAACAGTAAAAGAAAGGGTGAGCTCAACTAGCCCAGTAAAAAATATTATGACTGCAATTAGTCTTCAACAGTGTTAAACTGATAAAATACAATAGACATCAAGTTTAACTACAGCGGAACATGCAATCCATTAAAAGAGTCAAGTAGAGAATAAAATCTACTATCTTTTATGATTTAAAGGTTTTTCATCACTTTTATCATTTGGGACTCAAATTTTAATAAATAATCCACCTCATCCCTGTACAACGGCCAAGGATATTCATAAGTATCACAACCACAAATTATCCATGCACTACGGGCCAAGGATATTCGTGTATTCATCAATGGTCATTATCATGCCAACAACTGTGCATCAATGCACTACGGGCCAATGAGGACTTTTACCACATCATTTGTAACATTTACCATGATTACAATCAATAATTCTCGGTCATAATCATACCAAGCCCATCTATGCACCTACAGCCACATATGACTTTCAACAAAATATAAACATGAGGATGACGACAATGATATAAGAATTCAATAAAACAAGTTCAAGAATTAGTTTATCCAGAACTAATAACGCCCAAATTGTCAACATGATACTTCTTTGTAGAGTAAAATTTAAGAATGCTCGGAAGAATATTTTCATGAAAAAGATCTTGGATGAAGCGCAAATATCAAGGATATTCCACTAATTTCATGGAGTATAGAAGTCAAAACTTTAACCAATCTGAGTATAAAGAATGGAATAACAATGAAACCACCATGCATGCGGTGATTGCGCATGACAAGTTATTCCAACAAAATAATAAATAATGAATCCGTGTCAAAGTAATGTCGCATTGTGAGGATATTCCAATAGAATAATAAAGAATAGAATAACAAAAGAAATCACCATGCATGCGGTACTTCGCAGACAGACAAGTTATTCCAATGTAATAATAAATAACGGAATCAGTCCCGGCGTAAAACGCATGCAGTGCGAGGATATTCTAATGTAATAATAAAGGCGGAACCAGTCCCGGTAGAAACGCATGCATGCAGGATATTCCAATGTAATAATAAAAATGGAATAATAATAAAATTTCACCATGTATGTGGTACTTCGCATAAACAGGTTATTCTAGCAAAATAATAAATAATGGAATAACAGAAGAATTTCACCAAGTATAGGGTAGACCGCGTATACAGGTTATTCCAACAGAATAATAAAGAATGGATAACAGAAGTTCTCTTCATGAATATGAAAAAAAATAATACCCCTTACCTTATAAAGAAGAATACTCCGACGGTAGGGCGGGGATATACTTGAAGAAACTCACTTACTACGCCAAAGCTTTCTTAAACGCTAAAGAAATACGCCAAGATAGAAGAATAATTCAATCTACAGTTTCTCTCTCTAGAGTTTCAGTGAATTCGTAAGAAATAATGAAGGAATGAGCTTCTATTTATAGAAGAATGGACTGAATAGTAACCAATTCATGAATGGTCCAGATCGATTTACTTTAAACGGATGATCCAGATTGGTTTACAATAAAATATAATATATTCTATTTATAATCTAATAAAACGAATAACTTTTAAAAAGATTTTACTATGCAAACACTATGCAGAGCACTATGCAAATACTATGCACAATTAAATATAATATATTCTAATTATTGTCTAATAAAGCAGAGATAACTTTATAAAAGTATTACATTTTTTATATAAAAGATTTTACTTATTAGCTTTAATAAAACGTAATAACTTTATTAAAGTATTACATTTTTATATAAAAAGATTTTTCGTTTTATTACATTAATAATACTAATAAAACAAAACTTCATCATCATTATTATTATTCACACATTATTAATCGACCGTGTCGTTCCCGAGAAAGAGAGGGCTTTCCAATAAGGATTTCTCCTATTTGGCGCCAATTAGATGACCAAACCTCTCATTGGCGTAGAACTTCTAGACATCGTTAATAATGCAAATAATAATATTATTAACTCATCATCTCAATTATTGATTTAATAATATATAAAATAAACAATAATTGAATAAAACCGAATGACTTATCACGTAAGCATCAATAATCAATACCAAGTGTGCTTCTTATGCAACCACGCCGTATTTCACATTTTTAACACTAGGTGTTTCAACAGTTAACGGTAAAACTTCCGCCGTTATTTTCATAAAATATTTTTTTGTCATTTTCTTAATCCGACAATAATTCCGTTGTGGGGTCCACCAATGATTGTGCCGTCGTACGAATATTTCCTGTTAAAACGAATATTTTCCGACCAATCGAATATTATATAAAAATTTGCGTACTTTGCAAAATTTATAAATATTACCCCCACAACTATAACATTATATCAAATTCATTCAAAAATGATAATTATAGAAAATTCGTCTTTATTCATAAAAGTTGGAGTCTTACATATGAAGTGATGGTTGCACACTCTTAAAGTGTTAAACGGGTATTCATTATATAACCCGTATTTGTTAAGGTGTGCAACTGAATAGTGATTCTACCAATAACTACTTGATAAATGCAAGTCTAGCAGGGATTTACTCTGTTCCCAGCTGCCTTTTGTTCTCGATTAAGTGATCTCCTAATATGTTATGTGTATATAAATACAATGTGTATATAAACATCATGCATTTTCATATTAATTAAAATTATAACATAGATATATTGGGGATGTAAAAACATTTAAACCATATAGTTTATCGTGTTTAAAACCCACACAACAACAAAAAAACATATCTTTTAAGAAAAAAAAAAAGGTAGAAGAAACTCAATATTGCTTTGTGGTAGAAATTCATCTAACCACCTTATAAATTTTTTTAACCTGGGAAATAGGAAATGCAGAAATGTTTTTACGAGGAGACAAGAAATAGGTTCTCCCTCTTCAAAGAAATACAAGAAAACATTACCCAAATATTACAAACCTCTTTATTACAAAAAATTGCTAAACAATTTAAATGCTTATTATATCTTCTGTTTGGATGATGAGAATCTGTAGTGAAGATTCAAAACAAGAGTTAGATATGATGGAAGATGTTTTTATATATAATAAAGTTAGATCTATTTGGTTCATGATATATAATTGTACATAAGATGTTTTTATACAATATAAATATTTGTAGTATATGATTTGATCTTTTTTGATTAGTTAGCATCATGTTAACGTGTGTTACTTATGAACTGATTTGTTGTACCAACTTCATAACCATATTTTACTAACTGATTTTTTGTACCAACTTCATAACCATATTTTCCTTTATATAACTTCCTGAACCACCACATGGTGTCCTTGCACCCACTTCAATATCTTTTATAATCAAATTTAGAAGAGCAAATGTATCTCAACCAACAACCTTGAATCTCAAGTAGTAAACAAAGACTGAATTTTCAAGAAGAAATACTCCAATAAGTGAAAGATATGAAAGTAGAATATTAAAAAATAACCCAAGAATTATAGCAAATTATGCTATAAACTTTAAAATGCAAATGTGTTTTAAAATTTAAAAGTGAATCCAAACATTAATTGCACCCATCCCAACCAGCTAACCTTCATTCTCTGGGGGCTAAAGTGATCTTAAATAAAGTGGATTAGCATAAATGTATTGGCTGAATTTCCTAACTCCATTTACACTCATTGATCTTTAAAAAAAGCTAGGAAGGATATAAAAACTTAACAAATGCATGTACTTTTTAAAGTACATAACACAATATGTATTATGTAATTGATGTTCATTATCCATTACTGTGTAGGTACAACCGTTTCAACTGCACAATCATCGATCAATGGATGATGTTGTTATATTTGGTAGTGTAAGTTTATCATCAGATTAACTTTCTCTAAATATATCTTATTGATTTTTTAATAACTTATTTATTTTAATTTATTTTCATTAATGTCGTGATAGATGGATGACCACCTAGAAAACACCATATGATAATAAGTTCTTACTCATCATTTTCTTACTTTTTATCTTATCTTTTTACCAGCTTATTTACTATTCAACGTTCTTTTGTCTACAGGTTCGAAGACTTCGTCATAATAATGTAGGAGTGGTAATTTGCAATGAGTATGAACTAAATTGTCTCTGTTTACGTGAGGTATTGTATACTCACACCTATTTCTCATTCATTTTTTCCTTCTTTTTTTTTGCTTTTAAGTAGCGTTTTCTTACACAGAAGGAGAAAAAAAAGTCTGATGCTTTAGCGAATGCCAAATTTAAGGGGAAACAAAAATCAACTTCTTCTACCCAAGGAATAAAAAATAAAGATTGCCAACATGTATCATTTTTAATCGTATTCTTTTCTCTCTGTTTTTACAATGGATTTGGATGTTATTGAATTTAAAAAATTTCAAGTTTTGTTTTATGTAGATCGTTTGATTTGTCAACATGTTTTTGGTTTGACTCATTTAATATTACTTATTTTTTTATTGTGCTTACCCAGAAGGAAAAAGAAAAGTTTGATGCTTTGGCGAATGCTAAATTTAAGGGAAAACAAAAATCAACCTCATCTACCCAAGGAACAAAAAATACAGATTGCAAACTGGTATCACTTTTAATCCTATTATTTTTTCTTTATTTTTACAATGGATTTGGATGTTATTAAATTTAAAAAAAAAATTAAGTTTTGTGTTATTCTGTTGCTTTGTAGCCTTTAAGCTTTTGTTATGACATATAATTTGAATCTTTTGTTGGGTCTAATTTTTTTAAACTTTAACTTTGTTTGAACATTCCATAATTTGAAACCCCAACCTTTCCAAGTAGTTTTGATCTTATTTATAGAATACCTTTCAAGATGTTAAATTCAATATGATATTGATCGAGCGTATTACTATAGAACAATGTGTTGGATGTAGGGCTATGGTGTTATTTTTGCCTCAAACAAAAACATTATTATAATTATAACATTGATAAATGGTTGGGTAGATAGTTCTGTTAATGTAACACTTTATTGTCATGTTACATCACGTTGTTATATATACAAAGTGCAAAACGATACGATATACGTTAAATCAATAAATACTAATTAATTTTTTATAAATATGTGGTTTAGGCACCAAACTATAATGTTGTATCAAAATCAACATTGCCGCATTGTGCAAGACTTGCTCAAAAAATGTGTTATGTTGGGAAAGGAAATGAGTGCTCCAACGTCAATTGGGACAACTTGCACGTTACGAAAGAGAGCCCCGTCCAGCCTAGATTTTTTCCTTCTTTACCACCAAGTCGTCGTCGCCGAGCATGCCTTGAACGAACACACATAATACATGCACAAACACACACACACACACACACATATAATTGTAACCAATCAAACACTCGCACCATTGTACTGCCACCAATACAGATTTATAATTTAAATCATTAAGCAAATGAACCGTTTCTTGAAATGGTACTAAGAAAACTTTATTTGATTGTAAGTCCATATCTTTTCCTAAATAAATTGATTATTTGTTACAATCTCTCTAAATTCTTACTTATATAAATCTAAATCATTCCCCCTACATAAAAATAATATGTGTGCTCATTTATTTTTTAGATAATTCAGGGTAAAGTAAAGGGTCTTATGTTTCAGATTTACAATTGTTTTATTTTGACTCACATATTTTGATAATTTTTAAATTTTAACTATTTCCAGGTATATATTGAAGGATACATGGTGTAAGCTGTAAAGTAAAGGGTCTTATGCTCAACATGTTTTTTTATCTATTTTCTGCATGTATGTATTTTTTGTGTTTCGCCTTTTATAAATTTAGCTAATTATACTTGGTTATGATGATTTTGGGTATGGAATGATGGTTTTTTTTGGTGGTTTGGATATGTATGGACGATTGTAAGTTTTGTAAACAGGTTTAGATTTTTCTGGATATCTATTTTTAAAGGAAATTTCTTGCCAAATTTCTTGAAATTAGTAATGACTAGCTTGATGTTTTGGTGGTTGGATGTGTTGATGATTGAGTATGTATTAATTTCTTCATGTATGTATTTTTTTGTTCCGTATTTTGTAAAGTTAACTAATTATACATGGTTATGATGGTTTTGGGAATGGAATGATTGTTTTTTTGGTGGTTTGGATATATATGGATGATTGTAAATTTTATAGACAGATTTATATTTATCTGGATATCTATTTTTAAAGGAAATTTTGTCGATTTTTTTTAAAATTAGTAGCAACTAGCTTGATGTGTGTATTTTGCCCGTTACGTCTTTTGTAAAGTTAACTAATTATACATGGTTATGATGATTTTTGGGTATGGAATGATAGTTTTTTTGGTGGTTTGGATATGTATTGATGATTGTAAGTTTTGTAGGCAGGTTTAAAATTTTTTAGATATCTATTTTTAAAGGAAATTCTACCGATTTTTTTTTTAAAATTAGTACTGACTAGCTCGATGTTTTGGTAGTTGGATATGTGTTGATGATTGAATATTTATTAATTGCTCAATAATAGTATGGTGAATTGTGGTTGTATGTGTTTTTAGGTAATGTAATATTTTTTGAATTTGAATTTAATTTTTTTTACGCCGTGCCTTTAGGCACAGGCATATACTAGAGATAAAATATCAAAATTAGAGATAAAATTTAATATCTAATTTTGATATTTTATCAAAAAGGAACCCTTTTCTGTTTATGCCCACTTATGATGCTTTGTACAGAAACTCCATTAAATGTATGCTCAGATTTTGTATTATTATGTCATATTAGTGGGAGTGTCAAGAGATTTGGTACATGAGCACTGTAGGATTGTAGGATGTTTGTTCTCCTTCTCATATTTCGTGAGTTTTGACCAATTAATTTCTTAGAAATAGTATTTTAGGTGACACAATAGAATTTGGTTAAATTGGAAGTGTAATTTTGTATACTATTACTTCTTTTGATTTGTTTATAAACAATTAAATAATCAGGTTAAATTGTTTTTCAATTGTCAGGATTTGTTCAAGAAAGCTATATTGCAACCCGGTCCACCGGTAGATTTTGCACTTTAGATTATTCTAGAAGCCATAAAACCTCAGTTGTTGCTCATTCATATATCTTTGTATGTGTATATACATTAGGACCATATTTTTAGAGTTTGTTTTATGTTGTGATTTTTCCTATAATTGACCCGTTTTATCAATTTCTATGCTTCTTGGTTATGATGATTTTGGGTATGGAATGATGGTTTTTTTTGGTGGTTTGGATATGTATGGACGATTGTAAGTTTTGTAAACAGGTTTAGATTTTTCTGGATATCTATTTTTGAAGGAAATTATGCCGAAATTTCTTGAAATTAGTAGCGACTAGCTTGATGTTTTGGTGGTTGGATGTGTTGATGATTGAGTATGCATTAATTTCTTCATGTATGTATTTTTTTTGTTCCGTATTTTGTAAAGTTAACTAATTATACATGGTTATGATGGTTTTGGGAATGGAATGATTGTTTTTTTGGTGGTTTGGATATGTATGGATGATTGTAAGTTTTATAGATAGGTTTATATTTGTCTGGATATCTATTTTTAAAGGAAATTTTGTCAAATTTTTTTAAAATTAGTAGCAACTAGCTTGATGTGTGTATTTTGCCCGTTACGTCTTTTGTAAAGTTAACTAATTATACATGGTTATGATGATTTTTGGGTATGAAATGATAGTTTTTTTGGTGGTTTGGATATGTATTGATGATTGTAAGTTTTGTAGACAGGTTTAAAATTTTTTAGATATCTATTTTTAAAGGAAATTCTACCGATTTTTTTTAAAATTAATACTGACTAGCTCGATGTTTTGGTAGTTGGATATGTGTTGATGATTGAGTATGTATTAATTGCTCAATAATAGTATGGTGAATTGTGGTGGTATATGTCTTTAGGTAATGTAATATTTTTTTAATTTTAATTTAATTTTTTTTACGCCGTGCCTTTAGGCACAGGTAAGGGTGTAAATGGTATTAAACGGATACGGATATAGGTATATTCGTATCCGTATTCGAAAAACCAATTCGCTATCCGTATCCGTATCCGTTATCCGACGGATTTTAAAAATATTATCCAGATCCTATTATTCGGAAAATATTCAAAACGGATAATATCGAATTACTGCTTATTTTATTCGAATAGACAAATTATTCGGATATCCGAATATCCGAATTCGTTTATCAGTAACTTAATATAAAATTCATTCAAAATATTTATGAAAAAAAATTTTGAAGTTTAAATCATACATATTAATTAAACACAATTTAATATTTAAACCATACATATAAATTAAACATCCTAATCATAAGGGGAGGAAAATGTCAAACACATCATCATAAAAATTACAAGATTAATTTGCATCCTAACTTAACTTGATGCATACACCATTAAGAATCATTCATTGAACATTATCATACAAGAAGATTAACTTAATTCACATCATAATACAACATTGATTGCATCTTAACTTGTACCTGCAAGAGAAAAATAAATAATATTAGTATAACTATTACATTTGTGATTACAAACTATGTAAACATTCTCTAACAAACTACCCATTTATTTTTATATCAAATCGAACTATGCTACTACATTTATTTATAAAAAACTACCCATTTATTTGTAAAAAATTTACAAATGTTAAGCTCATTATCCTCACTATCTCCAATGGTAGCACCAACTTCAATTGTGGATTCTCCAGCTGTATATAAATAGTAAACATAAATAAAATTAGTACAAGTATTGAACAATTTAAAAAAATATTAAATTAATCATACTTACATTTACCCATTTCAACTTTCGGTAACCAATCTTTGACACACATTAGAGTTTCCACCGTTGCCGAATTTAATGATGCACGAATGTCGGTGATAAGTCTACGTGCGTGGCTAAAAGATGACTCCGAAGCAACGGAAGAAGAAGGAATTATGTGTGTTATTATATATATATATATATATATATATATATATATATATTTAAGTTATTAATTAATTAATGCAAGTTATTAATATATATATATATAATAACTTATATATATAAATGTATATGTAAGTTATTAATTAATGAATATAAGTTAAAGTGATTAATTAATGAATTTAAGTTATGATTTATTAATATATATATATATATATATGTATTTATTAATAACTTACATTCATTTATATAAGTTATTAATATATACGTGTGTGTGTGTATATATATATATATTAAATTATTAACAACTTATATAGGTAAATTATTAATTATTAATTTACATTAATTAATAACTTAATTAATGTAAATATTAAGTGTGTGTGTGTATATATATATATATATACATATATATATAAGTTATTCGGATACGGATTCCGGATATCCGTATCCGCCGGATATATTTACGGACGAATGTTAATCGAATACGAATACGCCTATATCCGTATTCGTATCCGTTTATTTACGGATACCTTTAAACCGAATACGGATATATCCGTTTTTTTCCGAATGCGAATAATATCTGTTTTTTTCCGAATACGAATGCGGACGAATACGAATTTTCCGGTTACCATTTACAGCCTTAGGCACAGGCATATACTAGAGATAAAATATCAAAATTAGAGATAAAATTTAATATCTAATTTTGATATTTTATCAAAAGGAACCCTTTTTTATTTATGCCCACTTATGATTCTTTGTACAGAAAGTCCATTAAATGTATGCTCAGATTTTGTATTATTATGTCATATTAGTGGGAGTGTCAAGAGATTTTGGTACATGAGCACTGTAGGATTATAGGATGTTTGTTTTCCTTCTCATATTTCGTGAGTTTTGACCAATTAATTTCTTAGAAATAGTATTTTAGGTGACACAATAGAATTTGGTTAAATTGGAAGTGTAATTTTGTATACTATTACTTCTTTTGATTTGTTTATAAAGAATTACATAATCAGGTTAAATTGTTTTTCAATTGTCAGGATTTGTTCAGGAAAGCTATATTGCAACCCGGTCCACCGATAGATTTTGCACTTTAGATTGTTTCAGAAGCCATAAAACCTCAAAGTTATTGCTCATTCATATATCTTTGTATGTGTATATACATTAGGACCATATTTTTAGAGTTTGTTTTATGTTGTGCTTTTTGCTATAATTGACTCATTGATCATTGCCTCAGTTATTAAGTTGAGGCCTTGAATATATACTTTTGTATGAAATGTATGAACTGTGAAGGGGTATACATTTGTAATCAATGTGGCCCTAAGAAGCATAGAAATTGATAAAATGGGTCAATTATAGGAAGATTCAATTTGAGATGGTTTCTGTGATTTTTGTTTGTCCGTTCCATCAAATTTTACACAATAATGATATTTCTTAGTTGAACATGTTTATGTAAAAATTGAACTCTGAAACATGCACATTTACATTTTAGGATCTTTGTTTCACTCTTCCATCATTCATTCGAGTCCATTCTTCTCTCAAGAAATGATATATTTTAGTAGTGTCTTATATTTCTAAACAGTTCATTCAAAATGAGATATTTACCAACCAAAATAACATACATAATGTAAATGGTTCTATTCAAATTAAGGGAAAAATTGAACGTCATAGATATTATTGATAAGAAGACACATGGGACTATTACATGTATGTGTATTTACTAGGAGGAAATGGAGTTCTAAAGATGAGGGAGTAAGACATATGAAGGATAAAAAATTCCGTATGGAGTATATCAAAATTATTTTCATTCTACAAATAAAAAAACAACCAGTGTCACTAACTACAAATTATATCCATTCTACAAATTATTTTTTATAATAAAAAATTATCCTTTAATCGAATTCTAAAAGAAACCAGTGTCACTAACTACTACTACAACACTCATATGTATACGTTTCAAATATATACTCTTTTCACATTGTTAACTCACATTTTTTATTTAGATTCATCTTTAGGTATTAAATAATTACATGAGTATTAATAGTGCTTTTAGGCACAAGTTAACCCTATATATATATATATATATATATATATATATATATATATATATATATGTAACATCCACAAGGTGTGGAACCCAACAATAATAAAACACCCATAAAGGTGACCAATTAAATAATAGGGGACAACTTTATATCAATTGTTAGTTATATGGATAAATATTTATACTATTTTTTAAAAAAATATATGGAATAAATAAAATTAATTTATAATCCTATGCATTAATAAGTTTCATAATTATAGTTCCACACAATTTTATAGTAATACATAGCACAGTTCTAGTATAATTATGAGGGTATTGATATAGAAACCATTGAGACTAGTATAAGAAAATATTTTGATCTGTATAGAAGTTTAAAATAATTTTTTTATAGACTTCATTTGATGGTTTTCTAATTCTATAATGCAATTAATAATAAATGATAAGTTTTGAATCAATTAAAAATTAACTGCACATAATTTGTTAAAATCCTAAGGGGGGAAAACAGACGCCTATTATTGGATTGAGAGAGTGCAACTCACTGAGTCAACTAGGGTTGGGGTTCTTCTTTACAAATAAGGTTTTACACGAACCAAACCGTTCAAGCTCGATTCCGGTCCGACTCGAAAAAATACGAGCGAGACTCTGATTCGTTAATAATATGATCCAAATCTGAGTATAAAAAATAGTTTGAATAAAAATATAAGTAAAATTTGAGCAAGGTTGTAAAATCCCAACTTTTATGAATAAAGATGAATTTTCTATAATTATTATTTTTAAATATTATGGAATGAATTTGATATAATGTTATAGTTGTGGGTAATATTTAGAAATTTTGTAAAGTACGCAAGTTGTTTATAATATTGATTGGTCGGGGAATATTCGTTTTAACAGGGAATATTCGTACGATGACACAATCATTGGTGGACCCCACAACGAAATTATTGTCGGATTGAGAAAACGACTAAAAAAAATATTTTATGAAAATAACGGCGGAAGTTTTACTGTTAGCTGTTGAAACACAGATGTTAAAAAAGTACAGAATACGCTGTGGTTGCATAGTAGCACACCAGTATTGATTATTGATGCTTATGTGAAAAGTCACTCGCGGTTTTTGGTCAATTATTGCTTGATAATTGCTTTGCATAGTATCTCACGTTATTTGATTCAATTATTGTCAATATTTTATATATTATTAAATCAATAATTGAGATAACAAAGTTGTTAATATTATTATTTGCATTCTTAACGATGTCTAGAAACTACGCCAAGGAGAGGTTTGGTCACCTAATTCATGGCGCAATAGGAGAAATTCTTATTGGAAACCCCCTCTTCCCGAGGAGCGAATTGGTCGATTAATAGTGTGAATTATGATAATGATGATGAAGTTTTGTTTTATTAGTATTATTAATATAATAAAAAAAGAAAAGCTTTTTATATAAAATGTAATACTTTTATAAAGTTATTCGTTTTATTAGGCTAATAGTAAAATATTTTTATATAAAAAATGTAATACTTTTATAAAATTATCATTTTATTAGACAATAATTAGAATATATTATATTTTATTATGCATAGTGTTTTGATAAGGATTGCATAAAGTGTTTGCATAGTAATTTTTTTTTTATATAAAATGTAATACTTTTATAAAGTTATTCGTTTTATTAGATTATAAATAGAATATATTATATTTTATTGTAAACCAAACGGGACATGATTCGTTTAAAATTAAATCAAACTGGAACGTTCATGGATTGGTTATTATTCGAATCCATTCTTCTATAAATAGAAGCTCATTCCTTCATTATTTCTTACTTAATTCATTGAAACTCTAGAGAGAAACCGTAGAGAGAATTCTTCTTCTATAATCTTGAACGTATTTCTTTAGCGTTTAAGAAAGCTTTTGAGCGTAGTGCAAGTTTCTTTAAGTATATCCCGCCTCTACCATCGTAGTACTCTTCTTTATAAGGTAAGGGGTATTTTTTTTTATATTCATGAAGAGAACTTACATTATTCAATTCTTTATTATTCTGTTGGAATAACCTGTATACGCGGTTATACAGGTTATTCCAACCGTCAGAGTACTCTTCTTTATAAGGTAAGGGCTATTTTTTTTTCATATTCATGAAGAGAACTTCTGTTATTCCATTTTTTATTATTCTGTTGGAATAACAGTATAGGTCTACCCTATACTTGGTGAAATTCTTCTGTTATTCCATTATTTATTATTCTGCTGGAATAACCTGTCTATGCGAAGTACCGCATACATGGTGAAATTATGTTGTTATTCCATTCTTTATTATTCTATTGGAATATCCTGTCTGTGCGTTTTACGCCGGACCTGGTTCCGTCTTTATTATTCTTTTGGAATATCCTGTCTATGCATTTTACGTCGGAGCTGGTTCCGTTATTTATTATTCTGTTGAAATAATCTGTCTATGCGAAGTACCGCATGCATGGTGATTTCTGTTGTTATTCCATTCTTTATTATTCTGTTGGAATATCTTGTCGGTGTGTATTATGCCTGACCTGGTTCCGTTATTTATTATTCTGTTGAAATAACCTGTTTATGCGAAGTACCGCATGCATGATGATTTCTTTTGTTATTCCATTCTTTATTATACTCAGTTGGTTAAAGTTTTGACTTCTATACTCCATGAAATTAGTGGAATATCCTTGATATTTGCGCTTCATCCAGTATCTTTTCATGGAAATATTCTTCTGAGCATTCTTAAATTTTACTCTACAAAGAAGTATCATATTGACAACTTGGATGTTATTAGTTCGTGAATAAATTAATTCTTGAACTTGTTTTATTGAACTCTTATATCATTGTCATCATCCTCATGTTTATATTTTTTTGAAAGTCATCTCGTGGTTCTGTAGTGCATAGATGGACTTGGTATGATTATGACCGAGGATTATTCGGTGTAATCATGACCGTAATGTTACAAATGATGATGGTAAAAGTCCTCATCGAGGTAGTAGTGCATTGATGAGCATTGTTGGCATGATTATGACCATTAATGAATACACGAATATCCTTGGCCCGTACTGCATGGATAATTTATGGTTTATTTATTAAGCTGAGTTCCAGCGATAAAAGTGATGAAAAATCTTTTAAATTATAAAAGATAGTAGATTTTATTCTCTACTTGACTCTTTTAATGGATTGTATGTTCATTGCAGATTAAACTTGATGTCTATTGTATTTTATCAGTTTAACATTGTTGAAGACTAATGATAATTTATTATGCATTATCTTAGTCATAATATTTCTTCTTTGGACTAGTTGAGCTCACCCTTTCTTTCTTTATTCTCTTGAGAAAATGAGAACGCGTGGACTAGGGGACTAGTCGAGGAGCGGAGTGACGTCAGGATGATAGTATTAGTAGTCCTCACTATTACATTAAATAGTGTGACAATAAATGTAATGAGAACTTATTCTAAGAGTAGATATTGTCTAGAAGACATTATTTGTATTAAAACTCACAGCTCTCTTGTTGTATATTAAAGATTGTATTTGTATTCTGTACCATGTATTTGACGACTCAGAATAGGTGATGTATACCTATTTTTGGGGCATCACAAAGGTTATATTCGACTCGTTTAAAATTCAAATGACTAGAATTCTAGATTGTAATTCGATACATACTCGATTGATACAGA
Source organism: Panax ginseng (assembly GCA_020205605.1). Taxonomy (NCBI): domain Eukaryota; kingdom Viridiplantae; phylum Streptophyta; class Magnoliopsida; order Apiales; family Araliaceae; genus Panax; species Panax ginseng. Next base: position 142,876,479 of record CM035129.1, on the reverse strand, counting down.
TTCGATTAGATACTTGATACATTCTCTTATAATATATACAAAATTAAATCAAATTAGGATAATTTATTATTATTATTTTGTTTTATTTTTAAATCAAATTAGGCAATGTCTTGGATTTACTTTATGTGCATCTTAAAGACATCTTGTAGATCCTCACTATACAAATAATTTAATAAACATCTTCTACATTCTCTTCCAATACAAAACAATATGTTAAGGGCGACTGATTAACTAGATATAGCAAAGTCTTGGCCTCTTGGACCAATATCCCCAAACTGTGACATAAATGCCTTAGCCAAGCCAAGTAGCTAACATTTTTAAAGTACCAATATATGAAATAATTTATGAAAAAGTACCTAAAATCATTTCACAAAATTAGATAATTATTGTTGAATTTATTAATAGCGAAGTTCCTAAATAAAAACTTCTTGAGAAACTTTTAAAAAACCAATCTATTGAATACATATATTGGATCAGTTGAATGTGTTTGTAATCCTAAATTACAAACACATTCAACTGATCAAAGGAATAACAAACCGGTTATTGGGAGCAATCAAAAAAGTCATGGCACAACAGCTTGTAGCAGCTGAGACAATTAAAAAGGGACATGTCCCATTTTAATTGTCTTAGCCTCTACAAGGCGGTTGTCACTATTCATATTAGTTTGTAATATTATTAATATAAATATATTAATATTTTGTAATCTTAATATTTATAATATTTATATTTATAATATTAATATTAATAATAATATTTTGTAATATTAGTATTAATAATAGTAACAACTAATATGAATATTAATACTAATATTACTATTATTCTTATTAATATAAATATAAATATTAATATTATTAATATTATAAAAAAACAAGCCCCTACAACTTGTAGCGGTTTGGTTTTTTTTTTTTTAAAGGTTTCTCTGCAACTTTATTCATCCCATATAAGTACAAATATTATAGAAATTAGGATCTATTAAAGTTTTAAAAGCAAAATTTATTTAAAATAGTGAAAAAAATTAAGTGGACATTAGATGATGATGATGGTTTTAATGTTATTAAGATTACTTTTGGAAAGTTAAGTATTGGATAAACACAGGTACTAGATGGTGATATATGATGCTTTAATAATACTTCGATTGTAATGGCCGTAAAGTTGAAGGAACTGTATAAACTTGTTATCATAAAAAAAAAAAACTAAGTCGCTACAAGATGTAGTGGTTTTTTTTATATATATATATTAATAATATTAATATTTATATTAATAAGAATAATAGTAATATTAGTATTAATATTCATATTAGTTGTTACTATTATTAATATTAATATTATTAATACTAATATTACAAAATATTATTATTATTATTAATATTATAAATATAAATATTATTAATACTAATATTTTAAAATATTAATATAATAGTATTAATAATATTACAAAATATTATTATTAATATTACTATTATAAATATAAATATTATAAATACTAATATTACAAAATATTAATATAATAGTATTACTTATATTACAAACTAATATGAATAGTGACAAGCCGCTACAGCTTATAGCGGCTGGGACAATTAAAATGGGACATATCCCTTTTTAATTGTCTGGCCAGCTAGTTGTCATTGTCTAAATTTGAGCAAAAAATAAAATTAGAACCGAAACCGCACCAAAAATCGCACAAACCACACCGATTAAAATCACACCAACGGTTCCGACGTATGTGACGGTTTTAGATGGGTTGAAAAATCAAATTTACGATTTCGGTTTGGTTACTAGTCAAAACTGCACGCATAAAACCGAATCCGCACCAAATAATCATTATGTTTTCTCAAATTTGCTACAAGTATATATAATTTCTGTACTATAAAATAGTCCCTTCATTTTATTTTAGATGACAGATATTGCAGGGTTGAATGAAAAATAAATAATATCAATTATGTTTGCAAATCAAGACTGGCTTGATATTTCCTAAATCAAATGTTATAACATAGTATTGATCAACTATGTAATTGTTGATACCTGGAACTATTTTGTTAAATTAACTCTATGATTGTGTTCATTGCGTAATATGTTTGAGTATATGATTTTGCTAACTATTTTACGAATTTTTTATTTTAATTGGTTTTGGAACCGAAACCGCACCAATCACAAACGGTTTCATGTGCGATTTTGGATTTTTCAAACCGCACCTAAGCGGTTTCGTGTGCAATTTGAGCTTCAAACCGCACCACGCTCACCCCTATGTTGTGCCAGGACTTTTTTGGTTGCTCCCAGCAACCAGTTGCCATAGATGCGGTCCCTATATATATATATACATTATATATATAAAAATAATTTGGGGCCTCTCTGATCGAGGGCTCAGGGCGGTGGACCCTCTGCTCAGGAACGACCTTGAATAAGATCCATTTATAATTTTTAATTCTTAACTATTTGCTCAAACTCATTTATTGTGAACCGATATTGTCACCTATTTTTTCGTTCCAACTATGAGCACTTTTGTTTCACAAAACACAGGAGTGGTTAGTATAAAATTAACTTTGGTCAATTGATCAATACAGTATCGACACGCAGACCGAAAGGTAACCTTTCTCTCTGTGTCTCAACACTATAGTGGTCAATTGACCAACTTCTCATGAAGTTAACGGATTTAGTTACCATGAAGTTAATTTTATACCATCTCTGTTCCTAAAAGATTGTCGTTTAAGATTTTGGCACATGGATTAAGAAAGTATCATTTACCAAGTAAAATTTGTTTGAAATTCCATCAGTACCCTTTATGGGAAGTTGAAAACTATTAATACAAGGGAGGGAATTTCTTGGAACAATGAGAGAAGGTAGGGGTAATATAGGAAAATAAATAATTTATTCTTCTTGAAACTTGTAAACGACAAATTTTTTGGAACAAATTTTTTTTCTTCTAAAACGATAATTTTTTAGGAACGGAGAGAGTAATAAGTTGATCAATTGACCAATATAATGCTGACAATTAGAAAGAGAGATTAATTTCATGATAATCAAATTAATTTGATGATAATCAAAATCACAAAACATATTCCAAATTCATCGGGTTCTCTGTCTACTGACTTTTAAGTCTAACCGGGACCTACAAATTAAGCCATTGGTGTCAAGCTTACATCTATCTACCTGTTTCCTATTTCCTAGATTTCAACGAATTACTTGAGATAATCATAACATGATAAAAGAACGATGGTGATAGTGCCATCAACACTTGTCGACAATAATTATTTGTAGGGGTCCACGTAGGATTTTCGATAATGTAGGCACTCTTTTAATTAAATTAATAATGATAATAATAATAATAAAATTTTTAAATACATATTTTTATTTAACACACATAAAATTCATTATAATGGCACCACAACCATTTCTGTGGTTATCTTCTTCAGTTATCTCTTCATGTCTAGCGTTTCTTTCTTTATGTTTTAGCATTTGAGTAATACTATGAATCATGATCGGTCCAAACATTTGGGGGGCTTCAAGCCAAAAGTAGACCTTGGAAAAAAAAAAACGAATAAATTTTAACTTTGAAAAAAAAGAGAATAAATTTCAGCCTTTCGTAGCAAAAAAAAAATATTTTGTATGATTGTACTTGTATATAATTATTGCTTTGTTGGGGAAAATAAAATTTAAGCTTTTTAAATGAGCTCTAACATATATAAATTATTAAAATTTGGGAATTTTCTCAACTTTGACAGCCTCAAGTCATTGTTTAAATGACTTAACGTATGTGTCGGCCTGCTATGTACATAACTATACAAAAAAAATTATGTACAAACATTATTAAAAAATAGAGAACGCAACTTGCAGCGGGATGTTTTAAATATTTTTATTGGTAAACAATACATGAGTCCAACTCTTTATTTATATATATTTTTTGTTATAATTTATGTACAAAGTATTATCTTTTAACGTTTTGTTCTTTCCCACGTTGCTTGGTGCTATAAATAAATAATAAATCAAATATGATATTCTAATAATAAGATCTGTTTTAAGTTTATATTTAGAAAAATCAGAATAAGCAACGCTACAATTAAAGGTAAATTTATAATTTGTCTTAAATTTCTCTTAATCAAAGCCAAAAAAGTAGAAAACATTATTCTAAAATAAAGGTGAACGTATAAATATTACTAATGTTGTTCTTTTATCATAATAAGTTGTGCAGATTATGAGAGGAAGAAGAATGGGAAAGCCACAATAAAATATGAAAATGGTTAGTATGAAGTTTATTTTTGTGTAAGTTAGTTAATTATTCAATACAGTGCTGACACGCAGGCGAAGTTCTATATGTGTCAGCATTCAATTGATCAATTGACCAACTTATCAAAAAATAAATTTCATCCTAACCAGATCCTAAAATTATATTAGCTGTTTTTGCCCTCGGCACCACCTTCTTCTAAGTAAGCTTTCTTCCCCCTGTCAGCCCTATCTAACAAACAAACGACAAAGAAACACGTGGCATAAACAGCATGAACCCTCCAGCTGCTCCTAGGATGTTGACGCAAAACCGCCATGTGAAACACCGTGACGTAATAATGTAACCCAACAGCAAAGCCCACAAAGGTCTGGCCCAAGCCCACTAATCTGGAGCCCAGCCCTGCCTTGGTCGAAAACACCAAAACCAAGTACATCAACAACAGCAGAAGGTACAACACATAGGCAAGCGTTTGCAGCACTTGTATACAAACGTAGGTGGAGGGCGAAGTAGCGTAGAAAAAGCTCAGTGGCTCGAGGCCCGTCACGAAGGCGGACATGCATAATATAGCGAAGTAAACAGAGAGGTAGATTTGGATGAAAATTAATAGCTTTTGGAGAGAGAAATAAGCTTTAATCTGGTTGAAAACGAGAGACACTAAGAGAAGAGGGATTAATATGAATGCAGATGAGACAGTTGCACCGATTGCGGGTGCATATTTTTTACCCACTAATGGTTTGAATCCGTTTGTGATCTCACTATTGGCCTTTGTAAGATACAGTTTGGAAGTTGAGGAAATCTTTTCTAAATCCGGCAATAAATTTTCTTGAAATTTTGAGGGTAGATCACTAAATTCTGAAACTAAATCATCCCCATCTTCAATCCAGATGGATTGTTTTGGGTTTTGGGAATTGGGTTTGGTTGGATTTGGGAATTTCTTGGGGAGGAGTGAAGTGGGGTTGGTTGAATTTGATGGTTTTGAGGTGGAGTTGAGCTTCTTGAGCTGGGTTTTGACGGTGGGTAAGGTGGAATTTGTGGTGGGCTTGATTAGTTTGGTTTTGTTTTTGGTGGAAAGACTAGAAGTAATTTTCTTCTTAATTGGCTGATCTTCTTCTTGTTTTTGTAGCTGTAGGAGTTTCCTGCTTAAAAGATGCTCATTATTCAGAGGTTGAATTTCAGTAGTGTAGGTAGAGTCTACAAATGAAGAAGTGAAGAGAAATAGAAGAAGAAAGAGAAAAAGGAGGAAATATTGATGGAGTGGAGGCATTACATATATAGTGGTAGTGGTACTAGTAGGGAATAATGAGTTGAGAGCTTGAATTGGAATTTTAGATTTTATAGGAGTGGGGAAGACACTAGAAAATGGAGATTTTTATGCACAAGTTTTGGTGGTGAGGTCGGTCACATGGAAAGGAATATAGTCTACGCGGTTTTACTTGCATCGGTCAATGCCACCTACATTCTACTGTTTTCGGTTTTTCTCTTTCCTTTTAAATACCCAATTTTGGAAAGTACAACTCAATTTATATCATTATCGTCACCAAGACCAACTAAGGTCAACTTTCTTGAAAGAGATAAATAAATATTTTTTTGAGATTTTTAAATTCAAAATTAACATAAATTATTTTAATTTTAATCAAAATAATAATAAACATAATAAACTATTTAAAGGGTCACTGATGAAGTTATTCACTAATAATCATCCACCATAACTATACACATCTTTTATATTCAATTTTAATATTATTTTTTTAATCAATAAAGTACTATTATATATTGACACTCCAAAAATGCTAATTTAGGAATAAAATACAAAAGTGATCGATGTACCGTAGAGATATTTGGATATTACGTTTTTTTAATCAATGTAAAATGAATCATTTACTATCTAAAAATTTGGATTATGAATCCTATTGTGTCATGTGACGTTGACTTGTACACATGACACATTGACATGTCAATCTAACACATTTAAGATTAAAAAAAATATTCTCTCAAGATTTGAACCTAAAACCCCATACTCCCAAAACTAACAAAATATTTGATTATCAACTAAGTTAAGAATATTAATGTTATGTCTTAGAAAGTTATTACTAACAATAATAATATTAATACAACTTAATAGTTATTAGTAATATTATTAATAAGATGTTAGTAATTACTTATTAGTTATTAGTAATTCTTTTTAACATGATTTTGCTTCTTAGCTAAATATAAAATATATTATCTTAATAATATTACTTATTAAATATTAAGATATAATAATGTTATTAATAATATCAATATACTTACAATACTATTGTTATTAATATACATTAATGCTAATTAAAAAAATAAGATAATTTTGACAAAAGAAAGAGATAAATTCAATTTTTTTCTCTTTGTCTAGTTTCTCCTGTAAGTCAAGACCGTAAATAAGAGTCATCTTAGGGTTTTTATTATTTATTTATTTGTTATTCTATTAATTCTACCTCTCCAACTTCGTTACTTATTGCAAAAGATGAAATCTAAAAACTTATTTAAATATATTGAATAAATAAAGTACTTATTATTTTTACAAAATATGCGGTCACAAGATTAAATTATTTATTTATTATAACTATTGTATTATTGTTATTTTCATAAATTATTCTTATTAGCATACATTACTTCAATTATTTTTTTGTTAAAAAAAATACGGTTCATTTTTTTTTAATATTAACGTAGACTATAATAATATCGCTATTATTAGAGTATTATTGTTACTAATACCATTAATATATATTAATATCTAATAAGTTATGTTATTAAGATAATATATTATAAGTATTTATCCTAGTAAGCAAAATCATGTTAAAAAAATTTACTAATAACTAATAAGTAATTACTAACATCTTATTAATAATATTACTAATAACTAATAAGTTGTATTAATATTATTATTGTTAGTAATAACTTTCTACGACATAACATTAATATTCTTAACTTAGTTGGTAATCAAATATTTTGTTAGTTTTGGGAGTATGATGTTTTAGGTTCAAATCTTGAGAGAATATTTTTTTTTTTATCTTAAACGTGTTAAATTGACATGTCAACGTGTCATGTGTACAAGTCAACGTCAATGATACAATAGGATTCACAATCCAAATTTTAGTAAAGGGTTATTGACTAAAAAAAGGGGGAAATATCTAAATATCCCCGTGGTATTTTTTTGGGTGAACTATAAAAGCATTTATAACTAATAGAAATTGTAAGACCCCAACTTATTATAAATGAAATTAAATTTCTTCTATTTATTATTTTGAAATAGTAAGGGTTGATTTGATTAATGTGGTTAGTTATGGGTGCAAATATTTCAAATAAGCAAGTGGTTATAAAATATTCATTGTTGTCGTGAAATATTCGTTTGATCGTGGAATATTCTTACTGTTGGAGAATATTCGTACGACGGCGCAATCTTGTGTGGGCCCCATAACGGAAAGCGATTGGATGAAGAAAACGACAAGTATAAGTTGTTTATAAAAATACGGCGTAGTTATTCCAATTAATATTGTTAGAATATACGGTGGTTAAAACACAAGAAGCTGCAGTATTGCACCAATTATTGATTCTTACGTAAAGAAGGCACTACTCAATAATTAATTTACGATGAATCTTTATTCAATATTTTATTGATTCAATAATTGCTACGTTGATATTTTATATTATTATTGTTTGATAATTGTCATTACACGATATTTTCATTATCGAATAATAATTCATATTATTTGAATAATATTATTAGATAGCATTATTGACAATGTCTAGAAAGTTACGTCAGGGAGAGGTTTGGTCACCTAATTGCGGCAGCATGAGAAGGAGAAATTCTTATTAGAAAGCCCCTCTTTCACAGAAGCTACTGGTTGTTGATATTGTGATTACGTAATATTATTTGTGAATAATTAATTATTGATTTATATGATAAGAAAAATATTCATTTTATGTGGATATAGATGGAAAATATTTTTAAAGTGACAATTGTTGAAAATTGATATTTTATCTTTTCTAATAAAATAATTTATTTAAATATATTATATATTATTATATTATAATAATATAATAATGGTGATATTTTTACAATGAATGTGTGCTATATGAATAAATGAGGAGGAAGAGTATTTTTGTTATAAAAAAAGTTTAACACATGTTTTGTGTGTTGGTGGACCCTATTTTTGACTGAAATTTGATTATAGCCTGCAAAATTATTCGTATGTGGATTTCGGTCAATTTTTATTTGGAATTTGGAAAAACTTTCTTCTGCAAAGTTGTAGAGAATTAAATTTCCTATGGAATGAACATAAGATTTGAATTTTTCTGATAAAAGGGCTATTTATTATGAATTATTGAAGTTCCGCAATATTGGGTCTGAATTGATTTTGTTGCATTAAATGATAAAAACATATTTTGTGTGATGGGTGAGCCCCACATATGTTGTAAAATATGCTGAAATTCAGATTTCAAATTTTGCGTATAATATTTTTATAAATATTATTATTTTATTAAATTTTCTGCTTTAGTGTTCTAAGCATTTTCCTATAAATAGGGTACTTAGGTTAAAATTGAAAATCACACCAGAAACTGAAGGTTTCTCTCTCTATAATATCGAGCGAATTTTTGTGAGTATTTTGATACTTTGAGTGTTGCTATACGGTGCAAGTTCCTTTCAGCGTTATATCTGATATTCCAGCCAGAAGGACTATTCTTTTGAGGTAAAGGATGTTATTTTTTTTATAAATGATATTATTTCTTTCAATATCATTATGCCGGAATATTGGTAAGATTTTTCTTGTGGAATTCTTGTCTTTAGTGTCGGGGTTATTATTCACATATACGGCACTATTCACGTATACAACACTATTCACGAATACGACACTATTCACAGAAAAATTAATTTTTTTTCCTGTGTCCAAGATTGTATATTATGGTTCCTATCTTTGATTGGATCTATGTTTTGATCTTCATTTTTAAATTCTGCTCCACAATAGTTTATTATAGAGTATTTTGAACTTGGATTGTCTAAAATACGAATCCTTAATATTTGTTCTTTTGTCTCACTGGATTCGTTTTCTTTAAAATATATTTTTCATCATCTTCAGTCCTAAATGATGATATTACTGAATATCTTTGGCCTGTAGTGCAAAGATTAATGATTTTATGATGAATATCTTTGGCCCGTAGTGCAAAGATGAATAGGTGTTGAGATGAACATGACCAACTGATGAATATCTTTGGCCCGTAGTGCAAAGATGAATATTTGATTCAAGATATATATTGATTGATGTTACAAGGACAAAATATCGATGATGGACTTTTAAATTCATAGATGATAGTAGATTTCATTCTCTACTTAACTTTTCTAATGAATTGTTGTTTTCGCTGCAGTTGTTGATCTAAAACTTGTTGTTTATTGTATTCTATCAGATTTTTCCCTGTTGAGGACTAACGATAATTTGTTGTACATTATCTTAGTCATAATATTCTTTACTGGGCTAGTTGAGCTCACACTTTTCTTTTTTGTTCCATTTTTCTTCTCAAGAGGCGAGAATATAGCGGGAACTAGTCGGGGTGTGGAGTGATGGTTAAAGATAGTTGTTTTAGTAGTCCTCACTATTCTGTAAAATAGTGTATTAATAATTATAATGAGGACTTTATTTGGGTGTGGATATTGTCTAGAAGACAATATTTGTATTTACACTCACAGCATAAATGTTTTCGTATTTTGCACGACAATTATAATAATGAAGTTGTAGTTGTTTCTGTACCATGTATTTGACGACTCAGAATAGGTTGGGTGGATTGGACCTATTTTGGGGGCGTCACAGAAATTGGGGCTGCAAAACATTTTTCAATAAATCAGAAAAGTTAGCTTTGACGGAAGCACAATATACAAATTTGAGCTTAAATTGTTGAAGAAAAATTAAAATTTCCTACCAAATTTACGTATATTTTTGTCTTCTACTTTTTCAATTATATAACTAAATTAACTTTCTAAGTATTTTTGTTAAAAACTCTATATTTAAATGTTATACAACTCATGCATGACACCGGACAACCACACCAAACAAAGACTTAATTAGTGAAAATATAAATTCTCACAATAAAAAATAATAAGCACACATTACATACAAATAAGAGAGTTACACAATATGAAAAAAAAAAATATATAAACGCATTAAATAAAATCAAATGTTGATATCAAAATATATCTTTATATATATATATATATGTCACTCTTAATAAGGCAAAGTTGAAACAATTCAGGTCAAATTCCAAGTTTGAATTAATATTAAATTTTTTGAGTCATCTTAACCCTTCACAGGATCATCCAAAAGGTCATGACTAAAAGTATTAGTGATAGTAACTTAATTGTTTAAGTATAAATAAATTTTTCTCATATCTTTCAATGTGAAACTTGGGTGTTACAAAAGCTTTCTGCATTAGTTGTTAGTTGATCAATGAGCAAGGACTAAAGCAACGACTCAAATTATCAATAAGAATATTAAAAATGTATGTTTCTCTTATGCTACTTTTGGATTGGATTAATGAATGTGGGAATGGAATGACTCAATTTTATAGAATGAAAAAAATTGTGTTTGGACGTTGCGATTGGAATGGATTGAACCATTCTTATTACTCCCAAATTTAATTTTATTCCTTAGGGAAGAGAGTGTATAATAGAGTTGATACACATCATGGTGCCCACGTTGCTGCTGCATTACAAGATCATTCCCAATCACAAGTAACTGAACCGAAGCATCAAATACAAAGGTGTTTAGCACACGTGGCACAAACAAATGTAGCATAATTAGTTTAGTTTGTCAATTGTCCTTAATTGTAATTTTAGTAATACAAATTGTATAGTTTAGTTAGACATTCAGCTGGAACAGAGTAGCTATTCCCAGTTAAGTCAATACATATTTTTGTATCTATAGATTAGAATGTTGTACTATAAATACTCTGCTATAACTTCATTATGAAGATAAGAAAGAATAAAGAGTTCTTCATTTCTTAGTTTATGTTTCTTATCATGGTATCAAAGAAATAGCGATCTCGCTTCATTTCATTTCTCTATTTCTTATTTTGTGATTTCATTTCGTTTACTTGATCTCGTTTCATAGTGCGAATTGATTTCTTGTTTGTGATTCCATTTGCTTTACCTGATCCCTTCAATCAATTTGGGTTTTCTTTGATCAATTAGGGGTTTCTTCCATCAAATTTATTTTGTTCCTCTGTTTTGTGCGATTTTCTTCGCAAATCATCAATGGTGAATCCTGTGACGCCCCCAAAATAGGTATACATCACCCATCTTGAGTCGCCAAATACATAGTACATAATACAAATACAAACTTAATTATACAACAGTCATGTAATATACGATAAAACATAGCTGAGCGTTTAAACAGGCATGTTGCATTCTAGACAATATCCACTCTCAAATAGAATCCTCATTACATTTATTGTCACACTATTTTATAGAATAGTGAGGACTACTAATACACCATCTCGGACCATCACTCCGTTCCCCGACTAGTCCCGGCTACGTTCTTATTTCCTGAAGAGAACAATGAAAGCAAAAAGGTGAGATCAACTAGCCCAGTAAGAAATATTATGACTAAGATAATGCAGAATAAATTATCATTAGTCTTCAACAATGTTAAACTGATAAAATACAATAGACATCAAGTTTAACTGCAGCGGAATAAGCAATCCATTAGAAGAGTCAAGTAGAGCATGATATTTACTATCTTCTATGACTTAAAATGTTTCATCAATTTTTATCGCTGAGACTCAGCTTAATAAATAAACCACATCATCGAGTCATCCTTGCACTACGGGCCAAGGATATTCATTAAATCATCAATGGTCATAACTATACCGAATAATCCATGGTCATAATCATGCCAAAAACTGTCCATCAATGAACTACAGGCCACTAAGGACTTTTACCACATCATTTATAACATGACAGGTAATGATTATACCGAATAATCCCTTGTCATAATCATACCAAGTCCATCTATGCACGTAAGTCAAAGATGACTTTCATCACAATATAAGCATGAGGATGATGACAATGACATAATAATTCAATAAAACAAGTTCAAGAATAAATTTTAAAGATTTATAAGTTAATTTATCCTGAAATCAATTACGTCCAAATTGTCAACATGATATTGCTTTGTGGAGTAAAATTTAAGAATGCTCAGAAGAATATTTCCATGAAAAGATATTGGATGAAGCGCAAATATCCAGGATATTCTACTAATTTCATGGAGTATAGAAGCCAAAACTTTAACCAACTGAGTATAATAGAATATATAAAACTGCAAATGGATTTTCGCCCGCCATGTGGTAATCCACGTAGACAGATCATTTCCACAATTTAATAAGGAATAACTACGAATGATCATTCACCATGCATGCGGTAATCCACATATGCAAAGTTATTCCAATGAATAATAAAGAATGGAATAATGTAAGAATTCATCAGCATGCGATAGACCATACGCATGGGTTATTCTCAGCGTAATAATAAAGAATGGAACTGAAGTCATGCGTAAGAATCCGCATGCATGAGGATATTCCAAATGAATAATAAAGAATGGAATAACAAAAGAATTCACTAGGCATGCGATAAACCGCATGCAGAAAAGTTATTCTAATGTAATAATAATAAATGTAATAATAAAAAAAATAATGAAGAAGAATTTCACCATGTATGCGGTGCTTGCAGATGTAAAAGTTATTCCAACATAATAATAAAGAATGGAATAACAACTCTTACGAGTATTGAAAGAAAATAACTCTCTTTATAATACGAAAGAATAATACCCCTTACCTAGTAAGAAATTGGATATTGGAATAAGTGAGGTGAAAGAGACTTCTTCTTCTCTCTATATAATTTCTCTATAATAATTGCTCTAAAGCTTTAGTGAATTGGTGAGAAATGAAGGAAGAATGAGCTTTTATTTATAGGAAAATATAGTTTCGATAATTGCACATTTTGGGGCTCAAAATATTACAGTATAATACCTTCCTCATTTTCTTCATTTTTAATTTAGTCCTGCAAGTATTATTAAACTTGCACCACCTCCCCTAATAGTTAATAATGTGAATCAATAGTTCAATCATGTGAATCAATAGTTATAATCATGTGAAAATACGAATTACAGTATAGTATCTCCATCTATACCTCCATTTTTAACTTAGTCATGCAAGTATTATCAATCTTGCACCAACTTCCTTAATAGTACAAGAATGTGAATCAATTATACACACATGTGAACAAATAGTTATAATCATGTGAATTAATAGCAATTAATTGCTCATTTATCCGATTAATTACCCGACTGGTCAGTATAACTTCCAGACATCAATTAATATCAAAATAAATGTCGATTTCCACTAACACTAATAATTCCAACACAATGGAACTATCAATTTCATCTTTAATCAACACGAACTTATTAGTCATTAATATTATAACTCACAATATTTAACAACCAGGTCGTTCCCAAGAAAGATGGGGCTTTCCGATAAGGATTTCTCCTTATTGGCGCGCAATTAGATGACCAAACCTCTCCTTGATAGAACTTCTAGACATTGTAAATATTGCAATTTAATAATATGAAAAACTTTGTCGTCTCAATTATTAATTTAATAATATATCATATTATGCAGATGATACTGTGACAATAATCGAATAAATATTATGAGAGATATGATGCAGCAATTACTATAGCAATAATTGAGTATAACTGAGTGACTTCTCACGTAAGCATCAATAATCAATACTGTGTGTACTATGCAACCACGCGTATTAATGTACTTTTACTACCGGGTAGTTCAACAGTTTAACGGTAAAACTTTCGCCGTTATTTTTATAAAAAGATAATTCTATCGTTTTCTAACTAAGACAATACTTCCGTTGTGGGGTCCACCAATGATTGTGCCGTCGTACGAATATTCCCTGTTAAAACGAATATTCCCCGACCAATCGAATATTATATAACCACTTGCTTACTTTACAAAATTTGTAAATTTTACCCACAACTATAACATTATATTATATCCACACCATAATATTCAAAAATATAATTAGAGATAAATTAATCTTTATTCATAAAAGTTGGGGTCTTACAACCTCCCCTTCTTATGAAATTTCGTCCTCAAAATTAGGGTATGTACCTAGTATATCGAAGAGGTGAGGATATTTTGACTTCATCTCAGATTCTAACTCCCAGGTCATTTCTTCCACATCGCGGTTTCTCCACAAAACTTTGACTTGAGGTATAACCTTGGAGAGTAGAATATGATCCTTTTTATCCAAGATTTTAACAGGTAATTCTTCATACGTTAAATCTTCTTCTATCTCGTCTGGTTCTAATTCAATAATGTGGTTCGGGTCTTTCACATATTTATGTAACATAGATATGTGGAAAACATTATGTACACGAGACATACTTGGCGGTAAGGCGAGTCTATAGGCCACAGTTCCTACTCGTTCGAGGATTATAAATGGGTCAATGAATCGAGGATTGAGCTTTCCTCTCTTTCCAAATCTCGTAACTCCTTTCCATGGAGCAACACGTAACAACACATGATCTCCAATATTGAATTCCACGTCTTTTCGATGAAGATCTGCATAACTCTTTTGTCAATCTTGTGAGGTTTTTATACATTGTCGGATCATTTGAATCTTTTTCGTAGTCATACGTATCAAATCTGGTCCCAACAACATTGCTTCACCCACCTCATCCCAGCATACTGGAGAACGACACTTTCTTCCATACAATGCCTCAAATGGAGCCATGCCAATACTTGCTTGATAACTGTTGTTATAGGAAAACTCCACCAATGGTAAGAACTTGTCCCAACTTCCCTTGAAGTCAAGGACACAGAGTCTTAATAAATCTTCAAGAGTTTGAATAGTCCTTTCCGACTGCCCATCCGTTTGAGGATGATATGTCGAACTAAATCGTAATTCTGTACCCATAGCTTTTTGCAAACTAACCCAAAATCTTGAAGTGAATCTTGGGTCTCGATCAGAAACTATGGATACTGACATACCATGCAATCTTATAATCTCGTTTATATACATACTAGCAAGACGTTCAAGTGTATAAGTTTCTCATATAGGTAAGAAATGAGCAGACTTGGTCAATCTATCAACAATGACCCAAATCACATCTATGCCTTGAGAAACCTTGGGAAGACCAGGAACGAAATCCATGGTAATGTGCTCCCACTTCCATTCTGGAATTTCAAGTGGTTGCAATGGACCTTTTGGCACTTGATGCTCCTCCTTGACTCGTTGAAAAGTTAGACACCTTGAGATAAACCCCGCTATCTCTCTCTTCATATTGCTCCACCAAAATGTATGTCGAAGATCATGATACATTTTGGTACTCCCAGGATGGATTGTAAACGGTGTGTTGTGCGCCTCCATCATGATTTTATACTTCAAGTCAGAATAGTTAGGAACATAAAGTCTGGAGTTGACTCAAAGTATTCCTTTTCATCGATTCTTGCTTAGGAATAGCACCTCTTGACTTTCTTCTTCATACGCATCACCTGTGTCCGTAGTTTGAGCGACTTTAACTTTATCGATTAAAGTCGGTTTCTACTCAGTATATTTGCCATCATCACATGGGTCCTCGGAGTCTTTAACTCTATCTCCATCCTTCGTAAGTCATACAAAATGGGTCTTTGCGTTGACAATATTGCACTTGCATTCGCATATGATCTTCTACTCAATGCGTCAACCTATTACATTCGCTTTTTCAGGATGGTATTGGATGGTATGATCATAATCTTTCAATAACTCAAGCCATCGTCGTTGCCGCATGTTGAGTTCCTTTTGAGTGAAGAAATATTTGAGGCTTTTATGATCCGTATAGATCTCCACCTTCTCTCCATACAGGTAATGCCTCCAAATCTTAAGCGCAAAAATGACTGCTGCCAACTCTGGATCGATCATGAGTAGGATAATTCCTCTCATATTCATTGAGTTTTTGAGAGGCATAGGCTATGACTTTCCCATGTTGCATGAGAACACATCCTAACCCTTTGCCTAAAGCATCACTGTAGATGACAAATCCCTCCGAGCCAGATGGTATTGTCGTAAGCAGTCTTTGAAATGAGTCTTCTCTTGAGTTCATGAAAACTCTTCTTACATTCCTCGCTCCACCGAGAATTTTGTATCTTTTCGAGTCATTTGAGTTAATGGAGTAGCGATTCAAGAAAATCCTTCCACGAATCTCCGATAATAACCAATTTAAGCCGAGAAAGCTACGATCTTGATCATCGACTTAGGTTGCTCCCAAACTTTGAATTGCTTTAATCTTTCTTACGGGTCAACGGATATTCCATGATTTGATATCACGTGCCCAAGGAATGAAACTTCCTCAAGCCGTAACTAACATTTCTTCAACTTGGCATAAAGCTTGTTTTCACGAAGCTTTTGAAGTATCGACCTCAAGTGTTGCTCATGGTCTTCACGGGTTTTGGAGTATATGAGGATGTCATCAATAAAGACGACCACAAAGTGATCCAAATATTCCTTAAATACTCGGTTCATCATGTCCAAGAAGGCAACAGGAGCATTAGTCAATCCAAAAGACATGACTAGGAATTCATAATGCCCGCATCGAAGTTTAAAGCGATCTTAGGAATGTCATCGGTTTAATCTTCAATCGATGATATCCTAACGAAGATCAATCTTTGAAAAGAATTTGGCTCCTTACAACCGGGTCAAACAGGTCATCAATGCGAGGTAACGGTACCTTTTTTTTTTGATGGTGACATGATTCAACTCCAGATAATCAATACAAAGTCGCATACTTCCATCTTTTCTTCTTCACGAATAGAACAAGAGCACCCCAAGGAGCGTCTTGGGACGAATGAAACCGATGTCTAACAATTCTTGTAGTTGGGTTTTTAACTCCTGAAGTTCAATAGGAGCCATTCGATATGGGGCTTTGGAAATGGGTTTTGTACCAGATTCAAGGTCGATACAAAATTCAATTTCACGCTCTGGGGGTAGGCCAGGAAGTTCTTCGGGGAATACGTCAGGAAATTTAATAACAATAGAAATATCATTCAAATCGGCGTATTTTTATTTAAATCGTGACATGGGCTAAGAAAGCATGACATCCATTTTTCAATAAGCGAATAGCTTTATGGGCTTGATGATAGCGGTGATTGATTTTAGTGGTTTGGTTGCTTGAATTTGCATAATAGGTTGGTTAGGAATATGAAAGCTAACAACCTTACGAAAACAATCGATTTTAGCATGATGAGTAGTTAACCAATCAATCCCTAAAATCACATCAAATGCAAGTATTTTCAAAGAAATAAGATCGACAGGTAACATGCGATTACCGATTTGAATCAAACAAGACTTATAAACCGTGGATGTAATGAAGGTTTTTCCCAACGGAGTTTCAACAGATAAGTCAAAGTCTAATTTCTCCGGAGTCAAATTTAAACGTTGAGCGCAAGTAGGAGAAATAAAGGAATGGATAGAACCGGTATCAAATAAAGTATAAACTTCGCTAGAGTTTATGATTAGCTTACCCGTGATCACCTCGTTCAGATTCCTCGCTTTTTGGGAGGTTACGACAAACGCTGTCCCTTGAACTACCGATTTTGTCTTGTCTGGGACACCCTTTGATGCCTCCATCCCAACTGGACTTGACTTTGGTGCATGACAAAATTGGGCTAGGTGACCTTCTTTTCCACAATTGTAACATGCTTTGGACTGCATCGTGCAGTTTGGACTTATGTGTCTTTCCCTCCACATTTGTAACATACGACCCGGTGGTCGTTTCTCTCTTAACAACAGTCTTTGGTGCCGACGTCTTTCCATCATTATTGAATCTCTCTTCTTGAAATGTCCACTCTTATTGTCATGACCATGATTACCACAAAGTGATTACCATTTCGGCATGTTGATTCCCTCACGTTTGTTGTCACCGCTTGACGATCGCTACTACCATTGGTATTATCGACTTGCCGACCGCTTCTCTTTGGTTGGGTTGACTCATTATCGCGCTCCAATAACTGAGCCCTATTCATAACATCTGAATACAAACACAGTTTAAAAGAGATAAGGTATTGACGTATCTCGGGTTTCAAACCTCTTAGAAACATCCGCGTCATTATCTCTTCATTATCAACGAAAGTGGGACGAAGCGAGATAACTCAAAGAAACTTAGCTTACGATCGTGCCACGGTTATATTGTTTTGCTCAAGCTTGATGAACTCTACCTCTTTCATGTGACGAATATTTTCAGGAAAGTACTTGTCGTTGAACAGTTCTTGGAACTTCTCCCAAGACATCTTCAATGCGGCGAGTTGAGTACATTTTATAGATTCCCACCGAAGAATCGCCTCTGCTCAAGAATAACATGAAGGTGGCAAAGGAACCTTTTGCTCTCGCAGATCCCAAGACATCAAATATCTTGTTGATCTGCTTTATCCACGTCTCCGCCTTAAGTAGTTTTGGCTCTCCAAAAAACTCTGGTGGTCCCAGCTCCTTGAACTGCTTTGCGGTGTCCGTCCGAGAGTTGTCAGTGTTTCCACCTGCATTTTGGACAGGAGCCGCTTTCGCCTTATGTTGCATGAATTTCATAAAGCCTCTGAACATCCCATCGTTCACCATTTCATCGGTGTTATTGTTTACATAAGGATTATTGTCTTCTTGTTGCACATTACCCTGAGTATTGATCGTTGGTGACTCAACGGTCTCATGTGCTTCATTGCTTATCTCAACATCTTCGGATGCCATTTTCAAATAATGCCACAAAACAAGGGTTAATTATCATATCACATATTATCCCTATACTCTGATCGACCAATTAAATACCAAATAAACTTAGGTAGGTCATACTAGCGAAGGAATTCCCCGTCTCTCCCCTTCTAGTTCTTGTCTCACATCTCAGCCAGGGATCATATCCCTAAGCTTTGATACCAACTGTGACACCCCAAAAATAGGTATACATCACCCATCTTGAGTCGCCAAATACATTGTACAAAATACAAATACAAACTTAATTATACAACAGTCGTGTAATATACGACAAAACATAGCGGAGAGTTTAAACAGGAATGTTGCCTTCTAGACAATATCCACTCTCAAATAGAATCCTCATTACATTTATTGTCACACTATTTTATAGAATAGTGAGGACTACTAATACACCATCTCGGACCATCACTCCGTTCCCCGACTAGTCCCCGCTACGTTCTCATTTCCTGAAAAAAACAATGAAAGCAAAAGGGTGAGCTCAACTAGCCCAGTAAGAAATATTATGACTAAGATAATGCAGAATAAATTATCATTAGTCTTCAACAATGTTAAACTGATAAAATACAATAGACAAGTTTAAATGCAGCGGAATAAGCAATCCATTAGAAGAGTCAAGTAGAGCATGATATCTACTATCTTCTATGATTTAAAATGTTTTCAACAATTTTTATCGCTGAGACTCAGCTTAATAAATAAACCACATCATCGAGTCATCCCTGCACTATGGGCCAAGGATATTCATTAAATCATCAATGGTCATGACTATACCGAACAATCCCTGGTCATAATCATACCAAAAACTGTCCATCAATGCACTACAGGCCACTGAGGACTTTTACCACATCATTTATAACATTATAGGTCATGATTATACCGAATAATCCCTGGTCATAATCATACCAAGTCCATCTATGCACGTAAGCCAAAGATGACTTTCATCACAATATAAGCATGAGGATGATGACAATGACATAATAATTCAATAAAACAAGTTCAAGAATAAATTTTAAAGATTTATAAGTTAATTTATCCTGAAATCAATTACGTCCAAATTGTCAACATGATATTGCTTTGTGGAGTAAAATTCAAGAATGCTCAGAAGAATATTTTCAAGAAAAAATACTGGATGAAGCGCAAATATCCAGGATATTCTACTAATTTCATGGAGTATAGAAGCCAAAACTTTAACCAACTGAGTATAATAGAATATATGAAACTGCAAATGGATTTTCGCCCGCCATGAGGTAATCCACGTAGACAGATCATGTCCACGATTTAATAAGGAATAACTATGAAGGATCATTCACCATGCATGCGGTAATCCACATAGACAGGTTATTCCAACAGAATAATAAAGAATGGAATAACAGAAGAATTCATCAGGCATGCGATAGGCCATATGACATGAGGTTATTCTCAACCGTAATAATAAAGAATAGAACTAGGTCATGCGTAATCAAATGCATGCATACATGATATTCCAATGAGAATAATAAAGAATAGAACCGTGTCATGCGTAATTCTTGCATACTGAGGATGTTCCAATGTAATAATAAAGAATGGAACCGGTCATACATATTCCGCATGCATGGATGTTCCAATGTAATAATAAAGAATGAAATAACAATAGAATTCACCAGGCATGCGATAGACCGCACAGACAGGTTATTCCAACATAATAATAAAGAATAGAATAATAGAAGAATTTCACCATATATGCGGTACTTCGCATAGACATGTTATTCCAACATAATAATAAAGAATGGAATAACAGCTCTTACGAGTATTGAAAGAAAATAACTCTCTTCATGAATACGAAAGAATAATACCCTTTCTTTAGAAGAAACTGGATATTAGAATAGTGAGGTAGCAGACTTATCTTCTTCTTTCTCTCTATAATTTCTCTCTATAATAATTGCTCTAAAGCTTTAGTGAATTGGTGAAAAATGAAGGAAGAACGCTCTTCCAGGAACCGTTGACTTTGACTTTTTTGGGACATCCTTTTGAGTCACCATTCCTAATCGGATTGGGTTTCGATCCGCATAATCTCGAAGCGATATGTCCTTCTTTTCCATAATTATAGCATACCTTAAACTGTTGTGGGCAATTTGGGCTGATATGTCCCTCTTTCCCGCATTTGTAACATACGATCGATGGTCTTTCTTGTAAGACCCCAAATTATTAATAAATGAAATTTATTTTCCTCTATTTATTATTTTGAAATAGTAAGGGTTGATTTGATTAATGTGGATAGTTATGGGTAAAATACGCAAATATTTGAATAAGCAAGTGGTTATAAAATATTCATTATTGTCTGGGAATATTCGTTTGGTCGTGGAATATTAAATCTTTGTTGGGAATATTCGCATTTACAGTATGCGAGTCTTTTGTGGGCCCCATAACGGAAAAGCGATTGGATGAAGAAAGCGATAAATATAAGTTGTTTATAAATAAGACGCGTGGTTATTGCTATTATCTTGTTGGAATACCCGGTGGTTAAAACACACTAATCGGCGTTGTTGAGCAAGAAGGCACCGGTATTGCACCAATTATTGATTCTTACGTAAGAAGGCACTACTCAATAATTGTTACGATAATTCTTATTCAAATATTTTATTTTATTGATTCAATAATTCTTTGCATTGATATTTTATATTCTCGTTGTTTCAATAAATTGTCACACGGTATTTTCCATTATCAGACAATAATTCATATTATCTGAATAATATTATTAGATAACATTATTGGCAATGTCTAGAAAGTTACATCTAAGGAGAGGTTTGGTCACCTAAATTGCGCCAAAGAAGTGAGAGATCCTTATTGAAGCCCCTCTTTCTGAGGAGCTACACGGTTGCAAGATTGTGATTCTGTAATATTATTTGTGAATAATTAATTATTGATTTATATGATGAGGAAAATATTGATTTTATGTGGATATAGATGGAGAAAATTTTTAATGTGACAATTGTTGAAAATTAATATTTTATCTTTTTCTGATAAAATAATTCATTTAAATATATTATTTTAATAATATATTAACGGTGAAATTTTTATAATGAATGTGGGATATGTGAGTATATAAGGAGGAAGAGTATTTTTGTGGTATTAAATGTTTAACACATATTTTGTGTGTTGGTGGATACAATTATTGATCGAAATTTGATTATAGCCTGTAAAATCGCCTGTTTATGGATTTCGGTCAATTTCTGTTTGGAATTTCGAAAAACTTCCTTCTGCAAAGTTGTAGATAATGGAATTTCCTATGGAAAGTCGCGAGCTTCGATTTTTTTTGATAAAAGAGCTATTTATTATGAATTATTTAAGTTCAGAAGCTCCGAAATAATTGATTTTTGGAAGTTTTAATTATGTTTTTTAAGAAAAACGTTTTTCAAATGTTGGTGGCCATCTTTAACATGTGTTTGGTGGCTGAAATCATATTTCAAAGTGGGCGTAGGAATGTTTTTTGTAAATATTAATATTATATTAAATTTTCTACTTTGGTGTTCTAAGCATTTTCCTATAAATAGGGTGCTTAGGTTAGAATTGAAAATCACACCAGAAACTGAAGTTTTCTTTCTCTATATTATCAAGCGTATTCTTGTGAGTATTTTGAGTATACTTTGAGTATTGCTATACTGATTGCAAGTTCAAGTCGAGCCTATATCAGGTGTTCAAATTTAAAATCTTGCTTTTTCGAGGTAAGGGATGTTATTTTATTAGAAAATGATATTATTTCTTCAATATCATTATGCCGAAATATTGGTTGAATTTTTTTATCAAATTTGGAACTTTTTCATATCGGGGTTACTATTCATGAGTTACTTATTCATGAGTTACTATTCACGAAAGTTATTATTCATGAAGATTATTATTCATGAGTTCTTATTCATGAGTTCTTATTCACGAGTTACTATTCACGAAGCGTAATGATATTTTTTGTGAAATTTTTATCTTTTGGTGTCGAGTTACTTATTCACGATATACGGACTATTCATGTATACGATACTTATTCACTTAATACTGACCTTTATTCACCAAAAAATGAAATTTTTTTTTTTTGTCAAAATATCTATTACGGATACTAGCTTTGATTGTATCCATGTTTTGATCATTCTTGAATTTTACTCCACTCGATTATTTATGAAGTATTTTTGAATTTGGATTGTTTAAAATACGAATCCTTAATATTTGTTCTTTTGTTTCCTTTGGATTCGTTTTCTTTAAAATATTTTCATCATCCTCGGTCCTAAATGATGATATTCTTGAATATCTTTGGCTGTAGTGCAAAGATGAATGATTTCTTGATGAATATCTTTGGCTTTGTAGTGCAAAAGATGAACATGTGTTGAGATGAATATGACCGATCGATTAATATCTTTGGCCAAGAAGTGCAAAGATGAAGCAGTGTTTAGATGAACATGATTAATCGATGAATATCTTTGGCTCAGTAGTGCAAAGATGAATATTTGATTCAGATATATATTGATTGATGTTACGGATAAAATATCGACGATGAACTTTTAAATTCATATATAGAAGATAGTAGTTTGCATTCTCTACTTAACTCTTCTAATGAATTGTTGTTTTCATTGCAGATTGTTGATTTAAAAGCTGGTTGTCTATTGTATTCTATTAGATTTTTCCTGTTGAAGACTAACGATAATTTGTTGTATATTATCTTAGTCATAATATTCTTTACTGGGCTAGTTGAGCTCACCCTTTTCATTTTTTTTCCATTTTTCTTCTCAAGAGGCTAGAATGTAGCGAGTACTAGTCGGGGTATGGAATGAAGGTTCTAGAGAGAGTTGTTTAGTAGTCCTCACCATTTTTGTAAAATAATGTATCAATAATTATGATGGGGATTTATTTGCGTGTGGATATTGTCTAGGTGGCAATATCTGTATTTAAACTCACAGTTTATATGTTGTAATAATAAAGTTGTAGTTATTTTCGTACCATGTATTTGGCACTCGTAATGGGTTGGATGGAATGGACCTATTTGGGGGCGCCACGGTTGGTATCGAGCTTAGGGATATGATCTCTGGCGGAGATCGGGGAATAGAACTAGGAGGGAGAGACGAGTAAATCCTTCGCTAGTGTGTCCTACCTAAGCTTATTTGTTAGTTGGTTAGTATATAGGGATATTATGTGATATATTGATTTCCTTAATTAACCCTTGTTTTATGATGAAGATTTAAGAATGTCGATCGAGAATATTAATGAGTGGAGTAAATGAGACCGTGGAGATGTCTCAGACTTTACCAACGAGTAGAGGCGTGCAACAGTCGGAAATGTACCTCCTGTGAACAACACCACAGCAGCGAGATGATGAACGAGGGATGTTTAGAAGCTTTTTGCAGTTCATGCAAAATCGACGAGGAGACTCGTGTTCAAAATACTGAGGAGGAAATGATAGAAATTCACGTGTGGTCACAACAAGCAGTTTAAAGAGTTGGGACCACGAGCAATTCTGGGAAGCCGGATCCGATTAAAGGCGAGACGTGGGTCAAAAAATTACCAAGATATTCGATGTCTTGGGATGCACGGAGGAACAGAAAGTTCCATTCGCTACTTTTATGTTAAAGAACGAGGCGATTCATTGGTGGGAATCGAAGCGTACTCCATCCATTTACCAAAGATGTCATGGGAGACATTTCAGAGAAGCAGTTCAATGACAAGTACTTCCGAAAGTATTCGTATATGAAGGTAGTGGAGTTTATTAGACTGGAGCAGAATAACATGACGGTGTCCCAGTACGAGGCGAAGTTCGCGGAGTTATCCAGGTTTGTACCTCATTTGGTGGAGAATGAGGAACGTATGACGTGGATGTTTCTGAGAGGTTTGAAACCCGGCATACGTCAATATCTCATTTCTCATAAATTTTCTCTCTATTCAGATGTTGTCAATAGGGCTCAGTTGTTAGAGCGAGATAACGAGTACGTTCAACCGAGGGACCATAGCCAGGATCATACCGAAGATAGCAGTCATCAGAATAACGATAACCAACGGAGAAAGAAGAATATGGACAAAGGCGGTAACTACTCTGGTGGTAATCGTGGCCATGAAAATAGAAGAAGCGAGTCGGGAGGAGATTTTAAAAAAAGGAGATTCAACAACGACCATGTGAAGACGTCAGCGCTAGTAGCAACTGGTTCCAAGGGAGGAGAAATGTGACGCCCCCAAAATAGGTCCATTCCATCCAACCCATTCTGAGTCGCCAAATACATGGTACAGAAATAACTACAACTTTATTATTACAACATATAAACTGTGAGTTTAAATACAGATATTTTCGTCTGCAGACAATATCCACACGCAAATAAATCCCCATCATAATTATTGATACATTATTTTACAAAAATGGTGAGGACTACTAAACAACTCTCTAGAACCATTAAAAGCTGTTGAACTACGGTAGTAAAAGTACGATGTACGGCGTGGTTGCATAGTAGTACAGTACCCAGATTGATTATTGATGCTTACGTGAAAAGTCACTCAGTTCTACTCAATTATTGCTACAGTAATTACTGTATCATATCTCTCATATTATTGATTCAATTATTATCACAGTATCATCTGCATAATATGTTATATTATTAAATAAATAATTGAGACGACAAAGTTATTCATATTATTATTTGCAATATTGACAATGTCTAAAAATTTTGTCAAGGAGAGGTTTGGTCACCTAATTGCGCGCCAATAAGGAGAAATCCTTATCAGAAAGCCCTTTCTTTCCTGGGAACGACCTGGTTGTTAAATATTGTGAATTATAATATTAATGATGAATAAGTTCGTATTAATTAAGGATGAAATTGATAGTTTCATTGTGTTGGAATTATTAGTGTTAGTGGAAATTAACATTTATTTCGATAATAATTGATGTCTGGAGGTTATATTGACCAATTGGGTAATTAACCGAATAAATGAGAAATTAATTGCTATTGATTCACATGATTATAACTATTTGTTCACATATATGTACTATTGATTCACATTCATTTACTATTAGGGGAGTTGGTGCAAGATTGATAATACTTTCATGACTAAGTTAAAAATGGAGGTATAGTTGAAGGTACTATACTATAATTAATTTTTTCACATGTTTAGTACTATTGAGTAACATGATTTACTATTGATTCACATGATTTACTATTAGGGGAGGTGGTGCAAGTTTGATAATACTTGCATGACTAAATTAAAAATGAAGGAAAATAAGAAGGTATTATACTGTAATATTTCAAGCCCCAAAACGTGCAATTATCGAAACTATATTTTCCTATAAATAGAAACTCATTCCTTCATTATTTTTCACTAATTCACTAAAGCTATAGAGCAATTATTATAGAAAGAAATTATAGAGAGAAAGAAGAAGAGAAGTCTGATACGTCACTATTCCAGTATCCAGTCTTCTTTTGAGGTAAGAGATATTATTATTATAGTAAGGGGTATTATTCTTTCGTATTCATGAAGAGAGTTATTTTCTTTCAATACTCGTAAGGGTTGTTATTCCATTCTTTATTATTATGTTGAAATAACTTGCTCATCACAATCACCGTATACATCGTGGTGAAATTCTTCTATTATTTCATTCTTTATTATTCTGTTGGAATAACCTGTCTGTGCGGACTATCGCATGCTTGTTGAATTTTGTTGTTATTCCATTCTTTATTATTCTGTTGGAATATCCTGTCTATGCGGATTACGCATGACACAGTTCCATTCTTTATTATTCGTTGGAATATCCCATCGCCATGGATTACGCATGACCGGTTCAATTCATTATTATTACATTGGGAATAACACATGCGTGGTGGTCTATCGCATGCATGGTGAATTCTTATGTTATTCCATTCTTTATTATTCTATCGGAATAACATGTCTATGTGGATTACCGCATGCATGGTGAATGATCCTTTGTATTCATTCTTTATTACATTGTAAAAATGATCTGTCTACGTGGATTACCGCATGGTGGGTGAAAATCCATTTGCAGTTTCGTATAATCTATTATACTCGTATGAGATATCATTTCTTTTATACTCGTCATGGAATATCATTTTATTTGTTATTTTTTTACGAGTTACTATTCACGGGTTACTATTCACTCTAGTTTTATTCACTCGGGTATTCGGGGTACTTTTTGTGTCGGAGTACTATTCACGAGTTACTATTCATGGGTTACTATTCACCCAAATTACTATTCACCTGAATATTATTCACTCGGGTATTTGGGGTACTTTTTATGCCGGGGTACTATTCACGAGGTACTATTCTCGAAGTACTATTCATAGGGTACTATTTACTCGAAAAATATATTTCTTTTCTGTCCAAATTATTTTTGGTACATGAATATTATTCTTGAATTTTACTCCACAAAGCAGTATCATGTTGACAATTTAGATATTTTTAAACTCTGGATAAATTTAAAGTCTTTAATATTTAACTTTGATTTCGTTTGATTAATGCTTATATCATTGTCATCATCCCCGTGCTTATATTATGATGAAAGTCATCTTTGGCTTACGTGCAAAGATGGACTGTTGATTATTGGTTTTACAGTTGTATATCTTTGGCTTACGTGCAAAAATGGACTGTTGATTATTGGTTTTACAGTTGTATATCTTTGGCTTACGTGCAAAGATGGACTGTTGATTATTGGTTTTATAGTTATATATCTTTGGCTTATGTGAATAGATGAACTGTTTATTGGTATGATTATGATCAGGGATCATTCGGTATAATCATGACCCGTAATGTTATAGATGATGTGGTAAAAGTCCTCATTGGCCCGTAGTGCATTAATGGACAATTATTGGTATGATTATAACCAGGGATTATTCTGTATAATCATGACCATTGATGATTACATGAATATCCTTGGCCGTAGTGCATGGATGATTCGATAATGTGGATTATTTATTAAATTGAGTCTCAGCGATAAAATATTGATTATACACTTTTAATTCGTAAAAGATAGTAGATATTATGCTCTACTTAACTCTTCTAAAATACAGTTGTATGTGTTGTATGTCTTTGGCCTGTAGTGCAAAGATGAATTGTTAATGAATATCTTTGGCCGTAGTGCAAAGATGAATTTATTAGTATAATTATGGAAAGCGGAATTGTGATTTGGTATAACCATGATTTTTGATGTTTTGGTGAAGATAGGTGATAAAAATTATCTTTGTCACAGGTGCGAAGAGAATTTAGAATCACAATTATGATTATGAGTTATTCATATGATTGTGGGTGAATTGTTGATTGATGTTAAAGGGATAAAACATTATTGGTGGACTTTTAACATGGAGAAGATAATAGATCGGATGGTCTATTTGACTCTTCTAATGGATTGCTCGTTCACGTTATGAACTATGGTTGAAATTTTTATCATCTACCATATGTTCTAAATCTCGATTTACTACCGATGAAGGCTATTGATGATGTAAATTATCTTTAGTCATGATATTCTTTATTGGGCTAGTTGGTTTCATCCTTTTTGCTTCACAATTCTTTTTTAGTGTAATAAGAGTGTAGCTGGGTCGAGCGGGGGTAACAGGAGAATAGAACGATGGTCTATAGCTGTTGAGGTTCTCCCAAAATAGTATAAAAATAATTTTATTGAGAACTTTAGATAAGTGTGTCGTATGTTATACGTCATTTGATATTTAATTTTGGTGAACCGAATAGGGTGAGGTGAACCCAACTTTGGAAGGGTGTTTTGCCACTATCATACAAGATGTCTAATGACATACAACCTCGTGTTATCATAAGACATGGTTGTGCACATCCACTTGCTGAGTATATCTACGAGCACTACCTATATGATCTTTGTGAGACCCCGAATTTTATTAAATAAAAGTATTCAATTTTCTTATAATTATTCTATTTAGTAAATGGTTAAATTGATAAAAGGTTAAAGTTAAGGGTGATATGTGAAAATGTTTTAAAGTAAGCAAGTTGTCATAAAATAACCG
Organism: Panax ginseng; assembly: GCA_020205605.1. Classification (NCBI taxonomy): domain Eukaryota; kingdom Viridiplantae; phylum Streptophyta; class Magnoliopsida; order Apiales; family Araliaceae; genus Panax; species Panax ginseng. The sequence continues at coordinate 142,847,457 of CM035129.1, read as the reverse complement.
GTGGTAAAAGTACAGTAATACATGTGGTTGCATAGTAGCACACGGTATTGATTATTGATGCTTATGTGAGAAGTCACTCATTTATACTCAATTATTGCTACAATAATTATTGCATCATATCTCTCATATTATTGATTCAATTATTGTCACAGTATCATCTGCATAATATTTTATATATTATTAAATCAATAATTGAGACAACAAAGTTATTCATATTATTATTTGCAATATTGACAATGTCTAGAAGTTCTGTCAAGAAGAGGTTTGGTCACCTAATTGCGCACCAATAAGGAAAAATCCTTATCGGAAAGCCCCCTCTTTCTTAGAACGACCTAGTTGTTAAATATTGTGAGTTATAATATTAAGAATGAATGTTATTAAAAATTAAATTTGAGTTCGAAGTTGAATTTGGAGACGCGGACATGATATTTGAGTCCGGAACGATGAAATTAGTAGAAATAGACTATAAACACAAAATTTGTTGGGATTGACTTTTTGGTTAAAAAATTAACAGTTAACTTTTTCGAAAAAAGTCAAACGTCGAAATTTTAAAAATGAAATTTTGAGAAAAATATTTCCATTGTGTTGGGATTGTTAGTGTTAGTGGAAATCAACATTTATTTCGATAATAATTGATGTTTGGAGGTTATATTGACCAATCTGATAATTAATCGAATAAATGAGCAATTAATTGCTATTAATTCACATGATTATAACTATTTGTTCACATGTGTGTACTATTGATTCACATTCTTGTACTATTAGGAGAGTTGGTGCAAGATTGATAATACTTGCATGACTAAGTTAAAAATGAAGGTATAGATGGAGGTACTATACTGTAATTCATATTTTCACATGATTATAACTATTGATTCACATGATTGAACTATTGATTCACATTATTTACTATTAGGGGAGGTGGTACAAGTTTGATAATACTTGCAGGATTAAATTAAAAATAAATGAAAAGAGGAAGGTATTATACTGTAATATTTCGAGCTCCAAAACGTGCAATTATCGAAACTATATTTTCCTATAAATAGAAACTCATTCCTTCATTATTTTTCACCAATTCACTAAGGCTTTAGAGAAATTATTATAGAGAGAAATTATAGAGAGAAAGAAGAAGAGAAGTCTGCTACCTCACTATTCCAATATCCAGTTTCTTCTAAGGTAAGGGATATTATTTCTTTCCGTATTCATGAAGATAGCTATTGTTATTCCATTCCTTATTATTCTCATTGGAATAACTCAGATACGCGACTACAAGTATACATGGTGAAATTTCTTCGTTATTCCATTCTTTATTGTTATGTTGAATAACTTTGTCTCATACAAGTACCGCATACATGGTAAAATTCTTCTATTATTCCATTCTTTATTATTCGTGCCGGAATATCCGTCATGCGCATTTGCATTTACGCATGACTGGTTCCATTATTTATTATTCGTTAGGAATAACTTCATGCTGCGCGATCTATCGCATGCATGGTGAATTCTTCCGTTATTCCATTCTTTATTATTCTCGTTGGAATAACTCGCCTATGTGGATTACCACATGCACGGTGAATGATCCTTTGTATTCATTCCTTATTAAATTATGGAAATGATGCATTTGACGTGGATTACCGCATGGCGGGTGAAAATCTATTTGCGATTTCAAATTTTTCGACCCTCAAAAATTCTGAAAAAATTTGAAATGATAATTTGATGAGTTTTCTATATTGTGTCCAAAGATGGCGATTTTTGGAGGTATAGATTAAGAGTTATGGATTTTGTGGGAAAAGACTATTTTAAAAGTAAACCCTTATAACTCCTTGTGGTTAACTCCAAAATTGATGAAATTTTTATTGGGAGTACATGTATATAACAAGAGTATACCCTGTAAATTTTGGAATTTTTAGACAAAAGTACAATTTATGATAAATGTCTAAATAGTCGACAGTTTTGACCATATGAAAAATAGTAAATAAATTTTAAAAATCCCAAAAAAATATATGTTCAATATGGGACTATAGTCTGCTAAATCCCAGAAAAAAAATATTTTTGGGACTGATTTGGTATTTTTCATAAAAATGAACTTGTTATGAGTAAATGAATTAAATATGTTATGTGAAGTAAAAAAATTGAAAAATAGGATTTTATGGCTTGAGAATCCTATATAGGGTATATGCAGATTTTTGATGAGGGATTTGATCATTGGTGATGAAATATTATGAGTATGGCTTTTTTGAATGATTAAATACATTATTTGGTAAAGTGTAAACAATTGAAATAAATTATAAGAAGTAATTAAAATATTGTTATAATATTAATAATATTAGATTATGAGTTTATTAAGTGAGTGATAATATTTGGATAAATTTAAAGTCTTTAATATTTATCCTTAGTTTCGTTTGATTAATGCTTATATCATTGTCATCATCCTCATGCTTATATTGTGATGAAAGTCATCTCTAGCTTACGTGCATTGATGGACAGTTGTTGGTATGATTATAACCAGAGATTATTTGGTATAATCATAACCATTTGTGAAAACACGAATATCCTTGGCCCGTAATGCATGGATAATTCGTGGTCGTAATACTAATGAATATCCTTGGCCGTAGTGAAGGGATGATTCAATGATGTGGATTAATTATTAAGCTGAGTCTCAGCGATAACATATTGATAATACACTTTTAATTCGTAGAAGATAGTAGATATCATGATCTACTTGACTTTTCTATAATACAGTTATATGTCTTTGGCCTATAGAGCAAAGATGAATTGTTAATGAATATCTTTGGCCCATAGTGCAAAGATGAATTTATTAGTATGATTATGAACAAGAATTGTGATTTGGTATAACCATGATTTTTGATGTTTCAGGTAAAGACAGGTGATGAAAATTATCTTCGTCCTGAGTGCGAAGAGGAATTTAGAATCACAATTATGATTATGAGTTATTCACATGATTGTGGGATGTGGAATTGTTGATTGATGTTAAGGTGAATAAAACATTGTTGGTGGACTTTTAACATGGAGAATATAATAGACCCTATGGTCTATTTGACTCTTCTAATGGATTGCTTCGTTCACCGCAACTATGGTTGAAAAGTTTTATCATATACCATATGTTATAAATCTCTGATTTATTATATGACGAAGGCTATTGATAATTTAATTATCTTTAGTCATGATATTTTTTATGGGTTATTTGTGCTCACCCTTTTGCTTCACAATTCCTTTCGTGTATTAAAGCGTGTAAATGGGTTCGAGTTAGGGTAATGAGGATTAGAAGCGGTGGTTTATAGCTGTTGAGGTTTCCCTTAAAATAGTATGAAAGTAATTTTATTGAGAATTATAGATAAGTGTGTCGTATTGTATACGTCATTTTAACCGTTGATTTTGGTGAACCAAATAGGGTGAGGTGAACCCAACTTTGGAAGGGCGTTTTTTCCACTATCATACAAGATGTCTAATGACAGACGACTTCGTGTTATCATAAGACAGGGTTGTGCACAGCTGAGTATATCTACGAGCACTACCTATATAATCTTGGAGTGTGTTTGAAATATGATTCTCAATTGGAGACAATGAAGATAATTATAAGTCAAGAGAAGACTCACCATTGGAAAGAAGATGATAGCAATCTTCTTATTTTTCTTTGGGGACTATTGGGTCAACCAAGGATAATTCTGTGGACATATGATATCTATCATAACCTAGACGCATGGCCTCCCATGTACGAAGGTTTCCTTGAGTATATTCCAAAGATTTTAATTTCTAAAACAGTTTTTGATTGTACTTTTATGTAAAGTACCATTGTAAGGTTGTATTAAAACTCACAGTTTAACTGTGGTCGTATTCTGCACGACAGTTCAACAGTTGTATAAATGAAGTTTGTATTTAATTTTTATAGTGTGATATCTGGCGACTCAGAATATGTCGTGTGGAACTATTTTGGGGGCGTCACATTCTCCATGTTAAAAGTCCACCAATAATGTTTTATCCCTGTAACATCAATCAACAATTCATGTCCGTAATCATATGAATAACTCATAATCATAATTGTGATTCTAAATTCTCTTCGCACCTGTGATTTAAGATAATAAAGAATGGAACCAGTCATGCAGAATCAAGATGCATGTGATATTCCAAGCAGAATAGTAAAGAATGAAATAACAATGAATTCACCAAGCATACGATAGGCCAAATGCAGAAAGTTATTCCAACGTAATAATAAAGAATGGAACTGTGTCATGCGTGAATCCGCATGCATGTGATATTCCAACAGAATAATAAAGAAACGGAACCGAAGTCACGCCGTAATCCGCATGCATGCATGAGAATATTCCAACAGAATAATAAAGAATGAAATAATAGAAGAATTTCACCATGTATGCAATACTTCGCATAGACAGGTATGGTTTACATGGTCATCACAATTATAATATATTGATGACAAGATTAGTCATCACTAAGAGCCATCATATATACTATTATTTTGTGATTGCTTAAAAAGTCCATCACAAATTACTTTCTTTTATGATTATTTTTAAAAATTGTCATAAAGTTCCGTCACGTATTCTTGTTTTTCTAGTAGTGACCTCAGTATATTGATCAACAAATTACTTCAATGTAGTTTTCGGTCCTACACAATATACTGAGATAGAGTATGCCACATCAACAATTTATAAAATAGTTTGTGTCTGTAGTATTATTCAAAAATATAAATGTAATTGCGGTTATGCTCAGTTTGATTTAGTATGGTTTAAATATTAGTTATATTAATAGCTTTTAATAATAATAATAATAATAATTCAGTTCAATCCAAACTTCAAAATGGTGGGCACTGAATATGTTAATTTCAAAAGTTGGACTCAATATATGGTACTGAGAATAATCACACCAAATAACGAGTATTTATTTGTGATAGTACTCCCTTTGATTAAAATATAATTTTTTTGAAAATTAATTATTTTAAGAAATGCTATATCTTTGATTATAAAACCGGAATAAGGTCTAACATCCGCAGAATGACGTTTGGCATTAGTTGAAATTGTTGACAGAGGTTGCACCCGTAGGCCGTATCGTATATAAAGTTCTCAGACCATGCAACTATATTTTATTTTGGTTTCCCATTTAATCGAATATATATATATATATATAATGGAACCATAACAATGTGTGACTTTATAAGAGGATTTTTACCAGCATATAGCAAAAAATCAAATTTCTCAGACTATTTAAATACAGAACTTAACAATGTGTGATATAAATACACTAAATTTATGCACACACAAAAAAATGAGCATAGAAGATGCAGGACATGTTTAGGCAATTAGAGGTTCCAGAAGTAGAAGGAAAAATCTTCGGTAGAAACTTTTCTTTTTTGGGTTTTGAGTTGTGCAAGCAACAAAGTAAGAAAGTATGATCTGTTTACCTCTGCATTACCTTCCGATCTGTTTGTCTCTGCTTTGCCTTTCGATCTGTGAGGGAGCGAGAATCGGGAAAAGAGAAGATGGAAGACCCAGTTCTTTGTGAGTGAGGGAGAGAGAATCGGGAAGGAAGAAGGATGGAAGGAAGAAGGAAGGATTGCTGTGGATCGGCAAGTGTGAGAGAGGGAGGGAAGAAGATTTGGCAATTCTGAAAGACACGACAATTTTTGACCCGCGTTTCTTCAAGACCCGAATTTTTGATCCTTAGTTTCTTCCCCCTTTTTTATTTGAGACCCGCGCGAGAGAATCATAACAAGAGACTTTATATGAGGATTTTTACCAGCATATAGCAAAAACCAAATTTCTCAGACTATTTAAATACAGAACTTAACAATGTGTGATATAAATACACCAAATTTATGCACACAAAAAAAAATGAGCATAGAAGATGCAGGACAGGTTTAGGCAATTAGAGGTTCCAGAAGTAGAAGGAAAAATCTTCAGTAGAAACATTTCTTTTTTGGGTTTTGAGTTGTGCAAGCAACAAAGTAAGAAAGTATGATCTGTTTACCTCTGCATTACCTTCCGATCTGTTTGTCTCTGCTTTGCCTTTCGATCTGTGAGGGAGCGAGAATCGGGGAAAGAGAAGATGGAAGACCCAGTTCTTTGTGAGTGAGGGAGAGAGAATCGGCAATTGGAAGGAAGAAGGAAGGATTGCTGTGGATCGGCAAGTGTGAGAGAGGGAGGGAAGAAGATTTGACAATTCTGAAAGACACGACAATTTTTGACCTGCGTTTCTTCAAGACCCGGATTTTTGACCCTTAGTTTCTTCCCCCTTTTTTATTTGAGATCCGCGCGAGAGAATCCTTCTTTTTTCATTTGGTCCGTCCTTCTTTCATTGTTTCAAATTCGCTTCGAGCGGCACCAGATATATATATATATATATATATATATATATATATATATATATATATATATATATATACTATCCGGATCAGTCAGATACCCCTTATCTTACTGATCCGTGCTCATCCCCCTTTAGCGATGGACCCGCGTTTGAATTTTTATGTATTGGGGATGATATGGAAATTCTGATGTATTGGAGTTGATATGGAAGTTTTTATGTATTAGGGCTGTGATGTTGCTTAACTGTTGATGTACAGAAAACCTGTTGAATATTAACTGTTGCTATAATGGGGCTGTACATGTTGCGTGTTATTGCAGGAAGGAATTCGTCAATTCGTGTATGATATTCGTGTATGATGTCACTGTATTGCGTGTAATATTAACTGCATGAAGGAATTCATCAATTCATGTATGATATTCGTGTATGATGTTGCTATATTGCGTGTAATATTAATTGTTGCTATAATGAGGCTGTACAACGAATTCGTGTATGTTATTCGTGTATGATTTTGTTGTACTGCGTGTGCGATTAACTATTGCAAGTGTTGCTGTACTGCGTGTGTTGCAGGAAGGAATTGCGTGTAATATTAACTGTTGCGAAGTGTTGCTGTGAACTGCATGTAATATTAACTGTTGTGAAGTGACCAATCTGTACTGCGTGTGTTGCTGGAAGGAATTGTGTAGAATTAAGGTTGGTCCATCCGCTAGTATGTCTAGCGAATGTTGTTATTTCAAATTGGTAAGTAGGGCAAAATTGTCTGGAGAATTTATTAACCACGTCCGCTAGAAGTTCTAGTGGATGACCTTTTTTCCAAGTCAAATTGCAATTCTTTATGTTTTTAATGAATGATTAAGATGCTATATGCCATTTTATATTCTATAACAAATAGATGTTATGGATCATTTTCTATATATATATATATATGTATAATTTTGTACAAAAATAAATACACAATAAATTATTTTTAAATTTACCCTTGAAGACTTGAGTTAACCTTATGATAAAAATCTCAACACACATTAAATAATGGTGCACCATGAGGTGTCCATTCCTTATGATCGGCAAGGTGTCGTATTCAAAATAGGGACCCACTTCAGGTTGTACACGTTTACCTATCCCACAATATCTCACTTTCTTAGTGGTCCCCATAATTGTTCCACGTAAGTCTGAGGTGCTACTGACGCACGAATTGACAAGGATAATATGTCCACGCAAAAGAGTGCAACCCGTACTTTTGAGTACTTTTTTTTTTCTTTTATTTAATTTTCTTCCAAATAAATAAAATTACGTAAACGAACTAACACGATTCGAAACCGATTCGAAAAAAATACGAAACGGCACTAGGATTCGATTAATAATATGATCCAAATCGAGCATTAAAAATAGTTGAATAATAAAAAATGAGTAGTAAGTTTAAGCAAGGTTATACTCAACTCGCTTAAGATTCAAATTACTCGAATTTTTATTGTGATTCGATACATACTAGGTTAATACATATTAGATTAGATGTTCGATACATTCTCTTATAATATATATAAATTTAGATCAAATTAGGATAATTAGTTATTATTTTATTTTATTTTTAATTTTAATTATGATTTTATATTTATAAAATGTAATAATAAATATATTTTCTCATTTTTAAGTAAAATAATAAATTCAATTTATAATTATATTTATTATAAAACTAGTTATCTATTCATATATATAAAGGCATCACAACCAATTAATTTGAAATCAATTAATCAATTTGACAATCAATTGAAATCAATTTGACAATCAATTTCAAACTTCAATACTTCAATACACATAAATGATGACATCATCAAATCAAATCAATTGGAAAAATTTAGGCATCACAACCAATTAATTTGAATCAATTAATCAATTTGACAATCAAGACATCACAACCAATTAATTTGAAATTAATTAATCAATTTGACAATCAATTGAAATCAATTTGACAATCAATTTCAAATTTCAATACTTCAATACACATAAATGATGACATCATCAAATCAAATCAATTGGAAAAAATTATTAAATGATGACATCATCAAATCAAATCAATTGGAAAAATCGTTGAGTCCACTCATCTATTCTTCTATTCCTATATATAAATACACATAAATGATGATACACATAAATAATTTATTTTTTTTTTATTTTCTAACAAGAGAATATAAGTCTAAAATATTTTTTATTTTTCGTTCTACCAAACTTATTATAATATTTTTATTAAAAAATTGTTTAAGATAATATATCTTGACCAATTTTATGTAAGATAATTTAATTATTATAATTTTATTAAGATATTCAATTTTTAGATATAGCCAATTAATTTTTATTAACTTAATTAATTAAAATATATAGTGTAGGTTTTCTTTCTCAAATATTACTATAATCAATTTAATTTAAGACAAAAATTTATTAGGAATTAGTATTCCAATTAAACTCAAATATCACTATTTGATTAGTGTTATTAGCGCGCTACGGTAAAAAAATAATTCTTGAATTATGCATTATTTTTTTTTTGACATGAATATACGACAAATTATTAAAATCATTATTCAAACTAGCTCGTGCATTGCACGGGTTATCAACTAGTTATGTGTAGATTCGAATTCGAGCTTGAATTTGAAACTCGCGAGTAGTTTGAATAAATATTCGAGTTGAGTCGGATCGAATTCGAGTAATAAATATTGAGTGAAGTCGAATCGAGTAGGAATTTTCAAATATAATTGAATTTTGTTCTAATTAGAGCACTTAATTTATCATTTCGAGTCGAATTCGAGTAGCTCTCTGTTCGCTCTAGTTCAACTTGTTTACACCCTTACAAATAAATACTTGCTCAACAGATAAAAATTATTTGAGAACTGATATTTTCACATGTATTTTTGATATTTTTATATGGTTATCTCTTAAATGAACATACAGTAAGTTTCACCTTCATGTGAGAAAAAATTATATAAAAATATCAAAAACATATTTCTTTTAGATTTTTATTTATAATTTTTTTTATTTAATCGAGTATCATAATGAAATTGGGATCCTATTTCTAAACAAGCTAGCTTACTCTTTCCAAAAATAAAAAATAAAAAATTTGCCATTTTCTTTTTCACATTATTTTATTATTTGGATATTAGTGAAATGGGTCATATATATATTATTATGAGTTTCTTTCGTGCCCATATTAATTTCATGCATTTTTTAAAATAAAAGAAAGTAAAACTTTTGTTTTTTAAAGTGAGGAGCTGCAAAAAGTCAACAACTATGGAACCTTACTTTTGTTTGTACATATGCTTTTAAATTAACATTTCTTTATGGCTTATTAAAAGATGACACAAATCTAAAATTTTTATCTTTAAATGGATGATTTAACCACATAAATTGTTAATTATTCTCGAAATAAATAAACCACATCACATTTTCCTCCCAACTAAGTGTCACTCACTATTTTGTATCGGAGCATCATTGATGAGTAGCAAATATTAGACTTAATATATTGTTAATTTTTAAGTTATTTAAGATATTTTACTTTTAATTGTTATTTTGTAAGTTAGGGTAACAAAGGGGGCAAAACAGAAATTTCTGACAACAAAAGGGCAAAAATCTTAATTTCCTAAACGGCGCTGCTTCACGAACAAAATCTAGCGCCGTGGCGCTAGAGGACAGAAAAGATTGGTCGAGTCTTTGAATAACTGGGGTTCCAAGGCAAATTCCTACTCTATTTCGGATTCTAATTGAGATGACTTGGAGGAGGGTTTCTATATTAAAAGAGAGAAGACTCTCCATCAAAACTACACACAACAATTAAAGATTGGGAAAGCTTCACAAGGAATTTAGACTCGAGACTTGAAGGCGGAAGAAGATTTCATTGAGTTTTTCTTACTTCTTTATTCAGTTTTGTAATTTTATTGTGATGACTTATTTAAATTTTTTGATTTTAAATTTCAGCATGAACTAAACTACTAATTAAGATTGCAATTGAACCTTTTATGTTTATAGATTAATTAAAAATTTAATTCCAATTATTTAATCATATTGAGTTGCCTATTGTTTTTTGTGCATATTGATTAATTGTCTGGCCAACAGTTAGCGGGATACTTTAGATGTCTTCGAGAGATGAAATCTAGGATTATAGATTATATCTGAATTTGATAGCATATATTCTTAGTAATTTGCATGAGTTGAGTAATCTCTTATCACTGCATGTAACTTTTGGAAATTGCCACTTAATAAATTTGATTCTTTTGTTTTGCATAGGAATATAGCAAGATTAATTGAATTGAGTGTTTTATTTGATCATTGGGAAAGGGCTTATAATTAATCATGAATTACTATTAACAACTCTAATGGATTTAAAAATTGGATGATTTGGATAATATTCATGTTACATAATTGAGAATATTGTAGTCTTAATATCTAATTTTCAACCTGTGTTAACTTTATTCTTACTTTTTAAAATTTACTTTTAACCATTATTCAAAATTGAGATTGTTTAAATAAAATTGAATTGATACAAAATTAGTAGTTGAGATATATTAAATAAAGATTCCCTGTGAGTTCGACACTCGTATTTACTCTATATTACTTGTTGATCGTATATACTTACGCGTAATTGTTAATATATATCTAAATCAGACAACAACCTTTAGTACTTGAGTGACGCCACCTTTTACGTACAAGCCAAACATCATAGTATAACATATAGAATCTTTTATGTCAAAAAATATATCCTATTTGTAAAAATCTTCCGTCCGCAATATTAAATTACGGGCGTTAGGTATGGCTGTCCAATTGGAAAATGATGTCATTTTTAAATAAGTGTCGTCCGCAATATTATTAAATCGCGAACGCTAAAAATGGTTGACTAATTGCGAAACGACGTCGTATTGGCCATTAAATTTTTTAGTTTAAAAGACTCCGTAATATTAAATTATGGATGCCAAATAATAGATATGGGTTCTAAATTTCATTCATTACCATTGTGAATCAATAAAAACTAAAAAAAAAACATGTTTACTTTCTCTCTCACTTAACTCATAAATTTCTCAAATGACTCTTGAAGATCTGAATTCACCATTTTGTTCCGTTCTTCTTCTTTAGATCAAGAACACAAATTATAATTATAATAATTTTTTTTATTTATATATTGTTAGTTTCCAGTAGGCACAATACAGATCTAGAAGGGGGGGTTGAATAGATCCTTAGAATTTTAAAATACTTTTTCACTATTAAGTTGTATTGCTCATTAAGTAGCATATGACAAACTTAAGAATCTTTTCAAACACAGCGGAATAAGTAAAAGATCCCCTTCATTGATATATTCATAATCGGACATACATTGTTCGTAGAGAGTTACTTTAGTAGTAGTAAGCGCTAAAGCATACATAAGCAGCTTATAACAATTAATGTACATAATGTAAATGACATAAAGTAAAAGACACAAGGGTTTTAAGTGGTTCAGAGACTCAAGCTCCTAATCCACTCTTCTCGCTTTCAACTAGTAGGATTTCCACCAAGAAAGGGCAAAGACCGAATCACTAAGATTTCTTCAAGGCCGCTGACTTGGGACTTGATTCACTAAGAACTCTTCAAGGCCGGCAGCCTTTGAACTTCTAGTTCCTTAGGAACTCTTCAAGCCCAAAGCAGTTTGGAATCTTCATTTAGTCTTCCGGATAAGGACCCCTGTGCCCCCGGCTTCTTGTTATTGTAGTTGTTGTTGTTGGTGGTGTTGAGCTGCTAAGATGTCATTAGACTCTGAACATCTTTTGTACTTAGTAGCTTGGTGTGGTCCTCTATGCATTCTACTTCGAGTGTGGACCACGTCTTCTTTGGTGCAGCTGATCTTCATTCTTTTTTGCTCATCTTTATCTGGTATCAGTTGTACACCATCACCATCTGGGTTTGCTAAGTTTCTATACTTTTAGTGAACTTTGTCTGGCACTTAGCAATCCCTGAACCCTTCTCGAATACTTTGCAAACATGGTTCTGCAATTGTTCAGTGTTAGCTTTTGGTTCATGGTGATTCGTAGAGTGGCTCTCTTGATCTTCTTTGTACTTAGCCATTTTTCTGAATGCCATTTTCTTGGCCTTCTCGGCTCTCAGCTTGGCTGCCATCTTTAGTGGCATTCTCATCTTTGTTGAGTGAAGCTTTAATCTGTTTGAGTTCTTCTTCAAAGCTTCTTCACTTCCACCTTGGTAGTCTCACTGTCACTGAGACTTGTTCTATTGATCTTTGGTGGAACTCGTAGAGTCAACTACAGCATTCACCAACTCAACGATTCTGCAACTACACGATCATCAGCCTCACTTGATCTTTGAAGCTCTGTTGATTTATACTACTTCCCAATCTTCCCGTTGGAAAGTAGCCGTTGAGAGCTATTCAAATTGCTTCGCAGATCTCGAGTTATTTGGTGCAGACTGCAGATGTGATATGACATCTTTTTCTCGACTTCCGACATCGCGATCATTGTTTCACCAACCCTGTCAGATATGTCAATTTGATATATTGGGCAGGTCGATGACTTTATTTCTCCTTTTTAATTTCTCGATCAAAGGTTGTCCTTGCATCGATGCTCTCAATAAGCTCGTGTCCGAATATTACCCTTCAGATTGAACCGTTGCCAATGCTTCAATCTTCAGCTATTTAAACTCGACGTTTTTGATGCATGTCTTCATGGACCTGATCGTAGTGTCTTGTTGACTGGTAGAAACAATACTACGATCTTGAGGAGTGTTCACTTGATCTTTAGTGTAGAGCACCTCTTCCTCTTTTTGTGCAGTGCTTCATTACTTCTGTTTGCCTCGACTTTTCTCAGATACTGATGGCTTGATTCCTTGCTCTGGCCTCTTCTAAATAACAAGACACTTCAGATTTGTGGCGTGTACATCTCGCTTTCTCCTTGTGATCTCCCGTTCACTTATCATCAATGGACTGACCCAATGCTTAATCACTTTAGCCTTGTTATTCAGAGGGTGACCAGTATCTTAGTGTGTACTCCATCAGTTCCTTCTTTGTCTGGCAAACACTATGATCTTGATTACTTTCAAGATCATTGTCATCTTTCTTCTTGACAGCTACTACACTTGTTGACTTTCTTAGTCAGTTACAGAAGTCTTCCTCTAATCTTCTTGTGGAAGACCTCATCTCAAATGGCTTCATAACTCAATCTTGATATTGATTGGGTTGGTGCTTAGATCTTCTGTTAGCTTGCATGCCATTTGTTGAGTGCTCTCTGGTTTCCTTCAGGTGGGACGTATCTATACAGTGCCAACTAGAGGCTTCATTCCTTTGGATATTCTGGGAGTGCTCATTCGTTGAGAATCATATTTGCTCTACGATTCTGCCTTGGCATTGTGAGCACATCTGTTGAGGTCTTAGTTCTGCACTCTATGATTCAGCTTTGGCTGTGCAGACACTACGACTCCGAGATCAGATCTTGACACTACGATTTCTGTCTTTGATACGATCAGTAGACTCTACGATTCTGAGTGCAGTCTACGATCCTTTATTTAGCCGTTAGTAGACTCTATGTCTCCGAGTGTAGTCTACGATTTTTGACTAGTTTTGGCAGATGCTCGGTCGGCTCGTAGACAGGCTGTCTCTACGAATCTGAACATGACTTCCTTAGCAGACTACTACCCTGAGGAAGTTCTTCTCGACACACTACGATCCTTCCTCGTCTCTCCTGGAAGTCTACGAACTCCGAGATCTACTATCTTGCAGACTATGATTATGCCTTGATAGCTCTCGAGTTTTCCTCGACTCTCCTGGCAGACTACGATTTCTGGTGTAGTGCTCGACGATTAGACAAGTCTATCTATTACATCATAAGATCAACCTAACATGCTTGATCTTTTTATATTTATAGTCCTTGTACATCATTTCTTCTTAAAGACTTTACAGAGCTGTTTTGCTTATGTAGGATCAACCTAACACATTTGATCAATTCATTCTAAGTCCTTGTACAAATGTTTCTATTATCTATCAAAGGACTTTACAACTTTTCTTAATGCAAGCATACTTGCATATTCATTTATATATACATCATAATCAAATCATATATATAAATAGGAATATCATTCACATGTTTATTCCTGACAATCTCCCCCTATTTGATTATGACAAAAACAATAAGTGCACATGCATGTAATGAATGAATCTTATATACAGTGAGCTGCTGTATTTCTAAAAATAGATAATCATGAATGTCATTTATGATAATATGGAATTTAATACACTATGACATTTTATATCCTGGATCCAGAACATACCTAACTAGTTAGAGATATACTTCTTTGGCTCCATGTATGCTTCCAGGATTTTTGTTGATGTGTTATTCATCTGTTTGATCTTCTTGCATCTGCTCACCTTGGGACGTTGACTATATTTCTTTTTTCTGCTCCCCCTCAAATGTATGTTGCTCTTCTGACTCCCCCTCAGCCTTTGCAAATATAGGTTCATCATCCTTTGACTCCCCCTTAGATGATGACCCAACTTCTTCTTGCCCTATCTTCTTCTTTGCCTCTTTCTTGTTTTGTTTCCTTCTGCTCTTCTTGCCCTTTCTTGAATGCCTCTTTATATGCCTCTCTTTCTCCCCCTTTTTATCATTAATCACTTGAGAGAGCTGTTCCGTATTGGACATAAGCTTCTCCATCAGGTAGGAGGAATTTCCAACTTCAATCTTGATTTCTTGTTTACTTAGCTCAAGTTGCATAGACAAAGATTAATTCATATTGTCAATCTTGTCAGAGAGGACTTTAAGTTTAACTTCATTTGATTTTTGTGCTCGCAGAGCTTCACCCTTTTGATCATGTACGACCTTTAAATAGATGTGATCTCTCTCTTTGATTTTGAGAGATATATCAGCTATAGTAGCTTGGAGTCTATCTTGAACTGAATTATCTCCAATTGCTGTCACCCTCTTTGATTCTTCATGGATTAGAGATATCTTCTCAATCAGTTGACCAGAGTTTTTCATTAGCTCTTGCTCCATAGAGATCTCGTCATTCGGTTGGGCAGTTTCATGTTGATCCTTAAATTGGACTCTACAATTTTCGTCCTTTGACAGTTTTTCGAAGGTATTGAGAACTTGAACAATCGTTGAGTACCAATCACTATCGGTGGATGACCAAATGTTGGACACTTGTGCTTGAGCAGATGGAGGCTTCTCTTTTTGGATTTGAATGCCATCAGTAATTGAGTGAACAGACTTTACGATTATTTCCTTGGTCATAATTCTTCTTCCTTCAGAATCGAATCTATGATCATAAGGAATATAATGGTTGCCAGCATGTCTGTAAACCTTGTAGTGGGGCTTGTCTTTGATCATCATTGTCACATCACTTTTCAAACTTGAGAAGTTTTGAGCCACCAGTTCTGGGCATGGAATTTCTAGAAGTACTTCTTGTGATTCATTCAAGACTTCCACTATGTTGTTAATCTTGGTTGGGGAGAGGATATAATAATTTACTGGTTTTTCCAATTCCTGATTTTTAGAACCAGAGACTTTCTTCAATTATTGACTTCTTGAGCTTGAATCTTGTTGGCTCCCTTCCTCAGATTCATCAGTGAATTCTTTTTGCTGACTTTTATTTCCAGAACCTTCTTCAGAAAGATCTTCCTTGGATTCATCTTCTTCATTGTTAGACCAATTTTCAGTATCTTCTTTTTGTGAGTCAGATTCAACATCACTTAATTCAATGACTTTAGTAGATTGATCATTTTTCTTCTTTGAGGCAAATTGAGCTATCAATCTGTGACTCCTTCTTCTTCTTAGAGGTTCAGTTATGGGTGAATCAGATACTTCTTCTTCTTCAGACTCTGAGGTCTTTGATTCAAGAGATTTAACTTTTTTTGTTTTTCAAAGCATTGGTGGGGCATGTCCTTCTTCTTCGTAATCATTATTATTTACATCATCGCATGCACTAGCTTGATATTCAGCAATAGTAGAGACATATTTTTCTTCCTCAGACTCTACATCCTTTGAGTTTGTTTGAGCGTTTGCTGTAGAGAATATTGTTGTGTCAACCTTCAGCCTTTCTTTATCATCAGAGTGGATGCTCTAAGACTTCTCCTTAGGGCTTGCACATTTCTCTCCTTCATTAACAACCTTGACTCTTTCTTTCATTGCTTTAACCTTTGATCTTTCAGTTCCTTTCTCATCTTCAAGCTTTTCAAGTTCTTCTTGGTAGGATGGACTTTCCTGAGGGGCTGAGGCTGATTTCTTCATCACTTTTGCTTTCTTCTGAGGTGGTTCTTGGAGTAGTCTGTTACTCCTTCTTTTTGGGTTTTCATCAATAGATGCTTGTTCTCCTCCTGTTCCTTGTTTCTTCTTGTCAGTGGAAATATTTCTTGATGAAGCCTCTGTATTCTTCATATTCTTAGGCTTCTTGCTTGCTGGTGTGGCAACAACTGTTGTAGAGTTACCAGACTCAGAGCTTTCTTCTTCCTTTACCTTTCTCTTTTTTGCAGAAATCTTTCTGTTGCTGCTTCCTGCTGTAGTTAACCTTCTATTCTCCTTTGGGTTTTTCTTCCAATTTACGAACAGTTGTGGAGACATTACCTTGTGAACATTAAGAATTTCACCATCATCATCCTTAATTTTATTCTTCAACTTTTTCTTCAAGATGATACTTAAGAATCTCCCATGAAAAACCTTTGCGAGTGGTTTTTCAGTTAATCTTTTCTTTTCTTCTTTATCCAACCATTTAGACATATGATCGAGCAGGATAGCTCCAAAGTTGATGTTTTCCTTCAGGACTATAGAAGACATGATCTTCAGCTATTGGTCAATCACAGTATCATGTGCAGTGTCTTTGCATAAGATATATTTCCTCACGATTTCAGCAAGAAACTTGAATTATTCAGGAAACTCTTTTTTCTTCATGTCCTTCAGACTAGAGTTTCTTCTGTACTGCATAATCTTCTTAGCTTTTTCTGTGTCGATCTCTTCCAAGCTTTTTGATTTGGCCGGGAAGGCCTAAGCATTGATTGATGTCGGAAGAGTTTAGCTTCAGAATCAACCCTTAACCTTGGTGGAGAGGATTCCAAAATTTACTGATCATGCGTTTAAATGAAACTCTTGACTGTGTCACCATATATTCGTGTGTTTTCCTCAAGACATTCTGAGAACCCGAACTTCTTCACAAGTTCAAGAATATCCCTGAACTTCTTCTAGGATTTTTCAAACATTTTGGTTCCTAGCTGAATGCCAGTGATTACTCGCCAATCTGTCATTTGAGGAGTTCGAAGAATATGGGTGTATGATTCGGAGAGATTTAGCTGAATGTGATTTGGGCTCTGGAAGTTTAATTGGTTTGGCTTTGAAGAAGATTCTAGGGTTTAAAAATGGGAGGGAGAGAGGTTCTGATAACTGTTTACATATTTGAATCTGTCTTTATGGCAGTTCCTTCTGACTCTGCATACGTTGTGATGTGTCACCCAGTTATTGGTTGCACAATGCCCAAGAATAAGTCAGAATTCCCCATTAACTTGTCGGGCTTAGTGTCTCTTTTAAGAGTGGACGCTTTTATTGACGTGGATTGACCTTTGACCTTTTGAGTTCGTAGAGTAGTATGATAGAACAGCTATTGACTCTATGTTTTCCTTTGTTGACTCAATGATCAATTCTCTAAAGGATGTTGCAATGGATGGTTTTGACGTTACTTCTCATTTTGAACCTCCATGTCTCATCCACTGTTATGCTTTATGAATCCTTGAGCATTTTCCTTCAGAAGTACCTCTTTCCAACCAACCTTCGAACTTATCTCCTCATAATTTGAATGGTTGAGCAATTGTCCCGTTCTTCCAAACTCCTCATGAGCTAGAGTATCCTCTTGTAAGACTGCGATCGTCGAGTATGCTTCTATGATTGTTGAGGTTGCTCTACGAGAGTTGAGTTTACTTTTACCTTTACTCTATGATTGTTGACTGTTTTGGTCCTTAAGATGAACATGATTAAGCAATTCTTCTGGGATAAGGTAGCTCAGGAAGGGCCAACCTCTTAGAGTGAGCTAAGGGTCAGGTTTGTCCCTGAGGCGCTTTCCAGATGAATTTGTTTTAGGAGTAATTTGTACTAATATCTCTTTTGACCTTTTCTGGTGAGGAGATCCTTTATCAACTTTAGACAATTGCATTTGCTGTGATTGTGGTGTCTTCTTGCTTTTATACTACGATCATATGTTTGATTGTAGGCACTCCATGATTTTGAATTGGGTGGCTGATAGGTTATCAATAGTATGTTTTGAGACGTTCCTACTGACTATGGATCTTCATTTGATTCATCAGCCACAAAGTTTTGGGACTCTGTAGCTGGTACATTGCTTCATAAAATATTTTAGTACTGTTGTTCCTTAATAGATCACTGCTCCCCCATGGTTGATGTTGTCTTTTGATGCTGTTGTTTCTTATGTACATAAGGAAGCATCCCTGCATATCTACTTCTGACTGAAGTCATTAAATCGTAGAATTAAGTATCTTCAGGATTGATCATTTTACGATCCTTTGATAGCACTACGAACATAGTCTTCCTTATCAGCTTGTGCTCGTGGAGTTCTGCTCCCGTACTAAGTTCCTAATGTTTGATGCTCGATAGACATCTGATGTGAGTTTCCTTGAGAACAAGTTTTGCATGCTTGAGCATCTAAGACCCTTTTTCATCTCTCGGTTGAGTGGATCGCTTTCATATAAGGGTTTTAAACCATTTGAGCTTTATTTAGATTAGCTCAGCCAGTCTTCAAGGATGTGCTTTGACATATAGGAATTTTGTCGAATTATTTCGAGCAATCCCTAAGCCTTCGCTAGTCGACTCTTCTTCGATCAAGTCTTTTGCTTTAGCATTCCTTAGTGTGGTCGATAGACTAAGTACCGCAGTTATACATTTCTAATTTTGATACCCATGGTTAAATGGGTCCCGCTAGAGTTAGTTTACTAAACCCATGTTCCTCATATATTTGGATAATCATCATATAGACCACCATCAGTCGTATTCATGCATATACTACATTTAGATAATATATTTTGAGCTGCATGGTGGTGAGTGTGAGAGAAATCTGTCATTTTAATAAAACACTCTTTTCCTTAATGGCTTCATCTTTTGCTAATTAATGTTCACAGAGTTTAAATGTTCACAGAGTGAGAATCAACTCTACGACTTATTAGCATCTGGTTGATTCATGGAGGTGATTAGTTTCTATGAATCTTCAAGATTTTCTTGTAGATCTGATCATACTCTGTGTGTCATTAAACACTTAGACCATATGATGTACACAACACATTAACTTATCAGCAAAGATTACTTCACATTCAATCGATCTGTGAGGCTCTTAAAACCATTTCAGGTCTCTTTTCAAGTTATCATCTTCAACCTAAAACTTGGTTGGAGAGAAAGTTTATAGACATTTGAGTTTCCATCATCAGTGTACTTTCTCTCTTCACCTTTTTAGATAGATTGTGAATACTTGAAGGAAAACTGTTATAGTTCATAAGTAAGGTGAAAATATGATGTTCATATCTATGTTAGTGAGAACTGCACCTTTTTGTCTTTGTTAGTTTCTTAACGGTCATTTATCTTAGATATAACCGAGTTTATGCATTGATGTGCATATTTTCTCATTTGCTTTCGACATCCAAATTGCTTCCATTGATCTTCGATCAATCAACCGTGGTCTTGAAGATATAAGCTAAGAGAGTGTCAAGATCTCTAATTCTTCAACATCCTTGAAGTTCACAAGGTTTACATCCATCCTTTGGTTGGTCGATACATGTTTGAGAGATTCTTCTCCGAACAAGACATTTTTAGCATGTATGGCCTTTTCATCTCTTCATTTGGTGGATGTTTGACTCTTTTTCGTTGATGTCATTTAAGCTTTCTAGCCCGGTCTTCGCACAACAAGACGCAGTGATTTATCATAAGAAATATTTCCTTTACACGAGTGCTCGCATTAGACCTCCTCGCAATTGGGTATCCTTTGCTAAGTAGTAACTAAATATTTTTTGTGAAGGATATATTGTGAATAACTTATTCCTTCACAAAATGTATTTAGTCATGGAATATTGTTATTTAGTGAAAGATTGATTTCCTTCACAAATAATATTTTAAGGACTATTTTGAATTAGTGAATAACTTGATTCCCTCACAAATAATATATTGTGAAGAACAAATTTATTTAAAGAGAGAATATTTTCCTTCACTAATTATAAATTGAGAATTTTTTTTCAAATTAGTTAGAGAAAAATTCCTTCACAAATTATAAATTTGTAAATAAAAAATTAATTGCTAAATAATCAAAATTCATAGAAAATTATAATTAATTTTCAAATCAATGATTTCATATTTATTATTATTACTATTATTTTTAGTAATTTCTATAATAAATATTAAATTTAATATTTCAAGTTAATATAAATATCATATCTATTTCAAACTAATTGATAAACTAATGCATAAAGAGCCAATAATTAAAACTAATACTCCATATATAAATAGATAATGCTCAAGTCACGATAAATACAAAATTTGTTATTATGTCTTGATCTCCCAAAGATCATAGTACTTATAATATTTAATAACTAACACAAGAAAACTGAAAAAATAACAACGAACTAAATAGAATGAAGTGTACATCATGTTAGGTCCAACGCAAAGATGAAATCTCCAAGGGCAGATAAAGATTTGTTTATATGTCAGGCTTCCTTAAGTACATCTCTAGTTGCCTCGAATCTGGCCAATTCTTTTCATACCCCGCACACGCCCACATTCCATATGGCGTAATAATTATGGTCAAATATCATCATTTAGTAAAACATCAAACCCGATTGTACTTTCGCTGACGCCTCGACCTACGTGGGGCTCCAGGTTTTAATTTGGCCCCGGTATTAGTGTCAAAAATAAAATTAATCAAACGCTATTATGATATTCTTTTGATTAGATAATCAACAATTCTTTTGTAATTACCATTGAAAAGCCCACAGAAAGATCAAGAATGAAAGTGTCCTCTGTCTCTCACCATCGCAACCAACCCAAAACACACAATATTATCGATGGCATAACATGACTTTTAAAACAACAAATGAATCAAGTAATTTCTTATGTTTAAGGTTGATCATCGAACTCTGCGGTGATCGGCCATTACACCCCAACCAAATTTCGCTTTGACATTTTTATGGCTTCTATACTCTCAGAATCGATCCAATCTGGTTAACTTTGTTAGCAAGTAAAGAAGGCTCAAGTTGCATTTTTTTTTATGCGTTTGTACATCATGTCGTTTCAAATAGGTACAATTATACCTTAAGAAGAAGAGCATTGCAAGTTTTTTCTTTGATCGCTTTCTCAACTCTCTCGTGCAAAAAAAATATAAAATATGCATTAATCGATAAGTACTTGTGAAAAGGTATACACTTTTTCTTTTTACCGTGTTAGGAAGAACACACATCTCAAATCAAAACCATAGTAATAGAAGAACCTATAAAAAACAACTACGAAATAAGTCTAACCTTGGGATTAGTGACCAACATATCATCTCCCACAATTTGCACTTTCTCACCAATTTCAATTTGTCAACTTAACTTAGCATAGTGCTCCCAATCATCCCGGTCAAATGGATCCTCAATTGACACAATAGGTACTTTCGGTCACAAATGACCAGTACAGATCTTTGAAGCCGCTTCTCCGAGATCTTTTGTGAGCCATCATTGTTCTCGCACATCAAAGTAACAAGGAACGAATAAACGAATTAAAATTGTCGTGCATGCACTGCACTATAAAATTAAAAAAAAACCCACCTCCTCCTTAAAGTTCAGATCATAGGTCTTATCCGTTCCATAGAATTCAGATGCAGCAACATCCATTCCAATGACAACCTAAAGAGAACAGATATCTCAGGATGTCAGTCTTTATGTTAAATTGCGAAAAAAAAACAGAAAGTCTTGATTAATATTTGACAAGACTCAAATGATGACAAGTCAACAACCAAAGGAACTCATTGAACCTCATCGGAAGCTTACCGATAGTGATGGTAAGTTTCGCAAAAGATGCTCCATCCGAGAATATGGCCCGTAACCAAAGGAAACCACAACCGTAGGTGAACCCGACAAAAGAGTAATGTTGTTAATATCTTTGTAATGCAATTGGGAAGGAGGTGAAATGATGTCTTTGTGATGAAAGAATGATAATTTGGTGCCTGTGTTTATCTTATTCACATTTGTGTTACTTTATTTTCCTAGCATAGGGAATAACTTGAATGTTCAGTTTGTTGTATTAAATAATGAATACTGCGTGTTGGGGGGGGGGGGGATCGTGAGTGTATGTTATCCAAATTATAGGCATTCAAAATTTTGAGGCCTTTGAACCTCTTCTAAGAGTCATCATGATATTGCAATTGATCAACAGTGTCCGCAGTTGGAAAAGCTACGTTCTGCATCGCCGTCTTAGCGCAAAGAAACATCATCATTTTCTACATCTACTATCTCAGTGACTTGTTCATGTTTATGCCTGAAAGAAAGTATCCAATCATTAAAAAGAAGGCCAAGGATAAAACTTAATATAATAGACACAAATAAATATTATTTAGTATATGATTTAGTATCTCACATTCATGGTAGATCAATATATTTCCTCTTCTTTTTCGTTTTCCTTATTCAAGCGAAAAAGCATTAGTAAGAGAACCTCCGACCCTGTGATTAACAAGTTAGAATCTAAATTTCAGATACAACAATGATGTTCATGAGTTTTTCATACAACTGACACTGAAAAGTCATCTTAAATATACTATTCCAAAAACACAAATCCATTAGAGATTGATCATTGTCAAACGGAATGATACTTGGCAGTGTCAGTATCCTCAACTACAAGTTGCAGAGCACGTTTAATTGTTAACCGGTTGTTTTTTGACTCCTGCAAGGCAAAGTGGTGTCAAATAAATTATAATCAATGAAGCCTACTTATAATAAACTAAAGCAGCTTAATTGATAAATTCCTCCTGAATTAAAAAAGAACTGACTTGTTTCCTAAGCAATCCAGTTGTTTCTAAGTTACTCAAGAGTAGCCATGTGCTCAAAACCATAGTTGTGAAGAAGCTCTCTCCTAAACCATGAATTTAATATATAAAAGGATCAAGAGGATATTAAAATTTTTAATAAAATGAAATAGGCAAATGAATTTACCAAGTTAGGTACCAAACAAGAAGGAAAAAGTTACTGTATTCTTTCCCATACTTGCCTCAAATAGTCAAAATTCTTTTTGGGTAACCCAGAATTTGTAACGGAAAATAAAATGAGAAGACGTAAGACATTGACAAGAGGCTCCTGCTTATGAATCATTTCTTCAATATACTCGAAGCATCTGCACCATAGACATCATTAGTCCCTTACTTTGATACTTTTGGCATCCACAAGAACAAGGATACTTTAAGCAAGTATGTACATTTAGATGCACATCTGTTGAATCAAAACATTCTAACAGAACCATGTTTTTGTATCTCTGAGTAAATCTTTACATCATAAAAGATATCTTATAAAGTTGCCTTATTTTCTATTATCACAAAATTTTAAGAGATCCCCCCCCCATCAATGCTATATATCTCCAGATGCACAATCCATAGAAATGTTTTTGTTCGAGGATTGAACTAGAAAAATTTAGCTTACATATCAAAGCTCTCAGCCTCCATAATTGTGTGTTCCATGTCAAATCGCCCAAGAAAGGAAGGTTTTGATGTAAATGTAGATAAATGTTAAGCAAGATTTATGTGCCTCTATAGCAGGAACAACAAAAATTTACAGTTAGACTAGGAAGCATGAGCTAGGATTATAATAAATGTCAAAGGAGACACTTACAGTTATTTCGCAACGAGTTCAAATTTTTGGACAAAGTCCTTCAATTTAAACCTGTTTGAGGATCGCAAACATTATCAATTTAGAAATTTTTTTCTATCAAACAATATAACTCTCCAATATAGAAATCACTGAAGTTCTCGTCTAAATAATGTCTCAAAGCCATCACTAAATATTAGGTATAATCTATATCATCAGGAATTGAAATATGACATTACTTATGCCCATGTTAAATTACTTAATGAAGCATTACTTAAGACAAAGATCGCATATGAAATTGCAAACTAAGAAGTTGAGTTCAATATTAGAATAACTCTAATCAAAAGATAAATTGACTGGCGATTACCGATAAATAGGATGTGACATAGATACCACATAGCATGACATGGATGTTGACTTGCAATAAAAGAAGTTTTCACAAATGTGAAAATGGAAGTTACAATTTTAGCAAAAGGTTAATTTATAATTAACAAAATTAGTTTTTTCTAAAAGCGCTCGGGAAGTTGATATTAGAATCATTAATTTAATCCTTTCTAGACAATTTCCTCTATGTATACACTGGATAGTCAATTTTCAATTTTGAGGTCTACTAATCAACTGTCCTGAAGGTTATTGATGTGGGGGGAGTGTTCCGAATTATTAGTTTCTGTAAATTATGATGTAACCAAGATTGGGCAAGAATGACAACTTGGATCACATTCAAAGCGTCTGATAGATATGAATTTTGAAAAGTGGCATGCTACTTGATTGCTAAAAACTTGAATCCTATTCAGACACAATCACTATGAGGATGACAATTTTTCTGGACACCATAGAGTACATGCCTCTCCTACCTCAACCTTCAGTAAATAAGAAAGCTCAAGGCTTTGGATCAAAAATCTAAACTCTAAAAACATTTATATAAATATTATGAAAGGGGAACTTAAAGAAGGTCGAGAAATCATCTTCCTATAATAGTGGCATAGTTCTGGTTGAAATAGTAATAAGAGCTCACTATATCAAGTGTGACTCTATATGTTTTGACTATGAGGGCAATAATAGTTTGCAATTTTGCATATTTAGGGATTTCTAACAATCTAAACCACCTCCCAACGCCTGTCAAGAGAAATGCTAATTGACAGTTATTTTACAAGGGAAAAACCCGACAGCTACACTGCAATACAGAATCTGTCATCAAATTGATCAACAAGGGTCAAGGAAACAACTTCTGCCAAATGATAAGACTTCATAACAAATAATCATATAATCATTTCTAACTAGCAAAGATGTTGATATAAGGAAAATCAATTATGCGTATAGCTTTCTATTTTGCAGTATGATTGCCTGGAACATTTACCTGGGGGAACATTATCCGGAGATCCTGACTGGAAAAATTTTGTATAGTGATTTTTCTGTGCAATGATTACAACAAACTTTGGGCATCATTTCTCATCAAGGAACTTGCAGTCCTGCATAATTTAAATAGAAGGGTGTACAATTGCATATTTCCTTCTAATACAAAAGAAAAAACAAGGAGCTGCAATTTGGGAAAATCAAGGCAGCCACGCAAGAAGCTATGGATCAGGGCAGCGATATTATAAACAAAAATAAGTTTTAAAAAAATTATAAAACTAAAAAAATAAAATTTGGGGGTAAAAACCAAACCCTAACCTTACAATTTGAGGAAATCAGAATGAAAAGGAAGATGGATGAGAGATTGAAGTCAGAGAGGGAGAAGAGAGGCATAAGAGAAGAAGTATATAAAGAAGAGAGGGCTTATGGCTCAATCTTCTTGCCATTTTTTCCCGATCAGATTCTTAGTTTAGAAAAAGATCAATGTTCGTAACTCGTTCGTTCACAGAAGAAGTTTTATCAGTGGCAACGAGATCTTCCTTGAACGACGTCGTATAATCAGACTTTATTGTTTCTCATATAATCAGATTCTTAATTTAATACTGTAAAAAATTTAATGTATTTATATTATAATTTATATTCACCACAATTAATTTTAAAAAATTATTTAGAATAAAACAGCGACTGATTTTATCCCTCGCAAAAAACTTCTAAATAATGATATATACTGAGTAATAATTCCTTCAGTAAATAAATTTTTTCCTCGCAAATTTTCATCATAAATTGGCTCCAAAAATCTTTCTATCACTCTAATTTTGCGAGGAAAAAAATATAAATCGTGAAGGACATTTCTTTCGCTAATAACTATATTGTCACTATGTTTTTTTCCTTCACTGTTCCTTCGCTAAACAACTCCTCATGTGAAGGAATAAATTCCTTCACAAAATTTCCTTCGCTAGAAGCCATTTTTGGTGTAATGAAGACTGACTGCGAGCAAGGATTGGTCTTATTGATATGGCAATCGAGAGTATAGACCAATCTGAGCAGCTTCAGGAATATATACACATTTACCTATACGCAATATTTCCAACGTGTGAGCTCATCTGCATATAACAAGTGATTTACTACTAAACTAAGTTTAGAACAATGTTTGTGCCTAGGATAAGACTCAAAGCGATTAGCTTTTGAATGTAGCATGAGAACCTGCTCTGATACCAATTGTTAGTTCCCAGTGAGTACAATCTGAGATCTGTGGGGGGGGTTGAATAGATCCTTAGAATTTCAAAATATTTTTTTCACTATTGTTAGTTCCCAATGAGCACAATCTGAGATCTAGAAGGGGGGTGAATAGATCCTTAGAATTTCAAAATATTTTTTCACTATTAAGTTGTATTGCTTTCATTAAGAAGATATGAAAAACTTAAGAATCTTTTCAAACACAAGTAATATGTAAAAGATCCCCTTTATTGATATATTCATAATCAGACATACATTGTTCGTAGAGTTACTTTTAGTAAGTAGCAGTTAAAGCATACATAGCAGCTTATAACACTTAATGTATATAATGTAAATGACATAAAGTAAAAAGACACAAGGGTTTTAAGTGGTTTAGAGACTCAAGCTCTAATCAACTCTCTTCGCTTTCAACTAGCAGGATTTCTACTAGGAAGGGCAAAGACCCTAAATCACTAAGATTCCTTTAAGGCCGCACCTTGGGACTTGATTCACTAAGAACTCTTCAAGGCCGCTGACCTCAGAACTTCTCTAGTTCCCTAGGAACTCTTCAAACCCAGCAGGCTTGGAATCTTCATTTAGTCCTTCTGGACAAGGACCCCTCAGGCCCTGGCTTCTTGTTGTTGTAGTTGTTGTTGTTGTTGGTGTTGAGCTGCTAAGATGTCATTAGACTCTGAACATCTTTTTTACTTAGCAGCTTGGTGTGGTCCTCTATGCATTCTACTTCGAGTGTGGACCACATCTTCTTTGGTGCAGCTAATCTTCATTCTTTTCTGCTCATCTTTATCTAGTATCAGCTGTACACCATCACCATCTGGGTTTGCTAAGTTTTTGTACTTTTAGTGAACTTTGTCTGTCACTTAGCAATCCCTGAACACTTCTCGAATACTTTGCAGACATGGTTCTGCAATTGTTCAGTTTTAGCTTTTGGTTCATGGTGATTCGTAGAGTGGCTCTCTTGATCTTCTTTGTACTTAGCCACTTTTCTGAATGCCATTTTCTTGGCCTTCTCGGCTCTCAGCTTGGCTGCCATCTTTAGTGGCATTCTCATCTTTGTTGAGTGAAGCTTTAATCTGTTTGAGTTCTTCTTCAAAGTTGCTTCACTTCCACCTTGGTAGTCTCACTGTCACTGAGACTTGTTCTATTGATCTTTGGTGGAACTCGTAGAGTCAACTACAGCATTCACCAACTCAACGATTCTGCAACTACACGATCATCAGCCTCACTTGATCTTTGAAGCTCTGTTGATTTATACTATTTCCCAATCTTTCCCTTGAAAAGTAGCCGTTGAGAGCTATTCAAATTGCTTCGCAGATCTCGAGTTATTTGGTGCAGACTACAGATGTGATATGACATCTTTTTCTGACTTCCTGACACTGCAGTCTGCTGTTTCACCAACCCTGTCAGATATGTCAATTTGATATCTTGGGCAGGTCAATGACTTTATTTCTCCCTTCTGATTTCTCGATCAGAGGTTGTCCTTGCATCGATGCTCTCAATAAGCTCTTGTCCGAATATTACCCTTCGATTGAATCTATTTGCAATGCTTGAGCCAACTATTCGAACTCTACGTTTTTGATGCATGTCTTCATGGACCTGATCGTAGTGTCTTGTTGACTGGTAGAAACAACACTACGATCTTGAGGAGTGTTCACTTGATCTTTAGTGTAGAGCACCTCTTCCTCTTTTGTGCAAAGGTTTCATTACTCGCTTGCCTCGACTTTTCTCGACATCGATGGCTTGATTCCTCGCTTCGGCCTCTTCTAAATAACAAGACACTTGATTTGTGGGCGGTCCATCTTGCTTTCTCCTTGTGATCTCCGCTCACTTATCATCAATGGATCGACCCAATGCTTAATCACTTTAGCCTTGTTATTCAGAGGGTGACCAGTATCTTAGTGTGTACTCCATCAGTTCCTTCTTTGTCTGGCAAACACTACGATCTTGATTACTTTCAAGATCGTTGTCATCTTTCTTCTTGACAGCTACTACACTTGTTGACTTTCTTAGTCAATTACAGAAGTCTTCCTCTAATCTTCTTGTGGAAGACCTCATCTCAAATGGCTTCATAACTCAATCTTGATGTTGATTGGGTTGGTGCTTAGATCTTCTGTTAGCTTGCATGTCATTTGTTGAGTGCTCTCTGGTTTCCTTTAGGTGGGACGATCTATGCCAAGGCCAACCAGAGGCTTCATTTCTTTGGATATTCTGGGAGTGCTCATTCGTTGAGAATCGTATTTGTTTCTACGATTCGCTTGGCATTGTGAGCACATCTGTTGAGGTCTTAGTTCAAGACTCTATGATTCACTTTGGGCATGCGAGACACTCACGACTCGAGATCGATCTTGACACTACGATTTGCATCTTTGATACGATCAAGAGACTCTCACGATTCGAGTGCGATCACGATCCTTTATTTAGCCGTTAGTAGACTCTCCGTCTCCGAAAGTGTAGTCTACGATTTTGACTAGTTTTGGCAGATGCTCTATTTGGCTCCAGACAGTCGTCTCTCACGATTCTCGAACATGACTTCCTCGCAGACTACTACCACGAGGAAGTTCTTCTCGACACACTAACGATCCTTCCTCGCTCTCCTGAAAGTCTACGAACTCCGAGATCTACTATCTTGCAGACTATGATTATGCCTTGATAGCTCTCGAGTTTTCCTCGACTCTCTTGGCAGACTACGATTTCTGGTATAGTGTTCCACGATTAGACAAGCCTATCTATTACATCATAAGATCAACCTAACATGCTTGATCTTTCTATATTTATAGTCCTTGTACATCATTTCTTCTTAAAGACTTTACAGAGTTGTTTTGCTTATGTAGGATCAACCTAACACATTTGATCAATTCATTCTAAGTCCTTGTACAAATGTTTCTATTATCTATCAAAGGACTTTACAGCTTTTCTTAATGCAAGCATACTTGCATATTCATTCATATATACATCATAATCAAATCATATATATAAATAGGAATATCATTCACATGTTTATTTCTGACATATATTATATACAAAATTTTGCGTACATACGTATATGTATAGTTAGTTTTCTAAAAGAAAATTATTCAGGTTTTTATTTATCCATTAGTGGCGCAAAAACTAATCCATACCGATTAGAGTTGTACGTAGTATCAAATATCACTACATAACCATAAAAATTCTAAGCCCGTCTAGAGGTTGAATCAACCCAAAAATAATGAGTAATCATGTTTTCATCATTTGACTCAATTTTGAAATAAAATGATGGATTCTTTCCTTGTTCACCCATTAAAAACTCGTGCAACATTTGTCCACCAGGTCTTTTCATCTCATTGCGCTTATCTCTTTCAAGATTATACAAATCTCTTTGTGTACAACCAATATTCTCAAACCTCCCGCCTGCACTCCAAGCAAATTGAATTGTTGTGCGATGGTATATTTACCATCTGAAGTTGTTGAGTCAGGGCCTTTTGGACAGTCGATATATTGCGGTGAGATCGCAAAAAATGTGTTTTTCGTGGAGTTGTTAATGGGTGACAATGTCCCTCAACAAATATACTAACAACATATAAGTCTGAAGGTGACATCACAATATCAAATTTTGCTTTACAACCCTCTTTAATTGATCCCCTGCACCTTGTTGCCTCAATGTTTGCAATTGTAGTAGCCTTCCACTATTTCCAACAACCAAACTTTTTCCTTATGATCTCACCGCTTCCCCGTCTCTTCTTTTCAGACCAATTTCGAACACTAAAGTCAGAGATTTTCGCATATGCATTGTAGAAACTAAAAGCATCATCTATTGCTTGAAATTCTTGACCTATTTTTGGTTTTAACTCTGGTGCTACTTAAGGATTATACACCATATCTAAAAAATTAGGATCTGACTCAACACATTGCTCTTCATTTAGCCCACTCTCTAATTCAAAGTCTACATTCCCCCCTTCTTTCCACTCTAAAATTTCTCCCATCCCATACTTTACTTTCATATTATCCATTTTAACTAAAACTTATAATGATCAAATTTGGTAATTAACTTTTTAGAATATGATAAAATTATAAAAATCGTAGCCAAAATATATTAAATAAAAAATATATTTAATAATGATTAAATAAATGATTATATAACTTTAATCATTTTTTTATTAGCTACAAAATTAATAAAACAGATCTGAAAAAATAAAACTATTAATAAGTTTGCCAAACACTCAGATTAAAAAAAAAGTTTTCTTAATTGAATAATGAGACTTCAGAGTTGGTCAGACTCGCATGTACCTATATCTCCTTAAGGTGTGAATGTACAAATAAAACCTCAAAATAGAACCAATATTTTTATTTTGAAGGGCAACAAATGACATATTGTGTGCATTTATAAAACCCCTAAAAAAATATGATGATTATCCATCCTGGTCACATGCAATGAATAATTCAATTAAAGCTTTTCCAAGGGAATGATAGATTTGAAATGAGGAAATACTGATGGCAGCCTTCCTTTCTTTCATTGTGTATTGCCAAAAAGTCCTCTCACTTTTTCATGTCCCAATTTAAATGGTTAATTGTCCACTAAAGAGTTCTTTATGTTTTATTTGTGTATAATTTATCAAAATTACATCATTTTAATATATTTGTTTTTAATTTTTGATTTTTGATTTAGAAGAAGAAAATTTGTTTTTTTTTAAAAAATAAAATAAATCTGCCAAAACGAAGTTAGTTTTGACAAATTATGCACAAATAAAGCATACACAATTGTGTATGGCTATATTGTCCTATATATATGGACTAATGATATACGTAATATATATTTGTTATTAATTAAAAATGGACATACACTATCTCTATAGTTCAATATAAGAATCAAAAACCGAGATTAGAACAAAAAAAATCACGTTCATTATTATTAATAACAGACGACGGGTTACGTAGCGGATGACTGTACTATTTTCAACGACATTCATTATTGTTGTTAACGGACGACACCAATCATTCGCTACTATATATCAGTAGCGGACGTAATAGTAGTGGACGTTAATTTTTTAATTTTAATCTCAGTCGTTAGTTTTTGTATTGAATATTAATAATAATATATATCTAAAACAAATATTTGTTTATGGATTATTCCTCGTATATATTGCATGTGTTGCTGTTTTATTTGCTAATGAATAGTGATTCATATACTTGCTATAATTCATTCTCATATATATATATATATATATATATATATATATATATATATATATATATATATATATATATGTGTGTGTGTGTGTGTGTGTGTGTTTTGTGTTGTTTTACTTGCTAAGTTGCTAATGAATCAGCCTATGATGGCACTAAGCAGCCTGGTTAGTGGTATTCCCTGTGGGCTGAGATTAGATGGAAGGTGAGAGACAATAGCCATCATTGCAGTGAGGCAGCCTATCCACTGGCATGCCATGGGCCACCTTCTTGCTTAAAGAACGCCACAGCTCAGAAAGCCCTCTTGCTTTCCAAAAGGCCTCTCCTCCAAAATCCCATGGTGAACCCCTTTTTGCAAAATTCTTGGATTTTATTTATTTATAAAATTTAAACAAAAATAAAATAAAATGAAAGACACCACGCACATATAATTATTACATGAAATATTATATAAAAATAACATTATTTTGTGTAATTAAACACGCTTTCTCTCATTTATAATTTCAATTAAAAAGAAACCAAATTTCCCCTTCACTTTATAAAAGAGTTTCCCAAATCTCTTTCTCTTTCTCTCTCTTCTTCTCCACTGGCCATCCACTATCATAATCAAATTTTAAACTATTGAAGTGAAAAAGTTCATCATCTATCAATCAGTGACATGAAAAAGATTACCGCCTTTAAGATGGAGATCACAATTGAGTAAAGTTCCCGCTTTGTAATCTTTTTTTGGTTCCCCTTTCTTTATTTTATAAATTTGACTTTTATTACTTAATTTGTTTAGGCAACATATATACAACAAGTCTCATTCGTGTAATTCAGGTGTTTTATTATTTTTTATATGTACTTTTTAAAAGTAAATTTTTGATATAATTTCAAATTTTAAATTAACATGATTTATTTAATTTTTTTGTAAATATTAAATCTTATAACATATAGATTTATATTAATATAAATTAAATGAATTCATATTAATTTTAAATTTTAAATTAACTTTTAAAAAGATATGATAATTTGAAACCACGATAATATATATTTTTAAAAAGTTGAATTAATAAATAGCTTGAATTGCTCTTAATTCCTAGGACAACACATACAAACTATGTTAATTATGAAATCAGAAGTGGGATATGTTTCCTACAGTACAACAACAAGCTAAGCTGCGCCATACCAACGCTACCTTAATTTATTCAATTGTTACCGACTATACATACTACTCCGCTAGCTATATGTAAAGTCAATAGAATTAATTAAAGGCCACTCCATATATATATATGATAAAAAAGCTGGTAGCATTTATGGTGGATATATATATATATATATATATATATATATATATATATATATATATATATATATATATATCGAATTGAAAGTTCAACCAGAGATTTCAACCCATGTGTTGTTTCTATCTACAATCAACAATCTCGATCCACAGCTATTTTCTTTTCTTTTCTTGATCTCTATTTATTAAAAGGAAGATGTTACATGTGCGAATTATTATTATTATTATTATTATTATTATTATTATTATTATTATTATTATTTTCAAATTAAAAAGTCTCATTTGTATTAAGGTCAATATATAATGATAATTTTTTTATTTTATTATTATGTCATTATTACTAAACCAATCGAACAGCTATCTAAACTAAACTACATATGATAATTAAAGTCAAATTTAATTTTTATTTGTACTTTAATTATGCAGACGATAATTATTTTTATGACAAATCATATGATGAACCGACTTTCGCAGTTTAATTATGTTGACGATGGCCATTGGATCAAATTTTGAATGATGAAATACCTATTATAAGATTATACTTATTTTCACAACTGTGAAAATTGAACGAAAGATCATGCATGTGTCATCACAGTTCACACGTAATTAATGTCTTAAAAATAATCTGAGGGAAATTAAAGACCAAGTTATGTACTACTAGCAATTTACGATTAATATATTTATGAATTAATATAAATACCAAGAAGAAGAATATTTATAGATGGATGGAGAGTGAGAGAGAGAGGAGCTGTTTTGATGGTTGTACTTCGGACAAGGATATAGAATTCTGTCCACAAAGTACAGTCATGCGAACACTTGCGTATGACCTTAGGTAATGTCTCATAATTACGTAAAATAATTATTCATTACGTTGGCATACTTTATTTCCTACAACATCGAATTCAATTTAAATGATGCCATGACGTATAATCTTGTGAACCACATTATTAATTAATTAATAATAATAATAATAATAATAGAAGGGAAAGAAAAATACAGAAAAAAAAAACAGGTGCGGCCCTTTTGGTCTAGATTAGTGGGCATTTTAATATTCAAGCACACAAGATGCAAATCAAAACTTATGATAAAGAAAATTTTGAATTGTAATGGGAGATTGCGGCGCCTAACGCTTCCCCAAATCTCGCCACCGATTCCTCCTAGTATCTTCCCATTCTTTAAATCTAAAAACAATATTCATAATGTCAAAATAATGAGTGAAATTATGAGTCAAATAAATGTAACAATACTATTAAATGCACATTTGCTTAGACATTATATATATATATATATATATATATATATATATATATATATATATATATATATATATAATAAAATATAAAGTCATATAAACATTATAGAGGTATAATTTATCTCAAATTTCCATATTAAAAATTATCATTATTATATGAAAATATCTATAGTAAAAATTTCATTTTTTATAAGTAAAATGTGATAATTTCATTTTCTTATATTAATGTGATATCTATTTATTATTAATATGAGAAAAGTATTGTGAAATTATCCCTTATATTTATAAAAATATTTATTAATATGAGAAAAGTATTGTAAAATTATCCCTTATATTTCTAAAAATATTCATTTTCATATAATATTTTATAATAAAATGGTAGTATTTTATCCAACCCAACATGACAGCATGAAAGAGAGAGAGAGTTATTACCTTCAAAGTTTTTTGAAGGGTTAGATTTATCCCAAAGTTTTGATTGTCAAGATCTTTTAATATGATTTGAGCGGAAAATTAAGTATGTTCAAAAACACTTCTATTTTGTATATATATATACACACAGATGTAGTACACAGTCGTTTATGGTGACGATTTTTTGGGCTATAGCGACGGTTCACTCGTCACTATAGCTATTCTAGTTTATGATGACAGTTAACCGTCGCCATAGTTCAGAAAAACTGTCGCGACTGTGTACTATGTACACAGTTGTATATATACATATAACCCACATATATATTCGGAATTGTTAAATTTACTAACGTTTTTTTTTTCTGTTGTGGATTTAACAATTTCCTATATATATTGTCATGACTATTCCTAGTTTAGAGGGTTAGAAAGACGGTAAATCAGACAAAATTCTATGCATTGGCTTTGTATAGGCTTTGGTTCTCAATATATTTCTCTATGGTTCATATATATAATTTATTTTCAAAGTAGAAGCCCATGTGAATCCAAGATTATTAAAATCACAGTGCAAACAGTACACGTAACAGCATTTTACTACTGAATAATGAAAGAAGCCAAGACTGATAACCAAAGTAAGACAATTCATATCATCAGAAGGTATACACATACATATGAAAGAAAACTAGTATATACTATTAGTACTATTATTTACACAAAATTATCGATTTACTAGTACAGTAGTAGTAATATATGGAGTAGAGTAGTAAGTACGTATTTAAACTTCGGTGAAAGTCATGGTTAAGATGATTGATAACTCAAACACTAATTAACCACTTGATTAGAAACAATTCATCATTTCATTGTCACTCTCCCCCGGCCCATATTTACTTTCCATGATGTAATCATTTCATTTTTCGTAATAATTCATTGAAATGAAAGATCACTAATTAATAATTAATCTGAAGGACATAACCATGATTCCATCATACCCTCACCTCTTGTGGTAGAAACAGCAACATTGTCCGTCGTCGTCGACCCTTTACCGCCCTGAAAATTTGACGAAGAAGATGCTGCCGCCAGCGAAAAATTATATCCATTCCCATCCCCATTCCCATTGTCCGAAGAGACGAGGCTCGGGAGTCCAGATATGTGTGCATTATTTACTTGACCATGGCTCAACCCAAGTTCATCCAAAAGACCCATTTTTAAATGAGAATGAGAATCATGCAAGGAATTTCCAGTTGAGATTCTTGAGGCGTTTTCGAGCTCAAAAGGGATGAATTGGGTAGTGGGGATTGTAGGAAGGACTGAAATGTGTGAATTTGGTTTTGGTTTTGGTTTTGCATGTTGTTGAGTAAATTGTTATCACTACTCCTACTAGTACTAATAGTCCTCTTCAAAAGGCCTAATTCAGAAGGTAAATCTAAATTACCAGTACTGGTGGAAGTAATATTGTTAGAAAACACATGAGGAAGAGAGAGAATGTTAGCATCATGTAACAATGAAGAAGGTGAGGAAGAAACAAAAGGTTGTTGAGCTTTTTGAGCAAAAGGCCTAAGGAGATAAGAGGGTGGTTGAGAAATGAGGAGGTTGGATCTGATAGAGGAGGATGCACCAAAAAGATCAAGTCTGCTTCTAGGGAACGGTGAGGATGATGATGTGAAAGGGGGCGCCGGTATGCCAGTAAATTCCTGAACCATGGCTCTGAAATTAGTGGTGTCTGTAGTCAGTACAGTCGTTGGTGCACGCCTAGATGCTCTGGATCTTTTCTTCGGATTACGTGCCACGTGCGTCTGAACCTGATCGGCCGGAGTATTCGCCAATGAGGAAGCTGAAACTCCTCCTCCGCCTCCACCACCTCGCTGTGGTGGTTGTGGTGCAGCTGCTATATTTTCTGTCCCTTGACGAGGACATGAAACGGGTTGGGTTTGAGGGGTAAAAAAGGGGTTGATCTGATGGGGAGAATTTGATTGGGATTTGGACCAACCCATGTCCAGATTGAGGAGTGGGTTTGAGTTTTGTTGTGAGCGTGAAGAAATGGGCGGGTCGAAATAGTTGGCTAAAGGGTCAAAGATGTTGGGGGAAGGTTGTGATATAGATAAGGGGTTAAAAATGGGGTGGTTGCCGGAGGTGGTGAGAAAAGATGAATCGGCGCGTGAATCGTACTCGTCATCACCGCCGCTGGATGATTGTAAGCTCCCACTGTTTCCAGAATCCATGTGTAAGCTATCTACTCGGCTGTGTAATTCTAGAGAGAGAGAGACAGAGAATTCTAGAGAGAGAGAAAGGAATAATAAGAAGGTAGTAGTGGCAGCAGAGATGTTAGACAGATATGCTTACTACTACTACTACAAGAAGTACTACCAGTAGTGAGTGGAGTATTATTTAATAGAATCAGCAAAAACAAAAGCCAAAAATAATAGAGAGATTGATTTCAAAAAGTAGCCATTAATGGCTTTATAAGCTAGCTCTGGATTTTGATGATGATCTGGTGCAAAGAGAAGGGGAGATTAGAATTGTCTTGGAGCAAAATGGAATTAATGCGTAAAAGAAGAGAATTAATAAACAGCCCACGGATGATGAAATTGATGGATATATGAAAGAAGTGGCTCTGTTTGTTTGTGGAAGAAATTGATGCTTGTGTTTTTTACTTTAAATGGGTCGAAGTTGAAATATTAGGGTTTCACTTGGAGGAGAGAGAGAGAGAGAGAGAGAGAGAGAGAGAGGGGGAGGGTGATTTTTAACCATTCATATGTAAAACTTCAGCTCACGTTTCCACTAAAAAGATCAGACTTCAGAGTGGGGTCGCCGAGAGAGAGAGATTGTGGACTGCAAGCGGTCAAACTACCCGCAGAGTAAATGCTACTTTACATTTATTATGTAAAATTAATCAAATTTAAAAATGAAAAATGATATTCTTACAAGTGATTTTTCCAAATTTTGTTAATATATGTGAGTTTTAATTGTAAATTTATATCGATGTATATAAATATGTGAATTAGAACAAAATTAAAAAATTAGAGTTCATTTTAATTTTTTTTATAATATCACTCAACATATAAATTATTTTTCAAACTTGTTCCCTCTCAGGGTCGGTCCAAACTTTTTGAGGGCCTCAAATCAAATCTTAAATTACGGCTTTTTTTTACCATTTAATATTAAATTAAATTAGTATCTATGATTTTTTTTTTAAAATTAAATTTTTATTTTTCTTGCTCTTTTAGATGCAAAATTATTGATCAAACTTTTATAATCAATTTTCTCTAATATATTCTTTTTAATTGATAAAATCGCTAATCCACTTAATCTTTCTTGGACATAGTCGATCTTAAGTAAGATTTTATTAATTTTAATTTTAAAAAAGTTCTTTCTGCCGAAGCAACTGTTACAGAAATTGTTAATAAATTCTATATGCAATGCATGCATTTGGAAAAGATTCTAGGTTTTTTATATAATTCAGAATGTCAACTGTAGTATTCTTCTTTTCTTACGTTCGTATAACTTCACTTAAAAATTTTAATTTCGAAAATAAATCTAAATCATCAATATCAATGGATTTTTATATATGAGAGCATTTTCGAGACAAAGACATTTATCATGTAAGCTATCATCATCAAATGATTTTAATTTTTTGAAACTAAATAAAAAACCAAAAAATTCTTCATATAAATGAAACTGTTCAAACCTTTGCTCAATTGAGGAAATAGCTTGATGAACTATAAATACGAAATAATCAATTCTAAAAGATTCTTCAACAAATTGTGCTACCCCGTGTTCAATATTTTCATCAATGTGTTTTTTCCTATGGATTACACGTTTTTCTTGAAAAATCGGTTCAATTTCTAATACTTTAGCAATCTCTATGGTCGAATTCATAGCAGTTGCAAATCCAGTTTCTCTATAATTTTTGAAAAATCTATAAGAGCTTTTAATTGATTTATAGCCACATCAATATGCATATCTTTTGATTGTAAAATTTTACTAATTGAATTGACCGCAAATAGCACATCATACCAAATAGTTATGCTCAATCAAAACTCAACATCCCCAAACTCATATTTTGCTAAAAGCGTTAGCTTCACTTCTTGTTTTAGAATCTTGATCACTACTTTTTGCGAACTCTAACAAAGCATCTCTTATCTCTGGAGCTTGAAATCTTATAGCTTTAACACTTTCAATGTGACTTTCTCAACATGTTTGTGATAAAGGCTTAAGAGTGAATCTCGATACATTCTTTTTTAAAATATTTCATCTCTTTGTTGAAGAGGAAAATAATGTATATAAATGTTCTACCACACCAAAAAAAGATACAACTTTAGTACATGAGTTTGCCATATCACAAAGTACTAGATTAATTTTATGACTACCGCATGGTGTGTAAAATGCTTTAGGATTTATCTCTAGCTAGAAGTCTTCTTTGTACACCTTATTTATTTCCTTTCATATTAGATTGATTATCATAACCTTGTCCTCGTATGTCATTATTGTTAAGTTGAAGTTTCGTCATTACATTTATAAGTTCATTAAAAAGACATAAACCAGTAGTGACATCTACTTTTACAAATTCTAAAAAATATTCTTCTATTGTTAATTTGTTGAAATATCCACGCATCTTAGTATGAGAGTCATTTGTTCTTGATTACTTATATCAGGAGTGCAATCAAGTATAATTGAAAAATATTTTGCTTCTTTAACTTTTTTAATAATGTTACTTCTAATTTCATTTGCTATCAATTGTATCAATTCATTTTGAATTTTATGACTAGGATAATGTTTATGAATGTCACCTTTTTGAATATGATGAATATGTTCTTGCATCACCGGATCAAATTTTGCGATCATTTCGATTAAACTTAAAAAATTTCCATTATAATGTTGATAAATCTTTTCTTTTGTTCCTCAAATGCCAAATTATTTTTTACCTAAAGTCTTTATGATTGAAATAATTCTTTGTAATACATTTTTCCAACGATCTTTCTCTTTGTTAATTTGTTCTTGGACACTTTTATCAATTGTTTTATTTTTCAATAATCTTATTTGTAAATCACTCCAAGTGTTCATATTAGTAATATGCTCACTACTTGTTTCATGTCTTTTAAGATTACCACTAAAATTTCTCCAATCACTAGTTCCTTGATTAGCTAATTGACTTGTATAAGTTTCTGAATTAAACTAACTTGCAACAAAAACAAAACACACGATCTAATTCATTTGAATACATTAGCCATTTTCTATCATATTTCTCCCCATTTAATAAAGTTTGAGTGTAATATGTAGTAGAAAAATGCTAGAGTTTTCATCTTTAGGAAATTTCGAATCATTATGTCTAATTGGACCCTTTTCTACTAACAAATCTCTCAATTTTGAGTTAATATTTTTCTATTGTGCTGGATCATAAACATTTAGAGGCCTATAATCAAGTGTTTCGTTAATATATCCATTTGGCTCTAAATTATTTTCATGTTCTTCATCAAAAGTAAGTATATTACAATTTTGACAATCATTCGATATATTCTCATTAGTATCTTTTGATTGACTAGCATTAGGATAATTTCATTGTTATGTTTCGATTGACTATCGCAAAGATTACTTTCATTTGTATCTTTTGATTGTGTTATTGTATTATTTTCTAACTCTTTGAAATGAACTTCTTGTTCATTTATGGAATTTTCACCTAATTTTTCTGTGATATTTTTTTATTACTGGTAATAAATTTTTCAAGAGCTCCCTTTTGGGATTCAATTAATTTTTCTACTCTTCTTTTTTTTTTGAAGTTTTTGATACCCAGATTCATATTTTTGAGGAGCCATATAGTGCTTAAAAAATAAGTAACAAGTCAAAACTACAAATAACAAACGTACAGATACTTTTCAGTCAAAAAATAAATAACAACTGATACTTCCAGTCAAAACATAAATAACAAAACTTTTTCCGCTAAAACGAGTAACAATAGTACCTATTTAACAAGTAAAATTTAAGAAAATTAAAATAAAAAAGTATAGAACAATAGAACCTGATTATGCCAATTTAGTGATTTTTCCCAAGATTAAATACTTGAACAATGAATATCACAAATTCAAAGTAAGAAATATTAATTTACAAATCCTAATTGCAAAGAAAAAAAAATTACACAAGTGAGTAAGATTGATATTATTACCTATTGATGTGTTGAATTCAATTTTTGTAGAGCCAGAGGATCTCAACACTCAACTCCTCAAATTTGAAGCAAACAAAAAATATAAAAGATTAAAAGATATAATATTTATTGACAATTGTAGATTTGTAGTTAGAGAAAAAGGCTTGGTGTTTGATTACATCTTAATGCATTTTAACAGTTCACCTCTTAATGCCTTTTAAGAGCTTACAAATTTGTATTAAAAAGTCCTCTAAATAGTTAAGATATAAATATGAGTCTAAATTATTCAGAGAACCTCTTAATATAAATATATGGGCTGTTAAAATGTATTAAGAAGTGGGTTGTTAAGCTGCATTAAGATGCAATCAAACAACACCATTTAGAGAGAGAAAGTGAGAGGCGTATAAATGGCTAGAGAGGAAGAGACATAAGTAGAGTCACTGGTAATCTGGGTAGAGGGAGAGTCAGTGTTCTAATCTCGAGGACGAGAGTCGTTGTTCTAATCTCGATACTACTGATTTGTTTGGGAAAAATAATTTGGGCTTTTTAATGGGTTCTAACATAAAGATTATTAAAATTTGGGAGAAAAATAATTTGAGCTTTTTAAATGGATTATAACATAAGGATTATTAATTTTTGGGAGTCTTCTCAATTTTGGGGCCTCAAGCAATTGCTTAATTTGCTTAACTGTAGGACCGGCCCTCCCCCCATATTTTTTGAGTAGTGGAATTGTGTGTTGTCATAAGAGTGATACGATTTTTTTAAAATATATTTAAATCCTTATTTTTGTGAAACTTAACCTTTGTTCCTAATTAATTTTCATATTTTTTTATTAATCAGTCTGAAAGATTGAAATATATTACAACTGTATCTGCTACGAAAGATTAAAAACTTACAAGTAATGAATAAAATAGTAATTCTTTAAAATAAAATAACAAATACATCAAATAAACTCCTTAAATACAGTTATATTCCCATAATAATTATAATAAATTACGCAGATCCATATCATTCTTCACAACGGAAAACAAGTAGTCATAAAAGTGCCACATTCAAATCTTAATAATTTATCTTCAACAATTCATTTTTCGAAAAAATCTCATGAACAAATAATAATCTTCCAAACCGGGGAAACAAAATTTCCCAAATAGAGAAAACAAATTCTCCCAAGAAATGATAATGAAATCTCCTCACAAAAGAGAAAAACAAACTCCACAAAAAGATAGAATAATTTATTAAATCAAAATAATAGAGATCTAAGGGAGGGTATCTATGACACCCCAAATTTTATGAATAAAGATTTAAATTTCTCAAAATATTTTTTTGAATATTATAGTGTGGATTTGATATAATGTTATAGTTGTGGGTAATATTTATAAATTTTGCAAAGTATGCAAGTTGTTATAAAATATTCGTTTGGTTGGGGAATATTCTTTTTTTCGGAGAATATAAAATGCATGACGGCACAATTATTGGTGGACCCCACAATGTAAGTATTGTCGTAGTTAGAAAATGATGTAATTATCATTTTATAAAAATAACGACGAAAGTGTTACCGTTAAAAGCTGTTGAACTACCCGGTAGTAAAAGTACGATGTCTGCGCATGCATGGTTGAATAGTAAGACACGGTATTGATTATTGATGCTTACGTAAGAAGTCACTTAGTTATACTCAATTATTGCTACGATAATTCTTTGCATCATATCTCTCATATTATTTATTCGATTATTGTCACAGTATTATCTGCATAATATGTTATATTATTAAATCAATAATTGAGACGACAAAGTTATTTATTTTATTAAATTGCAATATTTTACAATGTCTGCAGAAGTTACATCAAGGAGAGGTTTGGTCATCTAATTGTGCGTGATAAGGAGAAATCCTTATCGAAAAGCCCTCTTTCTGGAGCGACACGGTTGTTAAATATTGTGAGTTATCATGACGCCCCAAAATAGGTCCATTCCATCCAACCTATTACGAGTCGCCAAATACATGAATACGAAATAACTAAAAATTTATTAATACATTTGTCGTGCAAAATACGACAACACATATACTGTGAGTTTAAATACAAATATTGTCTTCTAGACAATATCCACACCAAAATAAAGTCCTCATTATAATTATTGATACACTATTTTACAGAATAGTGAAGACTACTAAAACAACTAACTTGAACCATCACTCCACATCCCGACTAGTTTCCGCTATATTCTCGCCTCCTGAGAAGAAAAATGAAACAAAAAAGAAAAGGGTGAGCTCAACTAGCCCAGTAAAGAATATTATGACTAAGATAATGTACAACAAATTATCGTTAGTCCTCAACAGGGAAAAATCTGATAGAATACAATAGACAACAAATTTTAAATCAATATTCGCAGCGGAAATAATAATTCATAGAAGAGTTACGTAGAGAATGAAATCTACTATTATCTATGAATTTAAAAGTCCATCATCAATATTTTATCCCTGTAACATCAATCAATATTTATCTTGAATCAAATATTCATCTTTGCACTACAGGCCAAAGATATTCATCAATCGGGTCATGTTCATCTCAACACTGTTCATCTTTGCACTACTGGACCAAAGATATTCATCGGAAAATCAACCATCTTTGCACTACATGCCAAAGATATTCAGTAATATCATCATTTAGGACTGAGGATGATGAAAAATATTTTAAAGAAAACGAATCCAGTGAAACAAAAGAGCAAATATTAAGGATTCGTATTTTAAACAGTCCA
This sequence comes from Panax ginseng, assembly GCA_020205605.1. NCBI lineage: Eukaryota > Viridiplantae > Streptophyta > Magnoliopsida > Apiales > Araliaceae > Panax > Panax ginseng. The sequence goes on along the minus strand of CM035129.1, from coordinate 142,803,743 downwards.
AGTTCAAAAATACTCCATAATAAACTATTGTGGAGCAGAATTCAAAAATGAAGATCAAAACATAGATTTAATCAAAGATAGCAACCAAAATAGACAATCTTGGACACAGAAAAAAAAAATTTAATTTTTCTGTGAATAGTGTCGTATTCATGAATAGTGTCGTATACGTGAATAGTAACGTATACGTGAATAGTAACTCTGACACTAAAAGGTAGAAATTTCACAAGAAAAATATCATGCTTCGTAAATAGTACTCGTGAATAGTAACTCGTTAATAGTAACTCATGAATAGTAACTTCGACATGAAAAGATCAGAATTTCACAAAAAAAATCTTACTAATATTCCGGCATAATGATATTGAAAGAAATAATATCATTTTTAAAAAAAAAATAACATCCTTTACCTCAAAAGAATAGTACTTCGGGCTGGAATATCATATATAACGCTGAAGGAAACTTGCACCATATAGCAACACTCAAGATATCAAAATACTCACAAGAATACGCTCGATAATATAGAGAGAGAAAACTTCAGTTTCTGGTGTGATTTTCAATTCTTACCTAAGCACCCTCGTTATAGGAAAATGCTTAGAACACCAAAGTAAAAAATTTAATAAAATAATATTATTTATAAACTAAATTCTTAAGCACACCACCAGCTGATTTTAACCATTTAACACATACCCCCTTTGTTGGGCTTGAAGACGAAACGCACAAATGAAAATTAAAATTTTAAAGCAATTTCAAAACCTAAAAACAGGATCCATGCGAAAATCAATTAATTAGAGAGGTTTAGAGATTATACGATATAAACAAAAACGAGAATCAAACCGATCGCCTCGAATCTCCAACCTAATACAAACCGATTGCGCCTACAAGTATTCCATCGATTTAACGCCGCATCAACCGTCGAACGATTCTCGCAATAAGAAGGACTTGAGATTAGCCACCAAAAGGAATGGATTTTACTAAAGCTGCTTTCTCTCTAGTCTCTCTCTAAGAAAATGCTAGGGTTTTCAATTATGATATCTTACCCTAAGTAGTCACTTTATATATCATATATATAGTAGTTAAAAGGAATTAATCAAATCAAAACCTAATTTTATAAAATCCGAATTTATATATATATATATCTCTTAATTAAGTCTTACTTAATTAATATACATATATCTAAATTATCCTTTTAATTTAAATTCGTGATTTAAATACTATTAATCATATTAATATATTTAAATCCTTAAAATTTAAATTAATTCCCTTTTAAATAACGCTCTATGTGTGTGACTTATATAGGTTATTATTACGTTGGCAATAATTTTAAAATCATATTATAAAATTATAAAGCGTTGAAAGAAAGATCTAGTAATGCATCATCGCTACCCAAGTAATAATAAGATCGATGATTCAATGCAACCTTTTCGTGACCAATGTTTCAATGTAATTTAATCCTTTTAACCTTAATATCCTAGATTAAACTCGAGTCATGGAATGTGTCATACTCTTCATAATTTAATCTGAGTTTTCTTGATCAATGAGTAGACTATATGAAACAAATCACTATTTGAGCATGGCCATGCATTTCATAGTCCTACTCAATCAAGAGGCCTATGGATATCACCCATAATATATAGGATGGTTAAATTCCATCTAGATCACTCATATTTCTCACACGATTAATGATGAACCCAATAATCACCTTTATAGTCCACCCTATTAAAGGTGACATTTAATGATATCAAAGTACATAAATTCTCGTGTAGTAATATAGCGATTTCGAATTCGGAGGACCATTACATCATTATCACTATGAGAATTGCTAACGACACTTCGCATAATGCTCCATATAGAATTCTCATGGTGGGTCCATCGAAAGACATCGATTTTCTAACATGTACCTATGCATTGACTTAATATCTCATATATTTATGACCAATGAGATTTGGTCATCAATCGATCCACATACTAGTCTCCATGCATCATTGTTGTCCCATCAACAATGATACTCGACTAGGGACATTTAAGAACAACGATACTAATGGTAATATATAATCTCATGTTCAAGTCACATACTTGAAACTATATAATTTGTATCACTATTCTAAGGAATTTTATTATGTTAACAATTATATTACGATGATAAATAAAACCATAATAAAATCATATATTTATTCAATCAAATATAATATCAAAACGTTAAGCAATTATATCAAATAATAATTGGCCTCAGGGCATAAACTCTAACAGTCTCCCACTTGCACTAGAGCCAATCACTCATATATCTAATACCCATGGAACTAGTGTGGACCGTCGCTTTACTGCTGCGACAAAGCCTTGGTTAGTGGATCAACAACATTATCATCTGTTGGCACTCTTCCTATATGTACATCTCCTCTATTAATGATTTCACGGATGAGATGGTACGCTTTAAGTATATGCTTGGATCGTTGGTGAGATCTAGGTTCCTTAGCACATGCAATGGCTCCATTATTATCACAAATATAGAAGCAACCGGATCAACAATGGTTGGAACAACACCAAGTTCGATGATGAACTTTTAATCCATCTGACCTCCTTGGTCGCAGACTAAAAACAAAGAATATACTCAAATTTCCTACATTGTAGAATCACCATCGTCTCTTGCTTGAACTTTTCATTACTTAATGGCACCACCATTAAGGCAAAACACAAAACCCGACCGAGACTTATAGTCATCATTGTCGATCACCGAAACTAGCATCTGTGTAACCCTTTACCGCTAGTTCGTCTTCACCTCCATATACCAAGAATGAATCCTTAGTCCTTTTCGGTACTTGAGGATATTCTTCGATCACTCTTGTCGATGACCTTCACCGGATTCGATTTGGTATCTGCTTCGTCATGCTCAAAGCATACGAGACATCTGAGACAGTACATATCATTGCATACATAATAGATCCAATTCACAAGCATAAGGGATCTTTCTCATACGCCTCCTCATCATCTTGTGATTTAGGACATTGGGCCTTAGAGATCTTTACACCATGAGTCACGAGTAAGTTTCCTCTTTTCGCCTCTTTGCATGTTGAACTGTTTCAACACTTTATCAATATATGTACTTTGACTTAAGTAGAGCATTTTTCTTGATCTATCTCTATAGATCTTGATACCTAAAATGTAAGCAAAGATCGCCCAAATATTTCATGGAGAAACATTTTCCTAACCATGTTTTTCTGACTGTAAGGAAGGAATGTCATTCCCAATAATTAATATGTCATCAACATATAATACTAGGAATACAATGTGACTCCCACTAACCTTCTTATATACACAAGGTTCATCTTCATTTTTAATAAAGCCAAATTCTTTGATCGCTTCATCAAATCGAAGATTCCAACTCGAGAGGCTTGCTTCAATCCATAAATGGATCATTGCAGACTACATACCTTTCCAACATCCTTTGGAGTGAAAAAACCCTCAAAGGTTGTGTCATATACACATCCTCAAGGAGATTTCAGATTAAGGAAAGCGGTTTTGACATCCATCCGCCAGATTTCGTAATCATAAAAAGCTACTGATAGCAAGTAAGATCCTGATGGATTTAACCATTGCCACTGGAGAGAAGGTTTCATCATAGTCAACACCTTGAATTCGTTTGAAATCTTTTGCTACCAGTCGGCCTTTATAGGTTTATACATTACCATCCATATCGGTTTTCTTCTTAAAACCCACTTGCACCTAATTGGTTTTACCCTCTGGTGGATCAACCAGAGTCCATACTTGGTTAGTATACATGGAGTCCATCTCGCATTTCATGGCTTCAAGCCATTTCTCGAGAATCTGGTCCATTCATAGCTTCTTGGTAGAAGCAGGCTCATCTTGATCTATGAGCATCACATCGCCGTTTTGAGTCACAAGATATCCATAATATCTCTCAGGCTCGTGGCGTGTCCTACCAGATCTATGAATGACTTTTGTAATTTTAGGTTCACTTTCCACAATTTCTTGTGGTTCCTGCTCATGTTCCAACTCAGGTTCAATGATATTTTTGGTTTTCGAATTTCTTTGAGTTCTACTTTCCTCCCAACTGTTTCCTTTAGAGACAAATTCTCTTTCTAGAAAAATACCAGTTCGAGCAACAACCACTTTGTTCTCAGAAGGTTTGTAAAAATAATACCCTTTTGTTTCCTTTGGGTATCCCACAAAATTACATTTGTCAGATTTGGGTCCGAAGCTTGTCAAAATTAGGACGTTTTCTTAAGCGCCTGAACCCCAAATCTTCATGAACGACATACTAGGATGTTTCTAGTCCACATTTCATATGGTGTCTTTCGAACCGTCTTTGTAGGAACACGGTTAAGTGTGAATGCGGTTGTCTCTCAGGCATGACCCCGAAGCTTATTGGAAGATCTGCATGACTCATCATTGATCGTACCATGTCCAACAAGGTTCGATTCCTCTCTCGGATACACCATTCCATTGCGGTGTTCCGGTGGAGTGAGTCGTGATATAATACCACACTCCTTTAGAAGGTCATCAAAGTCTTGGCTTAAGTATTCACCTCCTTGATCGGATCGAAGGGCTTTTATGCTTTTGCCAAATTGGTTTTGAACTTCATTCTTGAATTCCTTGAACTTTTCAAAGGATTGGTTGTGTCTCATAAGATACACATATCCATATCTACTAAAGTCATCGATAAATGTAATGAAGTAATAAAACCTACCTCTTGCTAACGAACTCATGGGTCCACATACATCACTATGTATAAGTCCCAATACATATTGCTAGATTCGCTCATCGTGTCCAGTGAAAGGGCTTTAGTCATCTTGCCTAATAAACAAGACTCGCATTTCTCATATGATTCAAAATCAAATGAATCCAAGAACCCATCTTTATGGAGTTTGGATATCGTTTCTCATTTATATGGCCTAAATACGATGCAAGAGAGATATGTCGGATTTGAATCATTTGATTTAAATTGTTTTGTATTTATGTTATAGATAGGCATTTCTAAATCAAGAATATAGAGACCGTTAAACAATTGTGCAACACCATAGCAAATATCATTTAAGTAAAACAAACAACGACTGTTCTTTATTATAAATGAAAAACCTTTCTTGTCCAAACAAGAAACAAAAATAATGTTTTTTGCTTATAGCAGGCACAAAATAACAATCTTCTAATTCTAAAACTAGCCCAGTGGGCAAAGATAAATGATAAGTTCCTACGGCCGGTCTTGAAACTTTTGCTCTATTTCCAACTCGTAGGTCAACCTCTCCTTTCACTAAAGTTCTACTCCTTCGGAGTCCCTGCACATTAACACAAATGTGAGAACCACATCCAGTATCCAATACCCATGATGTAGAAGTAGATAAGTTGACTTCTATAACATATATACACGAATCAAGTCGTACTTCCTTTTCTTTTCTTCACTTCTTCCGGATAAGCATGACAGCCTTTTCCGGTGTCCGGGTTTTTCCATGTAGTGACATTCACCTTCTTTAGCCACCCCACCTTTAGGTTTTAAAGCTGTTTGGTTTTGGAATTGGGTTTGGCAAAGATTTAGATCTATCTTCTTCTTGCCTTTCCAATTTCCCTTAGCATTCCCCTTTTGCACCATTATTATGGGAGGCGGGTCCTGCCTTTTTCATGTTGTTCTCGGCGATTCTTAACATGCTCAACAACTCGATAAGGGTTCTCAATTTCATTCATAAGATAGTTCATAACAAATTGAGAGTAGGCTGCTTTGTTCAAAGATTGCAAAACAAAGGTCGATTTGGGCTTCGGAGTGATTGGAAAACCCAACCTATCAAGGTACTCAATATACCCAATCATTTTCAAAGACATGTGGACCAACCTGGATCACGTTCACCCATTTTGCGGTGATACAACGCCTTGCTTGTATCATACCTCTCTGTCGAGCATGCCCTTGAACAATTTCTTGAGATACTCGATCATCTCATAAGCATCCATTAACTCATGTTGCTTACGAAGCTCGGCGTTCATGGTTGCTAGCATGACACAACTCACATCCGAGCATCATCTTGATGCTTCTTGTAAACATTGTGCTTCATGACGTGGTGCGATGATACCGGTGCTTTGCAGGAATGGGCCCATCAAGGACATATAGCTACGCTTTCTTGTTTGAGGACAATCCTCAAGTTCCTATGCCGATCAAGGAAATTAATTCCACTTAGCTTGTCCTTTTCAAGGGTGATCGTAATGAAAGACTATTTGTGTTGTTGTTGTTTGCCATTTGATATCTACAATTTATAAGTGCAACAATAATAAGTCAAATTACTGAGTTGATATTATATAATTAATAATAGTACATTCAAAATATACCTCCCACTATTTTATTCAAATTAATAGCCCTCACCATTAATTAGGAAAGCATTTTCTATTAAATCTTTCTAGTGAGCAAGATCTATATTTCATTATGCCTTAAGTTAGCTTTGGCTATTCTCTCAAAACATAATTATTTAGGTAGACAACCCTTTGTCAATTATATCATATATAACTCTCTGGATAGTTTGGTAAACAACATTTGTTTCTAGTCCATCTAATGGTACCAACCAAACTCTATGCCTCTAAGTCCACAATCCTATTGAGATAACTTAGTTAAGTTAAGCCCAATGATTTTAATAATTTGGATATCACAATTATCCTATCGCATCTTACCTAGATAAATAGGGTACTTTGCTTTGGCAAACCTACATCTATTGATCAAGGTCTTGATGAGTGTTATTCATTGGAAGGCATCGATTTAGACTTAATAATTTAATGAGGATTTTATTAATTTAGATCTCACCAATTTTAATCTTGTTAAGCATGCACATTATTAATCATATCATATCACATACAAGCATAAATAAAGTGCAAAATTAAATGTGTCATGCGATTTATGGCCCAATCCAATTGTCAATCTTTTCAAGCTAATGAAAGATTGAAGGTCAATCTAAGGTGGTAAAAGATCTTAAAATAAATAACTTCCTTGGATCTTCCTCTAGCATCGCCTCCTGCCAATCATCATCTTTCCATTGTGTTCTCCATCTTGACATCTTCATCAATTCTGATTATTACATGACATAAAGAAACCTCGAGTTACATTCGAGGGGATTTAGATGAGAAGAGAATATTACATTAGAATTTATAGAAGGCACGACATGCGAGCCGTATTTCAAAACCAAAACCACTAACCTATGGGTCAAAAGGCCATAAGCATGCACCATGCATATCACAATAAGCACATAACAATTTATATATAATTAAAGAAAACTATATATAAAATATAGGGGACACGACCATCATGCGCTTCTGACGGGGGGGTCCAGAAGTCTCCTCACAGCGGTGGTTCGGTAATTGCGCATACTGAAAAAAAAATTTGAACTACATTACGTATTGCAGATTTTTCCATACTGAATCTCCTCAAAGCAGTTTGAGAATCATACATTTTAATCCACCAAAACACCCATAATAACAAATCATATATGTCCGGTTCGATTTAATAATATTAAAGCGAATAACAAGACACCGTAATTTATCATATATTTCGGTTTCGATTTAATCATATTAAAGCGAATAACAATTACACCGTAATTTATCATATATTTCGGTTTGATTAATCATATTAAAGCGATTCTTCATGCTTCTAATCCGATTAGAATAGTTATATTGTTATTCCACCGATTAAAGATACGATTAACATTATCATCATATATATTACCGAATACACATTCGGCGGAATATCATATATTCAATTTTATATCGGTAAACATGCATCATCATATATATCATATATATCGAATACAATTAAAACACGTAATCTGAATTAATCTTTTCGCAAGTAGCTCGATACCACCGCTGGGCTTTACATTTAAACGCACAAATGAAATTAAAATTTTAAAGCAATTTCAAAACCTAAAAGCAGGATCCATGCGAAAATCAATTAATTCAGAGGTTTAGAGATTATACCAGATATAAACAAAAACGAGAATCTGAAACCGACTGCGCCTCGAATCTCCAACGCAATACAAACCGATTGCGCCTCTACGGTATCCACATTTAACGCCGCATTTAACCGTCGAACGATTCGCAATAAGAAGGACTTGCAGTCTTAGCCACCAAAAGGAATGGATTTACAAGCTGTTTTTTCTCTAGTCTCTACAGAAATGGCTAGGTTTTTCAATTATGATATCTTACCCTAAGTAGCTGCTATATATCATATATATAATAGTTAAAAGGAATTAATCAAATCAAAACCTAATTTTATAAAATCCGAATTTATATATATATATCTCTTAATTAAGTCTTACTTAATTAATATACATATATACTAATTATCCTTTTAATTTAAATTAAGTGATTTAAATACTATTAATCATATTAATATATTTAAATCCTTAAAATTTAAATTAATTCCCTTTTAAATAACGTTCTATGTGTGTGACCTTATAGGTTATTATTACGTTGGCAATAATTTTAAAATCATATTATAAAATTATAAAAATTGAAAGCGACATCTAGTAATGCATCTTCGCTACCCAAGTAATAATAAGATCGATGATTCAATGCAACCTTTTCGTGACCAATGTTTCAATGTAATTTAATCCTTTTAACCTTAATATCCTAGATTAAACTCGAGTCATGGAATGTGTCATACTCTTCATAATTTAATCTGAAGTTTTCTTGATCAATGAGTAGACTATATGAAACAAATCACTATTTGAGCATGGCCATGCATTTCATAGTCCTACTCAATCAAGAGGCCTATGGATATCACCCATAATATATAGGATGGTTAAATTCCATCTAGATCACTCATATTTCTCACACGATTAATGATGAACCCAATAATCACCTTTATAGTCCACCCTATTAAAGGTGACATTTAATGATATCAAAGTACATAAATTCTAGGTAGTAGTAATATAGCGATTTTGTGTCGGAGGACCATTACATCATATCATTACTATGAGAATTGCTAACGACACTTTCGCATAATGCTCCATATAAATTCTCATGGTGGGTCATCCGATTACATCGTTCTCAACATGTACCTATGCATTGACTTAATATCTCATATATTTATGACCGATGAGATTTGGTCATCAATCGATCCACATCTTAGTCTCCATGCATCATTGTTGTCCCATCAACAATGATACTCGATTAAGGGACATTTAAGAACAACGATACTAATGGTAATATATAATCTCATGTTCAAGTCACATACTTGAAACTATATAATTTGTATCACTATTCTAAGGAATTTTATTATGTTAACAATTATATTACGCAGTAAATAAAATCATAATAAAATCATATATTTATTCAATCAAATATAATATCAAAACGTTAAGCAATTATATCAAATAATTGGCCTCTAGGGCATAAACTCTAACACCCACAAATGAAAAAAACATTTTTATTTTAAAAAATATTTAAAACTTCAAAAATCAATTATTCTGGAACTTCGAAACTTCAATAATTCATAATAAATAGTCCTTTTATCAGAAAAATTCAAATTTTATGTCCATTCCATAGAAAATTTAATTCTCTACAACTTTGCAGAAGAAAGTTTTTCCAAATTCCAAACAGAAAATGACCGAAATCCACATACGGACGATTTTGCAGGCTATAATCAAATTTCAGTCAAGAAATGGGGTCCACAAACATGAAAAATATGTTTTTAATATTTATTGTAACAAAAATATTCTTCCTCCTCATTTACTCCTATATCACACTTTTATTGTATTTATGTCACCATTATTATATTATTAAAATATAACAATATATTTAAATGAATTATTTTATCAGAAAAGATAAAATATCAATTTTCAACAATTGTCACTTTAAAAATTTTCTCCATCTATATCCACATAAAATGAATATTTTCCTTATCATATAAATCAATAATTAATTATTCACAAATAATATTACAGAATCGCAATACTGACAACCAGGCCGTTCCCAAGAAAGAGGGGTCTTTCCAATAAGAATTTTTTCTTAATGGCGCGCAATTAGGTGACCAAACCTCTCCTTAGACAGAATTTTTTAGACATTGTCAATAATGTTATCTAATAATATTATTCCAATAATATGAATTATTGATCTGATAATGAAAAATACTATGCAGTGATAATTATTGAAACAACAATAATATAAAATATCAACGTAGCAATTATTGAATCAATAAAATAAAATATTGAACAGTAATTACTGTAACAATTATTGAGTAGTGCCTTCTTACGTAAGAATCAATAATTGGTGCAATACCGCGTGCTACTGTGTTTTAACCACCGGGTATTCCAATAGTATTAACGGTAACAACTACATCGTTATTTATAAAAACTCAAACTTGTCGTTTTCTTCATCCAATCGCTTTCCGTTATAAGGCCCACACAAGGCTGCGCCGTCGTACGAATATTCTCCGACAGCAAGAATATTTCACGACCAAACGAATATTCCCCGACAACAATTAATATTTTATAACCACTTGCTTATTTAAAATATTTGCGCATTTTACCCACAACTAACCACATTAATCAAATAAACCCTTACTATTTCAAAATAATAAATAAAGGAAATTCCATTTTATTTAAAAAAAATTCGGGGTTTTACAGTTATAATATTAATGATGAATGTTATTAAAAATCGAATTTGAGTTCGGAGTTGAATTTGGAGACGCGAACGTGATATTTGAGTCCGGAGCGATGAAATTAGTAGAAATAGATTATAAACACAAAATTTGTCGGGGTTAACTTTTTGGTCAAAAAAGTCAACAGTTGACTTTTTCAGAAAAAGTTAAACTTCAAAATTTCAAAAATAAAATTTTTGAGAAAAATATTTCCATTGTGTTGGGATTGTTAGTATTAGTGGAAATCGACATTTATTTCGATAATAATTGATGTCTGGAGGTTATATTGACCAATCGAGTAATTAATCAAATAAATGAACAATTAATTGCTATTAATTCACATGATTATAACTATTTATTCACATGTGTGTACTATTGATTCACATTCTTGTACTATTAGGGGAGTTGGTGCAAGATTGGTAATACTTGCATGACTAAGTTAAAAATGGAGGTATAGATGGAGGTACTATACTGTAATTCGTATTTTCACATGATTATAACTATTGATTCACATGATTAAACTATTGATTCACATTATTAACTATTAGGAGAGGTGGTGCAAGTTTGATGATACTTGCAGGATTAAATTAAAAATGAATAAAAAGAAGAGGGTATTATACTGTAATATTTTGAGCCCCAAAACGTGCAATTATCTAAACTATATTTTCTTATAAATAGAAGCTCATTCTTCCCTCATTTCTCACCAATTCACTAAAGCTTTAGAGCAATTATTATAGAGAGAAATTATAGAGAGAAAGAAGAAGTGAAGTTTGCTACCTCACTATTCCAATATCCAGTTCCTTATAAGGTAAGGGGTATTATTTCTTTCGTATTCATTAAGAGAGCTATTGTTATTCTATTCCTTATTATTATGTTGGAATAACCTGTCTATGCAAAGTACTGCATACATGGTGAAATTATTCTATTATTCCATTCGTTATTATTATGTTGGAATATCACATGCATGTGGATTCTGGCATGCACCTAGTTCCGATTCTTTATTATTACATTGGAATATCACATGCATGCGGATTACATTTATGACCGGTTCCATTCTTTATTATTACATTGGAATAACTTTATGCGTGAGGTTTATCGCATGCCTGGTGAATTTCATTGCTATTCCATTCTTTATTATTACATTTGGAATATCATGTATGCATGCGATTACTGCATTTGACTGGTTCCATTCTTTATTATTATTCATTGTGAATAACTTTTGTTTGTGCGATTCTATCGCATGCATGGTGAATTCTTCTGTTATTCCATTCTTTATTATTCTGTTGGAATAACCAGTCTATGTGGATTACCACATGCATGGTGAATGATCCTTTATATTCATTCCTTATTAAATTGTGAAAATGATCTGTTTACATAGATTACCGCATGGCGGGTGAAAATCCATTTGCAGTTACGTAATTTTTCTGACCATCAAAACTTCTGGAAAAATTTAAATTGATAATTTGATGAGTTTTCTATATTATGTCCAAAGATGGCGATTTTTGGATGTATAGATTAAGAGTTATGGATTTTTTGGGAAAAGACTATTTTAAAAGTAAACCCTTATAACTCCTTACGGTTAACTCCAAAATTAGTAAAATTTTTATTGGGAGTACATGTATATAACAGGAGTATACACTGTAAATTTTGGAATTTTTGGACAAAAGTATAATTTATGATAAATGTCTAAATATTCGGCAATTTTGGCCATATGAAAAATAGTAAATGAATTTTAAAAATTCCGAGAAAAATATATGTTCAATATGGGACTATATTATGCTAAATTCCAGAAAAGAAATATTTTTGGGACTGATTTGGTATTTTTTATGAAAATGAACTAGTTATGAGTAAATGAATTAAATATGTTATGTGAAGTAACAAAATTGGAAAATATGATTTTATGGCTTGGGAATCCTATATAGGGTATATCTGATTTTGATGAGGATTTGATCATTGGTGATGAAATCTTATGAGTATGGCATTTTGAATGATTAAATACATTATTTGGTAAAGTGTAAACAATTGAAATAAATTGTTTATAAGTTTAAGTAGTGATTAAAATATTGTTATAATATTAATAATATTAGATTATGAGTTTATTAAGTGATTGATAATATTTGGATAAATTTAAAATCTTTAATATTTATCCTTATTTTCGTTGATTAATGATTATATCATTGTCATCATCCTCATGTTTTATATTGTGATGAAAGTCATCTTTGGCTTACGTGCGTAGATGGACTTGGTATGATTATGACCGGGGGATTATTCGGTATAATCATGGCCAAGTAATGTGACGAATGATGTGGTGAAAGTTCTCGGTAGCTTTGAAGTGCATTGATGGGATGAGTTTTTGGTATGATTATGACCGGAGATTATTCGGTATAGTCATGACCATTGATGATTTAATGAATATCTTTGGCGATGAGTGCGGGAAGATTCGATGATGTGGTTTATTTATTGTCGAGTCTCGGCGTTAAAAATTGATGAAAACATTTTAAATCATAGAAGATAGTAGATATCATGCTCTACTTGACTCTTACAATGGATTGCTTATTCTGCTGCAGTTAAACTTGATGTCTATTGTATTTTATCAGTTTAACATTGTTGAAGGCTAATGATAATTTATTTTGCATTATCTTAGTCATAATATTTCTTACTGGGCTAGTTGAGCTCACCATTTCTTTCACTATTCTCTTCAGAAAATGAGAATATAGCTGGGACAAGTCGTGGAACGGAGTGACGGTCCAGATGATAGCATTAGTAGTCTTCACTATTCTGTTAAATAGTGTGATAATAAATGTAATGAGGACTCCATTGAGTGTGGATATTGTCTAGATGACAATATTTGTATTAAAACTCATAGCATATGTTTTGTCGTATATTACACGACGTTTGTATAATTAAATTTGTATTTATATTTTGTATCATGTATTTGACGACTCAAGATGGGTGATGTATACCTGTTTTTGGGGTGTCACAATATCTCCAAAAGGAGAGTCCTTCCCTAGATCTAAGATAGAGGCTAGCCGCTAAAGTTATTTACTAGAGAGAAAAGAGAGAACAAGAAAGAGGCCGGTTAAGAACTTAATTTCCTTATCTTGTTTAGTTTGCTTAAAATAGTACTATCATTTAAGTAGGTCTGCAAACGAATCGAACTGATACGAACTTTGTCGAACGTAACTCGAGCACCCTTAGTCAAACTCAAACATGTTCGAGTAACATGATCGAACCAACACTCATGTACGAATTCGAACGTTAGTTGTGTTCGAACTGTTGGCGAATATGATAGAATTCGCGAACATGAACAGTTCGCGAACACTTGCTTGTTTGCGAACAAGATTAATTTAGTTCGCGAATATTTTGACAAACCACGTCAGCTAATTATATTTTTAACTTTCAAATTCGTTAATAAATTTCACATATAAGAAATCGAACCACTCGAATTAATGTTAGAAATCGAATTACTCGAACCGAACTTGAACTTTTCAAATCGAATCGAATTGAACTGTTACAAATCATATATGTTCGATCGAGCAATCGAACATAAATGGTAATTAATAACAAGAGAATAGTTTCCTTGTTTGTGAAATAATTATGAGGTGAGGAAAATAAAAAATTAGAGATGATGGTTGTTGGAAGATATGGGGGAAACAACACCTAATATTACAAAATCTACCGACACCTATTAAATTATACTCCACATGTATTTTAATTACAATTCAAGAGTAATTAAGTCGCATTTGAAAAAAAAAAAAAAAACTAAACACTACGTTTACGCATTTAAAATAAATTGTCATCAGGCGAATAAAATTTATATATATATATGGTACTTGAATTTCTATAAGTGCTAATTCACTCTCGTTGTCAAATAGATCATCCTAGGATTTGTTAAAGATCTGTCTCACTAAGACCTCCCATATTCAATATTATGCAAAGACAAAAAAAAAAAATTATTCTATTAATTTATTTGGACGAATCTTTGATGGTTGTGGCCCGTACATGCACCCCAATTTTATAGTCATAAAAATAAAGTAAATAATAAAGCCAGAAAATAAAAATAAAATTTTATTTTCGCGTTAAATTGACCAAGTCAATATTCAGAAACTAAACCTGGTACGAACATCACAAAAAAGTATATATATATATATATATATATATATATATATATATATATATACCTTATCATATATATTATATATATAATTGAGATGAGAAGCCACAGAGAATCTCTCATTCTTCATCTACTCGTGGATATATGGCGGGTGAAACTTGAAAGACCGTGCATGATGTTAATTTTGCTTTATTTACCAACCCTTGCTTTCTATCTTTTTTTTTTTTTTTTTCTGAATCAATCTAAAATGTTACACTAGATTTTGGATTTGTGGATGGTTCAGTTCAACAACACTTTAAAGTTCGGTGCAACCATCAGAACTAAAAATAATTAGTTCAATCCTATAAATTTCTTCCCTTTTTTTTAAATCTACTTCTTTAATTAATTGTTAATTAGTATTAAATGATGCTATTTTCGTTCCAAAATTAGAGATACAATTTGAATTTTGAGATCAACCGACATCATATTAAACTTCAAAATTAGTACGACCCTTAAAAGTTTAAAAATAAATTTTATGATTAATAATTTTTATTATAATAATTTTATAAACTAAAATTACATAAATTCATATTAATTTAAAATTTAATGTGATTTCAAAAATCAAATTATATATCTAATTTTATTATTCATTACTTATGGATACAATGAACTGTCTTAATTTGTCATTCAACTTGGCTACTATCCTTTACCATATAGAGTACAATTAGGGGTTGATAAAAAGTGAGACATAAAAAAAAAAAAATTGAGATAAATTAAAATGTTACACAACATAAAAAATTAGTTATTTTTCTCTCTTTGCCATAATTATATATACATATAATTTTATTATATACGAGCCTACGAGTACTACAACAGTAGGAAAACCACTAATTAAACCTAAAAGATTAGAGAATTTCTTTTCATGAATTCTTGGTCTACACGTAATATAAGCCATAAAAGCTGGTGTCAAGTGGCTTAACCATGAGTTCCTAACCTTCAAATGCTTCACCATTTTCTCACACTTCCTGATGATATAGATATTGTGTATCTTTGAAACATATCATATCATACAAGTGTATTAAAAATAGCCACGTGGCATTTAATACCACAGGATGAGCTTACCTAAACTTGCCTTCTATATAAGTTACTTACTCCACTAAAACTATGAAGTTACATTTTTAATTTGAGTTAAATACAATAACACCTCTCTAGATAATCATAATAACATTTATTTTTTTTTAATTTTTTTAAATAACAATTAGTACCTTGATAATTTTTTAAGATTGACCAAATAGATAAAATTACATATTTTTCTTTGTTATCAAATGTTAATTCTTGAATAATATATATATATATATGTATATATATATATATGTTTAATTATCCTTTTTAATACAATACAATTTAATTATAGGTTTATTTGTAATTAAGAGTATCTCGTTCAAATAATTTAGTTTAATTAATACATATTTTTGGATAAATGATACAAATATTAAGAATTTTAAATTAAATTAATAATGGAGTTGTTCTAATAAGAGTGATTGAGTATGTTGATAGTTTAGTTTTTGGTGTTTAACAACAAAATTATTATTCGAATTCTTAGTTTCTTATTATGATTTTTATATGTTAAATTTTATTGAGTATATGTCAAAATTTAGGATGTTTATGATTTTGATTACATTTTTTAATATACAGTTTGTGTTGTTTTTGTGCAATGATGATTAAAAAAAATATAATAATATTTATTACTACCTCTATCTTGTTAAAAAAAAAATTCTCATAATTTATTTTTTCTTTTTTTGAGCAACAACATTTGTCATTTTTACTGTAAATAATTATGCCCAAGTGTGACTTATGTTTAGTTTAATATTTGAGAAAAACAATTAATATAATTTTTAATACTTTTTTATATGAATAATAAGCTTCGTTATGCACGTAATAATAAGTTTGTTTTACGTAAATTTTAATATTTGAAAAAATAATTATAATTTTTTGTGTTAATTTGTACTTTATGGCTATTAAAATTTTTCTTTTTAATTACAAAAAAATTGAATGTATATTACGTAAATTTTAATCTTTGAGAAATTTAAATACTAAAAAAATGTATACTTTATTTTCCTTATAAAATAAATATTTATTATTTTTGACATTTATGTTATTTATTGCTCAAGTTCATAATTTAATTAATTAGATCAAGTTAAGTAAAAATTATAATATACAAATTTATATTTAGTGAATATATTAAACATTATAACTTGAAGGGCGTATTAGATATTGTATTAAAAATATTTTTGCATATTAGTTGGTCAACTACACTAGAGATAGTGAATGTTACATATATATTTTAAATTAGAGGGATGATAAATATTATTCTAATTATCTACAAGGGTACAAGGGGTGTTAATTTATTTTAATCTTTTAATTTTAACTGTTTGGGGGCACTATCAAGATATAGGTATTCAAGAAGAATATTTATTTACTTTTTAAATAAAATTATAATAATTTAATAAAGTATTTTTTTAAATGAGTTGATATATACACACCTTATATCAATATAATTGTACATTTAAATACGAAAACGTGATTAATTTATTTTGATAAATGAGACTCTAATTACTTAAAAGAATTTAGTACGTTTTAAATTTTAGGATGGTAGATCAATTTTTGTTTAAATTTAGGGTCCAAATTGTAGTTCAATATCCCCAGCCAAATCAATGATTTATATTTAAAAGACTTGACTGAAAATTCTTAAATTATTTAATTTCAAATCCAAACAATTAACTCGATCGGTTGTATCTCCTTTAATTGACACAATTAATCCGTGATTATTTAAATTTTAAATTATCAATAATAAATGCTAAAAATTACGTATTAGTAAGCTATTAATATCTGTTTGTTTTTGAAGTTTCATGATTGCATTAAATTATAATCAAATTTAGTCATGGTCTTTGTGTGCAAATTAAGTATATTGTTATTGGTTTATACTTGCAGAAGTAATGAAATTGGTGTATAAAAATTACTCTCTTTTTTTGTAAGACCCCAATTTATTATAAATAAAATTAAATTTTCTCTATTTATTATTTTAAAATAATAAGAATTGATTTGATTAATGTGGTTAGTTATGAGTAAAATACGCAAATATTTCAAATAAGCAAGTTGTTATAAAATATTCATTGTTGTCGGGGAATATTCGTTTGGTCGTAGAATATTCTTACTGTCGGAGAATATTCGTACGAAGGCACAGCCTTGTGTGGGCCCCATAACGGAAAGTGATTGGATGAAAAAAACGACAAGTATAAGTTGTTTATAAATAACAGCGTAGTTGTTACCATTAATACTGTTGAAATACTCGGTAGTTAAAACACAGTAGCACACGGTATTGCACCAATTATTGATTCTTACGTAAGAAGACACTACTCAATAATTGTTACAGTAATTACTGTTCAATATTTTATTTTATTAATTCAATAATTGCTACGTTGATATTTTATATTATTGTTGTTTCAATAATTGTCACTACACGGTATTTTTCATTATCAGATCAATAATTCATATTATTTGAATAATATTATTAGATAGCATTATTGGCAATGTCTAGAAAGTTACATCCAAGGAGAGGTTTGATCACCTAATTCTTGGCCTTGAGTAAGGAGAAATCCTTATTGGAAAGCCCCATCTTTCTAAAACTACACGGTTATCGATATTGTGATTCTGTAATATTATTTGTGAATAATTAATTATTGATTTATATGATAAGGAAAATATTTATTTTATGTGGATATAGATGGAAATGTGACAATTGTTGAAAATTGATATTTTATCTTTTCTGATAAAATAATTCATTTAAATATATTATTATATTATAATAATGGTGATATTTTACAATGAATGTGTGATATATGAATAAATAAGGAGAAAGAGTATTTTTGTTATAAAAATTGTTTAAAACGTGTTAAACATGTCTGTGAGCCCATTTATTGACTGAAATTTGATTATAGCCGGTAAAATTGTCCGTTTGTGGATTTCGGTCAACTTCTGCTTGGAATTTAGAAAAACTTAAAACTACAAAGTTGTAGAGAATTGAATTTTCTATGGAATGGGCATAAGATTCGAATTTTTCTGATAAAATGGCTATTTATTATGAATTATTGAAGTTCCGAAATAATTGATTTTTGAAGTTTTAATTATTTTTTTTAAGAAAAATATTTTTTTATGTTGGTGGGCCCCACTAGTATTGAAAGCATGCTGAATTCAGTTGGTCTAAGGTGTGCGTAGGAATTTTATTAAAAATAATAATATTTTATTAAATTTTCTGCTTTGGTGTTTTAAGCAATTTTTTATAAATAGGGTGCTTAGGTTAGAATTAAAAATCACACCAGAAATAAGTTTTCTCTCTCTTTCTCTCTCTATATTATCGAACGTATTCTTGTGAGTATTTTGATACTTTGAGTGTTGCTATATGGTGCAAGTTCCCTTCAAGATTTATATCCGAGATTCTAGTCGAAATCTTTGTCTTTTCGAGGTAAGAGATGTTATTTTTTTATAAATGATATTATTTCTTTCAATATCATTATGCCAAAATATTGGTAAGATTTTTCTTGTGAAATTCTTGTCTTTTAGTGTCGGGGTTACTATTCACGTATCGACCACTATTCACTATCTGACCACTATTCACAAAAAATATTAAATTTTTATTTTTTGTCCAAAATATCTATTATGGATACTATCTTTGATTGTATCCATGTTTTGATCATTCTTGAATTTTACTTCACTATGGTTATTTATGAAGTATTTTTGAACTTGGACTGTTTAAAGTACGAATCCTTATTATTTGTTCTTTTGTTTCTTTGAATTCATTTTCTTAAAAAATATTTTCATCAACCTCGGTTCTAAATGATGATATTCTTGAATATCTTTGGCTTGTAGTCAAAAAGATGGTTGATTTTCTTATGAATATATTTGGTAGTAGTAGTGCAAAGATGTACAGGTGTTGAGATGAACATGACCAACTGATGAATATCTTTGGTCTGTAGTGCAAAGATGAATATTTGATTCAAAATTTATATTGATTGATGTTACAGGGATAAAATGTTGATGATAAACTTTTAAATTTATAGAAGAAAGTAGATTTCATTCTCTACGTAACCCTTCTAATGAATTATTATTTTCGCTGGGAATATTGATTTAAAATTTGTTGTCTATTGTACTGTAAGACCCCAAAATTTTTTTAAATAAAAAGGAATTTCCTTTATTTATTATTTTGAAATAGTAAGGGTGGATTTGATTAATGTGGTTAGTTATGGGTAAAATGCGTAAATATTTTAAATAAGCAAGTGGTGATATAATATTCATTATTATTGCCGGAGAATATTCGTTTGGTCGTGGAATATTAAATCTTGTGTCGAGAATATTAAATGCGACGGTGTAGCCATGTGTGGGCCCCATAATGGAAAGCGATTGGAGGAAGAAAAGCGACAAAAATAAGTTGTTTAAAAATAACTTGGCAGTAGTTATTACAGATTTCTTTGTTGGAATACCCGGTGGTTAAAACACGATGTCTGGCGTTATTGTACAAGAAGATGCTGCAGTATTGCACCAATTATTGATTCTTACGTGAAGGCACTACTTTCAATAATGGTTACGATAATTCTTATTCGATATTTTATTTTATTGATTCAATAATTCTTTGCGTTGATATTTTATATTCTTTGTTGTTTTGATAATTGTCATTACGAGTATTTTTCATTATCGAACCAATAATTCATATTATTTGAATAATATTATTAGATAACATTATTGGCAATGTCTAGAAAGTTACATCAAGAAGAGGTTTGGTCACCTAATTGCTTGAAGAAGGAGAAATTCTTATTGGAAAGCCCCTCTTTCACAGGAGCCGCACTGGTTGTCAATATTGTGATTCTGTAATATTATTTGTGAATAATTAATTATTGATTCATACGATGAGAGAAAATATTAATTTTATGTGGATATAGATGGAGAAAATTTTTATAGTGACAATTGTTGAAAATTAATATTTTATCTTTTTACGATAAAATAATTCATTTAAATATATTATTTTAATAATATATTAACGATGATATTTTTACGATGAATGTGGGATATATGAGTATATGTGGAGGAGAGTATTTTTGTTACCAAAAATGTTTAAAACATGTTAAACATGTCGGTGGACCCCATTTATTGATTGAAATTTGATTATAGCACGTAAAATCGGCCATTTGTGGATTTGGTCAATTTACATTTGGAATTTGAAAAAATTTCTTCTGTAAAGTTGTAGAGAATTGAATTTCCTATAAAAACTCATGAGATTCGAATTTTCTGATAAAAGGGCTATTTATTGTGAATTATTGAAGTTAGAAGCTCGAAATAATTAATTTTGGAAGTTTAAAATATTTAAAAAATATGAAAAACGTTTTTTTTGTTATTAGTGGGTCTAGCATGTGGTTTGAATTCAGATTTTTAGAATTCAAAAGAGTAGGCGTAAATTTATATATATATATATATATATATATTATTATTATATTAAATTTTCTGCTTTGGTGTTCTAAGCAATTTCTATAAATAGTGTTTAGGTTAGAATTGAAAATCACACGTAAATCTGAAGTTTTCTCTCTCTATATTATCGGCGTATTCTTGTGAGTATTTTGAGTATACTTTGAGTATTGCTTTATACGGTGCTGAAGTTCAAGTCATAGCCTTTATATCAAGGTGTTTCATTAGAAATCTTGTCTTTCGAGGTAAGGGATGTTATTTTCTTCTCAAATGATATTATTTCTTCAATATCATTATCTTTGAAATATTGGTTGGAACTTTTATCAAATTTAGAACTTTTTTAGGTTATGGGAGTTCTTATTCATGAGTTCTTATTCACGAGTTCTTATTCATGAGTTACTATTCACGAGTTCTTATTCACGAGTACTATTCACAAAGCGTGAAGATGTTTTTTGTGAAATTTCTATCTTTTGGTGTCTGAGTTACTTATTCACGTATCGGCCTTTATTCACGAATCTGACCTTTATTCATAGAAAAATAAAATTTTTTCTTTTTTCGTCCAAAATATCTATTGTGGATACTAGCTTTGATTGTATCCATGTTTTGATCATTCTTGAATTTTACGCCACTATGATTATTTTTGAGGTATTTTTGGGCGTGGATAAAACAAAGTACGAATCCTTAATCCTTAATCCTTGTCATTTTGATTCTTTGGATTCGTTTTTTTTTTAAAATATTTTCATCATCCTCGGTCTTAAATGATGATATTATTGAATATCTTTGGCTGTAGTGCAAAGATGAATGATTTATGATGAATATCTTTGGCGATGAGTGCAAAGATGAATGATTTCGATGAATATCTTTGGCTCGTAGTGCAAAGATGAATGATTTCGATGAATATCTTTGGCCGTAGTGCAAAGATGAGCAGTGTTTAGATGAACATGACCAACTGGTGAATGTCCTTGGCCTGTAGTGCAAGGATGAATATTTGATCTCAGATATATATTGATTGATGTTACAGGGATAAAAATAGACGATGAACTTTAAAATTCATACATAGAAGATAGTAGTTTGCATTCTCTACTTAACTCTTCTAATGAATTATTATTTCCGCTGCGAATATTGATTTAAAACTTGTTGTCTATTGTATTCTATTATATTTTTCCTTGTTGAAGACTAACGATAATTTGTTGTATATTATCTTAGTCATAATATTATTCTTCTTTGGGCTAGTCGAGCTCACCCTTTTCCTTTTGTTCCATTTTCCTTCTCGGGAGGCGAGAATATAAGCGAGTGCAGTCGGGTATGGAATGAAAGTTCTAGGGAGAGTTGTTTAGTAGTCCTCACCATTTTTGTAAAATGATGTATCAATAATTATGATGGGAATTTATTTGGGTATGTATATTGTCTAGAAGACAATAATTGTATTTAAACTCACAGTATATATGTTGTCGTATTTTGCACGACAAATGTATTAATAAAGTTGTAGTTATTTCTGTACCATGTATTTGGCGACTCAGAATGGGTTGGGTGGAATGGACCTATTTTGGGGGCGTCACATGTACTCTATCAGATTTTTTTCTGTTGAGGACTAACGATAATTTGTTCTATGTTATCTTAGTCATAATATTCTTTACTTGGCTAGTTGAGCTCACCCTTTTCCTTTTTGTTCCATTTTTCTTCTCAGGAGGCTAGAATGTAGCGAGTACTAGTCGGGGTATGTAATGAAGGTTCTAGAAAGTCATTTTAGTAGTCCTCACTATTTTATAAAATAGTATATCAATAATTGTAATGAGGACTTATTTGAGTGTTAATATTGTCTAAAAAATAATATTTATTTTTAAACTCACAGTTTATGTGTTGTCGTATTTTATACGACAATTGTATTAATAAAGTTGTAGTTGTTTCTGTACCATGTATTTGACGACTCAAAATGGATATTGTATGTAAGACCCCGAATTTTATGAAATAAAATTATTTAATTTTTTCTTATAATTATTATTCAGTAAATGGTTAAATTGATAAAAGTTTAAAGTTATGGGTGAATTATGCAAATTTTACAAAATACGCAAGTGGCTATAAAATATTCATTGTTGTCGGAAATATTCGTTTGGTCGTGGAATATTCTTTCTTTGTCGGGGAATATTAAATGCGTGACAAACTGCATGATCTTTGTGGGTCCCATAATGTGAAAGCGATTGGAGGAAGAAAGCGATGCAAGAATAAGTTGTTTATAAATAACTGGCGTAGTTGTTATAAATAAATCTTTGTTAGAATACCACAATGGGTAAAGTAAAAATGTCTGGCGTTGTTGCCAAGCGATGGGACAGTATTGCACCAATTATTAATTCTTCTTACGTGAAGACACTACTCAATAATTATTACTGGTAATTCTTTGTTTTAGTATTTTATTTTATTGATTCAATAATTCTTTGCATTGATATTTTATATTCTTGTTGTTTCAATAATTGTCACTACACAATTATTTTCTATTATCAGAGCAATAATTCATATTATTTGAATAATATTATTAGATAGCATTATTGGCAATGTCTAGAAAGTTACATCAATGAGAGGTTTGGTCACCTAATTATGCGCCCTTGATGAGAGAAATTCTTATTGGAAAGCCCCTCTTTCACAGGAAGCTATGCGGTTGTCAATATTGTGATTATGTAGTATTATTTGTGAATAAATAATTATTAATTTTTATGATGAGGAAAATATTCATTTTATGTGGATATAGATGGAGAAAATTTTTAATGTGACAATTGTTGAAAATTAATATTTTATCTTTTTACGATAAAATAATTCATTTAAATATATTATTATATTTTTAATAATATAATAATGGTGATATTTTTACGATGAATGTGGGATATATGAGTATATGAGGAGGAAGAGTATTTTATTACCAAAATATTTAAAACATGTTAAACATGTAAATTGGATCCCATTTCTTGATTGAAATTTGATTATAGCTTGTAAAATCATTTCGTTTGTGGATTTGATCAATTTTATTTGGAATTTGGAAAAACTTTCTTACGCAAAGTTGTAGAGAATTGAATTTCTTATAAAAAAAACGCGAGATTCAAATTTTTACGATAAAAGGGCTATTTATTATGAATTATTGAAGTTTGATTAATTAATTATCATTTTTTAGAGTTTTTAATTAATTAATTAAGAAAACGTTTTGACATGTTTGGGGCATCTTTAACATGTGTTTGATGGTGAAAATTTGATTCTAGGCATGCGTAGAAGATTATATATATATATATATATATATAATATTTTAATAAATTTTCTGCTTTTGGTGTTCTAAGCAATTTCTATAAATAGGTACTTAGGTTATAATTGAAAAAACATACGTAAATCAAGTTTTCTCTCTATATTATCGGCGTATTCTTGTGAGTATTTTGAGTATACTTTGAGTATTGTTATACGGTGCAAGTTAGATTCGGCGTTATTATTCGGAAATCTCTTGCTCTTTTGAGGTAAGGATAATAAAGGATTTTAAGGGTTATTATTTGAAATTCTTCCGAACCTTCAAAAAATTCGTAAAAATTTGAAATGATAATTTGATGAGTTTGTTGATGTGTGTCCAAAATAGCGATTTTTGGATGTATAGATTAAGAGTTATGAATTTTATGAGGAAAGACTATTTTAAAAGTAATCGCTTATAACTCCTTGTGGTTAACTCCAAAATTGATGAAATTTTTATTGGGAGTACATCTATATAATATCTGTATACCACGTGAATTTGAATTTTTGGATAAAAGTATAATTTATGATAAATGTCTGAATATTAAATTGGTTTTGGCCATGTGAAAAATAGTAAATGAATTTTAAAATTTTGAGAAAAATATATATTTAATATGGGACTATATTCTTCTAAATCCCAGAAAAGAAATATTTTTAAAATTGATTTGATATTTTTCATGAAAATGTTCTAGTTATAAGTAAATGAATTAAATATGTTATGTGAATTAAGAAAATTGGAAAATATGATTTTATGGCTTGAGAATTATATATGAGATATATGCAGATTTTTGATGAGGATTTTGGCTATTGGTGATGAGATCTTATGAGGTTGGCATTTTAAAATGATTAAATGCATTTATTAGTAAAGTGTAAACAATTAAAATAAATTGTTTATAAGTTTAAGAAATGATTAAAATATTGTGGTAGTATTAATAATATTAGATTATGAGATTATTAAGTGATTTATAATATTTTGATTAAGTTGTTATGAAATAATTGATTTATGAATCTTACTCTTGAGATTAAATCTATATGTTGATTATATTGTTTTTATATAGCATTCTTATAACCCTAATGATGATATTTCTCTTTGACTTGAGTGTAAAGATGGATAGATTATTGGTATGATCGTGACTATAGGTTCTCTTTGGCCAGTAGTGCAAAGTTGAATTGTTGACTGGTATGATCATGACCATTGAATTTATAATTGAATATCTTTAGCTTAAGTGCAAAGGTGAATTGATCAACATATATGGTTATAATTATGGTTTATATAAATTCTGAAATGATTATGTATTTCTTTGAGATATGAATATCTTTGGTCCGTAGTGCAAAGATGACTTGTTGATGAATATCTTTGGCCTGTAGTGCAAAGATGAATTGTTGATGAATATCTTTGGGTTGTAGTGCAAAGATGACCTATAGTTGAATATCTTTGGCTTGTAGTGCAAAGATGAACTGTTGATGAATATCTTTGGCCCGTAGTGCAAAGATAAATTTATTAGTATGATTATGAGCAGAGGCGTGATTTGGTATAACCATGATCATTGATGTTTCGAGGTAAAGACAAGTGATGAAAATTATCTTCGTCCTGAATGAGAAAAGGAATTTAGAACAACAATTACGATTATGAGTTATACACGTGATTGTGGACAGGAATTGTTGATTGATATTACAGGGATAAAACATTGTTGGTGGACTTTTAACATGGAGAAGATAATAGATTTTATGGTTTATTTGACTCTTCTAATGGATTGCTCATTCCGCTGCAACTATGGTTGAATTTTTTTTATCATCTACCATATGTTCTAAATCTCTGATTTATTATTGATGAAGGCTATTGATAATTTAATTATCTTTAGTCATGATATTTTTTTTACTGAGCTAGTTTTGCTCACCCTTTTGCTTCACAATTCCTTTCAGGTAATAAAAGTGTAAATTTGGGTCGGTGAGGGAATAACAAGGGAATAGAAGCGGTGGTCTATAAATGTTGAGGTGAGGTGAATTTAACTTGGAAGGGTGTTTTGCCACTATCATACAAGATGTCTAATAACATACAACCTCGTGTCATCATAAAGACGAGGTTGTCTGCTCATCCACTTCTTTGAGTATATCTACCAACACTACCTATATGATCTTGGAGTCTATTTGAAATTTAACTCTCAATTAGAGCGGTAGAGATAATGATATGTCAAGAGAAAACTCACCATTGGGAAGAATATGATAGTAATCTTCTCATTTTTCTTTAGGGGTCTATTAGATTGACCAAGGATAATTTCGTGGCCATATGATATCTATCATAACCTAGAAGCATGGCCTCCCATATACGAAGGTTTCTTGAGCACTTCCCAAAGATTCTAATTTCTAAAAGCAGGTTTTCGACTATACCTTTATGTAAGGTGTCATTATGAGGTCTTTGTCCACGGTTTGGGACATGAGTCACGATTGATATATATTTGTATCCAAATTCACGGACATATGTGTTGTTGTATTTTGCACGACAATTGTTGTAATAAAGTTGTAGTTATTTTACATACCATGTATTTGGCGCACTTCGAGAATGGGTCGGATGGAATAGACCTATTTTAGGGTCGTTACATTGTATACCTATTTTGGGGGCGTCATATTTTTATTATATAAGTCGTTTAAGACATAATTATGTATATTAAAAAAATCCATTCATTCTAATGTTAGGTGTATAATTAATATTCATTACTATCCATGTACTAATTAATTACTCTTCCTACTCTCTCTTAATTACTCTATTTTTTTAAAGACAAAAAAAGAAAAAAATATTTTTTTTTCTTTTAAATATATATAAAACTTCTTATATTATGAAAAAAATTCTTTTAAAATGACTTATATAATGAAAATGATGGAATATGTAAAACTCTAGAATTACCCTTTACTAACATTCATTTATTTCAATCCAGAATCTAATGCAACATTATTTGTAAAAACGTTTCGTTTCGTACTTGGCCCATTTATTTTATAAGAGTGGCGATATTCTTGTAGCTATATTTATTTTATAAGAGTGGCGAATTTTTTTTAATACTTTTCAAAAAATGTATATTATTTATTTTAATTAGAATTTAGTATTTTAAGTATAATTTGGATATATACAAGAAATAAGATTGTATTCAAATTAAACTTAAAATACTGTTTTTTATAAAAAAATTTAGTTAGAATAAATTTTATACATTTTTTTGGAAGGTACTAAAAAAAAACCAAAAAAAAAGTCATTAAAAATGTCACTAGAACAATATCTCCCTAGACTTATTGATTTTATAAATAAGATACATACATGCAAATGCAATGCAATTATTTCATAGCAAAAAACAAGACTATCCGTTCTTTTTTTTATTTGTCTTCAAAGGGTGTTTGATAAAAATCGAATGAATCTGAATCTATATTGTATTTGAATGAGCTGAATCTGAATCTATATTTGAATGAGTTGAATCTGAATCTGAATAAAAAGAGTTGTTTGATAATTGACATATCTGAAACATCTGAATAACATATTTTTATTATTTTACTTCTCTAAAAAAAATTCAAAAAATTA
This sequence comes from Panax ginseng, assembly GCA_020205605.1. Lineage (NCBI taxonomy): Eukaryota > Viridiplantae > Streptophyta > Magnoliopsida > Apiales > Araliaceae > Panax > Panax ginseng. The sequence goes on along the minus strand of CM035129.1, from coordinate 142,775,702 downwards.
TTATAAATTTATTTAATATTACTTAATATAACAATTAATATTGTAAAAAAAAAAATCATTTAGCCGCTTATTCAGCCCATTCAACCAAAAAAATGGAACTAAACCATTCATTTAAATTATGCGAATGATTGGTTGGGGTTCGATATACGATTTTTTAAAAACAAATGCCTTTGAATATTTGAATCGATCGACCATTCAATGAAAATAAATAAATTTTTTAATTTACGATATTATCCATACATTAAATCTTAATTTGTTTATCTTTTATATTTTTCAATGAATTTTGAAATATAATAATGATATTTTAAATTTATTTTAATCAATCAGACAAAGTATTAATTGTAATTTTTAATTTTTATATTTGCTCTTAAAACGTCATTTAAAAAGAACGGAGGGGGTAAGTAAAAATGCATTTGCATATATAATGTCACCCAAATTCACCTATAATTAATTTTCACCGCATTAACAAATTCTATTTTTTTTCTAGAATCAAATTATCACTACTCATCCTTGAATCATATTCTTTACTATCTAAACTTCCTGGGAAAATTCAAACTGCAATAATTAAGGTCTACAAAATGAAAATGTACTATTATTATAATTACTTAGATTAATATGAAATGCTGAAAATTGGTATGCTTGAAATATTGTTACCTAGATTGTTATGATATGCAACATATTGTTATGCTATTATTTGTTACATATTTAATTACAAAATTTTAATAACTAACTATATATAAATATTATTAAATTATCATAATAATTTATAAAATGACAAAAAACAAAAAACAAAAAACAAGGCCACTGGGAATAGAAATATTAGTATTATAGAGTTAATTAGTACTAGTATATGTGGATAGATTGGACGTTCATAATCATTTCAATGAATTTCACACACTTTGATCATGACCGTCGGTTTGATGGGATTGCTAGCTATGTGATGCCATTGGGGCCAGATGCTCATAATTTCATCTACCATGTTATGCTTTTGAAAAGTAGTAGCCGGTAGTGTACCCAAACCAAACCTAGAGAGGGGGCAAATAATTTGCCATCAAAACGAATAATAGGAACCATTAGCTGCGATACTGGCTTACACTTCAATATGGTCCTTTTCTGAGTTTCTTAATTATACTAAAATTGAAAAACGGAGTTTAGTTTTGTATATATATATATATATATATATATATATATATATATATATATATTTATTATAAATGAGGTTGTATAGCTTTATGGTAGTGTTATGCGATAATTTTTTAAATTATAGTGACGGTTGAAGCAATAACTGGCTGCTCATCACCATATCCCAAAAAACTATCATCATAAACGACTGTGTACTACACAATTATATATATATATATTTTTTCCACGTATATATATATAGTCCGTTTCCGCGCATGCGGACCACCTATAGTGACGGTTCAGGCGACGATTTGGTCCGTCGCTATAGAATAACAAATCGTATATCTGTGCTATGACGACAATTCATTCCGTCACTATAGCTATGACGACGGGTTGTTGACCTATAATTACGATAGGCAGAACTAGGAGGGGTCCAGGGGGGTCAAATGACCTCTCACCTGGAATTTTCGGGAGTTATTTGTTTTCCTTTCCTTTCTTTTTTTTATGTGTTTTCTTTTCTCCTTTACTTTTCTTTTGTTTTTGCTTTATCATCAAAGTGAGACAAAAAAAAAGTGGTAACAATTCTCTTTGTAAACTAATTAAAAATAAAAAGCTAAATAAATAAAATAATTTTTTTTGATCCTACTATAGTGACCATAAGTTCACCATAGTTCTATCATATCAAGATTATTAAATCTCTCTTTTTTTTCTTTTTTTTTTATTTGTGTTGCTAAAATTCGTTCTTTCAAGCTAATTAATCCCATGAACCATAATATAAGGTTTTGAATATATAATATTATAATTTATAATTTATCTATAAAAGTAGCTAATCAGTTGACTTAAAAATTTCAAAAGTCGATTAATAGTCTCATAATTCAGAAAAATTTATATTTATATATATATATATATATATATATATATATATATATATATATATATATATATATGTATGTATTTAAAGTCATTAAACTCACAACTCAAAAGTTGACAAAGGTTGTAATAGGATGTTGTGAAATACTATAATTGGGCAAAATAAATTTAAAAGAAGCAATCCAAACGTTAATAAATAATTTTTTTTACTCATGCATTTTGACCTTTCTCTAAAAATATTCTGATTCCGCCACTGATAATTACGAATCCGTCCGCACGATCGTCCGGATCTCATACGGACCACCCGCACCTGAAACTCTCTCTCTCTATATATATATATATGTATGTATGTATTTATGTTTGACTTGGACATTTTTTTATTTTTATATGTTCAAATTTGTCATATATAAATACGCTTCTTGACTATTTTTTTTTCTTTTTAAGTAAGTAAATTCTTAATTAAAACTGGAAGTCCAACTCTAGGACCGAGGGACTATTATTTTATAAAATGTAATCACGGTTGTACTATTTGCGTTTCATTAAACAAATCTCATTTACAATAGGTATAACTTAATTACAAACTTAAGGAATATATTATTGTTCTATATTTATTTTAAAGTTTGTCAAACATTTAGTTACGTAATGTTGATATTATGTGTTAGATTTAAGATTTAGTTTAAGACACAATCACAAAAAAAATGTTTGAAAAACAAAAAAGAAAGCACACCATATACTCATGTTTATCGAATTATGATTAATCCTGCATGTATGATATATTTATTAATATATCTCATAGACTGTAATATTTTACAATGATTCACACATTAACATCAGTTTATACTACAACAGAAAAACCTAGATGTTACATAATACAAATTGGGGGGCGTCCGGTGGCCTTAACGTCCTGTAACGTCCGATACCACCTTTTTTTTTTTTTTTTTTACCACAATTATAAGAATAATAAATAAAAAATAATAGATCAAGTTTGAACAAAAAACTATAAAAAAAAGTATATTTTTTATATAATATTTTTGTAATAAAAAATATACTTTCTTTTACAATTTTTTGTTCAAACTTGATCTATTATTTTTTATTTATCATTCTTATAATTGTGATATAAAAAAAAATACACTGCACCCCCAACCCACATAATACTGGCTCAAAGTCTCAAACACATGATATCCAAAACATGAACAATACCTGTCGTAATTATTCAGACCTATTAAAATATAAACCAATCCCAATATTATAAAATGGTGATAACTTTGAAGATATCCTATAATTCTATAATATGATAAAATAAATATGACTCTTTTATAGCAAATTAATGTAATAGTCAGATTCTGGATCAAAGTAACAATATGATAAATGTTAACGTCAAATTTTATATACATGACAAAATCACACTCCAACAACAAACATAATTCAAACAATCAACTTAATCCACGGGAGATCTCCAGCCACATCTTATATACCTTATCAATAAATTTACACTTCGTATTCAATAAGTTTTCTTTTTATACAAATGTTGATTAATTACATTTCCAGTGATCATTGAGAAGGACATAAAATTGTACAACAACGACCCTTTATAAAGAAAAAATACTTCATCTCTTCCAAACTTTGATCTAAATTCATTTTTTATGTACGTACAAACGTATTAAGATTAGAAATATATTTATATTTAACAATTACAAAATGACCTAATAAAATTCTTAATATGTCACCGTTATCATATTTTTTTATTAATGTTATGATCTCTAATTAGTCTGCATGTCGACATTGTATTAGTTAATTGATCAAAGTTAACTTCATGTTAACCACTCCCAAATACTTGACTGACATTAAAAACACACTGAATGTCACTATCTTAGAATATAATATAACATTAAAAACACACTGAATGTCACTATCTTAGAATATAATATAGCTACAGAAAAATCAACAAATTCGGTCATTTTTAAATTTTATATTTATAAAGTTTTATTAAAAATAAATAAATTAGAGGGAGAATATATTCAGACAATATAATAATGTATGAAGGATGATTTGAATCCATTCGTCCCTAATTCTATGAATCAGATATATATTTTTTGAGATGTCAAGTTTTGCATATGAAACACAATTTGTAATTTATTAGTATTACCAGTCAGGGTAAAATGTACATGTGACTAAAGTCATGCTACAATTATATATATATATATATATATATATATATATATATATATATTAGATAATATTCCTGAAATCAGATTTTTTTTTTTATTTCAATTAAAAACCCACTAATGGGAATATTATTTTTTTTCCTTTTTCTATTTTATCTCTACTCCCTTTCAGTGGTTTCTGGCTCATTGCCACCTAATAAGAATCCAAACAACTAGAAAGATGGATATGTGATATAGCTGTAGGTTTGAACTTTTCCCGACACCAGTAAGAGAAAGAGAAAGAGAAAGAGAGAGAAAGAGAAAGAGAAAGAATAAGAAAATTGGGAATTGGCAAGAAAATATACGCGTAGAAAGTTGGGGGTTGTGTATAATTTTTACAAGACCATTCCACGTGTTATGTCTAAAAATTTTACACGTGTCTAAAAAATATACCAACTTTGGTCCTCGACATATTGTAGTAGCAAGTTGTTTTCCCAACGTGGACGATTTTGAACTCAACAAAAAGTTAAATAAATTTGAGTTGGGGCAAGTTTTTAATTGAATATAAATATATTATTTGAATGGGATTTATTTATAAACGAGTTAAATTGGAGTTTGAGTCGAATTTATATAAGTCTAATCGAACTCAAACTTAGTCAAATTCTTGTCGAGATAAGTTAAAGTCAAATAAAATAATAATAATAATTTTATATATAAAATTAATTATTTTAATTAATTAAATGCTAAATAAATTTAGCTTAAGCAATCTCGAATCGAGTTTGGATAAGTCAAAATTAAACAAATCAAGTTCAAATAGAACATAATATAATTTGAACTTGACTCATTTAAATGAACAATAACAATATCTTTATTTGAATTTGACTCAATAAACGAGCTTAAGTCGAATTTACACGAGCTGAGCGGTCATTTACAACGCAAAAGGGTAAAAATGATAATTTCATAATTTTCCGTTTTAAAAAGGAGTTGTCTTGTTACTTTTTGTCCATAAAATTAGGTTTATTCCCTTATAAAACCAAGTCTTTGTCCCTCTCTCTCACTCGAAAGTGGTTAGTATGAAATTCATTTTTAAGTAAGTTTGGTTAATTAATTTAATAAAATCTTGTGGCTTGAGATGAGGCTACATGTGTGTCAAGATTCATTGGATTAATCGACCAACTTATCAAAAAATAAATTTTATACTAACCGGATCCCTCTCACTCACTCAGTAACTCACTAATCAATCTCTTACTTTCTTTGAAAATCATCCCTCTTTATTTTCTTGTTTTATATTCTTTTCTTTTTAATTTTTTATAATTGAAATAGAATATAGAGTGCAATTTTTTATAATTTTCACTTCCTACTTTTTTTGTGTTTTGTAAAAATATTATTTTTTTAATATAAATTAGTGACACAGTTCTTAACTTATTTTACTACCTATCATAACTTTTAGTATTATTTCACCATTATTAAAATAACACCTTAGTATTATTTCAAGAATAAAAATAATATAACAAATTATGTAGAAGGATATGTTTGTGATGTATTTAGGACAAAACGAATACTAAATTATGTAGAAGGCTAAGTTGGTAATTGTCATAGGTAAAGGGATGATTGGTGCCAGTACTGCCACATATTTTGCCCAAAATGTTAACTGTATTTTGGTTTGTCATGATGTGATGATGAAAATATGATCAACACAAATTATTCCCTTTCTTCTAAATTAGTCATGTATTTTTTTCTTAGTTTATTTTAATATTAAAAATACATCTTAATTTTAAAATTATAAAATAATATAAATTTATCATTTTTTTTTAATTTCTAGTATCACAACACAACTATTATGTTTTGAGTTAATATTGGTGATTGTTATTATAGATGGTCACGATGTTATTGACTATGAACCAATATTGAGTTATTTACATATAGGGATGGAAAAAATTAAGAAAAATCGAATAATTATACAGTATTTACCTTATGTAACACGTTGGGATTATTTAGCTACTATGATCACAGAAGCAAGAAATAATAACTTAATTAGGCAATATTCAAGTACCTAAAAGGATCAGTTATATCAGAATCATTATGTTGGAATTAAGTCGTATAGTTCATTTGAAAAACGTATATACATTTTTTTTATAATTGTCGTTTTAAAAATATAGCTTTAATTTTAAAATGAAGTGTGTATATTACAAATTAAATATGTAGGTTTCTAGGAAATGACTTGCACTTTTGAACTTGACAAATCATTCCCCGGAAGGCTGAACAAATTAATTTCTTGAAAATATTTTCTAATTGTTTTTACAGCAAACGGAGACTAAATGGTTAATGTTAGATTTTTTTTAAAACATGCATGATAGATTATTGGAAAAAATAAAAATCTAACATTAACCATTTGGATTTGGTTCCCCTCTAATTCCATCCAATACACCATATTTTTATATATAGTTATGAATAGTATAATTGAAATCGATTAAATAATTTATTATATTAAATAGCATAATTATTTTAAAAATGAAAGTAATCCGACACTTTTTTACCATTTAATGAACATGTAGATTTTTCACCAAAATTTCAATAGACGGAAATTCTTTTAAACTTTTAATAGTGAAAATATTTTTTATGATTCAAATATTTTGTAGGATTAATCTTAATATCATCAATTATCTATTAATATATTTTGATTATTATTAATAAATTATTTAAATTAAATAATTGATGTATTTGATGGAATTAGTGGAAATATATAATTTAGGGGAGCCAAATCCTAACCATTTAGTATTTTAGTCTCAAATGCGATTCTCACACACAATATCATGTGAGCTTCTTATCCTATTCTTCTTTTATGGGATATTAGTGATTATTATAAATTTCTCATATAATGTGAGTTTATAAATAATAATTTTGAATTAGAAAGTTTATCTTAACTTTGAAATTCTACATGATTATAATTAATCAGGATAATGTGAATTTCAAAAAAATAAAAAGAAAAACAAATATATCAATTAAGCTTGAAGTAGTTAAACTAACTTATGTCTATCCTGCTGCATCACATCAACCAACCACAAAATTAAATTAGCAACTAATTTGAGTCCAAAAGAACCAAATGGCAATTAGCAACAATATATATATATATATATATATATATATATATATATATATATATATATATATATATATATATATATATATACTTTTAAAATCGAGAGAAATTTAATTACATGAATTGGTTCTTGAAGCATTGTATCTAGTTCTAGTTATATAGTACTATAATCTTTCTTTTTAATTTCTAATCAAAGTTTACCTAACTCCCTCCATTAAGATAACACTTGTCACGTTTACAATCTCTTGCATAAGCGATTAGACATCACTTAGCTAATTTGTGCTATCTTATGATATATATACTTTAATTAATATTTATTCTTCTTGACTTAACTTTGCAATTTAATTGCACTTAATGCCATAATTTCTTTTGAAAATTGATATAGGTCCTAGTGAACCCACGTACTTAGTATAATATGAGAAGGACCTGGTGAAATTAATATTTTTATTTATAAAAATATTAATTCTCTTTCTTATGTATATATATATTTATATGTGTATATAATAAAAACCAAATTTGGTCCCACTCCCTTCCGTATAAGCCTCTAATTTTGTTTCCATAAAACCAAGAATGCATGTTGCTGCTGCTGCTGCTCCTTTTTTTAAGTTTTTTACCTTGAATTTTCATAGAGGAAAATGTTGAGTCTTGCCAGTCTTCCTTCCTCTTTCCACTAAAGAGTGAATATCTTAAGGTTATGCCTTCTTTGTAAGAATTATAATCCCGTAATTATAATTTATAAAATTATAATTTTAATACTATTAATTTTAAGATTATAATATAAAAATTATAATTATAATCTCAAGACTATTTATTAGCCATTTTATAATTTCTAAATTACTAGTCCAAAGTTCAAATTTAAAAACAAACAAAACACTTAAAATTAATAGTTTTATTTCAAATATAATTCTTGCAAACAAACATAGCCTAATTTTTTATTTATAATTAATATAACTAGAATATAGTCTAAAGGTCCCATTTCTTAAATATTCCACAAGTTCAAAAACCTTATAGTTTTTCCATCCATTTTAAAGACATCTAACATATCTGCCTGCCTAAGTGGCAATGAAAAGTATGTGTGTGTACTAATCAAAGATAGTAGGACCAAATACTAGTATTTTGAGAATTATAATGTTTCATTATTTTACAACCCCCTCACATGCATGTGAGAAATAAAGTGAAGTTTAAATAATTTGGGTAGTTGGATCAAAGCATGCTATTATTTTCAAGAAGATTTAGACATCTTACCTTGTCCAAAAGGATAGATAGTTGCTAGCTCTTTTCTTTTTCATTTTAAAGACCATTATATGTTACAATTCTATTTTAGGTATATCTTTCATCTTTGTGGTCTAGGGGATCCTTATATAGAAAGGAGTAGGAGGGAAACAAAGGGATACCTAAGAAAAACTTATCTTTTTTTTATATATGTAGCTCTTTGATTAATTTCATTTTTCTTCTGATTTTTGCTAAATGGTGCACTTAAAGTTGTGACCTTGCACAATAATGATTCCTTATTTAGACTTCAATTTGATTTTTATTACATCTTGTCATTGCAAATAGTTAGAAAGTTTGAGCAATTACAGAGTCAGAATTTTAGTAGAGTCCTGAATTCAAATTTATGTCGATAAAAACTAACGACTTATGTGCATGCATGCATGGGATATGAAAAATAAATTAAAAATGACTTCATTTTAATTTATTCTGCCTTGTCGACAAAAATAACATATAAATCACTTCCCATTTTAATATTTGACATTCTGTTATTGTATTTAGGACATTTAAGTGAGTAGTACTTTGCTTTTTTGGGAAAGCAAAAAACAGCAACAACTTCACACAAATAATTTGAACAAAACACTAAAAGTATCTTTTGTAATTAATTATATCGTAAAATTCTCATTGAATTTTTATTTTTATTTTTATCAATATAACGTCATTTGACAATAAAAAAAACATCTTTTGTGTCACAAATTATTTTTTATGTATTCTGTTGGGCCACGATATTTTATGCACATTGGGCCAAGCTATTGGGCTGTCTTTGTTGGGTCTTGAAAGTATTGGGCTGAATCATTACTTTATTAATGGTTTTATTTGGGCTTTGACAGATGATGATGACCAACATAATAGTTGACCGTTAATCCTACAATGCATTAATGAGGATGGGACCTAGTTGGCCGACGGTGACAAACAGTGATGTGATGGAGCAGGTGGGTTGCATGCAGTCGGCTGAGGTCATAGCAGGTTGGGGAGGCGCACCCGGAGAGAAAGATATATGATAGCAGTATACAATAAAATAGGAGGTAACTGATTTTTCTCTTATCAAAACATTAGAGCTAATAACCTCCATTGTTATCCTTGTATCCGATTGATCTTGACTCTCACTACCGAGCTATCCCAAACGGTCCAAGCGTCAAGCTCGGTATAGACGTGTTCTTTCATGCGAGGATTGGTGACTTGACGCTTTTACGTGATTTAGGCGCATGAAAAAATCTTGGCGTTAACATTGGCGCTAGAAGGAGGGCTGATTTTCTAGTGTTCTTGAATTTCAATCACAAAGATCAACTGTTTTACGTCAGAAGTTATGGTGAAGAATAAGACAGCTACTGTCGAAGGACAACCGATGGCTACAAGTTCATCTGTACAACGAATCCCTGTCAAAGATCGGTTGGGACCTTCAAAAAGTGCTCACGATAATACCGCTTTCAAAGATGTTTCAGAAGGTTCTCATGCAAGAGTCCATGGCGATGCCAAAAGAAGATTAGTTTTCACTGATGATAAAGGACCTGACCACGGTCGGAGAAGGGTAGAAGGCACACCGACTAGAACCCAACACCAAGGTGGTTAGACCGATAGAGCATCCAAGCTGGCCATGATGGCCGAAGAAGCTGACAATTCGGCCCTGTTTATCTTCATTTGAATTCAGTTTTTCGTTATAGATCTCTAGCTATTTTGATAAATATTTGTTGAGAAGAGAGAAATATTAAAACATTTAATGTTTTGGAAGATAAAGTTCTGGAAAACTTTGCTGATAGTTATGGATTTTTATTTTTGGTTTCATTAATTTCTATGTGACTGTTTTATGTTCATATTTTTGATGTGTTGATATGTTAGTGACTGTTTTATGCCCATGTTTTTTATGTGTTGATATGTTATCTTATGGATTGTCAAGTTAGTTGTTAGATACAAAGTTGGGGCTTGTGACCTAGTTTTTTTTTATAAACAAATGGGGTGTGTTAATGGTGAGCAAGTAAAAGTGCCTGTGGTTTTAGACAATAATTTTTGAACAAGTCTTTAGTTGTGTCTCTTTACCAAATTTATTATATGAGCACTCCCATTTTGGAATTGGATTACGAAAAAAGAAACTCTAACAACTGACCTAATTCAAGGAGGCGGGGATCCTTAGGATCGACGATGGAGTCAAAAAGGCCAGCAAGGTCGATGTTTTCCTCACCTTCCAGTTTTTGTGTAACAATCGATCCTCCCATGGTAGTTTCTTCGCCTCCTTAAAAAATTTCTCATCCTTCAACGACATTGCAATTTATATTTAATTAACTATATATATATATATATATATATATATATATATATATATATATATATATAGAGATCGAAGTGCATACCCTTATCTTACTCACTATTGGTACTCACCCGCTTTAGCAGACGGACGACGACGGTTTCGATTCATACAACCGTAAATACTATACTTTTTTAGCGATGGACAACATATAGCGTCGCTAAAAGTGTGAGCGACGATTGTATGATCGAACTCATCATTGGGTCCGTCTGCTAAAAGGGGTGAGCAATGTGAAAAGATAAGGGTAAGTACTCTGATCCGGACCATATATATATATATATATATATATATATATAAATTTTCGATAATTTTATTATCAAAGAAAGATTAAAACAAAGAGATGACTGATTGTATGGTGATTTTGTTTGCCGAATGTCGGGGAGTTCAATTTTATCTCTCTGGTTTCAAATTTTGAGGAGAAAGAAAATGGTGTTAGAAAATTGGAAACGTAAACCGGTTCAATCCATGTTGAATGCATCTGATTAGCCAAATAATCCAAATAAATTTTTACATGACATTTTTTAATAAAAAAAACCACACAAGAAAATTGGGAAGCTTATTTGACGTCCGTAAGAGAAATTGGACGGAATGATCCAATTAATTTTAAAAAAAGTTCAGTGGGCCAACTCTATTTTTTTGAAGTTTAGTGGGGCAATACTGACAACTCGACAACCTCAATGGGTTAAAGGTCCTTTTTGCCTTCTTTTTTCTTCTTTTTTTTATCCTTTGGGCTGCCCAACTGATGATAGAAATAGAAATGGGTTTAATATTTATGGGCTAAACAATACGATAACTAAAAATTACAAGATACCAAATCACGGGCCAGTTTAAAATTTTAGTAGGCTCAGAAGAAGGCTTATCAAAATAAAAGATCACTTGGTAAACCCTAATCCAACCCATCTCCTCTTCATAACCGATAAATATACAAAATTTGCAGAAACCCTAGTTCTAGTCTCCATTTGTACCTAGAGTGAGAGAGGCATAGGCGCAGAGAGAGAGAGAGAGAGAGATAATGAAGTATAATCCAAGAGTTTCCAGCTCCCGCCGAAAGAACAGAAAGGCCCACTTCACTGCGCCATTGAGTGTCCATCAAGTCCTAATGAGTGCGCCTCTCTCCGGCGACCTCCGTTCCAAGTATAACGTCCGACCCTTGCTGGTCCGCAAGGATGATGAGGTGCAAGTGGTACGTGGGACTTACAATGACCGCGAAGGAAAATTGGTCCAGGTCTACCGTCGCAATTGGGTCATCCACATTGAGAGCATTACTTGGGAGAAGGTTAATGGCTCCACTATTAACGGTAAATCAACCCCTCAAAAGTCCTGATCACCAAGCTCCGCCTCGACGAGGGCAGAAGTCACCGATCATGAAGGCCAAAAGACGGCCGTCATGGAAATAAAGATAAGGGCACCAAGTTCAAAGCAGAGGATATCATGCAGAGCGTTGATTGATTGGTTTAGGAATCTTTCTACTGGTATTCGGCTTTGTTTATCTTCATTTGAATTCAGTTTTTGTTATAGATCTCTAGCTATTTTGATGAGAAGAGAGAGAAATATTAAAACATTTAATGTTTTGGAAGATAAAGTTCTGGAAAACTTTGTTGATAGTTATGGATTTTTATTTTTGTTTTCATTAATTTCTATATGACTCTTTTATGTTCATATTTTTGATGTGTTGATATGTTGGTGATTTTTTTTTATCCATGTTTTTTATGTGTTGATATGTTATCCTATGGATTGTCAAGTTAGTTGTTAGATACAAAGTTGGGGCTTGTGACCTTGTTTTTTTCTTATAAACAAATGGGGTGTGTTAATGGTGAGCAAGTGAAAGTGCCTGTGGTTTTAGACAATAATTTTTTAGCAAGTCTTTAGATGTGTCTCTTTATCAAATTTATTATATGAGCACTCCCATTTTGGATTTGGATTACGTAAAAAGAATCCCTAACAACTGACCTAATTCAAGGAGGCGGGGATCCTTAGGATCAACGATGGAGTCGCAAAGGGCAGCAAGGTCGATGTTTTCCTCACCTTCCAATTTTTGTGTAACAATCGATCCTCCCATGGTAGTTTTTTCGACTCCTTCAACAATTTTTCATCATTTGACGACATTGCAATTTATATTTAATTAACTATATATCTGTATATTAAGCTATATATATATATATATATCAATTTTTGACAATTTTATTATCAAAGAGAGATTGAAACAAAGAGATGACTGATTGTATGGTGATTTTGTCTGCCGAATGTCGGGGAGTTCAATTTTATCTTTTTGGTTTACAATTTTGAGGAGAAAGAAAATGGTGTTTGAAAATTGGAAACGTAAACCGGTTCAATCCACGTTGGATGCATATGATGAGCCAAATAATCCAAATTAATTTTTACATGTCATTTTTTAATAAAAAAACCATATAAGAAAATTGGGAAGCTTATTTGACGTCCGTAAGAGAAATTGGATGGAATGATCCCATTAATTTTAAAAAAAAAAGTTCAGTGGGCCATTTCCATTTTTTTAAAGTTTAGTGGGGCAATACTGACAACTCGACAACCACAATGGGGTAAAGGTTCTTTTTGCCCTCTTTTTTTCTATTTTTTTATTTCCTTTGGCCCGCTCAACTGATGATAGAAATAGAAATGGGTTTAATATTTATGGGCTCAACAATACGATAATTGAAAATTATAAGATACCAAATCACGGGCTAGTTTAAAATTTTAGCAGGCTTAGAAGAAGGCTTATCCAAATCAAAGATCACTTGGTAAACCTTAATCTGGCCCATATCTTCTTTATAATCGACAAATATACAAAATTCACAGAAACCCTAGTTCTAGTCTCCATTTGCAGCTAGAGTGAGAGAGGAATAAGCGCAAAGAGAGAAAGAGAGTGTGAGACCCCAGATTTTATGAATAAATATTTAAATTTCTCGAAATATTTTTTTTAATATTATGGTGTGAATTTGATATAATGTTATAGTTGTGGGTAGTATTTATAAATTTTGCAAAGTATGCAAGTTGTTGTATTATATTCGATTGGTCGGGGAATATTCATTTTAGCGAGGAATATTAAATGCATAACCACAATCATTGGTGGACCCTAGCGAAATTATTGTCGGATTGAAAGCGACAAAAATATTTTTATTGGAAATAACGGCGGAAGTTTTACCAGTTATCTTTGTTGAACTACTTTCGGTAGTAAAATCTGATGAATACACGTGGTTGCGACAAGTAAGCACTGCAGTATTGATTATAGATGTTTACGTGAAGTCACTCAATTTTGCTTATTTTATAGACCCCATTTACCTATTTTTCAAAATAATCGGTAGAAATTATTTAAAGGTGGGGCCCACATGTATGGGCCCATATGTGTTGAAATGATTTTAGAAGTGGGGGGTTACATTATAGGGAGGAGTTAATATATATAAGTATGTGATGTGTGTGTGTGTGTGTATATATATATATATATATATATATATATATATATATATATATATATATATATGTTGTGTGTATGAGTGGGAAATGGTGGAAAAGAAGTGAGAATGATGTGTGTGTGATGTGGACATGTTGGTGGAAAAGTAAGAAATGTGTGTGTGAGTGGTGGAGTGTGTGAATTTATATATATATAATCTAGTATAATGATATATATATTGAATGAGTGAGTGGATGTTGGTGGGAGGGGAACACGTGGGGCCCATGGGTGTTGAAAATGAATTTGGAGAAAAGAAATCTAGCAAATTGTTCAGGTGATGGAGTTATTTTTAAAGAGGTGATTGGTATTATATATATATATGTTTATAACATGTGGGTTTATATATATATATATGTATGTATTATGTTTTGTCTTGCTTTGATATTATTGGTTGAAGGTTTGACAATTGCTTTGATGTTATTGGTTGGAGGTTTGAAATTTTGCATGTTGAGTATCAAAGTTTTCAATTGTGGTTTGTATAATTATTGAGTCAAGTGAGAAAAAAAATCCTTACGATGGCTCTCCATTTTCCTATAAATAGAAGCTCATTCCTTCATTATTTCTTACGAATTCACTGAAACTCCAGAGAGAGAAATTATAGAGAAACTATAGAAAAGTATTCTGCTACTTCCCTACTCTTATATGCAGTTTCTTTTATGGTAAGGGATATTATTTGTTGTACCCGTAAGGGGTGTTATTCTTTCTTATTCATGAAGAGAACTTATGTTATTCCATTCTTTATTATTCTCATTGGAATTACTCAGATATGTGGCATACCCTATACATACTTTGTATCTATGGGTTACCCTATACTTGGTGAAATTCTCACATTATTCCATTCTTTATTATTACATTGGAATATATCTCGTCATGCATGCGTTTTTGGGACACAATTAAAATCTTTATTATACATTGGAATATATCATTCATGCGTTTTACGTCCGGACTAGTTCCGATTTTATTATTACATTGGAATATCTTGTATGCGTGTATTTTACGCCGGACTGGTTCTATTATTTATTATTCATTGGAATAACTGCATGCGCAATGATCTATCACATACTGGTGATTTCATTTGTTATTACATTCTTTATTATACTCGGTTGGTTAAAGTTTTGACTTTATACTCCATGAAATTAGTGGAATATCCTTGATATTTGCACTTCATCCGATATCTTTTCATGGAAATATTCTTCGAGCATTCTTGAATTTTACTCTACAAAGAAGTATCATGTTGACAATTTGGATATTTATTAGTTCTGGATAAATTAATTCTTGAACTTGTTTTATTGAATTCTTATATCATTGTCATCATCCTCATGTTTATATTTTTGAAAGTCATTTGTGGCTTTGTAGTGCATAGATGGACTTGGTATGATTATGACTAGGGATTATTGATTGTAATCATTAATAGTAATGTTACAAATGATGTGGTAAAAGTCCTCGTTGGCCCGTAGTGCATTGATGGGACGATTGTTGGCATGATCATGACCATTGATGAATACCACGAATATCCTTGGCTCGTAGTGCATGGATAATTTGTGGTCGTGACCCTAATGAATATCCTTGGTAGTAGTGTAGGGATGATCGGGATTATTTATTAAAAATTTGAGTCTCGTGATAAAAGTGATGAAAAACCTTTTAAATCATTAAAAAGATGGAGATTTTATTCTCTATTTGACTCTTTTAATGGATTGCTTGTTAAAGCTGCATGATTAAACTTGATTTCTTTTGTATATTATCGGTTTAACATTGTTGAAGACTAATGATAATTTATTTCGCATTATCTTAGTCATAATATTTCTTATTTGGGCTAGTTGAGCTCACCCTTTCTTTCACTTTATTCTCTTGAGGAAATGAGAGCGTGGTATGAGACGAGTCTGGGAGCGGAGTGATGGTCGAATGATAGTATTAGCTAGTAGTCCTCACTATTACATTAAATAGTGTGACAATAAATGTAATAAGGACTTATTCGAGAGTGGATATTATGCAGAAGACAATATTTGTATTTAAACTCATGACTCTCTTGTTGTATAATTAAGATTGTATTTTTATTCTGCACCATGTATTTGACGACTCAGAATAGGTGATGTATTCCTATTTTGGGGGCGTCACAAAGAGAGAGAGAAAGAGAGAGAGAGATAATGAAGTATAATCTAAGAGTTTTCAGCTCCCGCCGGAAGAACAGAAAGGCCCACTTCACGGCACCATAAAGTGTCCGTCAAGTCTTGATGAGTGCGCCTCTCTTCGACGACCTCCGTTCCAAGTACAACGTCCGATCCATGCCGGTCCGCAAGAATGATGAGGTGCAAGTGGTATGTGGGACTTACAAGGGTCGCGAAGGAAAAGTGGTCCAGGTCTACCGTCGCAAGTGGGTCATCCACATTGAGCGCATTACTCACGAGAAGGTTAACGACTCCATCGTTAACGTTGGAATCAACCCCTCAAAAGTCCTGATCAACAAGATCTGCCTCGACAAGGACAGGAAATCACTTCTCGATTGCAAGGCCAAGGGACGCGCCGCCACCGATAAAGATAAGGGCACCAAGTTCACAGCAGAGGATATCATGTAGAGCGTTGATTGATTAGTTTAGGAATCTTTCTACTGGTATTCGGCCCTGTTTATATTCATTTGAATTCAGTTTTTGTTATAGATCTCTAACTATTTTGATATCTATTTGTTGAGAAGAGAGAGAAATATTAAAACATTTAATGTTTTGGAAGACAAAGTTCTGGAAAACTTTGCTGATAGTTATGGATGGTTATTTTTGGTTTCATTAATTTTTATGTGACTGTTTTATGTTTTTTGATGTGTTGATATTTTGGTGACTGTTTTATGTCCATGTTTTTTATGTGTTGATATGTTATCTTATGGATTGTCAAATTAGTTGTTAGATACAAAGTTGGGGCTTGTGACCTTGTTTTTTTCTTATAAACAAATGGGGTGTGTTAATGGTGAGCAAGTGAAAGTGCATGTGGTTTTAGAAAATAATTTTTGAGCCACTCTTTAGCCACGTCTCTTTACCAAAATTATTATATGAGCACTCCTATTTTGGATTTGGATAATGAAAAAAGAAACCCTAACAACTGACCTAATTCAACGAGGCGGGGATCTTTAGGATCGGCGATGGAGTCACGAAGGGCGACAAGGTCGATGTTTTCCTCACCTTCCAGTTTTCGTGTAACAATCGAACCTCTCATGGTAGTTTCTTTACCTCCTTCAACAATTTCTCATCCTTCGACCACATTGCAATTTATATTTTATTAACTATATAGCTGTATGTATAGCTATATATATATATATATCAATTTTCTACAGTTTTATTATCAAAGAGAGATTGAAACCAAGAGATGACTGATTGTATGGTGATTTTGTTTGCCGAAGGTCGGGGAGTTCAATTTTATCTCTCTGGTTTCAAATTTTGAGGAGAAAGGAAATGATGTTAGAAAATTGGAAATTTAAACCGGTTCAATCCACGTTAGATGCATCTGATTAGTCAAATAATCCAAATAAATTTTTACATGTCATTTTTTAATAAAAAAAAACAACATAAGAAAAATGGGAAGCTTATTTGACGTCCGTAAGTGAAATTGGACGGAATGATCAAATTAATTTTTAAAAAAAAGTTCAGTGGGCCAATTCCATTTTTTTAAAGTTTAGTGGTGCAATACTGACAACTCGACAACCACAATGGGGGTAAAGGTCCTTTTTACCCTCTTTTCTTCTTCTTTTTTTATTTCCTTTGGGCCGCTCAGCTGATGATAGAAATAGAAATGGGTTTAATATTTATGGGCTCAATAATACGATAACTGAAAATTATAAGATACCAAATCACGGGCCAGTTTAATTTTTTTCAGGCTCAGAAGATGGACTTGGTAAACCCTAATCTGACCCATCTCCTCTTCATAACCGACAAATATACAAAATTCACAGAAACCCTAGTTCTAGTCTCCATCTACAGCTAGAGTGAGAGAGGCAAAGGCGCAGAGAGAGAGAGAAAGAGAATGAAGTATAATCCAAGAGTTTTCAGCTCCCGTCGGAAGAACAGAAAGGCCCACTTCACGGTGCCATCGAGTGTCCGTTGAGTCCTGATGAGTGTGCCTCTCACCGGCGACCTCTATTCCAAGTACAACGTCTGATCCATGCCGCTTCACAAGGATGATGAGGTGCAAGTGGTACGTGGGACTTACAAGGGCCGCGAAGGAAAAGTGGTACAGGTCTACTGTCGCAAATGGGTCATCCACATAAAATTTTCTGATAGTTAATGTTTTGGAAGATAAAGTTCTGGAAAACTTTGCTGATAGTTATGGATATTTGTTTTTGGTTTCATTAATTTCTCTGTGACTGTTTTATGTCCATGTTTTTTATGTGTTAATATGTTATCTTATAGATTGTCAAATTAGTTGTTAGATACAAAGTTGGGGCTTGTCACCTTGTGTTTTTCTTATAAACAAATGGGGTGTGTTAATGGTGAGCAAGTGAAAGTGCCTGTGGTTTTAGATAATAATTTTTGAGCAACTCTTTAGCTATGTCTCTTTACCAAATTTATTATCACTTTGCATCACTGTTGAATTTACTAATTACCCACAACTATTAGTTTCTTCAATGGAAATATTAAAAGTTAATGCAAATTCCTTTCACTTGTTATGCGCAATGCATTTTGGGTTCCGAATTGCTTGTTCTTTTGTGTAGCATATGGATTAGCTTAATAGCTTATTTATTCAACCACAATAAAAAATATTTGTCAACTTTGTATTAAATAGTTCGTCTCTGCTTGTTATACAAATCTTCAGTTTTAGTAGAAAAAATCTGGCTGTAAAATCACATGAACAATGGCTTTGTACAAATTACAATTAATAAATTAGGTAACTTTGTACATTGTAGGTGATGACATTATGGCAATAACTAGGAGCATTTAGGTTTACATGCGAGATATTGGTGAATTTCCTGAATTAATTGATGTTGGGAAATGAGATATGTGGAAAGATCTAGTTTCCAAAATGAAGTTTATGTAATTTTGACGTAAGCCTGATTCTTCAATATTCATAGTGATGGAGATTATATTAGACCAGTATTACATCCTCTTTTTGTGGTTTTACTTCTGTAATTTTATTTTGGTTGTGTTTTGCTTTTATGTTGATGTTCATCATCTTCATTACGTGTCTACTAGGTTAACTTTTTCAGTTTATTATAGGTTTTGTATAATAAGCTCTTGATCCCTATATCTTGAGTTTTGGAGGTTGTCTTTCTTTTTTGGCCCATCTTCTGCTAATTTTGGTTCAATACTAGCCTCGTCTAGGGTAGGCGTTGCTGACAATGTTTTTGCCACAGATTCCCAAAGTTTATTGCTAGGGAATGGGCAAAAGTTTTATATAGGTTGTTTTTATTAATAACAATTAAATTCAACTCATAATAATATACTTTAGTGTTTCTTTTGGAGATTTCTCTATTTTCCTTGCTAATTCAAGGTTTTATCAAGGTTTATTACTTGGTCGACATTAGAACGTTATTTAATCTCCATGTTTGTGGTAGTACGTTAAACTAACCAAGTTCTCGTTTCATCATACTATTTGAGTAGTTTTTTTGTACGGTAAATGTTGCATGACATTCATTGTAAAGCCACTATACTTTTAGTTGATCATATACCCCAACCATTCTATAGATTGTCTATTGCTGGAAATGGTTTTCAGTTATTTGTTTATGCTATTTTTTTTGGAATGACAATTATTTTTATTTATTTTTTTGCAGTTAATGGGGAAGGGAGAAATGACATTGAATAATATGTTTAGAATCATGTCGGATTATCTACATTACAACTACCTTATGTTGGGTATATTTTTTTGTGAAAGGACTAATCATGTGGCAATACATGTATATAATTTTTTCTTTCATAGCTTGACAAAAAGAGGTTTAAATTTGCTTAATCCCGACCTTTTTTCTAAAGAGTATATTTGGTTGATCGATGGCTCCAGGAGGAGTTAATCTTCTTTTCTTGAGGGAAAAAATGGCTAATATTAAAGTCAGCAAGTAATAACTGACAGTCAAAGCTATAATAACTGAGCTTTGAGCAAGTAACAAATGATTATTATAGTGCTAGTAGTGTTCGGGAGTTGGTCAATTGAATAATCGACACGCAGGCTAGGAGGTAATATCTCGCTGTGTGTCAACATTGTATTGGTCAATTGATCAACTTACCATGAAGTTAATTTGATGGTAACCATATCTGTAATGTTGTATTCTTCTTAACTCACTCTATTTCTTTAAAGCATGCACTTTCTTCATGTTGTTCTTCTAGTTTCAATTTAGCAACGTCATTAATGGCTCTATCTGCCGTGTTAACTAAATCTGTCTAATATTTGTTTTTCTAAAAGTTATTTGGCATTGCGGTTAAACTACTAAGTTCACGTGATACTCTACAACTACATTTAATTGTTATCGTTCTAAAGTATTAAATTCATCAACTACTTTATCCAAGTTAAAAAAATTATCACTATGCTCGTTATCACTTGAGCGTTATGTTCTTAGATGGTGTTTGATTAAATCTTAATACATATTAACAGTTCACTTCTTAATACATCTTTAAGAGCTTATATATTTATATTAACAGGTCCTCTGGATAGTTTAGACTCATATTTGTATCTTAACTATTCAGAGGACCTTTTAATATAAAGATATGGATTGTTAAGATGCATTAAGATGTGAGCAAACAACACTTGGACTATAATAAAGTCAATATTACTATTACCAAGTAAATTCATTGCCAAAATTTAAAAATTATGTTTTCCTTGGTGACAATGTAGCGAACTTGTATTTATAAATTTATGGGCTTTTAAACACAAAATGAATTTACAATTTGGGTTTTGAAATTGCTTTGTTTACATTTGTCTTGTTACAAAATGGTTGAGAGTTCTCGGATAAAAATAGTTTGAGAACAAAATAATAAATCTTGACAAAATAATGCATATTTATCAGAAAAAATTTAGGAACAATTACATATTCTATTACATTTTTAAAAATAATTACAACAATAGTTCACTTATAAATTTTTACACAATTAATACACTTTTATATTTATTTACAATATTAGTGCAATTAGGATTCCTTAATTTAGGGAATTAGTATGCAATTAGGATTCCTTAATTTAGGGGATTAATATTGATTTACTTATTAAATTAAGTAATTAATAAGTAAATTATATAGCACACATTCTCTTTCCTTAATAAAAATCACGTTTCCTTCTCCCTTGTCAGTCTTCTCCTCCTCCACCATTAATAGTCCCAACTTGTTAACACCATCCTTCGCCATCCTCCGCCATTAACGCCCTTCTCCTCCGCCCTCCTCCACCATTAACGCCCTTCTCCTCTGATAAGTTGGTTTTATACCTACTTATCCGGTATCTGTTACTTGAATTAGTTGCTTATACTCATGTTTCTTAGTTACTTTTCATGCATTTTGTGTTCATTTTGTAGATCTTATGTTTGGGAACGATGTGAGCGACTATTGGTATGAAAATACAAGGAAAAGCAATCTGGATATCATTTGGGCTTTCATGTTTATGTTATGTTATTGGCTTGGAACTTGGACAATGTTGTAGAGCTTCTTCTAAGATTTTCGGAACATCTTGAATCATTCCAATCGGAGTTCGGATGCAAGAGTGATGACCTTTGTACCAACGAACATTGAACGTCATTGTTTTGGATGGCCATTTGCATAACTGTCCCTTCCAATCTAATTTCAGCCATCATCCGTGCATTATTTCTCAATTGTCAAAGAATGAAAGTTGTAGAGATCATCGATAGCTTCGATTTGATAGGTTGAAGACCTCTTAACTCTTCTCGGATCAAAAGTTATGGCCATTTTACCAGAGGACACTGCAGCAGAAAATGAGCAACAAGGGTATACGATTTTCTAGTGTAATTCTTCTGCATGGCCATGAGTCCCTCAGAGCAAAAATTGCGATTTAACACATTGGCGGCGGCCCAACTTCAAAGTTAATTCTTGCGCAACGCCACTCGACGATGTTGACCAAAGCTAACTTTTCACTAAACAGTGCAATTGAAGCGTAACTGAGAGGGGGATTCAATTAGGGCTTATATATTAGACGTATTTTCATTATATAAAACATATTTCACCCTTGGGGGATTAATCTAGATTACATATGCTCTATTCTTCTCTTTTTTTTAGATTAGATTAGAACCCTATATTAGATTAGAGTTGAATATTGAAGCAACTGGAGAGCATAGGAAATTCAGAATTGGAGCAAGAGAGATTAGATTTGCATTCCTAATTCCCTAACTTCTCTTTACTTCTATCTTCATTTCTCAATGTATAATGCATTGTGGATTATGGATTTTGATTCTATGATGAGCTAAACTCTATTTTGAGATTGCAATGGAATCTATTGCCTAGTTTATTTTGACATACTTCATTGTTAGTCTTATTAATTGTTATGAGATTGTCTATTAAGATTCATGCTTATTTGCTTAGTTGATTGGCCATCAATTACTGTGATAACCCATATGAACTTGAAAGACGAAGTATGGGTTTAGATTTGATCTTGATAGCGTTTGATTGTATGTGCAACATTGTGATGGGATGTATGATTTGTGCTTAGGATAGACATATACCGAAGCACCACTCGTAGTCAATTGAGAATTTGGGCTTAAACCCTAATTATTTGTAAATCACATAGACATATAGTGGTTTAGGTAATGTGGGTATTCATGTGTATTCTATCAACTGTTGATTATATGTATTATGAGTATGGTACATTGAGATATGGCTGTACTTTACTTTCGTTTTCTCGACTAGCAATCCAGTGAAAGTAATTTGGCTTAACAGGGAGTGCGTTTATTTAAATTATTCAATAGATGAAATTGTAATCTCAGGTCTTCATTTTCTAATCTCACTCTAGGAATAGTTAGGTTTATTTAATTTCATAGTTTAAATATAAAATATAATATCATTCGTTTAAATAAGACTGAAATGGTTATGGGTTAGTGCTTGGTAAACTTTATTAGTTAAAGTTTATACTTGCACGCATATATTGATCGGTAAAACGACCAACAAGTTTTTGGTGCCGTTGCCGGGGAAAGGCGTTTAAATTTAAATAATTATCATCAGTTTTAAGCTATATTGTATGACTTAGACAGATCTAATCTTATCTCATTTCTATTTTTTTCTTTTGGTTTTTGGTTTCAGGTACTTGTAGATTTTTATGCACGCACGATCATCTAATTCTGAATTGACACCAGCACAGGGTAATATTAACGGAAGAGGTTGGAAAGCAAGTGTGCGGAGAAATTTGCAAGCACAGTTAGAGGGTACTACATCTAGTATGGCAGAAGAACAAAGAATCGAACAAAGAGAAGAGCATCGGGCTCTAAGGGACTATTCCATGCCGAATATTAATGGACTTGATCTAGCATAGTCGATGCACCGGCGATAAAGAAATAAACACTTTCGAGATTAAACCGGAACTATTGGATGGTGCGTAGAACCAGATGCACGGTTTGGGGTGCTTTACTACGGATGATCCGAATGAACACCTGTTGAGTTTTATTGAGATTTGTGATACATTCAGATACAATGGTGTGACGGAGGATGCTATCAGACTTAGGCTATTCCCATTCTCATTGAGGGATAAGGCGAGAAGTTGGCTACATTCTTTGCCGTCAGGGTCAATCACTACATGGGAGGACTTAACACAAAAGTTCTTAGCTAAGTTTTTCCCAATGGCTAAGACTGCGAAGATGAGGACAACTATTTCTCAGTTTGAGCAACAACAAGGTGAGTCCTTATATGAAGCATGAGAGAGATATAAAGAGATGCTAAGGAAGTGTCCACATCACGGTATGCCAGATTGGATGGTGATCAACACGTTTTATAATGGATTGGGATGACAGTTGAGACCTATTGTAGATGCAGCTACAGGAGGGGCATTATGGGCAAAGAGTTATGTAGAGGCCTATAACCTTATTGAGACTATGGCAGCAAATGACTTTCAAAATCCTACATCTCGGATGCCACAGCCCAAGGTTGCAGGTTTGTTGGAGGTGGATGCTATTACTCAGTTGTCGGCATAGATGGCAGCTATGTCGAAGAAAATAGATACATTAGCAGAGAGCAAAGTGAAAACAGTTGCCTTCATTATATGAGATTTAAAGCGGGTCGACTCCACGGATCAATGTCTTTATCAACTCGAATTGATGCAGACGATATGTGAGCAATTACAGAAAAGACCAAGGACAGTTTCAAAACACATACAACCCCAACAACCGCAATCATCCAAACTTCAGTTGGTCTAATAACCAAAGGAATCAGCAGAATCAGTTTCAGCCGAATCAACAATTTCAAATTTTCACCGGTAAGAACAACAGCTTTACACCAAAACCACCGTTTCCAACCGGGATTTTTTCATCAACAACAACATCATACTCCACTCCGCACCTCAAGAAGAAAAGAAATCGAAATGGAGGAGATGATGTTGAAATACATGGCAACCACGGAGGTCATGATCAAAAGCCAAGCAGTGGCTATTAAAAATCTAGAAACTCAGATGGGGCAAATGGCGAGCATGCTTAACAACAGGCCCCAGGGTTCATTACCAAGTAATATGGAAGCAAATCCACGAAGAGATGGGAAGGAACAGTGTCAAGCGATCACATTGAGGTCTGGGAAAAACGTTGCAGGAACTGAGAGTCGCGCGCCCGCGCCATGTTGTTATATTAAAGGACGCGCTGCCACATGAAAGAAAGCAATGATGATGAGAAAGAAAATCTGGAAAATTCTGAGGTACAACATTAAGAGAAAGATAAAGCAAGTTCAGTTGAGAAGCCTATGAGTTCAGTACCACCAGTTCATCCTCAGGTTTCGTATCCGCAAAGATTGAATAAACAGAGGGAAGATAAGCAATTCAACAAGTTCTTGGAGGTATTTAAAAAGCTGCAAATTAACATACCTTTCGCTGAGGCATTGGAACAGATACCAAGTTATGCAAAGTTTATGAAGGGTATATTGTCAAAGAAGAGGAGATTAGACGAATTTGAGACAATGGCCTTGATAGAGGAATGCAGTGCAGTGCTTCAGTGCAAATTACCTCCAAAGCTGAAAGTTCCGGGCAGTTTCACAATTCCATGCACGATCAAAAAGATGAAATTTGATAAATGTTTGTGTGATCTTGGGGCAAGTATCAATTTGATGCCCTTGTCATTTTAATCAGTTGGGATTACCGGCTCCAAGGCCGACAAACATTTCTTTGCAGCTAGCTGACAGATCCATCAATCCACGGGGAATTGTTGAAGATGTACTGGTAAAGGTGGACAAATTTATCTTTCCGGCTGACTTCATCATCTTAGATTATGAGGAATACAAGAGTATACCAATCATACTGGGGATAACATTCTTAGCCACAGGAAGGACTTTGATAGATGTGCAGAAAGGGGAACTTACTATGCGTGTACATGATCAGGAGGTCACCTTTAACGTCTTCAAGGCAATGAAGTTCCCAATAGATGAAGAAGAATGCTTCCGGGTTCTAAAGGATGAGGTACAGAGTCTGGCGGATTATGAACCTTTGAGAAGTATAATTTCTAAAAATTCAGAATTGGAGGATGAGGAATTCGATGAACTTGTGCAATATCTGGATACAACTCCACAATTCAGGAAATTCAGAACACCTGTCGAGTCATTGACGAAAGCTGGAGAGTCATCAGTAAAATTAAAGCCATCTCTTGAGACACCTCCAGAACTTGAATTAAAACCACTTCCAGAACATCTCAGGTACGCATTTTTAAATAAAGATTCAAAGTTACCTGTGATTATTTCTTCTGCACTAACATCTTTTTAGGAAGAAAAACTGCTACAAGTGCTTCGAGAGTTTAAATCAGCTATTGGATGGACCATAGAAGATATCAAAGGGATCATCCCTTTGTTTTGTATGCATAAGATCTTACTGGAAGATGGGAGTAAGCTGTCGGTTGAGCAGCAAAGGAGACTTAATCCGATAATGAAAGAAGTGGTCAAGAAAGAGGTACTGAAATGGCTGGATGCAGGCATAATCTATCCGATCTCAGACAGCTTATTGGTGAGCCCAATGCAGTGTGTACCGAAAAAGGGTGGCATGACCATCGTGACTAATGAGAATAATGAGTTAATTCCAACACGAACAGTGACGGGGTGGAGAGTCTGCATGGACTGCCGCAGGCTCAACAAAGTGATAAGGAAAGATCATTTTCCACTACCATTCATTGATCAGATGTTGGACAGATTAGCAGGTCATGAGTATTATTGCCTTCTGGATGGGTATTCAGGCTACAATCAGATTATGATAGCTCTAAAAGACCAGGAAAAGACTACCTTCACATGTCCATACAACACTTTTGCTTTCAGAAGGATGTCTTTTGGGTTGTGCAATGCTCTAGCCACATTCCAGAGATGCACGATGGCTATATTTTCAAACATGGTGGAACAGAATGTGGAGGTATTTATGGATGACTTTTCAGTCTTCGGGGACTCGTTTGATTTATACCTTGAGAATTTGGTTATGGTTTTGAGGAGATGTGTTGAGACGAATTTAGTACTGAACTTGGAAAAATGTCATTTTGTGGTACAAGAAGGAATCATACTGGGACACAAGGTTTCGAAGAAGGGACTTGAGGTGGATAGAGTGAAGTTGGAAACGATCGAGAACTTGCCACCACCTACTTCAGTAAAAGGTGTTCGCAGTTTTCTGGGACATGCAGGTTTCTACCGCAGATTCATCAAGGACTTCTCCAAGATAACTAAATCACTATGCAGTTTATTGGAGAAGGATGCACAATTTAATTTTGATGAGGCTTGCGTGTTTGCATTTAAGCACTTAAAGAGGAAACTAACTTCAGCGCCAGTGATTACTGCACCAGATTGGATTTGCCATTTAAGCTGATGTGTGATACCAATGATTATGCCGTAGGGGTTTTTTTGGGGTAGAGGAAATAGAAGATTTTTCATGTGATTTATTATGCCAGCAAGACCCTTACAGATGCACAGTTGAACTACACCATCACGGAGAAAGAGTTATTGGCAGTGGTGTACGCCTTTGATAAATTTCGAGCATATCTGATTGGCACAAAGGTGATAGTGTATACGGATCACGCAGCAATTCGACATTTAGTGGCAAAGAAGGATGCAAAACCTCGGTTGATCAGATGGATTTTATTACTGCAGGAATTTGATTTGAAGATCAAGGACAGAAAGGGCACCGAAAACCAAGTGGCGGACCACTTATCGCGACTAGAGAATCTGGAAGGGAAGGCAGACGATAATGTTATGATTAATAAATCCTTTCCAGATGAACAATTATTTGTGGTAAAAGGGGAAGTGCCATGGTTCACAGATTACGCGAACTATTTGGTGAGTAAGATGGTACCTTCTGACTTGGTTGGTTATTAAAAAAAGAAATTTCTGCATGATGTCAAATGGTTTATATGGGATGAGCCTTATTTGTTTGAATAGTGTTCTGACCAAATGATAAGAAGGTGTATTCCGTATAGCGAGACCGAGGGGATTTTGCAGGATTGTCATTCTACTGTGTATGGAGGTCACTATGGGGGAGAGCGAATAACGGCTAGAGTATTACAAGCAGGATTCTACTGGCCAACAATTTTCAAGGATGCCTACAGTTTCATCCAGCGGTGTGATAGATGTAAGAGAGTGGAAAACATCTCAAAAAGAAATGAAATGCCATTAAACACTATCCTCGAGGTAGAAATTTTTGATGTGTGGGGGATTGATTTCATGGGACCTTTTGTTTCTTCCTGAGGTAATCTCTACATCTTGCTCGCAGTGAATTATGTGTCGAAATGGGTAGAAGCGACAGTTCTTCCGACAAATGATGCCAAGGTAGTTCTCAGGTTCTTACATAGAAGTATATTCACGAGATTTGGGACTCCAAGGGCCATCATCATCGATGTAGGCGCTCATTTCGTAATATGCAGTTCTGACTTTGTTGGCTAAGTATGGGGTGAACCATCGTATTGCTACAGCTTATCACACACAAACG
This sequence comes from Panax ginseng, assembly GCA_020205605.1. Lineage (NCBI taxonomy): Eukaryota > Viridiplantae > Streptophyta > Magnoliopsida > Apiales > Araliaceae > Panax > Panax ginseng. The sequence goes on along the minus strand of CM035129.1, from coordinate 142,747,393 downwards.
AATGGCCAAGCTGAAGTGTCGAATCGAGAATTCAAAAGAATCCTTTAAAAAGTTGTGAATCCCACGAGGAAGGACTGGTCATTAAAGTTAGATGATGCAGTATGGGCCTATAGGACTGCATACAAAACTCTGTTGGGCATGTCACCTTTTCAGCTGGTATATGGAAAAGCCTTTCACTTTCCTATGGAGCTAGAGCATAAGGCATATTGGGCAATTCGGAAGCTCAATTTTGATTTGAAAGCTGCAGGGGAGAAATGCTTACTCCAACTCAATGAGTTGGATGAATTCAGATTACAGGCCTATGAGAATTCAAAGCTGTACAAGGAGAAGGTGAAGAAATGGCATGACCGAAAGATCTTAGAGAGGACATTTGAACCTGGACAAGGGTTTTGCTTTATAACTCTAGACTTAAACTTTTTCCTGGGAAACTAAAATCAAGATGGTCAGGGCCATTTACAGTGAAGACTGTCTTTTCGCATGGTACAATTGAAGTATATGATAAGTTTTCGAACAAGCCTTTTAAGGTGAATGGACAACGCTTGAAGCATTACTTTAGTGGTGAGGTGGACAGACAGAAAGTCACCTCAATTCTTTCTTCGACATGAGATTCAGAGATAGTCAAGCTAATTGACTATAACTTAGCGCTTGATGGGAGGCAACCCATTATTTCTATCTCTATTTTCTCTTTATTGATTCAGTTTAGGTTGCTTTAGTTAGTTCATCTTTATTTCATTTTTGATAGTTTGTATGTTTTGCATACTTGAGTGTGTAGCTGAAGTTGCATTGAGGGGTGTTTGATGTAGGATAGAGTTTATTTGGTCATTCATGATTGCTCATTAATTCATGCCTTAACAGTGTGCATTAATATCTATGTAGGTATCTTAAACTGAAGTCATCACTGATATGTAGATTGGGAGTTAAAAATTGGCAGTACAGGGACTAGAGACGCGCGGCTGCACCTAGAACAGCTTGATAAATCGCGTGCTCGCACCTGGAAGTTAGTAGCCCAACTTGTTTCAACCGTTTAGGCGGTCCAACCAAGCGCCTCAACTCTCCTCATTCGCGCGCCCGCGCACGAACCCCAGTGAAAACTCGTGCGGCCATGCGCGACACCAGGTATGGAAAATTTTTAAAGTTTTAAAAACGTGTTGGAGACTATTTGGGCTCTCATTTGAAATCATAACAGAAGCGCAATCACTTGCTCTCCCACAAACGCACGTCTCCTCACCTTCCTCTCTATCAGTTAAACAAATTGAAGTCGTGCACTTCTCCTCGATTACCCATGATTCTCGCCACGTTCAAAGCTCAGACCCAAGATTGATTGCTATAGTATAAAACCTAGGGTTTCCGGTTGAGTTGTGCGAAATCAGTGTGGGGATAATCGTTTATTCGACTCTCACTCATATCAAGCAAACATTCATTTTCTCTATCAACTGCAGATGGGTCCAAAAAGAGCACGTTCTTCTTCTTCTTTGTCATCATCTTCCTCTGGCAGTCAAGGGGAGGATATTGTCGATCATACCATATTTTTGTATTTGGCAGCCCAGCAGGAGTATGATTCGCGAACCTGAGGGGCAAGATGGTCAGCTATGTGCTATGATTCGTGAACGAGGATGGACTGGCTTGACGGAGACTCCTATGCCGATTTCGATGAGTATAGTCCGCGAATTCTATGCTAATGTCAAATCTACAATGAGTGGTATCTCTATAGTTCGTGGATTTCAAATAGATTACAGACCTCCAGCCATCAGAGCAGTGTTTAGGATTACTGACACACCACCGACTGGGTCTGCTAATTGGGTCGCCGGTGCACATATGGAAACAGACTTGGAATTGGTTATTGCTGAATTGTGCGTGCCGGGCACGAAGTGGACTTATAAAGCCAGCATGAATTAGCCTCGAATATTCCCCGCCGTAGCTTTGAATTGATATGCAAAGGCATGGAATTTATTCATATGTGCCAAGCTTGTTCCGTCGTCGCATCAACATGAGATCACAACAGAGAGGGCAATCATTCTGTGGGGCATAATCACCGGCAAATACATTGATGTGGGCCATCTCATCCATCAAAACATATTGCGGTATCTGCGGGGAAGCACTACAGGGAGCATTCCACACGCGTCAGTTGTAGCTATGTTGTGTGCTCATCAAGGCTGTCATTGGGACAATGAACAAATGCAAAACCCGAGCCAGGATATGCCCCACGCCACCATTGCGAAATTCGAGGATTGGGCAGGAGGTGTACCACACCCGCGCAGACGAGGATTTATTATCCAGCCCACTTTCCCAGAACCACCACAGCAGCCCTCTCAGACAGATGAAGCGGGCACGTCAACCCAAGTTCCCACTGTTCATGGGGATCGACAACTCCGAAGGTTGGAGCGTAAGGTCGACGCCATGTACGAATTTTTTTTAGCGTTTACAACGGGTCTCACGAGGTCACTTGCAGAGGCATTTGCACTACAAAGAACAACGCTTAAGTGGCCTTAGTTCGGGACAGCTGTGCCATATCCACCACCCGAAGAGGGTGGTGCGGCTGATCATTAGGGGAGTTTTCTGTAACCCTTTTACCTTCATTCATTGGGACAATGAATATTATAAGTTTGGGGGTATTGGGGTAATAGTATGGTTGCATATAGTTTTTGCATGATTAGTTAAGTTGCATATAGTTTCTGTATGTTTAGTTTAAAGTTTCATGTTTAGTTTAAAAGTTCGCATGTTTTGTGTTAGATAAAATTTGTGGATTTTTTTTTAGTTTTTAGTCATTATTACTTGTGTTAGTATATTTTTAGTTTGCATGTCTCACAGTTCTAGCTTTATGGAAATTTTGTCCAGTCGATGATGATAGTGAATTTTGAAGGATTTTTGAGTATTTTGGATAACATGAACTGAGATATAGTGTTTTACACAATGCAATTCATAATGCTGTTTAAATGCTTTTGGTTTGCACGACCGTGTTCACAATCACTTGTAGGAATAAGAATTATGTGTTGCATTGCTCGATAGAAAATGTAGTTTTAAAAAGAGAAATATGTGGAAAGTGAACTTAGACTATATAAAACATTGATATTCAAACTTTGAGAAAATATGGGTATGCTATGTATAAAAAAACAAATAGCAATAACGTGGCTAATCTTATTTTGGGGCCCTTGCTACTTGAGTAAGTACACCCGTAGGGGTGTCTTAACACCTAGCACCCTAAGGTCTTTCATGGTCTGGGAGTCGTTGGTTGAAAGCTCGCTAAGGGGTAGCAGTGTTGCCTAATGGAATGAGGCATTGCACAGCATGTGAAAAAGAAAAGAAAAGAAAACAAAAAAAATAGCAATAAACACCGCGGGAAAGAGCGAAAATTGCCCTCGTGAGTAGTAATCAAGCAGTTAAGCCCAGTGTTCAACCTTAGTTCGTGTTGATATGTTGGAACAGTCTTCGTTGCATAAGTATACATAAGTCTTGATTTAGACTATAATTTTCTGTTTTGAGCAGTTTAACATGTGTATTCTTTGCTTAAATAAAATTTTGGTGAACACAACACACACATACACAGCATCTCTATAGCATTTTTGAATTATCTGAGTGTATGATATGATGCCTATAGTTTGGTTTGAATTTTTATTTTTAAATCTGGATAATTCGTTGAGGCATTTTGGACTGAAATTCTGTTATAGCTGGAACAATGTGAGACTCGTTTGCATTATAAGTAGTTGCATAGTAATGTAGTTGCATTGTCATTGTTTATGTTGTATGCATTGCTTGAGGGCAAACAATAGTTTAAGTTTGGGGGTATTTGATAAGTGGGTTTTATACCTACTTATTGGATATCAATTTACGCGAACTATGCCCATCTCAAGTACATTTTAGTGTGTTTTTAGTTGCATTTCATGTTATTTTGCATTGCATGTACTGAGAACTCCTTTGGTGTAAACGTGCAGGATATGGCATAATTTGGTGATGTTAGATGGTATGAGGCTAATGGATGCATGACGTGAGGATCGAGTGGAGAAAAGAAACCACGCATTGGTGGACAATTGAACGAGAGCAACATGGCAAGGATGAACAAAGATGATAATGAGTCGAAGAATAAATGAGTAGAACCGAATTCTAATTAGCGCAGAAGTCGCTAGCGCACATTACATAAAGTTAACACACCGCGCGCTACCGCGATCATTCTATTGGACGAGATTTACACTTTCGCGCAGCACCCGCCATGAGAATATAAAGGAGAGGGCGCTTACCGCGACGCCGATGTCAAGTCAACGATCCGTTTTTATTTAATTTTTAATTTTAAGAGTTAAAATTAATTAAAAACAATTCTGACTGGTGTCAGACGTATCATTAAGGAGTTTTACGTGTTTTCATATTGGAACTAGGGTTTTATACTTTGAGAGATTTTCCAACGTAGAACTAAGCCTAAACTTCATATTTTCTATTTCTTCTTTGGATTTTCAATCATTGTGGATAAACAACTGTTCTTTTACTGGATTTTAATGAGGATTTGAACGTTACTATTGGATTGTAATCAGCAATTGAGTTTGATCAATTCTATCCTTTCTCTTTCAATTGTTTGTTTATTATCCATGTTTTGCTTTGATCCCATAATGGCTTTTGGTTCAGTCATGAACTAAACTCCATTATGGGATTCTAACGGATTTTAATATGTAGTTTAATTCCATGCTTGACTGTTTTACATATCATAAGGGATTTCTATCATGGTTGATTTGCATGCATGAATGATTGATCACCATTCGTTTTAGGTACTTGTATGGAATTAAAAATAACATACGGGTATGGATTGTAATCATGATAGCACGCGATATATGAAAATTTATTTTGTGTAGCTTTGTATTTCGTGAATCAGATAGACATATACTGTTTCACCGTATGAGTTAAATAAGGGCTTGTGCTTAAATTCAATATGGTTGAAATTTCACATAGACATATAGTGATTTTGGTTATATTGATGATTACATGGTGTCTATTGCATGTGGATGCTATGTAAGTAGGTCATAATGCATTGAAAAATGGTTATGTCTACATTAGTGCTCTTGGCTACTTTTTTGTGATATGTGAACAATCTTGCGTGATGGTGGTAATTAGATGAGCTATTAAATGAAGTTAGGATCCCATTATTTCCAGATTTGATTTATTACATTATTATTCTTATTTTAGTTATTATTTGCATTTAGAGTAATTCACAATTATAAGCATTAGTTTAAGCATATAAAAATAGTGATAGAGTTGATGCATAATAATTTGATTTAGCAACTTTTTCCGTGGATCGATACTCGACTTACTCTGTATTGCTTGTTGACACATGTATACACTACAAGAAAAAGGTTTATCAGCGACCGTCTATCAGCGACTGCAGACGGTCGCAGATATCCATCAAGAACCGCGTGTGATGGTTGATTGTCATCAAGATAAATTCGGTCATTTGGGATGCACATCGCCGATTACAATTAGCTTGACAAACATATCTTCATGATCGATATGAGCGACCGAAATTACAAATCCGGTCGCTAAGCTGAGTTAGCATGGTCCAGGGTCAAAGTTGACGTGGTCCACGTGACAGCGACCGGTATCAGCGACCAGATGCGGTCGCTGATAGCCTCAAATATTTAGCCGTCGCTAATAACGCAGTCGCTGATCAACACACATACCCAACAACAACATAAACAACAATATAAACATCCATCGTCCACCAACACATACATCAAACTAGTATATAATCCTTTAAAAACTAAAATGATTTGAATAAATATAATAACATTTCAAAACTTGTTTAAGTAACATACAAACATCCAAAGAATGAATATACAAGTACTAACTTATACTATAACTACAAAACTAATCTAAAACAGGTACGTTAAGCATCATCGCCTCCTTGATCACCCTGTAATTAACAAAATAATAAAACAAGTTACAAATATATACTAACTATGTTAATATTGGTATATTACGACAATATATACAATAAATTGATTTTATACCTCGTCGCCATCCCCGTGTTGTGATGCTGCTGCTGCCACTACTGCTTCAGCTAACTCCTCAGCACTCAGAGCCCCCAGATGCCACCCCAGTATCTTCAGAAGATCGCGATCTCGACATATAGCTCTCACACAGTCAGTCAGAGTATGAACAGTTGGATGGCTCGATGACTGTGTAGACTGGATAGAAGAGCAGCCTGAGCCACTGAAGGATGGACGTCGTCGTTGTCCTTGACCTTTAATGTAGTTCTTCTTCACAACAGATGCCCTTTCCCACATCTGTGGAAACTCCGTTAGGAGAAACTTTCATCACATCCACTGTTTATAAATCTTGTCTAATCCATGTTGGCACCCTTATCTTACCTGTTGACCTTATCTCTTTAAAGATACTTTCTTTTGATGTGATTTTAGGGATTGATTGGTTAACTACTCATCATGCCAAAATTGATTGTTTTCGTAAGGTTGTTAGCTTTCATATTCCTAAACAACCCGTTGTTCAATTCAAGCAACTAAACCATTAAAATCAATCATCATGTCATATCTAATCATAAAGCTATTCGTTTATTAAAAAGCGGATGTCAAGCTTTCTTAGCCCATGTTATGGATTTGAATAAAGACACATCAAAATTGAATAATATTCTGTTGTTATTAACTTTCCGATGTATTTCTGAAGAACTTCCCGCCTACCCCGAGCGTGAAGTTGAATTCTTTATTGACCTTGAACACGCATACAAAGCCCATTTCTAAAACCCCATATCGAATGGCTCCTATTGAACTTCAGAGTTAAAGGTCCAACTACTGAGGAGTTGTTGGACATTGGTTTCATTAAATCCTAGTACATCTCCTTGGGGTGCTCTGTTTTATTTGTAAAAAGAAGAAAAGGCGGGAGTATGCGACTTTGTATTGACTATCGGGAATTGAACCATGTCACTATCAAGAATAGGTATCCTCTACCTCGTATTGATGACTTGTTTGACCGATTGCAAGAGCACAATTCTTTTCAAAAATCGATCTTCGATTCGGATATCATCAATTTGAAGATTAGAATAGAGGATATTCCAAAGGCGCCTTTAGAACTCCGATGACGGGCATTATGAATTCTTAGTTATGTCTTTCGGATTGACTAATGCTCCTGCGGCTTTCATGGATATGATGAACCGAGTATTCAAAGAGTATTTGGATCAGTTCGTTGTTGACTTTATTGATGACATCCTCATATATTCCAAAAGCCGTGAAGATCATGAGCACCATTTGAAGCTGGTACTCCAAAGGCTTCGTGAAAACAAGCTTTATGCCAAGTTAAAGAAATGTGAGCAATACAAAGTTGGGAGCAACCGAAGTCGGTGACTGAAGTACGTAGCTTTTTGGGCTTAGCTGGTTATTATCGGAGATTCGTGGAAGGGTTTTCTCGAATCGCTACTCCGTTAACTCATCTAACTCGGAAGGATACAAAATTCGTTTGGAGCGAAGAATGCGAGAAGAGTTTCCAAGAGCTTAAAAGGAGACTTATTTCGGCACCTGTTCTAACAATACCATCTGGTTCGGATGGATTTGTTATCTACAGCAATGCTTCGGGCAAAGGGTTAGGATGTGTTCTCATGCAACGTGGGAAAGTCATAGCCTATGCCTCGCGACAACTTAAAGAATATGAGAGGAATTATCCTACTCATGATCTAGAGTTAGCGGCGATCGTTTTGCTGCTTAAAGATCCGGAGGCACTATCTATATGGAGAGAAAGTGGAGATATATTCGGACCATAAAAGCCTTAAATATTTCTTCACTCAAAAAAGAACTTAACACGCGCAATGACGTTGGCTCGAGCTATTGAAAGACTACGACCACACTATTCAATACCATCCCGGAAAAGCGAACGTGGTGGGACGCGTTGAGTAGAAGATCATATCACGAGGAACGAGTGCGATGATGTCAAGTATACGATAGAGCCAACTTTAATAGAAAAAAGTTAAGGTTGCTCAAGCCACCAGGCCGGAAATGATGCATATGAAGAAGAAAGTACAAGAAGGAGCTATTAGGAGCGAGAATTGATGAAGAAGGAATACTTCAAGTCCACCTCGCAATTTGTGTTCTAACGATTACGATTTGAAGTACAAGATTATGATGGAGGCACACAATACACCATTTGCAATCCATCCGGAAGTACTAAAATGTATCGTGATCTTTGACATACATTTTGGTGGAACAATATGAAGAGAGAGATTGCAAAGTTTATCTCAACATGTTTAACTTGTCAACGTGTAAAGTCAGAGCATCAAGTGCCTAAGGGACCATTTCAACCACTTGAGATTCCGAAATGGAAGTGAGAACACATTACCATGGATTTCGTTACGGGACTTCCCACGGTTTCTCAAGGCATAAATGCTATTTGGGTTATTGTTGATAGATTAACCAAGTCCGCTCATTTCTTGCCAATCACGGAGACTTATTCCCTTGAACGTCTTGCTCAAATGTACGTAAATGAGATTGTGAGATTGCATGGCATGCCAAGTATCCATAGTTTGGATCGTGACCCAAGATTCACTTCAAGATTTTGGGTTAGCTTGCAAAAAGCTATGGGTACGGATTTAAGATTCGATTCAGCATACCATCCTCAAAGCAGACGGACAATCGAGAGGACTATTCAAACTCTTGAAGATTTATTAAGACTCGTGTCCTGAGACTTCAAGGGCGGTTGGGATAAGTATTTACCATTGGTAGAATTCTCCTACAACAACAGATTATCGAGCAAGTATAGGTGTGGCCCCATTCGAAGCATTATATGGACGAAAGTGTCGCTCTCCAATATGTTGGGATGAGGTGGGTGAAGCAACATTGTTGGGACCCGAGTTAGTACGTATGACTACCGAAAAGATCCAAATGATTCGACAACGTATACAAACGGCACAAGATTGACAAAAGAGTTATGCAGATCTTCATCGAAAGGATGTGGAATTTAGTATAGGGGATCATGTATTGTTGCGTGTTGCCCCATGGAAGGGAGTTACAAGATTCGGGAAGAGAGGAAAGCTCAATCCACGATTTATTGGTCCATTTCAAATTCTTGACCGAGTAGGAAATGTAGCCTATAGACTCGCGTTACCTCCAAGTATGTCTCGTGTTCATAATGTGTTTCACATATCTGTACTTCGTAAATATATGAAAGACCCGAATCACATTATTGAGTTAGAACCGGAGGACGAGATAGCCAAGACTTAACGTATGAGGAAGTACTGCCAAGATCTTGGGGAAGGAAGGAGCATGTCCTACGATTACGAAGGTCATACCACAAGTTAAAGTCTTGTGGAGAAACCATGCTATAGAGGAAATGTCCCGGGAGTTGGAAGCGGAAATGAAAGCGAGGTATCCTCATCTTTCAAAACACCGTATACGTACGTCAATTTCGAGGACGAAATTTCATAAGGAGGGGAGGTTGTAAGATCCCAAATAATTAATAAATGAAATTTAATTTCCTCTAATTATTATTTTGAAATAGTAAGGGTTGATGTGATTAATGTGGATAGTTACGGGTAAAATACGCAAATATTTCAAAATAAGCAAGTGGTTATAAAATATTCATTGTTGTCGGAGAATATTCGTTTGGTCGTGGAATATTAAATCTTCATTTCGAGAATATTAAATGCAATGTACCAGCGACGACCATGTGGGCCCATGTCTAAAATTGGAGGAAGAAAATGACAAATATAAGTTATTTAAAAATAACTTGGCGTAGTTATTACCGATTTTAATCGTTGGAATACCCGGTGGTTAAAACACAAGATGTCTGGCGTTGTTGAGCGGTAGCACTGCAGTATTGCACCAATTATTGACTCTTACGTAGAAGGCACTACTCAATAATGGTTACAATAATTCTTTATTCGGTGTTTTATTTTATTGATTCAATAATTCTTTGCGTTGATATTTTATATTCTTTGTTGTTTTAATAATTGTCATTACACAGTATTTTTCATTGTCGAAACAATAATTCATATTATCTGAATAATATTATTAGATAACATTATTGGCAATGTCTAGAAAGTTCTATCTAAGGAGAGGTTTGGTCACCTAATTGCGCGCCAGTAAGGAGAAATTCTTATTGAAAAGCCCCCTCTTTCACGGAACCGCACGGTCATCAATATTGTGATTCTCGTAATATTATTTGTGAATAATTAATTATTGATTCATATGATGAGGAAAATATTGATTTTATGTGGATATAGATGGAGAAGATTTTTAATGTGACAATTGTTGAAAATTGAAATTTTATCTTTTTCTGATAAAATAATTCATTTAAATATATATTATTATATTTTAATAATATAATAATGGTGATATTTTTACAACGAATGTGGGATATATGAGTATACGAGGAGGAAGAGTATTTTTGTTGCAATAAATGTTTAAAACATGTTAAACATGTCGGTGGACCCCATTTATTGACTAAAATTTGATTATAGCCTCTAAAATCACCCGTTTGTGGATTTCGGTCAATTTCTGTTGGAAATTTGGAAAAACTCTCTTCTGCAAAGTTGTAGAGAATTGAATTTTCTATAAAAACTCGCGAGATTCGAATTTTCTGATAAAAGGGCTATTTATTATGAAGTTCCGAAGCTCCGAAATAATTGATTTTTGGAAGTTTAAATTATTTTAAATTAGAAAAATGTTTTTTTTATTTTTTTTCTTGAAGGTTGGCATGTGTGAATTCTTTGAGATTAAGATTTCAAGGAATACGTATAATATTTTATATATATTAATATTATATTAAAATTTACGCTTTGGTGTTCTAAGCAATTTCTATATAAATAGGTGCTTGGGTTAGAATTGAAAATCACACCGTAAACTGAAGTTTCTCTTTCTATATTATCGGCGTATATTCTTGTGAGTATTTTGAGTATACTTTGAGTATTGCTATACGGTGAAAGTTCAAGATATAGTCTATATCCAAAGATTCCAGGTTAAATCTTGATCTTTTGAGGTAAGGGATATTTTTTTTTCTCGTAATGATATTATTTCTTCAATATCATTATCTTTCAAATATTGATCTGAAGTTTTTATCAAATTTGGAACTTTTGGTGTCTGGGTTACTATTCACGTATACGGACTATTCACGATATCTGATCTTATTCACGAATATTAAGCCTTATTCATCGAAAAATAAAAATTTTTCTTTTCGTCAAAATATCGATTGTGGATACTAGCTTTGATTGTATCCATGTTTTGATCATTCTTGAATTTTACGCCACTATGATTATTTTTGAGGTATTTTTGGGCGTGGATAAAACAAAGTACGAATCCTTAATCCTTAATCCTTGTCATTTTGATTCTTTGGATTCGTTTTTAAAAAAATATTTTTCATCATCCTCGCCTTAAATGATGATATTATTGAATATCTTTGGCCCTGTAGTGCAAAGATGAATGATTTATGATGAATATCTTTGGCGATGAGTGCAAAAGATGAATGATTTTCGATGAATATCTTTGGCCCGTAGTGCAAAAGATGAATGATTTCGATGAATATCTTTGGTAGTAGTGCAAAGATGAGCAGTGTTTAGATGAACATGACCAACTAGTGAATGTCCTTGGCCTGTAGTGAAAGGATGAATATTTGATCCCAGATATATATTGATTGATGTTACAGGGATAAAAATAGACGATGAACTTTAAAATTCATGCATAGAAGATAGTAGTTTGTATTCTCTACTTAACTCTTCTAATGAATTATTATTTCCGCTGCGAATATTGATTTAATACTTGTTGTCTATTGTATTCTATTATATTTTTCCATGTTGAAGACTAACGATAATTTTGTTGTATATTATCTTAGTTATAATATTCTTTACTGGGCTAGTCGAGCTCACCCTTTTCCTTTTTGTTCCATTTTTCTTCTCGTGAGGCGAGAATATAGCAAAAGACGCAAGTCTGGGGTATGGAATGAAAGTTCTAGGAGAGTTGTTTAGTAGTCCTCACCATTGTTGTAAAATAATGTATCAATAATTATGATGAGGATTTATTTGTATGTGGATATTGTTTAGATGACAATATCTGTATTTAAACTCACAGTTTTACTATTGTAATAATAAAGTTGTAGTTATTTCTGTACCGTGTATTGACAACTCAGAATGGGGGATGTAGACCTATTTTGGGGGTGTCACATATATATGACAATAAACATGACAGTGATATAAACATGTATATATATGAATATAAAATGACAATAAACAAAAGTTGCATTTAAATAGTTTAGTACATAAACATGACAGTGATATAAACATGTATATATATGAATATAAAATGACAATAAACAAAAATTGCATTTAAATAGTTTAGTACATAAACTTGACAAAGATATAAAAAACATGTAATGCTAAACATACATTTCATTTGTTCAAGTGTCAATGTCTGATTCAGAATCATCTTGTATACGTGTTGTGAGACCCTAGATTTTATGAATAAAGAATTAAATTTTTTGAAATATTTTTTTTAATATTATGGTGTGGATTTGATATAATGTCATAGTTGTGGGTAATATTTATAAATTTTACAAAGTAAGCAAGTTGTTATATAATATTCGATTGGTCGGGGAATATTTTTTTTATCGGGGAATATCCGTACGATGGCACAATCATTGGTGAACCCACAACGGAAGTATTGTCGTAGTAAGAAAATGACATAATTATCTTTTTATGAAAATAACGGCGGAAGTGTTACCGTTAAAACTGTTGAACTACCCGGTAGTAAAAGTACAGTAATATGTGTGGTTGCATAATAACACGCGATATTAGTTATTGATGCTTACGTGAGAAGTCACTCAGTTATACTCAATTATTGCTATAGTAATTGCTGCATCATATCTCTCATATTATTGATTCGATTATTGCCACAGTATCATCTGCATAATATGATATATTATTAAATCAATAATTGAGACGACAAAGTTATTCATATTATTAAATTGCAATATTTACAATGTCTAGAAGTTCTGTCAAGGAGAGGTTTGGTCACCTAATTGCGCGCCAATAGGGAGAAATCCTTATTGAAAAGCCCCCTCTTTCTTGGGAACGACCTGATTGTTAAATATTGTGAGTTATAATATTAATGATGAATAAGCTCGTGTTGATTAAAGATGAAATTGATAGTTCTATTGTGTTGGAATTATTAGTGTTAGTAGAAGTCGACATTTATTTCGATAATAATTGATGTCTGGAGGTTATATTGTTCACTCGGGTATTTGGGACACTTTTCATGTCAGAATACTATTCACGAGTTACTATTCATGAGTTACTATTCACGAGTTACTATTCATAAGTTACTATTCATGAGTTACTATTCACGAGTTATTATTCACGAGTTACTATTCACGAGTTACTATTCATGAGTACTATTCACAGGGTACTATTCACCCGAACAATATATTTATTTTCAGTCCAAATTATTTTTGGGTACAATATTATTCCATGAGGAGATATGCTAAGTTTTGAGACCGTTGGTGGAAATTATATTAGTAAATCAATATAGATCGTTGGTTTAAAGTTTAATAGTGAATCAGTATGGACCGTTGGTTTAAAGTATAATAGTGAATCAGTATGGACTGTTGGTTTAAAGTTTAATAGTGAATCAGTATGGACCGTTGGTTTAAAGTTTAATAGTGAATTAGTATGGGCTGTTGGTTTAAAGTTCTAATAGTAAATCAATATGGACCGTCCATTTAAAAGTAAATCAATCTAGACTGTTCATGAATTAGTTACTATTCAGTCCATTCTCCTATAAATAAAAGCTCATTCCTTCATTATTTCTTACGAATTCACTGAAACTCTAGAGAGAGAAATTATAGAGAGAAATAAGAAGAAAAGTCTGCTATCTCACTTTTCCAATATCCAGTTCTTCTAAGGTAAGAGATATTATTTGTTGTACTCGTAAGCGGTATTATTTCTTTCTTATTAATGAAGAGAACTTCTGTTATTCCATTCTTTATTATTACATTGGAATAACATTTTATCAATACCACATACATGGTGAAATTCTTACATTATTCCATTCTTTATTATTATGTTGGAATAACTTTTTTTGCTAATACCGCATACATGGTGAAATTCTTACATTATTCCATTCTTTATTATTATGTTGAAATAACTTTGTTTTTTGCAAGCACCGCATACATGGTGAAATTCTTACATTATTCCATTCTTTATTATTATGTTGGAATAACCTGTTTATGTGAAGTACCACATACATAGTGAAATTCTTTTATTATTCCATTCATTATTATTTTTCTGAATATCACATGCATGCGCTTATTGGGACTGGTTCCATTATTTATTATTCTGCCGGAATATCACGCTCATGCGTTCTGTGGGACCGGTTCCATTATTTATTATTTCGTCAGAATATCTTGTCGCGCGCTTACGCCTGGACACGGTTCCATTATTTATTATTCTGTTGGAATAACCTATCTGTGCGGTCTATCGCATGCATGGTGATTTCTGTTGTTATTCCATTCTTTATTATTCTGTTGGAATATCCTGTCGGTGCGTTTGCACATGACCTGGTTCCATTATTTATTATTCTATTGGAATAACTTGTCTGTGCGGTCTATCGCATGCATGATGATTTCTGTTGTTATTCCATTCTTTATTATTCTATTAGAATATCATATCGGTGCGTTTACGCATGATCTGGTTCCATTATTTATTATTCTATTGGAAATAACCTGTCTGTGCAGTCTATCGCACGCATGGTGAATTCTTCTGTTATTCAATTCTTTATTATTCTGTTGGAATAGCTTGTCTATCTGGATTACCACATGCATGGTGAATGATCCTATGTATTCATTCCTTATTAAATTATGGAAATGATCTGTTTACGTGGATTATGATGAAAGTCATAATAAAAGCATTGGAATGATGAAAATCATGGGTACATGTAGTATTAGTAAGTGTTATGATGAGTTATGTTGGTTATTATGTGAAAACATGAAAGTTTCATAGAAATCACAAAGGGTTGAAAATCAGATTTTGGTGAAAATGGAACTTGAAATTCAATTGACCATATCTCCTATTATATTTTGAATTTTTGAGTGTGGTCAAGTCTTAGAGTTAGATCTATGAGTTTTCTAACTAATCCAAGTGGAATCATTGGAAAAGATGTTGTAAATTTTCGTGTGGACTAATTTTAGCAAAAGAGTCAAAGCGCGCCGATTTCGAAAAAAGCCATCGCCCATAAATTTGAAGGGCATTTACCACTTAATTTGTGAGAAAAATTCTGGCCTTTTGGGACATGAAAGTATATGGTATAAGGTAACTCCTGTACAAAAATGAGCTCATTCCGATTTAAAATGAGCAAGTTATGACTATTTCAATATTTAGGTTTTTTCGACGAAAAATGCTATAACCGGAGTTCTATAACTCCGATGACCATAAAATTTAAACTGGAAGCTCACATTAACATGTGTAAGATCCTGCCAAGATTTGGAAATTTCTGGAGTTAAACTTGAGGTAGCTAATTTCTTAAGGAATTAATTAGAAATTAATTTTTGAAAAATAGTAAATGAATTTTAAAAATTCCGAGAAAAAATATATGTTCATTATGGGACTATATCCTGCTAAACCCCAGAAAAGAAATATTTTTGAGACTGACTTGGTATTTTTCATGAAAAGAGTTTAGTTACGAATATATATGTTAAATATGTTATGTGAAGTAACAAAGTTGGAAAATAGGATTTTATGGCTTGGAAATCCTATATAAGGTATATGCAGATTTTTTTTTATAAGGAATTTGATCATTGGTGATGAAATCTTATGAGTATGAAATTTTTGAATGATTAAATGCATTATTTGGTAAAGTGCAAACAATTGAAATAAATTATTTATTAGTTTAAGAAGTGATTAAAATATTGTTATGATATTAATAATATTAGATTATTAGTGGCTGATAATATCTGAATAAATTTAAAGTCTTTAATAATTATCCTTGTTTTCATTTGATTAATGCTTATATCATTGTCATCATCCTCATGCTTATATGGTGATGAAAGGTATCTTTGGCTTACGTGCAAAGATGAACTTTTGATTATTGAATTGTATATCTTTGGCTTACATTTAAAGATGGATTGATGATTATTGGTTTTATTGTTGTATATCTTTCGCTTACATGCAGAGATGAATTTGGTATGATTATGACCAGTGATTATTCGGTAAAAGTCATGACTATTGATGATTTAATGAATATCCTTGGCCCGTAATGAAGGGATGATTCGATGATGTGGTTTATTTATTAAGCTGAGTCTCAGCGATAAAAATTGATGAAAACATTTTAAATCATAGAAGTTAGTAGATATCATGCTCTACTTGACTCTTCTAATGGATTGTTTATTCCGCTGCAGTTAAACTTGATGTCTATTGTATTTTATCAGTTTAACATTGTTGAAGACTAATGATAATTTATTCTGTATTATCTTAGTCATAATATTTTTTTACTGGGCTAGTTGAGCTCACCCTTTCTTTCACTGTTCTCTTTAGGAAATGAGAATATAGTTGGGACGAGTCGGGGAACGGAGTGATAGTCCAGATGATAGCATTAGTAGTTCTCACTATTCTGTTAAATAGTGTGACAATAAATGTAATGAGGACTCCTTTGAGTATGGATATTGTCTAGATGACAATATTCCTATTAAACTCTTAGTTTATGTATTGTCGTATATTACACGACGGTTGTATAATTAAGTTTGTATCTGTATTCTGTACCATGTATTTGGCGACTCAAGATGGGTGATGTATACCTATTTTGGGGGTGTCACACGTGTTGCAGATTCATAACCATCATCTGCTTGATTCGAAGTCGTGATTCGATCAATAACTCTTCCTCCTCAGTATCAATGTCATCTGACACAAGTATTGACTCAGGATCTAATTCATGTGGTTCATCTCCACCATCTAACTGGATTAATTCATTGTCATCCTCCACATTTATTATAGTTTGACTATGAAGCATCTGCTCTTGGTAAATCTCCCCATCAACTAATTCTACATGACTACACAAAAACTCAGAGTTCAGGAGTATACTACAAATTTAGAGTTCCAAAAAACTCGCGCTTTCATTTTTCTATTTTCTTAGAAATTAAAGATTTAGAGTCTTGGGGCTCTACCCATTGGGGGGGGGGGGGGTTTGGTAGTTGATCAACCTAGCCAAACACAATACTTTGACATAGGTCACAACTCACAACCACTCCCTAATCCACCCATTTATGAAATCACACAAAATTTAAAGCATAAAAAAAAGGGATTCTATAATTAGATAAGGATGAAAGCAAAAAAATTATTTTTAAAATTGTTAGTTCAAAAGAGTAAAAGCCCTAGTAGTATTTTAAGTTTTAGTTCAGACTTCAGTGCGTATTTTATGATTTTATCTAGGGGACACGAAGTTTCCTCTAGCCAACCAGGAGATATGATTGCTAATGAATACAGAGAAACACATTAATTTGTCAGTAATAAACTATAGTCATTAGTAGAAAACTATAAAAATTATTGCAATGTTAGGGTTATTATGCTGAAAACTATATAATACCCAATTTAGATATCTACATAACACCCAATTCAGAAATCTATATACCACATTCAACATTAATCTTCAAATTTAAAAAACTATAAAAATTATTGCAGTTAGGGTTACCTTTGGGCGGCGGTGATAATGGCAGTGGTGGCGGCGGGCCGGCGGCGGTGACAATGGCAGCTGATTCTTCTCCTTCTTCTCTTCCCCGCTTTCTCCCTCTTCTCTCTATCTGCTCCCTCTTTTTTTTTTCTTCCGTCTGTGTCTTTCGCGAATGACTGATACTGGTTAGATTAAGTTTGATCAGCGACCGCATGCGGTCGCTAAATTTTAATGACATGGACTTATCAGCGAACACATGCGGTCGCTGATATCAAGTAGTAGCAAAGAATCCTTGCGCCAACATTTTCTGCCAAATTTTTGGAAGTAAAATTGTGCTAGTGACCACATGCGGTCGCTGATATTGAATAGCGACTGGATATAATTACGGTCGCAGAAGGCGGTCGCTATTACTAATATCAGCGACCACATATGCGGTCCCTGATATTATTGGTCGCTGATAGAACTTTTTCTTGTAGTGATACTTGCATGAGTTAGAGCTCTTTTGTTAGAACTAAAAAAGAGGCAACATCATCCGCCCTCCTCCACCATTAACCCCATCATCCACCATTAACCTAGACAGTCCCCATCCTCCGCCCTCCTCCACCATTAACGCCCTTCTCCTCCGCCCTCCTCCACCATTAACGCCCTTCTCCTCCGCCCTCCTCCACCATTAACGCCCTTCTCCTCCGTCCTTCTCTTCCGCCCTCCTCCACCATTAACGTCATCCTCCACCATTAACCTAGACAGTCCCAACTTGTTAACGCCATCCTCCACCTGCGATTTTTTCATAGTACAGTTGCTGCGATTTTTTTATAGTACAGTTGGTAGTCCAACATTCATACCAAGATAACCAATTCAGTGTTATTAGGTTTCTAATTTATTTTAAAAAAATCTATTATAGATTTTTTTATTTAATAGTGCAGTTGGTAGCTAACACTTTATACAAATGTGTTGGAAGAATGCATATTTTGATTTGATGTTTTAAAGTAAATGCTCATGATTATATGTAAAGTCCTTCAAGGAATATATGTACAAGGACTTAGTGATAGATCAAAACTGTTAGGTTGATCTTAGTCTTTAATGTTCACTTGTATAGATAAAGAGATTAAAAATGTTAGGTTGATCTATGACTAAAAAGAAATAGATAGGCCTTGAAGAGAATCATAGTCTATCCAGCTGATCAACAGAATGCAGAAGCTAAGGCAGTATCGTAGAGCTTAGAATATCGTAGTGTATATGCCTCGAAGGGCCTCTCTAGTAATCGTAGAGTGGTCCAGACGTTTGCTGAAGATAACTCAGAGATCGTAGTGTGTTCTCGGAAACGTAGAGTCTGGAAGACGAGCAAGCAAAGATCGTAGTGTGCAAAGATCGTAGCTTGCAAAACCTTTGAAAGAAATTGTAGTGTTCCATTCAACTCAAGCACAAATATGACAAGACACCACGATATGGATCGTAGAGTATCATCTGTCTTGTGTCAGAAGCATCGAGCCCTATCTTTGATTGAAGACAAATTCCAACAAATATAGAATGGGTTTTGAACGTTGAAGCACTCACCAGTCCCAACGGTATAAGAGATATCCTTAGTATTCATCGAAAAGAACGTATTCAAGAAGTCAAGAAAAGGACCATTGGGCAGAGGAAAACACCTTTTCAGGTGTTAGGTGAGAAAGCAGTCTGCGATGTCAGTGGGCTAGAATGTATTTCAAAAGATGAGCAAAAAAGCCTCTATCAAAGCTCAGAAATGTTAAACGCATTTAATGCCTCATCAAATGACTTCAACGGATAGATTTCAAGGATCACATATATACAGAACATAGACTGATGAGAGAAGTAAGTAAGTATTGAACAAAACGCACAAGAACATTCAACGCTCAACTCTACGATCTGAGAAAAAGAGGAAGCTTGCTCAGCTACTCAGTTCTTTCGAACAAGTGCTTAATAGCAACTGAGTAGCACCAATCACGATCTCAACAACAACCAATCAACTGAAGTAAGAGTTCCAAGTCTGAAGGACTTGAAGAGTTCTAAGTGAACTGTGAAGAACCAAGTCTGCTGGACTTAAAGAGTTCAAGAGTGAACTAAGAAGTGTCTAGATTGCTGGTCTAGAAGGAATCTGTGAGATTCAAAAAGTTTAAAAAGACATCCTTAGTGGATTTCCTACTTGAGGAGTAGAAGAGTGGACTAGGAGCTTTAAGTGCTCTGAACTACTTAAAAATAATTGTGTCTACTTATAACTATTATAACTGCTATAACTGCCTCACTGTCTTTAACTCACTATCTAAAAGGGTTTTCAAAGAAACCTTAATTTCCGTCTTGCTTAAGATCTTTATCAAAACAGTCTTTATACAAAGAAAAGTTTTTAATATCTATTCAACCCCCCCTTCTAGATAACTATTGTGCCTTCGAGAACTAACAAAATGTAACCAATTTAGTTTTATTGGGTTACCAATTAATTAAAAAAAATCTATTGTAGATTTTTATTTTATAATGCAGTTGGTAGCCAAACCTTAATACAAAGGTAACCAATTCAGTTTTATTGGGTTACCAATTAATTATAAAAAATCTATTATAGATTTTTTTTCCATAGTGCAGTTGGTAGCCAAACCTTAATACAAATATAACCAACAAAAACTAAAATTGTTACCTTTGAAAGTTTTGGTTACCAGCTGCACTGAAATTTCTCTTGGTTACCTACAAAAACTAAAATGGTTACCTTTATATAAATATTTGGATACCAACTGCACTCAAATTTATCTTTTTCTCCTTTTAATTTTTGGACTAAATCAACCTTCGTCATAATGGCAGTTGTGGCCTTAATGGATGAGGAGATCGGCGTCCATGGCGGCTACACCTTCAAGATCTACAGATCTACATCTTCAAGGTGTTGAAGCGGCGGCGAAGGGGAGGAGGAAGATGACGTTGCCAAACTTTGAATATTTGAATTTTAATTATTATTTTTGAATTTGAATTTATTTTTGTTGTTAGATCCAAGATATTTGAATTTGAATTATTAATTATGGTAGTTATTTCTCCTTATGAATTGAATTCTATACTAATTTCCTAAATTAAGGAATCCTAATTGCACTAATATTATAAATAAATATAAAAAATGTATTAATTGTGTAAATATTTTATAAGTGCATTAATAGTATAATTACTTTTTAAATATTGTATATTATTGTAAAGGACCCAAAAATTTATTCCTCTATCCCGCGTTACATAGTTCCCGTTCTTTTTCTTTTAACTCCCTTGGGCCTTGGCTACTAATTTGCCGGTTTACCATTCTTTTTCTGGGATTTAATCACCACGAAGCCCATTAAAAAAAAAAAAGAGTATAACGGCCCATCTTCTCCTATAATAATAAACCAATATGTTGATTTGCAGAAACCCTATCTGCATTCGCCGTCACTTGCTTAATCGGAGGGGAGAGAGGGAGGGAGAGCGAAAATGAAGTACAATCCAAGGGTTTCCAGCTCTCGCCGGAAGAACAGAAAGGCCCACTTCACGGCGCCGTCGAGCGTCCGTCGTGTTCTGCTGAGTGCTCCTCTTTCCGGCGACCTCCGTTCCAAGTACAACGTCCGATCAATGCCTGTCCGCAAGGATGATGAGGTGCAGGTGGTGCGTGGGACTTACAAGGGCCGGGAAGGCAAAGTGGTCCAGGTCTACCGTCGCAAGTGGGTCATCCACATCGAGCGTATTACTCGGGAGAAGGTTAACGGTTCCACCGTTAACGTTGGAATCAACCCCTCGAAAGTCTTGATCACCAAGCTCCGCCTTGACAAGGACAGAAAGTCGCTCCTCGATCGCAAGGCCAAGGGACGCGCCGCCGCTGATAAGGACAAGGGCACCAAGTTCACGGCCGAGGACATTATGCAGAGCATTGATTGATTGCTTTAGGAATCTCTCAGTCGGTATATTGCTTTGCTAATCTTTATTTGGAATCCAGTTTTTGTCATAGATCTCTAGCTATTTTAATTTTGTTTTTTTGCGAGGAGTGTAATACTAAAGTTCGGTTTATTTTACTCTCATTTTAATTAAGAAATGGTTAATTTATTTAGCTTGTGTATTGATATTAAAGTTAAATCTTTTGCATAGCGTAAAGAGTAGTGTCATATACAATTTGCTGCAGAAACATGTAGCTTGTTGAGCTAGTTGTTACATAACTGTTCACTGAATGATGGTGTGGAGGCTGTTTACACAACTGTCGGTTTGATATTAAAGTTAAATTATTCAGGATAGCCTAAAGAGTAATTTCATGCTATTTTCTGCGGAAACATGTAGCTTGTTGTGATAGTTGTTATATATCTGTTCACTGAGTGATGATGTGGATGCTGTTTAATTGTAGTTACTGTTTTTGGTGAGGTATAGGATAGCAGTCTTTCTCCAGTCGAGAATGAATTGGCGAATGATGCGGATGAGGAGGGGTATTTTATTGCTTTATTTTATTTTATTTCAATTGTGAAATGTTGGTTCATAAAGGTTTTTGATACCACTGAATTCCCCCTCCCCCTGCCATTTGGTAAAAGTGATTCGCCCATTTCCTTTCTTTGGATTTGAATGTATTGTTTGAGTTCTGTGGCTCTTCTGTAGCAACTCCCATACTGCCATACTGGATCCATCCCCGTCCCCTTTTCCCTTGCTAAACAGAAATGCAGGTATAAAAAATTATAGTGTTGAAAGTAAATAAATATATTTTTTCAACCTTCCTATCTGACTGGCATTAATCTGTGGCTATGTGATATTGACTATCCGTCGCAAGTGGCCTGGTGTTTATGAGTTATCCTCTACGAAAACTTAAGACTAGTACATATTTACTTTAAGTTTGTTTTGCTTGTTTTCTAGATCTCTATTTTAAGCTGCAAAAGTTGTTTAAATTCCCTGGTTTGCTGATTCCATGAGGTGGTGACCCATATGGATCTACAACTGGACTTCTAGGTCAGGCTGGTAACAGTATTGTCTTTGCTTAATAATGCGCTTAACTGGTCAATAGGCAGTCTTTTTATTTATTTATTTTCCTTCAGCTTGTTGTGTGTGATGACAAATAATTAGCCTTGAGTTGAGGTCAGATACCTTGTCTTGACCTTGAACAAGTATTTGTGTTGACGGGAAGTAGCTAAATTTTGCAGCTATATTCATAATTGTTATGTTGGTTACTGTTTTTATCTGGTCGCTTTTTGTGTTCTTAAACAATTAGGTCAAAGGTTTGACAAGGCTGTCTGCAGAAGAGCGTATGGGGGACTAGGTAAAGTGTAAGTAGGATATTGTGATTGAGGAATACTTAAATAGACAATTAAATTTCATAGGAGAATTTCATTTCTTAATTTACAAGGATGTTAAAGTATGATTCTCTTCAGTAAAACTAAGAGTACCAGATATCTTGCCCTTGGAAAAAGTTGAAGTTAGTGATATGTCATGGAAAACACATTTTGCAAGGAAAAATTGTACTCCATAAACAAAATTCTGAGTAGGTAATCAGTTGTCTTGTACATCCATAATTGTCCTAAAATTCAGTTTATTTTACTCTTATTTAAATGAGAAATGACCGTCCCTTGATTTATTTAGCTGCTGTATTTGATTTTATGAAGTTCAATCATATGGAATGTCTGCATAGTAATCTCATACGGCATTCACTGCAGAAAAAGTTGGACGTATGGCTTGTTGAACTAGTTGCAAAAAAAATGTAATATTGAGGTTGAACTAGTTCCTTCTGGAAATGAGGCCCAGTAGACAATCCATCCTGATACTTACGGGTGGGTGGTCATTTTTGGTTTCATTGATTTCTGTGCCAGTAGAAGAGTATTGGTGTGTTATTTTATGGTTGATAAAGGTTTGTTAGATAAGTTTCTGTTTCTTTTTTATAGATTGAAGAATATGAATATTTCTTCACAGGTTGCAACTTTTCAGGAAAATTAGAATCATGCTAGGATTTAGAAAATTAAGTACACAAGGTTTTTACACCTCTTTTTTTTAATCTTAATTTCGAATATTCTTTGCAATACCTTTTTAGAAAGAGTATGATGTCCTGCATCCTGCTAAAAAGTTAATAGAAATACAAAAATTTTTTGAGATAAAATGTAGCACAGAATTACAAACTTCTTTTCTTGGGGAGACTTGATTATTTCATAACATTGGCACTTGGTATGTGACTCGGTCTTAAATTTGTTGATGCGGTCAAAACTGTATCAAATTTTATTAACTGCTGTGCCTCCTATGAGACTTGATTTCTCAAGAAGAACACAATGTGCCCGGTTTACAATTAACAAGCCTCATTTCATCATATGGCATTTATTTGGAAGGGCAGAATAGCATTTGTTTTTTAGAAAATTCTTAATAGTTGTAAGCCTTTAATCACTCATAAGAGTTTAACTTCTAGACTGTTATTCAAGAATCAAGATCAAATATAAGAACCTAAATCTAGACCCTTCGAAAAATATACACTGTTCCACCGGACAGAATTGAGTTCGTATAGACATTTTAGACAGGTTATATTTTCTGTTACTCCACCCATTTCATAGAGGTTTGGACCTGATTTAACAACTACCCAATATTAACCCTACTGATTTGGATGGCTGTCGTCCTTCAACTATTTTAAAACTACTTTCAAGTAGTTATTACAACTAAATACCAAGTAGAAGGGCAGGAACAATTTTGGTTGAGACACTGCAAACAAAACCATGTTTATGCAAGAAGCCACGAATAACTAATAGCAAAACAAATTTAGCTGAGAAACAAGCCTTGCATTGCTTCAAGGAAGATCAACTTCATAAAGTGAGAACAAAACGTGCATACACCTCAAATGCCTCCGGAAAGGGAAGTAAAATGAGGCAAGAAATACAAAAAATGCCCACAGTACTGCTCGAGTACCAAAAAACAATCCACATCCACAGTAACTAAGAACCTAGAAAGAAATGTATGTGTGACCTATTTATTGCGCACTCCCTTCAAGCGCTATTACAGCAAAAAATATGAGATAGGATATTTATCCAAAAAAAATTCATCCAGCAGCAAAATTGCATCAATGTTTGAGCGCAAGGGCTAACCCGAATCTTGGAGTCTTATCCAACGCCTTGGTGTCAAATTCGCTAGCAATAGTCACCAGTGACTTTGGTATGATCTCATGCAGCAAGAGGGCACCTAGCTTCCCATGATTGTTGAGCTTTGTGTTAACGCCAAGATCTCCAGCCACGTCCCAATCACGTAAGACGTCTTGATCCTGCACAGTAAACACGATAAACATCAAAAGTTTGATAGCTTCGACCGTCGGGGGATAGCTCAGGCGTGAGTCAGTATCGGTGTTCACAAGGTTAACAATGGAGGATAATAATCTCTAGTGTATTGAGAGATAAAATTCTCAGTCGGAATGTGTTTGTACGTACCTTTTGCTTGAAGACTTTTTTGCTAGGTTATACTCTCTTGTCTGGTTAATCGTGCCACCCACTCCTCAGTGCTTTCTGCCGACTGCATGCAGGTTGTCATCTTTCTTCTCTACTGTTTATGCCGCCGGCTGGTTATAATCCCATCCACATTAATGCATGGCAGGTGCAGCAGTCAACCATCATGCTTTTTCATCATTACCGGTCAAAGAAGGAGATATTAAAATATCTAATGGGTCAACCCACTGGTCCAATCAGATACCAAAATGACTTAATAAGGATAAGATGATGACTAGGCCCAATATTATTAGAACCCAATGATGGACACTCAGTGGACTAATTAAATAAGTGGGTCCAATCCATTCGGCCCAATGTGAGAAATATCATGACCCAACATTGCCCCCTAGTTTTTTATTAAACAGGGGGTTTAATAGGAAACTATAAAAGATGCATGATATGATTGGACTTACTAAAGGCCCATAATGAAAAATAAAAATCCAACCGGTAGGATCCGTAAGACAAAATAGAAAGAGATTGAAGGTCTAATATGAGAGGCCCAATCTGAAGAATATTTGAAACTAGACCCGGTTAATGTATGAGGCTTGAATAGGACGCTAACCTTTCATATTTCTCATTATGATTATCAATTAAATGTGCCGCCCTCGAGTCTCATGCAACTGTCAATATAAAAGGTAAACTTTACCAAATTTGACAGTTTTACCTGCCAATTTAAAATTCCGGACTCTTGAGCTTTCTTCTCTTCTCCTTCGAACTCTCTCATTCTCTGTGATCTAACAACAATGGTGGTCCTAAATACCGATCAGAGCTCTCCTCTCTGAGCAACCCCAGTCAACACCGTACCGCCCAGTCCAAACCCTAATAAAGAAGCCTCAAGTTCTAACCCCAAGACTGATACTCCGAGTAAGAAATCTCTGCCACCGAAATCCATTCCTAACCCTTCTGATTTCTTCAAAAATAGAGAACAGTTTCCTCATGCCAACACTCCCTCCTCTGTTTCTGAAATTGAATTGCGAAAGATTAAAGCTCGTTATCACATCCCCGATACTCACTTGATGAGAGCCCCCAAATCTGATGAGAAGATGTACCAATGTCCAGATGGGTGGACGGCGGTTCCAGTGACCTTGCTTGAAAAGGGGGTTCGTTTCCCTCTTCACATATTCTTGGTTACCCTGTTAGGGTTTATCGGTGTTGGGTTCGCCCAACTAGTCCCAAACTCATACATCCATATCTTAGCGTTCATCGCTTTCTGCCATGAATTGGGCATCGAACCCACCCTTGATTTCTTCTTTACTGTTTACAAAGTCGCCTAGTCTAGGGAAAAAGGGTTTAAAGTTCTTGGTAAGCAAGCACCAAAGGCAGGTGAAAGATTTGAGAGAGGCGGTCTTTAATAAACACTCCTTCGAGCAACAAGGGGTGGCACGAGAGATGGTTTTTCGTCAAAAGACCGAAAATTGCCTCTTTACCGAACTGGGCCACTGGCGAGAAAATTCTGCAGATTTTGGTGACATCTCCGATGAAAGAGTGAGCGAGATGATAGAGCTTTTGGGAATTTCCGAAGGAAGAATGGAAACACGGACTTCTTTCCAAGCAGCATGGGCATTTGATCATAAACGTAAGTGTCGAACTATTTTTATGCATATTTACATGAAACCTTTGATAATATTGGTTACGAGTTGTCGTTGCACAATCTTTGCGGTGTCTTTGATTAGACCAAACTCTTGAGTAAAAGAGTTTGAAGACTTTTTGGTTTGGGAAGATTACGGATGCAAATGAGGAACCTCCAACAGAAGAATCTCCCCAAGCCGATCCTCTCAGTACTGAACCACCCACTGTTGATCCTCATATTGATGAACCACAAATCCATGAGCCCATTGTACCTGAAGAATCCCTCAAACCCCGACGAAGAAAGAGAGCTGCTAGGAGATCCAAATCCATCCGCCCAGATACAGACCCTGAGATAGATCCAGAAGCAAATCCAGAAGCAAACCCTTCATCCATTCCCACTTCTGCATCTCCTGAACCCGCTCCAACCAATAAAAGTCTTTTTGACATACCTCTGCACGAACAGGCGAAAGTCCTTCGTGTCAAGAGATTGAGGACACAGATTACCCCCTTAACTGCCGACGAACTTCGAGTGCCAACATCTTCGACCATCATTCTTCCAGCAATCCCCATAGAAATTCAAGTGCCAGATGATGATGAGCCAGTTGAAACTATCCTTTCACTCTCTCGTAAGAGAAAGCAACCATCTGATAGTCATCCGGGTTCATCTTCTGCTCCTTCACCAGTTCGCAAACCTGTTCCTGCCCGGTCGCCCTCTCCAGAAAATATACATAAGGATCTATCACCAACTCGTGATCAATCTATGCCCTCCCCTCCAAAACAATCATCTTCCGAGTTTCAATATGATGCCATGGCATCCTTGACCATGTGGCCACGTTTTAATGCTAACTTCCCTTTTCAATTGTTTGAGGCTTTTGTTCGGGAAATCGACGATCACCTATTCGAGAACAGTTTGAACGGGGATCGGCTTAATGAAGGCATGAGCTATCTGGCGAAGGTAAATGGGTCTCTCCTTAATTTATGCATTTATCTCTAAGCTTAGATATTTGAAATTGATCAAACAATGCGAAACATGTGTAGGCCAATGCTGTATTCGGACGTCTGCGTCCAAAATCTATCGAAGCTGAAGCCGAAGAAGAAGCAATGAGAAAGGAGAAAGCCATCCTGAAGTCGGCTATGGCTCGGGAAAAAACTCAACGTTAAAGCGTTCTCCACACTAATGAAGGTCTTCGAAAGGAGTTGGCCCAGACCAAAGAAGATGTGAAATCGTCCAATGAAGAATTGAAGTCAACCAAGGCCCAATACCAAGAGATCGTCAAGATGAACGTTGACTTGGTTCAGAGGAATGAAATAAGGATGAAGAAGATCAAAGAACTGAAGGCTAACACTAAGATCCTGACCAAATCGATTTCGAAACTGGAGTTACAAGAGACTCTCCATCTGAATAGGCGTCAGAAGCTCAAAGAGGAAATCAGGGAACTCCGGGCTCTTCAGGATCTGGGACCTCCCTTAACCAATGATCTCCGCAAGCAGATCTGCGAAGAGTATCGGAAATCAGACGAGATGAATGGAGAGATCATGAGAATATACTCTGAAGGCTATGAGCTTTGTCGAAGTTATGTTAAAGAAAAACTGATATCAGCCAAAGTGGACCCGACTTTGCTCGACTCTTCAGAGGGAGAGGATAATGTCTGAAGTGAATATTCTTGTTTTCTCTGGGATTGTTTAAGAATATTTGTGAAAATTTCTATCTTTTTGGGAGTTGCTTTTTAAGAACTTTATCAAAAAAATTTAATTTTATGTAATAGTTTAATATCATGGCTTCTGTTTTGATTCGTTTCTTGTCAATAATTCAGCATCAATGACCTTGAATGAACTTAATTTAAATTATAAGTCAGACAAGGCATATAACAGTTAAGTTAGGAGATGGTATGAACTGAATTAAATGAATTGAACTGAACGAACTGAACTCAACACTTGAACAAAATAAAGTAATATATACTTATCGTTACCGAAGTGTGAGACAGATCAGTCATAAGGTGAATTCGACTGATCCTCCTTGCACCATTAAGATCTTGTTTACCACTCGGGGTAGAGCAAGTATATAAGGACATTTGTTTACCATGCGGGGTGAAACAAAGAAATAAGGACCATGGAATTTTCTTACCACTCGCGGTAAGACAAATTCATAAGGACACTCCTGACAAAAAGGCTGCCATCGAATGGCCAGCGAGTCCGACCATACCTCCTTACTTCGGTGTCTTTTGTTTACCACTCGCGGTAAAGCAAAAATTTAAAAGGACAGTGGAATTTGTTTACCATTCGCGGTAAATCAAACCCATAAGGACACTCCTACCGAAAAGGCTGCCATCGAATGACCAGCGAGTCCACCCCGTCCTCCTTACACCGATGAAGTTTGCCTACCCCGAAGGGCCTGACAAATTCATAAGGACCACCTACCAAAAAGGCTGCCATTGAATGGCCAGCGAGTCCCCCCCGTCCTCCTTACTCCATTGTGAACTTAGGACCAATAAGAAGAAGATTAGTTGTGAAAAAGTGAATCTTTTATTGATGATGAACCACCATTTACAGACTTCCGGTAAACTGACTCGATCTCTACTGGAAGTATTTCCGAAGTCTACCCGCATGCCAAGTGTTCTTGATCTCGGATCCGTCTAATGACTTTAACCGATAAGTCCCGGGCTTTGGTACTTCGGTTACTTCATATGGCCCTTCCCAGTTCGGTATCAGCTTTCCCATGTTCTGAGGTGTGGATGCTTCGACTTCTTTGAGAACGAAGTCCTCTACTTCAAATCTACGAAGCTTAACCCCTTTGTTGTAATGCTTGGCTACTCTCCGTTGATAAGCTGTTAACTTGATCAAAGCCACCTCTCTGACTTCTTCCAGCAGATCCAAGTTGGCCTTCAGTCCTTCATCGTTGTAGATCTCTTTGAATTGACTGACCCGAAGACTTGGAGATCCAATCTCGACTGGGACTAAGGCATCAGTGCCGTAGGTCAATCTAAAAGGTGAATCCCCCGTTGTAGTCCTTGAGGTAGTCCGGTAAGCCCACGATAATCGAGCGGCTCCCTCGGCCATCTTCTTTAGCTTCATCTCGCTGCGCTTGATCCCATTCAATGACGTTCATTTGTCACCTCCACTTGCCCATTCGACTGTGGATGAGCCACTGAAGTCTTCCTGTGCTGAACTCCCAGTTCCTTCAGAAATCCTTCAAATTTTGATCCCACGAACTGGCGTCCGTTGTTCGATATCACCACTTTAGGAATTCCGAATCGGAACACCACGGACTCCTTCATGAACTTCAAACATTCTTGCTCCGTTATCAACCGAAGTGGCTTCGCCTCTACCCACTTGGTCATGTAATCGATAGCAACTATGACGAAGCTGACCTGACCTTTAGCTTTCGGCAACGGACCCAGTATATCCACCCCCTAGACAGCAAAGGGTATAGGAGATAGTATCGAGTATAGCTCTTCTGGTGGCCGACGTGGGATCGGACTATTGAGCTGGCACTTCTCACACTTCTTCACATACTCTGTAGCTTCCTTGAAGATCGTAGGCCAGTAGTATCCCTGTCGAAGTACTTTGTAAGCTAGTGACTTAGCAGCCATATGGTCGCCGCAAATTCCCTCGTGAACCTCCCGAAGAGCATACTCAGCCTCAGAAGGAACTAGACACTTCAATAATGGTGACGAAAATGCCCTTCGATAAAGATCCCCATCAATAAGAACGAAATTGGCACTCTTGTATTTGATCTTCTTTGCCAGCATCTGATCCGAAGGAAGGACGCCATCTGTCAGATATTCAATATCGGGAGTCATCCAGCAGTTGGAACGCTCAATGCACATCACGACTTCATGCTGAATACTCGGCTGCTGCAAGACCTTCAAATAAACCGACCCATTGAAAACATCCGCATCCGTAGTGGCCAGCTTCGACAATGCATCGACAATTGAATTGTCATTATGTTCTATGCCCTGAAACTCATAAGAGATGAAATACTGAAGCCGGTCTTTCAACTCTGCCAAATATTTGATCATCCTCGTCCCATGAGCTTCATAATTTCCGGACAACTGCTTGACGACCAACTGAGAGTCACTGTAAATGATCAGCTTCTGAACTTCTAGACTCTTCGCTAGTCGAACTCCTGCTAGAACCGCTTCGTACTCGGCCTCATTGTTCGTTGCTTTAAACCCAAATCTGATGGCATGCTGCACTTTGAATCCCTCCGGACTTGTCAAAATAATTCCTGCCCCGCTGACATTTACAGTAGAAGATCCATCTGCATACAACGTCCATGAATTCTGTCCGTGCTGAAGAACTGCAACGGCTCGATCGGACGTCTCAGCTTCTAGAAACTTAGCATCTGCTTCGGAGAACGAACATTCCACCATGAAATTTGCCAAGGCTTGACCTTTGATAGCGGTTCGGGGATGATATTCAATAAAAAATTGGGATAATTCCATTGTCCACGCTGCTAATCTTCCCGAAACCTCTGGTTTACTCATCACCTTCTTCAATGGTTGATCCATGTAGACGACCAGGAGCCGAGCTTGAAAATATTGCCAAAGCTTTCGACTAGCAATTATCAAAGTAAAAGCAAATTTTTCAATATTCGGGTACTTGGTTTCAGCATCCCTTAGGACATGGCTGACATAATAAACCGGATGCTGCTTCCCCCCTGCTTCCCGAACCAAAACAGCTCCCACCGCCAACGAACTAGCTGCCAGATATAAATACAAGGTCTCAGATGGAGTAGGCTTCACCAATAAAGGAGCCGAAGACAAATAGGTCTTTATGCCTCGGAAGGCGTCTTCACACTCCGAAGTCCACTGGAATGTCTTTGCATTCTTCGGTCCTTTCAGTGTATCGACGAATGGCAAGCATCTTTCTGCAGATTTGGACATGAACCTCCTCAAAGCTGCAATCCTACCAGTTAGACGTTGAACGTCTTTGAACGACTGAGGAGTCTTCATGTCGAGAATAGCCTGGATCTTTTCCGGATTGGCCTCAATACCCCTCTGACTGACCAGATAACCCAGGAACTTCCCTGCACCGAGCCCGAAGGTGCATTTTGCCGGATTGAGCCTCAACTTGTGATGTCGGACAGTCTGAAAGCACTCCTCCAGATCATCCAAGTGCTTCTGAACATGCATGCTCTTCACGATTATATCGTCCACGTACACTTCCATGTTCCTCCCCAGCTGCCTCTCAAAAATGAAGTTCATCATTCTCTGATAAGTGGCTCCAGCATTTATTAGGCCAAAGGTCATCTTCTTATATGCATACACCGAACGGTGTGTAATGAATGCTGTCTTCGGAATGTCCTCCTTGCACATGGAAATTTGATGATAACCTGAAAAAGCATCCATAAAGCTTAGTAGTGCATACCCCGAAGTGGCATCGATGAGCTGATCGATATGGGGCAGAGGATAGAAGTCCTTCGGACAAGCTTTGTTCAGGTCGGTATAGTCGATACAAACTCGCCATTTCCCGTTCTACTTCTGTACCAACACTACATTAGCCATCCACTGCGGGTAGTCGATCTCAAAGATGAAGTCAGCAGCTATCAGCTTAGCAATCTCCTCATCGATGATCCTCTGACGCTCAGGTGCAAAGATTCGCCTTTTTTGCTGAACTGGCTTCTTTGAGGGATCCACATCTAGTCGGTGCTCGGCAATCTTTCGGCTAATTCCAGGCATGTCTTGTGGCTCCCATGCAAAAATTTCCGCATAGCAGCGAAGAAATTCCGTAAGATTTGTCCAGAGAGGTTCCGCAAACCCGAACCTATCTTCACTGTCTTATCTTTCTTTCCCAGAACCAGCTCGATCTCCTCCGTCTCTCATGCAGGAACAACCAATGGCTCCGAACTTCTTTCAGTGAAGGGCTCGATCTCAATTGTCATAGTTTGCTTCGCCATCGACCCCTACTACCCCGAGGAAATAATGAGATTAGATATGACGTCGAGCGGATCCATGTCCCCTGCCACCTCTCCAACTCCGTGTGCTGTTGGGAACTTGATCTTGAAGTGAGGGATGGAAGTTACAGCTTAGAGAGCTGTTAGTGTAGGTCATCCCAGTATGGCGTTGTAAGCCGAATCTACATGTACAACATAAAATTTACAGGTTATTTCTACCTATTGAGGAGCTGTGCCGAAGACCACTGGTAGTTCAATAGTGCCTGCAACTCTGATTTGGATCGTTCTTTGAAGCTTACACTGAGAGCCTCCCGTCAGACCTTCATTTTTGCCCATCAAGATGCATCCTCTGATAAGCATGGGCATACAGAATATCCACAGAAGACCCGTTGTCTATCATCATGCGCATTACATCCACTGAGCCTACCTGTGCAGTGATCACCAACGCTCCTTCATGAGGCTCGATGGGTTCCGAAGGATAATCTGCATCGGTAAAGGATATAATGATCCACGAGAATGGTGCGTCGATCTCGGGATCACCCGCCACGGACATGACCGAATCCAAGTATCCTCTCCTCTTCTTCCCTACCAACTTCCCTGCTGTCCCATCGGTTATTACATCAACGACGTGCCTTGGTGGTGGTGCTTTGGAGCATTTTGGACAGGTGGAATCGTTTGAATCGTCACGAGCAATCAAGATCGGCCAACATTCTCTTTGCCGATCCCTCCCGGCCACATATTGAACTAACAAACCGCTCTGAACCTTTCTCTCCACAAAGTCCTTCAAATTGCAACACTCATTAGTGTCGTGACCTGTAGCTTGATGATAGCCACAATATTTCAGAGTATTTCCCTGTCCTGGCTTGAAGTTATCACGAGGCGGTTCGTAGAACGGTTGGTTTCTGATCTGATCCAAAATCACCGATCTATCCGTATTCAGTTTGGTGTAAACCTTATTCACCTTCGGGGTGGGAACAGGTGGACGACTACTTCCTCAATCGCCCGCCATGAAATGTTGTACTTCTTTGAATCGCCCTCGGCCGATCATTATACCCTCCCGCCTTCTTCTGATCGCCCTCGGCCTTAGGAACATCTGCCTCCTTCATCCGGTCCAAAGAAGGACGTTTCAGGCTATTCATAGCCTCCTCTACCACGATATAGCCTTTTGCTTTGTAGAAAGCTTCTGCTAAGCTCTTCGGCTGGTAGAACATCAATTTCTTCACCAACTTTTCAGACTTCACCAGATCTAGTCCATTTTGAAATAGCCCCACAGCCTGAAGATCATTGAGGTCGGATACCTGGCCAACTGCTTCCCTAAACCTCTTCACATACTGACCTAAGGACTCATTGGTGAACTGTCTGACCTGAGCCAACGATCCTGTAGGCTTCCCTTTTCTCCGGTTGCTTCCAAAACGAGCATGAAATTTATCACATAGCTTGGTCCATGAAGATACTGAATCTGCCGGCAAAGTCCCCATCCACTGTCTCGCATCCTTCCTTAACGTTGTGATGAACGTATGACACTTAGCAGCATCAGTAAAATCATAATAATCCATCAGCCGGTTGAACTCCTGGCTATGGTCGTAAGGGTCCCCAGACCCATCCTAACTCTCCATGCGAGGAAACTTCTTGGCGACGCCTGCCTTCTCTTTAAGAATGTCCGAGAAAAAAGGAGACGCCTTCTTCCCCGAAGTGTCCTTCACCTGTTGCACCTCAGCCAACTGTTTCCTGAGCTCCTTCAACTCCTTCACCAGAAAATCCATGCCTTCTGGCTGAGATAAGATTTCTTTCTCATGAATAACCTTCTGCTTCTGAGTGGATCGGCCTCCTCTATCGGACCCCACCGCCTTTGTTGGACTTCTGGATTTACTCCGACGTGCAACTCTATCCTCATGATGAGAATATTCACGTTGATGTTCTCTCCTTCTAGTTTCTGGCATGACCTCCCTCGACCTACTCATTTGCCTGTCATCGTCTCGACGCTGAGAACCACGACAATAAGTGCCTTCTTAGAAGCTACGGGAGTTCTGCTCCTCGATCTCCTTCGGTCATGAGAACGATCCCGAGACACATGTATAGAATTCTCCGGCTCTTTCCCTTCTCGCCGTTGTATCTCCTTATGCCTACTTCGTCTTTCGGGCCGAACATGACTGGACGCCTCGTCCTTCAACTCAGCTACCTGAAGCATCTGCTCCGCTATATCTTCTCTTTGCTTTAGAAGAACTTCTAAAGCCTTGCCTGCTTAGTCCGCCATCCTTGCCAACTTGGCAGCTCTATCCTCCTGACCACTTCGATGATGAGTCCTGGTCAGTGAACCTTCTGTCCGCCTTCAACCATGATCACGCTCTTTATCCGTATCAAAGACCAGCCTCCGTCTGGCTCCACCATGAGTCTTCGGACGAGGACCCCCTGATTCGTGTTTGGAGGCCGTACTCTCATGAGCACTTTTGGAAGGACCCAAACGATCCTTTACTGAAACACGGGGCGACGATGAGCTCGCAGCCACCGCTGGCGTACTATCTTTACTCCTCACCATCTTTCGAAGTAGGTAAAATGAATGTGATTGAAAACTCAATGACACTAGAACTTAGCCCTCCTTCTAGCGCCAATGTTAACGCCAAGATCTCCAGCCACGTCCCAATCACGTAAGACATACGATCCCCGCAGACAAGAAACACGATAAACACTAAAAAGCTTGGCGGCCGGACCGTGGGGGATACTTCGAGCGTGAGAGTCGATGTCGGTGTTCACAAGGTTAACAATGGAGGATAATAATCTCTAGTGTATTGAGAGATAAAATTCTCAGTCGGAATGTGTTTGTACGTACCTTTTGCTTGAAGACTTTTTTGCTAGGTTATACTCGTTTGCCTGTTAATCGTGCCACCCACTCCTCAGTGCT
Organism: Panax ginseng; assembly: GCA_020205605.1. Lineage (NCBI taxonomy): Eukaryota > Viridiplantae > Streptophyta > Magnoliopsida > Apiales > Araliaceae > Panax > Panax ginseng. The sequence continues at coordinate 142,711,978 of CM035129.1, read as the reverse complement.
TTCTGCCGACTGCATGTAGGTTGTCATCTTTCTTCTCTACTGTTTATGCCGCCGGCTGGCTATAATCCCATCCACATTAATGCATGGCAGGTGTAGCAATCAACCATCATGCTTTTTTATCATTACCGGTCAAAGAAGGAGATATTAAAATATCTAATGGGTCAACCCACTGGCCCAATCAGATACCAGAAGGACTTAATAAGGATAAGATGATGACTAGACCCAATATTATTAGAACCCAATGATGGGCACTCAGTGGACTAATTAAATAAGTGGGCCCAATCCATTCGGCCCAATATGAGAAATATCATAACCCAACACTTTGCTTTCACCACTGTTAGGTTATCGACTGTGTACAATCCTCCAACTATAAACGTGTTCTCATTTGTTGAAAACCTTCTACTAATCTCACCGACAGCAGCACTCTTCTTTAATAGATTCAGATGATGTACATATGACGCCTTTATAGTGTCTCCTTTGTCACCCCTGAAGGAAAGAGAGGGAAGGAAATTGAATCAGAAAGATGTTCAGTTATCTGGTCAAAATGAGAATCTAACATGATATTAGATATAGTCCTTGGTAGAGTAGTGACTTACAAAACTATCGAAGCACAAGAATCTGGTTCTGTAACACTAATACCAGCAGTATACTTTGTCAATTTACCAGAAGAAGTCTCATAACCTGCCTCTGCACCAACAGCAAATGTAGGAGTACCAATGGTTGCAGAAAGATCAATTGCAGGGGCTTGCTGGCTCTGAGAAACAGCTGTAGTGAAGGTTGCATGATGATGGAAGTATTGAACCTCAAGCTGCATTCATAAAGCACATGCTTAAGAAACAAAAAAACTAGTTTGTAATTAGTCAACGAAACTAGCTTAGATGCTGCTTATATCTTTACCTTCCCAGAGTTGTAATCAGGCAGTTTAAATGAAGCAATAGTTTTTGTTGATGGAACAATATCTGTGAAAGTTAAAGTTGTTGCGATCTGCCATAACATAGTAACAACAAAAGAAACTTAATTAGGCAGGGTCCGGGGATAAAGGCATTTTATTTTTTATATCTAAAAGATAAAGGTAACTAATCAAGCAGTATAAATGAAGCAATAGTTTTTGTTGAGGGAACAATTTCGGTGAAAGATTGACTTGTGATCTGACATAAGAGCGTAAGAACATAAGAAACTTAATTAGGAAGGGGATAAAAGCATTATGCTTTTTATATCTGAAAGATAAAGGTAATGATCAACCCACATTTGATTCTGAGTCGAACTTAACATCAATTAGTGTGTTCTTGTATTTATACTGTGCTGCAACATCTCCGGTTGAGAGTCCTCCCTTCTTCACTGCAGTAGATGTCAATGCCTACAAATGAGGGGGGAAATGATGCAAACAAAATAACTAAAATGAGAGGTCCTCCACAGACATGAAACAATCAAACTAAAAACTGATAATCAAGGAAGCAAACAAAACAAAGGACCACCCTACAACATTTGATATATGTAACAGCATCATAATTTGTCAAAACTAAAATTTTATGAAGTTCAATACCAGCCTAATTAGTGGCAAATGTCAAGGGCTATACCTGACACTAATCTCTTTGATTAAGGAACAGATAATACTAATGAAAACCCAAAGGGTTGGCTCAATGGCATGTGCTCAATCGTAATAATAGAGAGCTCACATGCTTTGCCAACTCCAAGGGATACCAACACATGCATTTAGCAGCATTGCTTTTTCCTTATTATGGTGCATAAATCCTATATATCTTTAATCTTGGGGACCATCAAATATATGTCAATGGACATCTATTTAGACTTTCACCGTAAGACCCCAATTTTTTTATAAAATTGATTTTCTTCTGTTTATTATTTTGAAATAGTAAGGGGTTCATTTGATTAATGTGGTTAGTTATGAGTAAAATGCGCAAATATTTTAAATAAACAAGTGATTATAAAATATTCATTGTTGTCGGAAAATATTCGTTTTAAATAAACAAGTGGTTATAAAATATTCATTGTTGTCGGAAAATATTCGTTTGGTCGTGGAATATTCTCAGCTTTGTGGGAAATATTAAATAAATGCACAAGTAGCATTATTTTGTGTGTCTCATAACGGAAAACTGTCGGATAAAAAAAAACGACAAATATAAATTTTTTTTATAAATAACGCGTAGTTACACACCCCTAATGGTAGCCACATCACATTCTCCACAATTAAGTGCTCAGTTTTGCCAACGAAATCACCACACCACCAGCTCACTTTAAACTCTAATGGAAGCCACACCATTTTTTCTTTATGTTTTACTTATCATAAAAAATTAAATAAATTACATTAATTTAAAGTCATTTTAAACTGATTTTCAAAAAATAAATTTAATCTTATATTTTTTTAAAGTACTATATTACTTAAATAAATCAAAATATATTTGATGACCTATTATTATGGTTGGAGTTTGTATTGATCTATCTGCATCTTAGAATGATCTGTCTTAATTCATATTTAACTCTCTTTTCCTTTTTCTTTTTTGTATTTCATTTAGAGCTGACAACATAACACTTGTTCAATTAATAGGAAAGAGTATATATATATACACACACATTACTGAGTCGGTTTTTTTAGAGCAAATCCAATGAGGGTGCTATAATTGGTTTTATAATTAAATTATAGCATCAAATGACAAAAATACAAATCTAACTTAGTTCTATAATTAGTTCTAAAATAGCAAAATGCTATACTTGGTTCTAAATATAGAATCATCCTTTGACATCTCAAACCCCAACTGAAATTAACAGAAAATCAAGAATCGGACATACCTAAAACTGAACAGAAAGTGGCCGGAAAACATGAAACCCGCCGGAAAGTGTCCAGTACGCTGCCAGAAAACATAGAACCCGTCGAAATTTAGTAGTAGAATGGGGGTTGAGAATGTTGGGAACGGGGAGTTAAAAAATTAGATCACAACGGGGTTGAAAATAACGTAGATAGTTGAATTGGAGTTGAAAAAGTAATTAACAATGAGATGGAAGAAAATTTAGTTAAATTTGAAACAATTTGGTGCTAAAATAGAACCAACCACTGGAGACTGGGTTCTATTTTAGCACCAAAAAGCACTTTTTGGTGCCAAAATATAGCAATGGCTATAACCATTTTGACATTACCATTGGCGATCCACTCGCTTGGCCAATTTAGCGCCACCACCACCCGCCCGTTCGCCTGGTCTTCTTCTTCGCCTCTTCGGTCTTCCGACTCTGCAACACAGGTTTTTTTTATATAGTAACATGAAACGACGTCGTTTCATTAAAAAAATAAAAAAAAATAATTTTTTTTATTAGGGATTTAGGACTTTCTCTTCACTGGCTTCGCTCAATCACTCTTCAGTCTCTTACTCTCTTCACTAACTCTTCCCTCTTCCACCTCCAACCTCCAGTGCTCCTGCCTCTGTCTCCTCATTTCTCTTTGCTCGGTCAATAACTACTCCTATTCCACGATCGTTGCTCAAACCTCCACTACTCCAGCATTTCTTTGGACTTTGGTAATTTCTAAATTCTAATTTAGTCTAAATGTCTTTCAAATTATATTATTTCATGTAAAGAATCAAGAATTTAAGATGATCTCTTTAATATTTTCGATTATTGTAGTTTTAATTTATTAATTTTTGAGATTGTTGACTTGTTGTATGTAAGATCCCAACTTATTATAAATAAAATTGAATTTGCCTTTATTCATTATTCTAAATTAATAAGGGTTAATTTGATATAATTCTTTGGTTATGGGTGAAATGTGCAAAGTTTACAAAATAAGCAAGTGGTTATAAAATATTCATTATTGTTAGGGAATATTCGTTTGGTCGTGGAATATTTTTTTTTGTCGGGAATCTCAAATACTGCAGCCTATGATCATTAGTGGGCCCATAACGGAAAAAACGGTTGGATGAAGGAAAGCGACAAAGATTGAGTTTTATAAATAACGACGTAAATTATTACAATTAATTAACCTTTGTTGGGTTACACGGTGGTTAAATTACGATGTCTGGCGTGGTTGCACAAAAGATGACACTGCGGTATTGCAGTATTATTGAATTATTGATCCTTACGTGAGAAGGCACTACTCAATAATTATTACAGTGAATTCTTATTCAATATTATATTTTATTGATTCAATAATTCTTTGCGTTGATATTTTGTATTCTTTGTTGTTTTCAATAATTGACATTACACGGTATTTTCCATTATCAAATCAATAATTCATATTATTTGAATAATATTATCGAGATAACATTATTGGCAATGTCTAGAAAGTTACATCTAAGGAGAGGTTTGGTCACCTAATTGCAGCAGGTAAGGAGAAATCCTTATTGGAAAGCCCTCTTTCACAGGAGCTACACGGTTGTCGAGATTGTGATTACGTAATATTATTTTTAAATAAGTAATTATTGATTATTATGATAAAGAAAATATTTATTTTATGTGGATATATAGATGGAAAATTTTTAATGTGACAATTGTTGAAAATTAATATTTTATCTTTTTACGATAAAATAATTCATTTAAATATATTATTTTAATAATATATTAGCGGTGATATATTTTATAATGAATGTGGGATATATGATTATATGGGGAGGTAGAGTATTTTGTGGCATTAAATGTTTAACATATGTTTTGTGTGTCGGTGGACACAATTCTCGATAGAAAATTGATTATAGAATCGTAAAATCGCTTCGTTTGTGGATTTTGGTCAATTTACATTCGAATTTGGAAAAATTTTCTTCTGCAAAGTTGTAGAGAATGGAATTTCCCATGAAAAGTCGCGAGTTTTGAATTTTTCTGATAAACGAGCTATTTTCTACGAATTATTGAAGTTTCGGAAGATAAAATAATTTTTATTAAATAATGGGTGGGACCCACTCTTGTTTGAACATGTGGGCTGCTGGAAATTGGGTCAAGGTTGGCTGGTGGCTGAATTAGTCTTTAGGCATGCGTAGAAATAAGTTTTGTAATAATATTAATTTATTAATTTAGTCTCCTTTGCTGCTCTAACATTTTTCCTATAAATAGAGGCTAAGTTAGAATTGAAAATCACACGAAACACAGTTTTCTCTCTTTCTCTCTCTAAATTATCGAAACGTATTCTTGTGAGTATACTTTGAGTGTTGCTATACCGGTGCGGGTTTTACAAGACTATATCTAGAAATTCAAATCGGAAATGCGGTTATTTTGAGGTAAAGGGGTATTATTTTCTTCTTAAATGATATTTTTCTTCAATATCATTATGTCAAGTATTGGTGAACTTTTTATCAAATTTGGAACTTGTTGTGTCGGGATTACTATTCACGTATACGGACTATTCACGATACGACATTTATTCACGAATCTAAGACTATTCAATAGAAAAATAAAATTTTTCTTTTTGTCCAAAATATCTATTCTCGGATACTAGCTTTGATTGTATCTATGTTTTGATCATTCTTGAATTTTACACCAATATGATTATTTTCAAGTATTTTTGGACATGGGTAAAACAAAGTACGAATCCTTAATCCTTAATCCTTGTCATTTTGTTTCCTTTGGATTCGTTTCTTTAAAAATGTTTTTCATCATCCTCGGTCCTAAATGGTGATATAAATGAATATCTTTGGCACGTAGTGCAAAGATGAACGATTAATCGATGAATATCTTTGGGCAGTAGTGCAAAGATGAGCAGTGTTGAGATGAACATGACCAATTTGGTGATCTGAATGAATATCTTTGGCCCAGTAGTGCAAAGATGATTAAAGATGTATATTGATTGTTATTACAGGATAAACTATTGATGATGGACTTTTAAACCTTAGAAGGCGGTAGAATTCTTTCTCTACGTGACTCTTCTAATGGATTCTTCAATTTCATTGCATTTGTTGATCTAAAACTTGTTGTCTATTGTATTCTATTAGATTTTTCCCTGTTGAAGACTAACGATAATTTGTTGTATATTATCTTAGTCATAATATTCTTTACTGGGCTAGTTGAGCTCACCCTTTTCCTTTTTGTTCCATTTTTCTTCTCAGGAGGTGAGAACATAGCAGGATCGAGTCGGGGTATGGAGTGATGGTTCTAGGAAGATGTTTTAACTTTCCTCACTATTTCTGTAAAATAGTGTATGAATAATTAATGAGGACTTATTTGGGTGTGTATATTGTCTAGAAGACAATATTTTTATTCAAACTCACAGTTGTATTGTCGTATTCTACACGACATCTGTATTGTCAAAGTTGTAGTTTGCTTTCTATACCATGTATTTTGGCAACTCAGAATGGGTGTTGTATACCTATTTTGGGGGCGTCACATTGTAATTATATTATTTAATTTTTTCCTTTAATTTAGGTTTGTTTTAATTTTTCCAATTATTTCAAATTAATTTTTCTTTTCTTTTACCTTTGTTAGACTTTTGAGAATCCTAAGAGAAAGAATTTTGATGAATTTTAATTTCTATTTTCTTAAATTCTAAGAGAATTAATAAATGATGAAATTATTATGAAATGTTTAAATTGATGAAATTATTGATTAGCAATTGATGTTTTTCTTTATACTAGATTATGGATAAATACTTGATTAAGCGACAAAGAACTGTTTATTCTTCTAATAATTAATTACCAAGTTTCGAAGCAAGTGGTGATATTAATAATTCACGTGTGGAGTTCAATCCGAATGATATTATTAGTGATCCGGGCTTACGTAAATCAATTGAAGACTTTGCTATTGTGATTAGAGATCAAGTTCGAAGAGAGTATTTGACTAGAGGTCCATGTTAACCAATTACCCATAATTATCCCCAAAAATAATTTTTTAATGTGAAGAAAAGCTTTCGGCCCGCTTGGTTTAAAAATTTTGAATGGTTAGAGTATAGCATTTTAAAGGATGCGGCCTTTTGCTTTTGCTGCTATCTATTTGGCAATTCAAACAGAGTATATGCTTTTACAAAAAAAAGGTTCAGCAACTGGAAAAAGGCAATTAAAAAATTTCAAGAACATGTGGGTGCTTCGAATAGTGCTCATAATGATGCTAGAATAAAACTTCAAGATTTTAAAAATCAAAGGCAGAGTGTGTCACATATACTACTAGCACAAGGGCAAGAGATGGAGGTTGCTTATCGCACCTGTTTAACGACGACTTTGGATGTCACACGCCTTCTTTTGAAGCAAGGTTTGCCTTTTCGTGGACATGATGAATCGTCGACTTCATCAAATAAGAGAAATTTCTTTGAGTTTTTGAGTGGTACAACCTACAAAATGAAGAGGTAGGCAAGGTAGTTAATGAGAATGCTCCTAGAAACAAGCAAATGACTTCTCCAAAAATTCAAAAAGAACTAACAAATGCTTGTGGCGTGGAAACTACACTTGCCATCATCAATGATATTGGGGACAACATATTTTCTATTATGGTTGATGAGTCTCGAAATGTTTCAATAAAGGAGCAAATGGGAGTTGTTTTGAGATATGTAAACAACCATGGAGATATGATTGAAAAGTTTCTTGGTGTGGTACATGTGCCTGACAGTTCATCTATTTCTTTGAAGAATATTATTGATGAATTGTTTGCAAAGCATAAATTGTCATTATCGAGATTGAGAGGTCAAGGATATGATGGGGCTTCAAATATGCGAGGCGAGGTCAATGGATTGAAGGCTCTTATTTTAAAAGAAAATCTATATGCAAGGTATGTCCATTGTTTTTCTCACCAACTCCAATTAGTTGTTGTTGCTGTTGCCAAGAGCAGCTGTATTGTGAGTGATTTTTTTCAATATATTACTATGATTGTGAATGTGGTTGGAGCATCATGTAAAAGGAAAGATAAACTTAGACAGCTTGAACATGATAGGATCGTGGAGTGTTTGTTGAGAGATAGTTAGTGGTAAAGGAAAAAAAAAATCAAGAAATCAGTTTAAGACGGCCAGGAGATACTCGTTGGGGGTCACATTACATAACAATAATCCGTCTTATGTCTATGTGGACTTCCGTATTACAAGTGCTTGAAAATGTGCATGATGATGGTGCTTTTGATGATAATAGCGGTATAGCCATAAGTTTGATTGATAAGATGGAGAATTATGAATTTGTATTTGTGATGCATTTGATGAAATATTTATTGGGAATCACAAATGATTTGTCACTTGCCTTACAACAAAAAGATCAAAACATTGTACATATTGTGTGATTGATTTGGGGTAATGAAAGCTCGACTACAAGATTTTAGGGAGGCGGAATGGGAGAATTTTTTGAAGGAAGTCAATATATTTTGTGAGAAGAACACGATCCCCAATAATTAATATGGAAGACAACATGAGATCCCGAGGTCGTAGCAGGTGCAATGGATAAATTATTACTAATTTTCATTATTATCGTGTTGAGATTTTTTGTTAGGTATAATCTCTATAAATCTTTTTTCATTATTCATATCTAAAAAATTATCTTTTTTTTTATTTTTCATTATTACAATGTAGGTTTTTGATTCAATTGTTCAAGAGATGAACAATCGTTTTTCAGAAGCAAGCACAAAGTTACTTTTATGCATATCATGTCTTGATCTAAGGGATTCGTTCTCTCAATTTGACAAAAATAAATTACTCCGTCTTGCTAAGCTTTATCCAGAAGACTTCTCATTGACTGATCGCATGATACTTGGGGATCAACTTGAAAATTACATTTATGATATGCGATGCGATAGTCAATTTTTTGGGATCAAAAATTTGGGTTTGGGAAGTCTTGGTAAGAAGCTAATTGAAACAAGAAGACATATGACTTTTACATTGATATATCGATTGATCGAGTTGGCTTTGGTTTTACCAGTTGCAACTGCTACTGTTGAAAGAGTATTATCTGCGATAAAAATTGTCAAGACTGACTTGCGTAATAAAATGGGAGACGAGTGGATAAATGACAGTTTGGTAGTTTATATTGAGAATGATATTTTTTCAATAATTGAAAACGAACAAATTTTGAGACGTTTTTAAACTATATAAACTCACAGGATACAGTTGCCTCTTCTCACTCGTACAATTGTGGAAATTCCACAGTTTTCCTCCCCTTCATATATAAAACTATGGAAATTAAACTGTGGCAAAGATCGATGAAATTATTTTCACCTGCATGCTTATTATATATAGAATTTTGATTAACTTATATCTTTTTACATTCCGAGCTACGTACGTTTCCTACAAAAATAAGTGGGAACATATTTATTTTATCATATAGAACTTAATTATCTTTTGTTTTAATTATAATATATAAAACAAGGGATTGATGGGTTTAACTCATGATATTCATTTAAAATTGTTTATCCATTACCCATTTGCCAATTCTAACTTCAATCACAGACGATAGACTCCCACGACCATGCATGCAAGCTAGGGAGTTAATTTGTTCTTCCTAGAAGCTACAAAGTCAATTCTCACCATGTGAATAACATTGAAAAAGTTGTCTTGATGTTCCCAGCCCAGCAAAACTGGAACCTTTCTTTGTTTACCTATCCACTACTAATCTTTTTGCATGAGAATTAATGTACACTCATTTAATTTACACATGCACATATCCGCAAAGATATCACACACACACACACGCATATATATATAAATATAAAAGGTAGTAATAATAACTCAAGTCCGCCTAATTGAACTTGTAAATTGTTGTTCCTCAATTGCGAATGGGGCACATCACAACTGGAAATGGAACGTTTTTTTGATCTGCTCAAACTTAGACTATATATGTAAGCTTTGTTACTGCTCATTTGACTTTCTGATCCTTTACTGGTCTTGTCCCTTTCCCCGCCATTATTAAATTATATACGATGGTAAGTGATTAAATTTGGTTACGCGTTTTGTATTGTTCATCTCCCTCATCTACAATCCAGTTTTATTTTTTATGTTTTCCTTATTACACAGACGTCAAGAGTAGAAGATAGAGAACAAAAAATAAAGGCCTGATGATCGACATCTTAGTTATTCATTGATCATGATTATTTATAAATAACAAATGAGTTTTAAAACAGAAAATACAAAATTCAAACTTTAAATACCCAGTTAAAACAGAACCTAATTAATAACAAAAATGAGAAAGACTCGGCTTGCTCTATTATTCCTTGCCTTCCATTCAAGTTATACTGATAAGGTACGTACGTGATGCCCAAAACTAAATTTTGGTGTAATATTGTAGTCCAATCTGATACGTATGGGAGGATATATTTAGTATCAAGAAATATCATATTTATAAAAAGATAACAAATTTGTTACATTGAGGTTGTGGTTGCGTTTGGTCGGATGTCCCAAGTTCTTTAATTTTCTTTTTGGCACTTACCTGTTAGATTTTTTTTGCCCAACTATTGTCTTATATCAATTTTAATTAGATTTAGTTTTAAGGGTTTTTAATATGTTATATAATTTCAGTTTCAAAATAAGTTATATTTGACTTGGGATTTATTTTCAACCTACGACAACTACATTAGATAAAACAGTTTTGGTGAGTTAAATTGAGCTCAGTATATTAAGTTTGTCATAAACACTTTGAACAATGTAATTTTTTTTAATACTTTCTTCCTAACAATAATTTTTAGTTAAATTAAAATCCTAATAAAGCCATAACTTACCTTAATATCATATTATTCTTTTATGACTCTCTTGATTTGTTTGCAAGGAGTTATCAAAACAAATAAAACGACTAGTAGTAGTCACAATAAAATGTTATCACTAATCATTAATTTAAATATAGAATTGTATCATGCACTCATCATAAATTTCACTCTTTCTTTTTTCGGCAAAAAGAATCTTTATCCTATTTTGGTTATCGAATTGTTAGCATTTGCCCCACCAAATTTTAAAAAATAAAATTTACCCACTGAACTTTTAAAAAATAAATTAATTGGGTCATTAATTTCGTTCAATTTCTCTTACTGGCGTCAAATTTAGCCTTTTATTTTCTTATGTGGTATTAAAAAGAAAAAAGAAATGACATGTAAAAACTTATGTGGCATTAAAAACTTATTTTCTTACGAGAAAGTGTTCACCGGGATGAAATCCATGGTCCGTTGATACGGACCGAACCACTTGTTCTAAATGATGCAAATTTTTCTCCAAAAAGGGAGGTGTAATACTTTGTTTTTCAACGATCTTCTCGCTGCATTGCTCGTGACCTTCATGATCTGCTTCAAATTCTTACTCCTATATACCAACAAAAACCATAGGCAAAGTCCGTAATAGACTCTCGTACTTATTCGTTTACCTCGTAAGCTTGAATTCTCCGGTGAAGTTGAGGTCGATGAAATAATACTACGCAGACTCCCAGAGTTTGATCAGATAACGTCGATGAACTGATAGCTTTCGGCCGTGAATCTGCCGGAGCACTCCCATTTTGAATTTGGATTACGAAAAAAGAAACCCTAACAACTGACCTAATTCAAGGAGGCGGGGATCCTTAGGATTGGCGATGGAGTCGCAAAGGGCAGCAAGGTCAATGTTTTCTTCACGCTCTAGTTTTTGTGTAACAATCGATCCTCCCATGGTAGTTTCTTCGCCTCCTTCAACAATTTCTCATCCTTCGACGACATTGCAAATTTATATTTAATTAACTATATATCTGTATATATAGCTATATATATATATATATATATATATCAATTTTCGACAATTTTATTATCAAAGAGAGATTAAAACAAAGAGATGACTGATTGTATGGTGATTTTGTCTGCCAAATGTCGGGGAGTTCAATTTTATCTCTCCGGTTTCAAATTTTGAGGAGAAAGAAAATGGTGTTAGAAAATTGGAAACGTAAATCGGTTCAATATATCCACGTAGGATGCATCTGATTAGCCAAATAATCCAAATAAATTTTTATGTCGTTTTTTAATTAAAAAAACACATAAGAAAATTGGGAAGCTTATTTGACGTCCGTAAGAGAAATTTGACCGAATGATCCAATTAATTTTATAAAAAATAGTTCAATGGCCAATTCCATTTTTTTAAAGTTTAGTGGGGCAATACTGAAATCTCGACAACCACAATGGGGTAAAGGTCATTTTTGCCCTCTTTTTTCTTTTTTCTTTTTTCTTTTTTCTTTTTTATTTCCTTTGGGCCGCTCAACTGAGGATAGAAGTAGAAATGAGTTTAATATTTATGGGCTCAACAATACGATAACTGAAAATTATAATATACCAAATCACGGGCCAGTTTAAAATTTTAGTAGGCTCAGAAGAAGGCTTATCCAAATCAAAGATCACTTGGTAAACCCTAATCTGGCCCATCTCCTCTTCATAACCGACAAATATACAAAATTCACAGAAACCCTAGTTATAGTCTCCTTTTGCAGCTAGAGTGAGAGAGGCATAGACGCAGAGAGAGAGAGAGAGAGGGAGAGAGAGAGAGAGAGAAAAGTATAATCTAAGAGTTTCCAGCTCTCGCAGGAAGAACAGAAAGGCCCACTTCACGGCGCCATCGAGTGTCCGTCGAGTCCTGATGAGTGCGCCTCTCTCCGGCGACCTCCGTTCCAAGTACAACGTCCAATCCATGCTGGTCCGCAAGGATGATGAGGTGTAAGTGGTACGTGGGACTTACAAGGGTCGCGAAGGAAAAGTAATGGTCCAGGTCTACCGTCGCAAGTGGGTCATCCACATTGAGCGCATTACTCGCGAGAAGGTTAACAGCTCCATCGTTAACGTTGGAATTAACCCCTCGAAAGTCCTGATCACCAAGCTCTGCCTTGACAAGGACAAGAAGTCACTTCTCAATCGCAAGGACAAGAAGTCACTTCTCAATCGCAAGGCCAAGGGATGTGCCACCACCGATAAAGATAAGGGCACCAAGTTCACAGAAGAGGATATCACGCAAAGCGTTGATTAATTGGTTTAGGAATCTTTCTACTGGTATTTGGCCCTATTTATCTTTATTTGAATTCAATTTTTGTTATAGATCTCTAGCTATTTTGATATCTGTTTGTTGAGAAGAGAGAAATATTAAAACAATTAATGTTTTGGAAGATAAATTTCTGGAAAACTTTGTTGATAGTTATGAATGGTTATTTTTGGTTTCATTAATTTCTCTATGACTGTTTTATGTATATGTTTTTGATGTGTTGATATGTTGGTGACTGTTTTATGTCCATGTTTTTTATGTGTTGATATGTTATCTTATGGATTGTCAAGTTAGTTGTTAGATAGAAAGTTGGGCTTGTGACCTATTTTTTTCTTATAAACAAATGGGGTGTGTTAATGGTGAGAAAGTGAAAGTGCCTGTGGTTTTAGACAATAATTTTTTAGCAAGTCTTTAGATGTGTCTCTTTACCAAATTTATTATCACTTTGCATCACTATTGAATTTACAAATTATCCATAATTATTAGTTTCCTTAATGGAAATATTAAAAGTTAATGCAAATTCCCTTCACTTGTTATGCGCAATGCATTTTGGGTTCCGAATTGCTTGTTCTTCTGTGTAGCATATCGATTAGCTTAATAGCTTATTTATTCAACCACAATAAAAAATATTTGTCAACTTTGTATTAAATAGTTCGTCTCCCCTTGTTATACAAATCTTCAATTTTAGTAGCAAAAATCTGGCTGTAAAATCACATGAACGATGACTTTGTACAAATTGCAATTAACAACATTAAGGACCTTTGTACATTGTAGGTGATGGAATTATGGCAATAACTAGGAGCATTTAGGTTTATATGCAAGATATTGGTGAATTTCCTGAATTAATTGATGTTGGGAAATGAGATATATGTGGAAAGATCTAAGCTTGATTTTTCGATCTTCATACTGATGGAGATTATATTAGACCAGTATTACATCCTCTTTTTGTGGTTTTACTTCTGTAATTTTATTTTGGTTGTGTATTGCTTTTATGTTGATGTTCATCATCTTCATTACAGGTCTACTAGGTTAACTTTTTCAGTTTATTATAGGTTATGCATAATAAGCTCTTGATCCATATATCTTGAGTTTTGGAGATTGTCTCTCTTTTTTGGCACATTTTCTGTTAATTTTGGTTCGATAATAGCCTCATCTAGGGCATGCGTTACTGACAATGTTTTAACCACAGATTCCCAAAGTTTATTGTTAGGGAATGGGCAAAAGTTTTATATAGAGAGAGCTTAGCATTTGAATGAAACTAGTAATAAGAGAAAGCTATACCTTTTTTTCTTCTTTTTTTTTTTGCTAAATAGAGCTATATATTTTAGTTTTTCCATATGGCTAAGATTGCCTTTTTCAGGAACTCCATTATACTAATACATCCTAGTAGTAAGTTTTGTTCATTCCAAAGGTTATTGCTAGGGAATGAGTAAAAGTTTTATATAGAGAGAGTTTAGCATTGGAATGAAAATAGTAATACGAGAGCTATATCTTTTAGTTTTTCCATATGGTTAAGATTACCTTTTCCAAGAACTCCATTCTTCTAATACGTCCTAATCGAGTAAGTCGAGAAAATGAAGTATAATCCAAGAGTTTTCAGCTACCGCCAGAAGAATAGAAAGGCCCACTTCACGGTGCCATCGAGTATCCGTTGAGTCCTGATGAGTGCGCCTCTCTCCGGTGACCTCCGTTCCAAGTACAACGTCCGATCCACGCCGATCCGCAAGGATGATGAGGTGCAAGTGGTGCGTGGGACTTACAAGGGATGCGAAGGAAAAATGGTCCAAGTCTACCATCGTAAGTGGGTCATCCACATTGAGCGCATTACTCGCGAGAAGGTTAACGGCTCCACCGTTAACGTTGGAATCAACCCCTCAAAAGTCCTGATCACCAAGCTCCGCCTCGACAAGGACATGAAGTCACTTCTCGATCACAAGGCCAAGGGACGTGCAGTCGCCGATAAAGATAAGGGCACCAAGTTCACAGTAAAGGATATCATGCAGAGTGTTGATTAATTGGTTTATGAATCTTTCTACTGGTATTCGGCCCTGTTTATCTTCATTTGAATTAAGTTTTTGTTATAGATCTCTAGCTATTTTGATATCTGTTTGTTGAGAAGAGAGAAATATTAAAACAATTAATCTTTTGGAAGATAAAGTTCTAGTGGAAAACTTTTCTGATAGTTATGGATGGTTATTTTTGGTTTCATTAATTTCTCTGTGACTGTTTTATGTATATGTTTTGGATGTGTTGATATGTTGGTGACTGTTTTTGATCCATGTTTTTTATGTGTTGATATGTTATCTTATGGATTGTTATGTTAGTTGTTAGATACAAAGTTGGGGCTTGTGACCTTATTTTTTTCTTATAAACAAATGGGGTGTGTTAATGGTGAGAAAGTGAAAGTGCCTATGGTTCTAGACAATAATTTTTGAGCAAGACTTTAGCTATGTCTCTTTATCAAATTTATTATAGTGACAAACGAGATTTTTGTAATTTAAATATTTATTAAATTAAAAAATATTTTTTTCAATGATTTAATTATTGGGTTAAATAATTTATTATTGAATTTGTGAAAGATTAATTTAATTATATGTGTTAAATTGATTTAATTAATGTAGAATAGTTTTATTGATCAAAGTGAGAATTTAATTGAGATAATTAAATTTAATGAGTTGTCAAATAATTTTAATGTTGTTATAATTAATTGATTTATTAATTGGAGATTTATTAAGAATATAAATTATATGTCATAATTAATAAATGAGAATTATAATTATGTGATGATGTGATTGAATAAGTAATATTATCTTTTATTTAATTAAAATTAAATAATATTATTTGATTAATTAAAAGTGTGACAAATAAACTATATAATAAATAAGTTAATTAAAATAAGTTAGAATGAGGATTTAAAACAAGCCAAACATGGCTTAAGGAACATGGGAGCAGTTAAGCCCTCGCTGCGCTTAACTGCTGCCCATGACTCAACAATTAATTAATACGCCTTCAGTTCTTCGTACATTCATTTTTTTACAAGTCTGGGAAAGTTCAAAGAGAAAAATAGAGAAATTAGAGAGAAACTTTGGAAGGATTTGTGAATTAGGAAGGAAAATTAAGAGTTAAGAAGAGCATTCCATCATCTTAAGAGCATTCCATCATCTTACCTTATCATAACAAAGTAATCAAGGGTAAACCCTTAATCTCAGTTTTAATTTATGTTTTTAAAGTTTTTCATGAAAATTTGCTTTTAACTTTTTGTAATTGAATTTTCATGGCTAATTGTTAAATCTACGATGTTGTATATGTTTATTAACCTGTATAATTCAATTATATATGATCTATATGTGTTTTAGAGTAATTAATCCATGAAATCATGATCAAATTGGAGTTTTATAGTTTACAAAGAAAAATATATGAATATGGCTTGTAAGTACAAAAATTTATGTTTAAATTTCATATTAATCAGTAAATGATTACGTTTATACATATAAAAAAAAAGGTTACTTGTTGAAACTAGACTTTCATCGGTAAATTCAAATACGTTTAACTCCGGAGAAATTAGACTTTGACTTATCTGTTGAAACTCCGTTGGGAGAAACCTTCATTACGTCACCCTCACGTTACTTGTCGATCTTATCTCTTTGAAAATACTTGCATTTGAGGTGATTTTAGGAATCGACTTGTTAACTACTCATCATGTTAAAATTGATTATTTTCGTAAGGTTGTTAGCTTTCATATTCCTAACCAACCTATTATGCGAATTCAAGTAACCAGACCACTAAAGTCAATCAATGTCATATCAAGCCATAAAGTCATTCGTTTATTGAAAAATGGTTGTCAAGCTTTCTTAGCTCATCACAGATTTAAAATACTTCAAATTTGAATGATATTTCTATTTTTAATAAATTTTCTCATGTATTCCCCGAAGAACTTCCTAGCCTATCCCCAAAGCGTGAAATCAAATTTTGTATCAACCTTAAACCCGGTACAAACCCTCAAATATTTCTTCACCTAGAACGAACGTAACATGCGCAAAAGATGTTGGCTCGAGCTGTTAAAGAGATTACAACCATATCATTCAATACCATCCTAAAAAAGCAAATGTGGTAGCTGACGCGTTGAGTGAAAGATCGTATGCGTTTATGAGTGCGATATTGTTAACACAAAGACCCATTTCGTACGACTTACAAAAGATGAATATAGAGTTAAAGACTCCAAGAACCTACGTGAAGATAACGAATATACAATTAAAATCAACTTTAATTGATAAAGTTAAAGCCGCTCAAGCTACAGACTTAGAGCTGATGAATGTGAAGAAGAATGTGCAAGAAGACGTTATTAATCTAGAAGCAAGAATCGACGAAGAGAGGAAATCTCAACCCTCAATTTTATTGGTCTATTTGAAATCCTTGATCGAGCAAGAACCGTGGCCTATAGTGTGACGCCCCCAAAATAGGTATACATCACCCATCTTGGGTCGCCAGATACATGGTTCAGAATACATATAAAAACTTAATTATACAACTGTCGTGTAAAATACGACAAAACATAAGGTGAGAGTTTTAACACGAATATTGTCTTCTAGACAATATCCACACTCAATGGAGTCCTCATTACATTTATTATCACATTATTCCGTAGAATAGTGAGGACTACTAAAGCCATTTATCTTGGACCATCACTCCCTTCCCCGACTCGTCTCAGCTATATTCTCATTTCCTGAAGAGAACAATGAAAGAAAGGGTGAGCTCAACTAGCCCAGTAAGAAATATTATGAGTAAGATAAAGCAGAATAAATTATCCTTAGCCTTCAACAGTATAACAACTGATAGAATATAATAGACAACAAGTTTTAGATCAACAACTGCAGCAGAAATAAGCAATCCATTAGAAGAGTCAAGTAGAGCATGATATCTACTATCTTCTATGATTTAAAATATTTTCATCAATTTTTATCGCTGAGACTCAGCTTAATAAATAAACCACATCATCGAATCATCCCTGCACTACGGGCCAAGGATATTCATTAAATCATCAATGGTCATGACTATACCGAATAATCCCTGGTCATAATCATACCAAAAAACTGTCCATCAATGCACTACATACCACTGAGGAATTTTACCACATCATTTATAACATTACAGGTCATGATTATACCGAATGATCCCTGGTCATAATCATACCAAGTCCATCTATGCACGTAAGCCAAAGATGACTTTCATCACAATATAAGCATGAGGATGATGACACTGACATAATAATTCAATAAAACAATTTCAAGAATAAATTTTAAAGATTTATGATAAATTATGTCTAAATTGTCAACATGATACTGCTTTGTGGAGTAAAATTCAAGAATGCTCAGAAGAATATTTCCATGAAAAGATCTTTGGATGAAGCCTTGAAATATTCGTAATATTCTATTAATTTCATGGAGTATAGAAGCCAAAACTTTAACCAAATGAGTATAATAGAATATATGAAGCGCAAATGAATTTTTGCCCGCCACGCACGATAATCCACGTGAGATGATCATTTCCATAATTTAATAAGGAATGAATACGAAGAATCATTCACCATGCATGCAGTAATCCACATATACAAAAGTTATTCCAATGTAATAATAAAGAATGGAATAATCGAAGAATTCACCGAGCATGCGATAGGCCGCATGCAGAATGAGTTATTCCCAATGTAATAATAAAGAATGGAACCAGTCATGCGTAATCCGCATGCAGACGAGGATATTCCAACAGAATAATAAAGAATGGAACCCAGTCATGTATAATCCGCATGCATACATGATGTTCCAGCGAGAATAATAAAGAATGGAATAACAACCGAATTCACTGTGCATGCGATAGACCGCAGTATACGAAGTTATTCCAACAGAATAATAAATAATGGAACTGGTCATGCGAATCCGCGATGATGGATGTTCCAACAGAATAATAAAGAATGAAATAACAAAAGAATTTCACCATATATGCGGCACTTCGCATAGATAGGTTATTCCAATATAATAATAAAGAATGGAATAACAGCTCTTATGAGTATTGAAAGAAAATAATTCTCTTCATGAATACGAAAGAATAATACCCCTTACCTTAAAAGAAACTGGATATTGGAATAGTGAGGTAGCAGACTTCTCTTCTTCTTTCTCTTTATAATTTCTCTATAGCTTTTGTGAATTGGTGAGAATTGAAGGAAGAATGAGCTTCTATTTATAGAAAAATATAGTTTCGATAATTGTACGTTTTGGGGCTCGAAATATTATAGTATAATACCTTCCTCTCTTTTTTTCATTTTTAATTTAGTCCTGCAAGTATTATCAAACTTGCACCACCTCCCCTAATAGTAAATAATGTGAATCAATAGTTCAATCATGTGAATCAATAGTTATAATCATGTGAAAATACGAATTACAGTATAATACCTCCATCTATACCTCCATTTTTAACTTAGTCATGCAAGTATTATCAATCTTGCACCAACTCCCCTAATAGTACAAGAATGTGAATTAATAGTACACACATGTGAACACATAGTTATAAGCATGTGAATTAATAGCAATTAATTGTTCATTTATCCGGTTAATTACCTGACTGGTCAGTATAACTTCTAGACATCAATTAATATCGAAATAAATGTTAATTTCCACTAACACTAATAATTCCAACACAATGGAACTATCAATTTCATCTTTAATCAGCACAAACTTATTCATCATTAATATTATAACTCACAATATTTAACAACTGTGTCGTTTCAGAGAAAGGGGCTCTCGATAAGGATTTCTCCTTATTGGTAGCGCAATTAGATGACCAAACCTCTCCTCGATGTAACTTCTAGACATTATAAATATTGTAATTTAATAATATGAATAACTTTGTCGTCTCAATTATTGATTTAATAATATATCATATTATGCAGATGATACTGTGACAATAATCGAATCAATAATATGAGAGATATGATGCAGCAATTATTGTAGCAATAATTGAGTATAACTGAGTGACTTCTCACGTAAGCATCAATAATCAATACAGTGTGTTCTTATGCAACCACGCAGTATATCTTGTACTTTTACTACGGGTAGTTCAGCAGTTTTAACGGTAACACTTTTGCCGTTATTTTAATAAAAGATAAATCATCGCTTTTAATCACGATAATACTTCCGTTGGGGGATCCACTAATGATTATGCCGTCAAACGAATATTCTCTGTGAAAAAGAATATTTCCCGACCAATCGAATATTCCCCGACACAACGAATAACAACTTGCTTACTTTGTAAAATTTTCAAATATCACCCTTAACTTTAACCCTTTCTCAATTTAACCATTTACTAAATAAAATAATAATTATAAGAAAATTGAATACTTTCATTTCATAAAATTTGGGATCTCACATATAGACTTACTTTACTGCCAAGTATGTCTCGTGTTCATAACGTTTTTCATGTATCGATGTTACGTAAATATGTGGACGACCCGAACTACATAATTGAAATAGAACTAGTCGAGATAGCATAAGATTTAACGCATGAGGAGATACCTGTTAAAATATTGGATAAGAATGAATATATTCTACGCTCAAAGGTTAAACCTCAAGAGTTAGAATCTAAACAAGGTATCCCCACCTCTTCGGCATACCAGGTACGTACGTAAATTTTGAGGGCAAAATTTCATAAGGAGGGGAGATTGTAAGACCCGAATTTTATGAAATGAAAGTATTCAATTTTCTTATAATTATTATTTTATTTAGTAAATGGTTAAATTGATAAAAGGTTAAAGTTAAGGGTGATATGTGAAAATTTTGCAAAGTAAGCTAGTTGTTATAAAATATTCGATTGGTCGGGGAATATTCATTTTAACAGTAAATATTCGTACAACGACACAATTATTAGTGGACCCCACAACGGAAGTACTATCAAAGTTAGAAAACAACAAAAATATCTTTTATAAAAATAACGGCAAAAGTTTTACCGTTAAACTGTTGAAATACCCAGTGGTAAAAGTATAGTAATACATGTGGTTGCATAGTAGCACACAGTATTGTACAATATCTTTGATTATTGATGCTTACGTGAGAAGTCACTCAGTTTTATTAATTTATTGTAACAGTATCATCTGCATAATATTTTATATTATTAAATTAATAATTGAGACGACAAAGTTATTCATATTATTATTTGCATTATTGACGATATCTAAAAAATTCTGTCGAGGGAAGGGGTTTTGTCACCTAATTGCGCGCCAATAGAGAGAAATCCTTATCAGAAAGCCCCCTCTTTCTTGGGAATGATCTGGTTGTTAAATATTGAGAGTTATAATATTAATAATGAATAAGTTCGCGTTGATTAAAGATGAAATTGTTGATAAAATAAATATTTTAATTGAGATATTTATGGAATAAAATAAATATTTGATGAAAATTATTATTAAAATATTTATCAAATAAAATAAATATTTTAGTTAAAATATTTATGGAATAAAATAAATATTCGATGAAAATTATTATTAAAATATTTATAAAATAAAATGAATATTTTAATTGAGATATCTATGGAATAAAATAAATATTCGAGGGAAATTATTATGAAATAATTTATACGAGTGTAATAATAGTAAGGGAATGAAAATATTCTAATTTAATTAAGTAATTAAATTAGAAGGTTAATGATTTGTTAAATAAAGTGGAGTTTATATTAAATAATTAAGTGAAAATATGACTAGTGAACAATATAATAAGAGAATTATAAAAAAAAATAAATTAGAAAAGGTCTTGTGACCTTATAACTGCTATGTTTTGTAACTGGTTAAACCACGTTAAAAAAATGATGATGTCCATGAGATGATATGACGTTGTTTAAACTTAAGATTTGAGATTTCAATCCTATATATGTGAATGATGGCAATGAGTAGAATTTAAACCAAGTTAACAAGTTGTATTAAAAGAGGGAACTAAACCTATAAGGTTAGTATTAATGTAACTAATGAATGTCGTGAATACATATGGTATGTGTGTAGGACTTGTGGTGAACAGAAGTAGTAATCGTTTAGCCTACGCACGAGGCAAGTTCTTTAACCCTAACTTTATCTGAGCAAGTCCCTAAACCTTGTTTCTTTACATAAAGCAAGTTCCTTATTCTATCTTGTTTATTATTGTTCAAGTCAAGATTTCATATTAGATGTTATCATTCTTTAAAAGCTTGATTCCTGTTATACAATACTTATTCGATTGTATACCTCTTGTGTAAGACTCCAACTTTCATAAATAAAGATTAATTTTTCTCAAAATATATTTTTAAATATTACGGTGTGGATTTGATATAATGTTATAGTTGTGGGTAATATTTATAAATTTTGCAAAGTAAGAAAGTTGTTATAAAATATTCGATTGGTCGGGGAATATTCTTTTTAATAGGGAATATTCGTATGACGACACAATCATTGGTGGACCCTATAACGAAATTATTGTCGGAGTTAGAAAACGACAGAAATATCTTTTTATAAAAATAACGGCGACAGTTTTACCGTTAACTGTTGAAATACCGTGATAAAAGAAACAAGAATGTCTGGCGTGGTTGTATAGTAGCACACGGTATTAATTATTGATTCTTACGTGAGAAGTCACCGGTTATACTCAATTATTGCTACATGAAGAATTCTTTGATAGTATCTCACATTATTGATTCAATTATTGTCACAGTATCATCTGCACAATGTTTTATATTATTAAATCAATAATTGAGATGACAAGTTATTCATATTATTATTTGCATTATTGACAATGTCTAGAAAGTTCTGTCGAGTAAAGGGGTTTAGTCACCTAATTGCGCGCCAATAAGGAGAAATCCTTATCGGAAAGCCCCTTCTTTTCTGGGAATGATCTGGTTGTTAATATTGCAAGTTATTTTAGTGATGAATAAATATTGTTAAAAATGTTGAGGGGATTTTTATGAAGTATTTGTTGTAAGTTTGACGTATTATTTGAACCCCCACTTACCCATTTTTCAGAATAGTCGGGAGAAAGTTATCTTAGTTTTTTTATATATATATATATATATATATATATATATATATATATATATATATATATATATATATATAAAGTTAATAATTTGGGGGGGTGTAATGTCACGAGGAGGAGTAAATTATTATTATTATTATAATAAGTTTTGTTTTATATGAAAAATAAAATATATTATATTTTATTATGCATAATGTTTGCATAGTATCCAAGATAGTGTTTGCATAGTGGATTTGACGCCCCCAAAATAGGTATACATCACCCATCTTGAGTCGCATGGATACATGGTACATAAATTCAAATACAAATTAATTATACAACGAATCGTGTAAAATACTTACAAAACATACCGAGAGTTTAAATAAGAATATTGTCATCTAGACAATATCCACACTCAATGGAGTCCTCATTACAATTATTATCACACTATTTCACAGAATCGTGAGGACTACTAAAACATCTATCTGGACCGTTAATCCGTTCCCCGACTCGTCCCAGCTATATTCTCATTTCCTGACGAGAATAGTGAAAGAAAGGGTGAGCTCAAATAGCCCAGTAAGAAATATTATGACTAAGATAATACGAATAAATTATCCTTAGCCTTCAACAAAGATAACAACCGATAGAATATAATAGACAACAAGTTTTAGATCAACAAGCTGCGGTGGAATAAGCAATCCATTAGAAGAGAGTCAAGTAGAGCATAAACTTTACTATCTTCTATGATTTTAAAAGTTTTCATCAACTTTATCACTTCGAGACTCACTTAACAAATAAAATTGAGTCATCCCCGCACCACTACTGCCAAGGATATTCATGTAATCATCAATGGTCATGATTATACCGAATAATCCACGGTCATAATCATACCAACAACCCGTCCATCAATGAACTACAGCCAATGAGGACTTTCACCACATCATTCGTCACATTACGGTCATGATTATACAAGAATAATCATCGGTCATAATCATACCAAGTCCATCTATGCACGTAAGCAAAGATGACTTTCATCACAATATAAGCATGAGGATGATGACAATGACATAATAATTCAATAAAACAAGTTCAAGGATAAATTTTAAAGATTTATAATTTAATTTCTCCAAGAATCAAAATAATGTCCAAATTGTCAACATGATATTGCCTTGTAGAGTAAAATTCAAGAATAATACTCATGTACCAAAAAATAATGGATGGATAGAAAAAAATATTTTTTCGGGTGAATAGTACCCAGTGAATAAGTACTTCGAGAATAAGTACTCAAGTGAATAGTACCCTCTGACACAAAAAGTGTCCCTAAATACCGAGTGAATGATACTAGAGTGAATAGTAATGGGGTGAATAGTAACTCGTGAATAGTACTTCGACACGAAAAGTGCCCCGAATACCCGAGTGAATAATACTAGAGTGAATAGTAACTGGGTGAATAGTAACTCATAAAAAAAATACTAAAGAAAATGATATTCCATGACGAGTACAAAAGAAATGATATCTCGGGGCAGTATAATAGAATATCTGGCTCGCAAATGGATTTTCACCGCCAGTGCGGTAATCCACGAGACAGATCATTTCCATAATTTAATAAGGAATGAATACGAAGGATCATTCACCATGCATGCGGTAATCCACATAGACAGGTTATTCCAACAGAATAATAAAGAATGAAATAACAGAAGAATTCACCATGCATGCGATATACCGCACAGACATGTTATTCCCCAATAGAATAATAAAGAATGAAACCAGGTCATGCGTAATCCGCACATACAGGATATTCCAACAGAATAATAAAGAATGAAACCAGGTCATGCGTAATTTCGCATGCATGGATATTCCAATGAGAATAATAAAGAATGGAATAATGAGAATTCACGGGCATGCGATAGACCACACGCATAAAAGTTATTCCAACAAAATAATAAAGAATGGAATAACAGAAGAATTTCACCATGTATGCGATACTTCGCATAGACAGGTTATTCCAACATAATAATAAAAAATGGAATAAAACCCTTATGAGTATTGAAAGAAAATAACTCTCTTCATGAATACGAAAGAATAATACCCCTTACCTTAGAAGAAACTAGATATTGGAATAGTGAGGTAGTAGACTTCTCTTCTTCTTTTTCTCTATAATTTCTCTCTATAATAATTGCTCTATAGCTTTAGTGAATTGGTGAGAAATGAAGGAAAAATGAGCTTCTATTTATAGGAAAATATAGTTTTGATAATTGCACGTTTTGTGGCTCGAAATATTACAGTATAATACCTTCCTCTTTTTCTTCATTTTTAATTTAGTCTTGCAAGTATTATCAAACTTGCACTACCTCCCCTAATAGTAAATAATGTGAATCAATAGTTCAATCATGTGAATCAATAGTTCTAGACATGTGAAAATACGAATTACACTATAGTACCTCCATCTATACCTCCATTGTTAACTTAGTCATGCAAGTATTATCAATCTTGCACTAACTCCCCTAATAGTAAATGAATGTGAATCAATAGTACACACATGTGAACACATAGCTATAAGCATGTGAATTAATAGCAATTAATTGCTCATTTATCCGGTTAATTACCCGATTGGTCAATATAACCTCCAGACATCAATTATTATCGAATTAAATGTCGATTTTCACTAGCACTAATAATTCTAACACAATGGAACTATCAATTTCATCTTTAATCAACATAAAATTATTCATCATTAATATTATAATTCGCAATATTTAACAAACCGTGTCGTTCCTCAGGTGAAGGGGCTTTCAGATAAGGATTTCTCCTTATTGGCGCCTTGCAATTAGGGTGACCAAACCTCTCCTTGTGTAACTTCTAGACATTATCAATATTGCAAATAATAATATGAATAACTTTGCCATCTCAATTATTGATTTAATAATATAACATATTATGCAAATGATACTGTGACAATAATCGAATCAATAATATGAGAGATATGATGCAGCAATTACTGTAGTAATAATTGAGTATAACCGAGTGACTTTTACGTAAGCATCAATAATCAATACTGGTGTGCTACTCTT
Source organism: Panax ginseng (assembly GCA_020205605.1). NCBI lineage: Eukaryota > Viridiplantae > Streptophyta > Magnoliopsida > Apiales > Araliaceae > Panax > Panax ginseng. The sequence continues at coordinate 142,686,020 of CM035129.1, read as the reverse complement.
ATGCAACCACACGATTCATCGCATTACTTTTACTACTAGAGAGTAATTCAACCAATGATTGTGTCGTCGTCAATAATATTCCCTGTTAAAACGAATATTCCCGACCAATCGAATATTATATAACAACTTGCATACTTTGCAAAATTTGTAAATATTACCCACAACTATAACATTATATCAAATCCACACCATAATATTCAAAAAAATATTTCGAGAAATTTAAATCTTTATTCATAAAACCTGGGGTCTCATAATATCCCCTCTTTATGAAATTTCGCCCTCAAAATTTACGTACGTACCTGGTATGCCGAAGAGGTGAGGATACCTTGAATACCTTTATCGTCGAAAACATTACACGTTGCATACGTGCATGCTTAATGTCCTCCGATTGCCTCTGAATACACATCAATCCCTAAAATAGCCATTTTAGGCCTTGATATCGACCTCAAATCTCAAAATATAAAGAATGAAATTTTAGGTCTACTCGTTATCTTTTCGAATCATCCTGAATCACCTCAATTGGAGTTTGTATGAAAAAGTTATGCCCAATTTACTAAAGGACGTCCGGACAGATTTTGGCTTAACACTTGACCAGCGCCTAGGCGCCCAAATTTGGCCTTGGGCAAGCGCCTAGGTGACCAAGAATAGATTCTAAGCGCCGAGCCTAGTGCCTAGGCGCTCAACCTTTGGCACTTAACTCCAAATTTCCAGATTTTACAACTTTTGACACACATACTTTAAATCTTCATAACTTCTTCATCCGTTATCGGAATTAGTCCATTTTCGAGGCTATGGTAAGCTTGTAACATGCTCTATAAAACCCCTATGATTTCATAATTTTTCAGATTCATTAATTATTCTGAAATTTGGCTCCAAAGTCCCCCAAGACTAAGTTTTTACTAACAACGATATGTTAAAAACGTTATGAACACGCGACATACTTGGCGGTAAAATGAGTCTATAGGCCACAGTTCCTACTCGATCGAGGATTTTAAATGGGCCAATTAAATCGAGGGTTGAGATAACGCTTTCTTGAACCTTCTTCTTCACATTCATCAGATTTGGGTGCGTAGCTTGAGCGGTTTTAACTTTATCGATTAAAGTCGATTCTACTCGTATATTCGTTATCTTCACGTGGGTCCCTAAAGTCTTTAACTCTATCTTCATCATTTGTATGTTATACGAAATGGGTTTTTGTGTTAACAACATTGCACTCGTAAACGCATACGATCTTCTACTCAATGTGTCAGCTACCATGTTCGCTCTTCCACGATGATATTGAATGGTATAGTCGTAATCTTCAACAGCTCGAGCCAACGTCTTTGGCACATTATACATTCGTTTTGGTTGAAGAAATATTTAAGGGTTGAAGAAATGTGTTTTGTACTGGGGTCAATACAAAATTCGATTTCACACTCTGGGGTAGGCCAGGAAGTTCTTCGAGAATACGTCAGGAAATTTATTAACGATTGAAATATCATTTAAAACTGTGACTCTCATCTAATACTTGGATAGAACATGAAATGAAGGTTTCTACTAACGAAGTTTCAACCAATAAGTCAAAGTCTAACTTCTCTGGGGTCAAATTTAAATGTTGAGCGCAAGCAAGTGAGATAAAATAATGGGTAGAACCGGTATCTAATAAGGTATAGACTTCGCAAGAATTTATAATTAACTAACTCGTGCTAACTTCGTTTGGGTTACTCGCTTTTTTAGAAGTCACCGACTTAATTTTGTCCGTATCCACCTTTGGTGCCACCGACCCAGCTGGACTTGACTTTGGCGCACAACAAAATCAGGCTAGGTGACCTTCTTTTCCATAATTGTAATATGCTTTGGACTGCATCACGTAATTTGGACTGATATATCCCTCTCCTCCGTATTTAAAACATATGACCGACGGTCGTTCTCCTTCCTTTGAAACGGGTGCTCGTGCTGCTGTCTTTCCATCATTATTTAACCTTCTCTTCTTAAAATTTCCACTTCTATTATCTTAGCCATGATTACCACCGAAGTGGTTACCATTCTTGGCATGATAATTTCCCCCACGATGGTTATCATTGTTCCGATGGCCGTTGCCACCAGTATGATTATTATCGTGTTGTTGGTCGTTACCTTTTGATTGAGCTGACTCATTATCGCGCTCCACTAACTAAGCCCTATTCACAACATCAGAATATAAACAAAGTTTATGAGAAATGACGTATTGACGTATTTCGGATTTCAAACCTCTTAGAAACATTCGCGTCATTCGCTCCTCATTATCGACCAAATGGGATGCGAACCGGGACAACTCAGCAAACTTAGCCCCGTATTGCGACACGGTCATATTATTTTGCTCCAACTTGATGAATTCCACCTCCTTCATGTGACAAATACTTCCGGGAAAGTACTTGTCATTGAACAGTTCTTGGAACTTCTCCCAAGACATCTTGAGTGCGTCTGGCTGGGTATGTTTTCTGATTTCCACGAAAGAATCGCTTCTTCACGCATAACATAAAGGTGGCAAAGGAACCTTTTGCTCCTCGGAGCATCCCAAGACATCAAATATCTTGGTGATCTGTTTTAACCACGTCTCGCTTTTAAGTGGTTTCGCTTCCTAAGAACTCCCGTGGTCCCGGCTCCTTGAACCCGATTAGCGGTGACCAGCCATGAGTTGCCATTGTTTCCATCTGTATTATGAACAGGAGTTTCTCTCGTCTGATGTTGAATGAATTGCATAAAGCCTTTGAACACCCCATCGTTCATCATTTCATTGGTGTTATTGTTTACCTGAGGATTATTATCTTCTTGTTGCACATTATCCTAGGTATTGATCGTTGGTGACTCAACGGTCTCATGTGCTTCATTGCTTATCTCAACATTTTCAGATGCCATTCTCAAACACTGTCACAAAACAAGGGTTAATTAACATGTCACATATTATCCCTATACTTTGACCGACCAATTAAATACCAAATAAACTTAGGTAGGTTATACTAGCGAAAGAATTCCCGTCTCTCCCTCCTAGTTCTTGTCTCACATCTCGGCCAGGATCATATCCTAAGCTTTTGATACCAACCTGTGATGCCCCCAAAGCGGTATACATCACCCATCTTGAGTCACCAGATACATGGTACATAAATTCAAATACAACTTAATTATACAACAGTCGTGTAAAATACGACAAAACATAGCTGAGAGTTTAAATAAGAATATTGTCATCTAGACAATATCCATACTCAATGGAGTCCTCATTATAATTATTATCACACTATTTCACAGAATAGTGAGGACTACTAAAACATCCATCTGGACCGTCAATCCGTTCCCCGACTCGTGCCAGCTATATTCTCATTTCCTGAAGAGAATAGTGAAAGAAAGGGTGAGCTCAACTAGCCCAGTAAGAAATATTATGACTAAGATAATGTAAAATAAATTATCCTTAGCCTTCAACAGTATAACAACTGATAAAATATAATAGACAACAAGTTTTAGATTAACAACTGCAGCGGAATAAGCAATCCATTGGAAGAGTCAAGTAGAGCATAAAATTTACTATATTCTATGATTTAAAAAGTTTTTCATCAAATTTATCGCTGAGACTCAGCTTAACAAATAAAATAGAATCATCCCTACACCACGGCCAATGATATTCATGTAATCATCAATGGTCATGATTATATCGAATAATCCCTGGTCATAATCATACCAACAACTGTCCATCAATGAACTACAGGCCAATGAGGACTTTCACCACATCATTCGTCACATTACGGTCATGATTATATCGAATAATCCCTAGTCATAATCATACCAAGCTCATCTATGCACGTAAGCCAAAGATGACTTTCATCACAATATAACCATGAGGATGATGACAATGACATAATAATTCAATAAAACAAGTTCAAGGATAAATTTTAAAGATTTATAATTTAATTTATCCAAAAATCAATAACGTCCAAATTATCAACATGATACTGCTTTGTAGAGTAAAATTCAAGAATAATATTCATATCCCAATAATAATTTGGATGTAAAAGAAATATATTTTTCGGTGAATAGTACGTGAATAGTATTTGGTAATAATACTCGTGAATAGTACTCAACACGAAAAGTATCCCGAATACCCGAGTGAATGATACTAGAGTGAATAGTAATCGAGTGAATAGTAACCCGTGAATAGTAACTCGTGAATAGTACTCCGGCACAAAAAGTGCCCCGAATACCCGAGTGAATAATACTAGAGTGAATAGTAACCAGTTGAATAGTAACATATGAATAGTAACTCATAAAAAAATCAAAGAAAATGATATTCCATGACGAGTACAAAAGAAATGATATCTTAGACGAGTATAATAGAATATACGAAACTGCAAATGAATTTTCACCCACCATGCGGTAATCCACGTAGACATGTTATTTCCACAATTTAATAAGGAATGAATACGAAAGATCATTCACCATGTATGCGGTAATCCACATAGACAGGTTATTCCAACAGAATAATAAAGAATGGAATAATAGAAGAATTCACCATGCATAACGATAACGCCAAGGCCAAAAGTGAGTTATTCCCAATGTAATAATAAAGAATGAAACGAAGGTCATGCGTAATCCGCACATGATAGGATATTCCAAATGTAATAATAAAGAATGGAACCATTCGCATGCATGAGGATATTCCAATAGAATAATAAAGAATGGAATAACAATGAATTCACCGAGTGCATGCGATAGATCGCATACACAAAGTTATTAAAAATAGAATAATAAAGAAGGAATAATGAATAATTTCACCATATATGCGGTGATCAGCATAGGCGAGTTATTCAACATAATAATAAAGAATGGAATAACAACCCTTACGAGTATTGAAAGAAAATAACTCTCTTCATGAATACGAAAGAATAATACCCCTGACCTTAGAAGAAACTGGATATTGGAATAGTGAGGTAGCAGACTTCTCTTCTTCTTTCTCTCTATAATTTCTCACTATAATAATTGTTCTAAAGCTTTAGTGAATTGGTGATAAATGAAGGAAGAATGAACTTCTATTTATAAAAAAATATAGTTTCGATAATTGTACGTTTTGGGGCTCTTCATTTTTAATTTAGTCCTGCAAGTATTATCAAACTTGCACCACCTCCCCTAATAGTAAATAATGTGAATCAATAGTTCAATCATGTGAATCAATAGTTCTAGACATGTAAAAATACGAATTACAGTATAGTACCTCCATCTATACCTCCATTTTTAACTTAGTCATGCAAATATTATCAATCTTGCACTAACTCCCCTAATAGTAAATGAATGTAAATCAATAGTACACACATGTGAACACATAGTTATAAGCATGTTAATTAATAGTAATTAATTGCTCATTTATCCGGTTAATTACTCGATTGGTCAATATAACCTCTAGACATCAATTATTATCCAAATAAATGTCGATTTTCACTAACACTAATAATTCCAACACAATGGAACTATCAATTTCATCTTTAATCATCATGAACTTATTCATCATTAATATTATAATTCATAATATTTAACAACCAGGTCGTTCCTAAGAAAGAGGGGGCTTTCCGATAAAGATTTCTCTTTATTGGCGCGCAATTAGGTGACCAAATCTCTACTTGACAGAACTTCTAGACATTGTCAATATTTCAAATAATAATATGAATAACTTTGCCATCTCAATTATTGATTTAATAATATAACATATTATGCAGATGATACTGTGACAATAATCGAATCAATAATATGAGAGATATGATGCAGCAATTACTGTAGCAATAATTGAGTATAACTGAGTGACTTCTTACGTAAGCATCAATAATCAATACCGTGTGCTACTATGCAACCACGCGTATTACTGTACTTTTACTACCGAGTAGTTCAACAGTTTTAACGGTAACACTTCCGCCGTTATTTTTATAAAAAGATAATTCTGTCGTTTTCTTACTACGACAATACTTCCGTTGTGGGGTCCACCAATGATTGTGTCGTCGTACGAATATTCCCTGTTAAAACGAATATTCCCCGACCAATCGAATATTATATAACAACTTGCATACTTTGCAAAATTTATAAATATTACCCATAACTATAACATTATATCAAATCCACACCATAATATTCAAAAAAATATTTCGAGAAATTTAAATCTTTATTCATAAAATCTGGGGTCTCACAGTGACTGTATAGTAAAATCAGAAAATTCGTAAGAAATTTGTGAAGAAGCACTATGCAATCCGTGATTTTTCCTTTACTGTGCATCAAAATAGTATCCTCTCATTCTCCTATAAATAGGATGCTTAGTTTAGAATTGAAAATCACACCAGAATCAGAGAATTCTTCTTGTATAATATTGAGCGTATTTCTTTCGAGTTTTAGGAAGCTTTGAGTGTAGAAAATAGTATAAGTTTTCTTCAAGAATATCACCACTATCCAGTTGGAATACTCTCCTTTTTAAGGTAAGGGATATAATTTTTGTTCAATATTCGTAAGAAATAATATTTTCTTCCATACTCTGTAGTATGTAAGTAATATTATTTCGTTTCAGATTCCGAATTCTACACTCATTTTGTTAAAGTTTGACTTCTATACTCCTTGAAATTAGTAGAATATCCTTCAAATTTGCGATTCATCTAGTATCTTTTAATGAAAATATTATTCTGAGCATTCTTGATAATTTTTAATCTTTTCATGACGGGGTACTATTCCCGAAGTACTATTCACGGGATACTATTCACTCGAGTACTATTCATGACAAAAATTGATTTTTTTCGGTCCAAATCATTTTTGATACAATATTATTCTTGAATTGTACTCACAAAGTAGTATCATGTTGACAATTTGGACATTATTGAATTCCGGATAAATTAAATTATAAATCTTTAAAATTTATCCTTTGTTTTCATTTAATTAAATTCTTATATCATTGTCATCATCCTCATGCTTATATTGTTATGAAAGTCATCTTTGGCCCGTAGTGCATAGATGGACTGTTGATTTGTATGATTATGACCAGAAATTATTCGGTATAATCATGACCTGTAATGTTACAAATGATGTGATAAATGTCCTCATTGGCCCGTAGTGCATTGATGGACAGTTGTTGGCATGATCATGACCATTGGTGATAACGCGAACATCCTTGGCTCGTAGTGCATGGATAATTCGTGGACGTAATACTAATGAATATCCTTGGCCCTTAGTGCAGGGATAATTCAGTGATGTGGATTATTTATTAAGCTGAGTCTTAGCGATAAAATTTATGATAAACTTTTTAAATCATAGAAGATATTAGATATCATGCTCTACTTAACTCTTCTAATGGATTGCTTGTTCCGCTGCAGTTAAACTTGATGTTTATTGTATTTTATCAGTTTAACACTGTTGAAGGCTAACGCTAATTTTTCTACATTATCTTAGTCATAATATTTCTTACTGGACTAGTTGAGCTCACCCTTTTGCTTTCATTGCTCTCTTCACGAAATGAGAACGTAGCTGGGACTAGTCGGGGAACGGAGTGATGGTCCGAGTTGGTGGCTGTAGTAGTCCTCACTATTCTATGAAATAGTGTGATAATAAATGTAATGGGAACTCCATTTGAGTTTGGATATTTTCTATAAGACAATAATCGTGTAAAAACTTTCAGCTCATGTTGTATAATTAAGTTTGTATTTGTATTTTGTACCATGTATTTGGTGACTCAGAATGGGTGATGTATACCTATTTTGGGAGCGTCACATCTTGAATTTTATTATTCAAATTGAATATCAATTATTGTTGAACCTTGTAAGACTAGTAAACCCTTATTGATTCGACTAGTCCATAGTTGATGAACGTTCTAAATTTCAGAACCATTATTGAGCTTATCCAAACCAAACTTCCTTTGGTGTGGACTCTAATGTCAAACTGAGATAAACAACCCTGTTATAGGGGATTAATTATGCTTTAACGTTAAGATATTGTGTACAGTATGGTACTAAGGGCTGATCCCCCTAAGTACGAGAAGAAGAGTTCATAGTCATATGAATGTTAAAGGTTTTAAGTATAAACACTTGACAACCTAGGACGTAGTTCAAGTTCTTATGAGCCACATAAGTTTTTTTTTATTCTTGTTATTCATTCTTGATTTAAAAGTTGAGTTTTCTTATTTCAAAAGTCTTTGATGTAAGACCCCATCTTTTTGAATAAAAATGAATTTTCTATAAATATCATTTTTGATTATTATGGAGTAAATTTGATATAATGTTATAGTTGTGGGTAATATTTACAAATTTTGAAAAGTATGCAAGTTGTCATATTATATTCGATTAGTCGGGAAATATTCTTTTTGTCAGGGAATATCCGTACGACGGTACAATTATTGGTGGACCCCACAACAGAATTATTGTCAGATTGAGAAAACGACAAAATTATTTTATTGAAAATAATGGCGGAAGTTTTATCGTTAATACCGTTGAACTACTCGGTAGTAAAAGTACAGTAATACGCGTGGTTGCATAGTGGCACACGGTATTGATTATTAATGCTTACGTGAGAAGTCATCTCAGTTTTGTTTTATTACTTATATATATATTAGAGTTATATATATATATATATAAGTATATAAGGTATGTATTTATATATATTATATATATATCTGTGTGTTTTACAGGACTGGTTTAAAAGTCTTTATTATTATTACATTTGGAATATCACATCACATGTATTTTACACGGGACTGGTTCCGTCTTTATTATTATTACATTTGAATATATCACATGCGTGTGTGTTTACCTTTGGACCTGGTTCCATTACTTATTATTCTGTTAGAACATCCCGCTTAAATTGTGAATTTCACGACACTGGTTCCGTTATTATTATTACATTTGAATAACCTCGCCTATCATGCAATACCGCATGCGTGGTGATTTCTTTTGTTATTCCATTCGTTATTATACTCGGTTGGTTAAAATTTTGACTTCTATACTCCATGAAATTAGTGGAATATCCTTGATATTTTGCGCTTCATCCGAAGATTTTCATGGAAATATTCTTCTGAGCATTCTTGAATTTTACTCTACAAAGCAGTATCATGTTGACAATTTGGACGTTATTAGTTCCTGAATAAATTAATTCTTGAACTTGTTTTATTGAATTCTTATATCATTGTCATCATCCTCATGTTTATATTTTTTTTGAAAGTCATTTGTGGCCTGTAGTGCATAGATGGACTTGGTATGATTATGACCAGGGATTATTCGGTGTAATCATGACCGTAATGTTATAAATGATGTGAAAAAAGTCCTCATTGGCCTGTAGTGCATTGATGGACAGTTGTTGGCATGATCATGACCATTGATGAATACACAAATATCCTTGGCCCGTAGTGCATGGAATTTGTGGTCGTGACCATAATGAATATCCTTGGTAGTAGTGCGGGGATGATGTGGATTATTTATTGTCGAGTCTCAAATGATAAAAGTGATGAAAAACTTTTTAAATCATAAAAGATAGTAGATTATATTCTCTACTTGACTCTTTTAATGGATTGCTTGATCCGCTGCAGTTAAACTTGATGTTTATTGTATTTTATCAATTTAACATTGTTGGAGGCTAATGATAATTTATTTTACATTATCTTAGTCATAATATTTCTTGCTGGGCTAGTTGAGCTCACCCTTTCTTTCACTATTCTCTTCAGGAAATGAGAACGTAGCTGGGACTAGTTGGGGAATGGAGTGATGGTCCGAGATGGTGTCTTAGCAGTCCTCACTATTCAGTAAAATAGTGTGATAATAAATGTAACGAGAACTCTATTTGGGAATGGATATTGTCTAGAAGACAATATTTGTATTTAAACTCACAGCATGTGTTTTGTCGTATTTTACATGACTGTTATATTATTAGTTTGTATTTGAATTTTGTACCATGTATTTGGCGACTCAAGATGGGTGATGTATACCTATTTTGGGTGTGTCACAGTTGGTATCAGAGCTTAGGGATATGATCCCTGGCTAAGGTGTGAGACAAGAACTAGGAGGGGAGAGACGGGGAATTCCTTCGCTAGTATGACCTACCTAAGTTTATTTGTTATTTAATTGGTCGGTCAGAGTATAGGGATAATATGTGATATGTTTTAACTCTTGTTTTGTGGCAGTATTTGAAAATGGCATCCGAGAATGTTGAGAACATCAATGGAGCACAGGAGACCGTTGAGTCTCCACAGATCAATAGTCAGGATAATGTGCATCAGGAAGGCGACAATCCTCAGGCAAACAACAACACTAACCAAATGATGAACGATGGAATGTTCCGAGGCTTCATGCAATTCATTCAACATCAGGCGAGAGCGGCTCTTATCCAAAATGCAGGTGGAAATACTGGTAACTCTCGGATGGTCACCGCCAAGCAGTTTAAGGAACTTGGACCACCGGAGTTCTTTGGAGAGCCAAAACCACTTAAGGCAGAGACGTGGATAAAGCAAATCAACAAGATATTTGATGTCTTGGGTTGCTCCGAAGAGCAAAAGGTTCCTTTTGCCACCTTTATGTTGCCTGCAGAGGCAGATTACTAGTGGGAATCTATAAAACGTACTCAACCTGCAGCACTGAAGATGTCTTGGGAGAAGTTCCAGGAACTGTTCAATGACAAGTACTTTCCCGAAAGTATTCGTCACATGAAAGAGGTAGAGTTCATCAAGTTGGAACAAAACAACATGACCGTATCGCAGTACGAAGCCAAGTTTGCCGAGTTATCCCGGTTTGCGTCCCATTTGGTTGATAATGAGGAGAGAATGACGCGAATGTTTTTAAGAGGTTTGAAACCTGAGATACGTCAATATCTTATCTCTCATAAACTGTGTTTGTATTCAGATGTTGTTAATAGGGCTCAGTTATTGGAGAGTGATAATGAGTCATCCCAACCAAAAGAGAAAGAAAATGGCAAAAATGATAATACCGGTGAGAAACGGTCATCAAGCGGTGACAACAAGCGTGGAGGAATCAACAGGCGAAATGGTAACCACTTGGTGGTAATCGAGGCCAAAACAAAGAAGAATGGACATTTTAAGAAGAGGAGATTCAACAATGATGGAAAGACGTCAGCACCAACACCCGTTGTTAAAGAAGGAGAACGATCACCTATTATATGCTTTAAATGTGGAGGGGAGGGACATATTAGTCCAAACTGCGCGATGCCGTCCAAAGCATGTTATAATTGTGAAAAGTAGGTCATCTAGCCTGATTTTATCGCTCACCGAAGATAAGTTCAGCTAGGATAGAGGCACCAAAGGCCGTCCCAGAAAAGTCAAAGCCAGTAGTGCAAAGGAGAGCGTTTGTTGTGACCTCCTAGAAAGCAAGGAACCCGAACGAGGTCATCACGGGTAAGCTAATCATAAACTCTAGCGAAGTTTATACTTTATTTGATACTGGTTCTACCCACTCTTTCATTTCTCCTACTTACGCTCAACGTTTAAATTTGACTCCGGAGAAATTGGATTTTGATTTATCTGTTGAAACCCCGTTGGGAGAAACCTTCATTACATCCACGGTTTATAAGTTTTGTTTGATTCAAATTGGTAACCGCACGTTACCTGTCGATCTTATTTCTTTGAAAATACTTGTATTTGATGTGATTCTAGGGATTGATTGGTTAACTACACATCATGCAAAAATTGATTATTTTCGTAGGGTTGTTAACTTTTATATTCCTAACCAACCTATTATGCGAATTCAAGCAACCAAACCATTAAAATCAATCACTGTCATCTCAAACCATAAAGTTATTCGTATATTGAAAAACGGATGTCAAGCTTTCTTAGCTCATGTCACGGATCTAAACAAAAATACGTCAGTTTTGAATGATATTTCTATTGTTAATGAATTTTCTGACGTATTCCCTGAAGAACTTCCTTGCCTACCCCCAGAGCGTGAAATTGAATTTTGTATTGACCTTGAACCCAAAGATAAAACCCATTTCCAAAGCCCCATATCGAATGGTTCCTATTGAACTTCAGGAGTTAAAGACCCAACTGCAGGAATTGTTAGACATTGGCTTTATTCGTCCTAGTACTTCTCCTTGGGGTGCTCATGTTCCATTTGTGAAGAAGAAAGATGGGAGTATGCGACTTTGTATTAATTATCGAGAGTTGAATCATGTCACCATAAAAAATAGGTACCCATTGGCACGTATTGATTACCTGTTTGACCAATTGCAAGGAGCCAAATTCTTTTCAAAGATTGATCTTCGTTCCGAATATCACCAGTTGAAGATTAGAACCGATGACATTCCAAAGACGGCTTTCAGAACTCGGAACGGGCATTATGAATTCCTAGTCATGTCTTTTGGATTGACTAATGTTCCTGCTGCCTTCATGGATATGATGAACCGAGTATTCAAGGAATATTTGGATCACTTTGTGGTCGTCTTTATTGATGACATCCTCATATATTCCAAAACCTGTGAAGATTATGAGTAACACTTGAGGCTGATACTCCAAAAGCTTCGTGAATATAAGCTTTATGCCAAGTTGAAGAAATGCGAGTTCTGGCTTGAGGAGGTAGCATTCCTTGGGCACGTGGTATCAAGTCATGGAATATCTATTGACCCAGCAAAGATTGAAGCTATTCAAAGCTGGGAGCAACCTAAATCGATGGAATGAAATCACGTAGCTTTCTCGGTTTAGCTGGTTATTATCGGAGATTCGTGGAAGGATTTTCTCGAATCGCTACTCCACTAACTCAGCTGACTCGGAAGGATACAAAGTTCGATTGGAGCGAGGAATGTGAGAAGAGTTTTCAAGAACTCAAGAGGAGACTCATTTCAGCACCTGTTCTGACAATACTATCTGGTTCAGAGGGATTTGTCATCTACAGTGATGCTTTGGGCAAAGGGTTAGGATGTATTCTCATGCAACATGGGAAAGTCATAGCCTATGCCTCATGATAACTCAAAGAATATGAGAGGAATTATCCTACTCATGATCTAGAGTTGGCAGTTGTTGTCTTCGCACTAAAGATTTTGAGGCATTACTTGTATGGGGAGAAAGTGGAGATCTTTACGGATCATAAAAGCCTTAAATATTTCTTCACTCAAAAGGAACTCAACATGCGACAACGACGTTTGCTTGAACTGTTGAAAGATTATGATCATACCATCCAATACCATCTTGAAAAAGCAAACGTAGTAGCTGAGGCATTAAGTAGAAGATCATATGCGGGTACGAGTGCGATATTGTCAACGCAAAGGCCCATTTTGTGTGACTTGCAAAGGATGGAGATAGAGATAAAGACTCCAGGGACCCACGTGATGATGGCGAACATACGAGTAGAACCGACTTTAATTGATAAAGTTAAAGTTGCTCAGACTACAGACCTGGAGCTGATGCGTATGAGGAAGAAAGTGCAAGAAGGTGCTATGCCGGAAGCAAGAATCGATGATGAAGGAATACTTCGAGTCAACTCCAGACTTTGTGTTCCTAATGACCCTGATTTAAAGTATAAAATCATAATGGAAGCGCACAATACACTGTTTGCAATCCATCCTGGGAGTACCAAAATGTACCGTGATCTTCGTCATACATTTTGGTGGAGCAATATGAAAAGAGAGATAGCGCTGTTTATCTCAAGGTGTCTAATGTGTCAACGAGTCAAGGTGGAGCATCAAGTACCAAAAGGTCCATTGCAACCACTTGAAATTCCAGAATGGAAGTGGGAGCACATTACCATGGATTTTGTTACTGGTCTTCCCAAGGTTTCTCAAGGCATTGATGTAATTTGGGTCATTGTTGATAGATTGACTAAGTCTGCTCACTTCTTACCAATACGAGAAACTTATACACTTGAACGTCTTGCTCGTATGTACATAAACGAGATTGTAAGACTGCATGGTATGCCAGTATCCATAGTTTCTGATCGAGACCCAAGATTCACTTCACGATTTTGGGTTAGTTTGCAAAAAGCTATGGGCACGGATTTACGATTTAGTTCGGCATATCATCCTCAGACAGACGGACAATCAGAGAGGACTATTCAAACACTGGAAGATTTATTAAGACTCTGTGTCCTTGACTTCAAGGGAAGTTGGGACAAGTTCTTACCGTTGGTGGAGTTTTCCTACAACAACAGTTATCATGCAAGTATTGGCATGGCTCCATTCGAGGTGTTGTATGGAAGAAAGTGTCGTTCTCCAGTATGCTGGGATGAGGTGGGTGAAGCAACGTTGTTGGGACCAGAGTTGGTACGTATGACTACGGAAAAGATTCAAACGATCCGATAACGTATAAAAATCTCACAAGATCGATAAAAGAGTTATGCTGATCTTCATCGAAAGGACATGGAATTCGATATAGGAGATCATGTGTTGTTACGTGTTGCTCCATGGAAAGGAGTTACAAGATTTGGAAAGAGAGGAAAGCTCAATCCTCGATTCATTGGCCCATTTTTAATCCTCGATCGATTAGGAAGTGTGGCCTATAGACTTGCTTTACCGCCAAGTATGTCTCGTGTTCATAATGTTTTTCATGTATCCATGTTACGTAAATATGTGAAAGACCCGAACCACATTATTGAGTTAGAACCGGATGAAATAGCGGAAGATTTAACGTATGGAGAGGTTCCTGTTCAAATTTTGGATAAGAAGGAACATATTCTACGCTCCAAGGTTATACCTCAAGTCAAAGTTTTGTGGAGAAACTACGATGATGAGGAAATGACCTGGGAGTTAGAATTTGAAATGAAGTCAAGGTATCCTTACCTCTTCGATATACCAGGTACGTACCCTAATTTTGAGGGCGAAATTTCTTAAGAAGGGGAGGTTGTAAGACCCCAACTTTTTGAATAAAAATGAATTTTCTATAAATATCATTTTTGATTATTATGGAGTAAATTTGATATAATATTATAGTTGTGGGTAATATTTATAAATTTTGCAATGTATGCAAGTTGTCATATTATATTCGATTGGTCGGAAAATATTCTTTTTGTCATGGAATATCTGTACGACGGTACAATTATTGGTGGACCCCACAACAGAATTATTGTCGGATTGAGAGAACAACAAAAATATTTTATTGAAAATAACGGCAAAAGTTTTACCGTTAATACTGTTGAACTACTCTCAGAGTAAAGTAAAAGTATAGTATGTCTGGCATTAGTTGCGTAGTGGCATACCGGTATTGATTATTAATCTTTACGTGAGAAGTCATCTCAGGTTTTGTTTTATTACTTATATATATATTAGAGTTATATATATATATATATATATATATATATATATGTATATAAGGTATGTATTTATATATATATATATATATATATATATATATATATATATATAAGTAAAGTGGTTAAGTTGTCAAGTTGACAAAATTGGGTGGGAGATTGATGTTGTCGGGTGGAGTAGTTTTTCAAAGACATGTGTTATATATATATATATATATATATATATATATATATATATATATATATATATATATATATATATATATATATATATATATTATATAATAGTTTGTTTTATTTGATGGTATCAATTGAGTCTTTAGGCATTTATTGATCAATGTAATCAATCGTGAATTATCGGACGTAATTGTTAAGCACTAGTGAGTTTTATATATATATATATATATATATATATATATATATATATATATATAATATAATAAATATTATATTTTATTTAAAAGATTTTGCTTTAAATATGGACCGTAAGATTAAAGTAAATCAATCTGGACCGTTCATGAGTTAGTTATTATGCATTCCTTTTTTCTATAAATAGAAGTTCATTCCTTCATTATTTTCTTTTAATTCATTGAACTCCAAAGAGAGAAAATTTTAGAGAGAAAGAAAAAGAAAAGTCTGCTACCTTTCTTTTCCTATATCCGATTTCTTTTACGGTAAGGATATTATTCTTTTGTATTCAAGAAGAGAACTTCATTATTCCATTTCTTTATTGTTCATTGGAATAACTCAGATACGCTGGCTACCCTATACTTGGTGACATTCTTCTATTATTACATCTTTTTATTATTCTTTGGAACATCCTCATGTCATGTTTTGTTTTACAGGACTGGTTAAAATCTTTATTATTATTACATTGGAATATCCATGCTCGTGTGTTTTACCGGACTGGTTAAAATCTTTATTATTATTCTGTTGGAATATCACGCTCGTGTGTTTTACAGGACTGGGTTCCATTACTTATTATTACATTGGAACATCCGCTTGGTGTGAATTTCACACGACTTTGGTTCCGTTATTATTATTCGTTGGAATAACTTTGTCATAAGCACCGCATGCATGGTGATTTCTTTTGTTATTCCATTCGTTATTATACTCAGTTGGTTAAAATTTTGACTTCTATACTCCATGAAATTAGTGGAATATCCTTGATATTTGTGCTTCATCCAGTATTTTTTATGGAAATATTCTTCTGAGCATTCTTGAATTTTACTTTACAAAGAAGTATCATGTTGACAATTTGGACGTTATTAGTTCCTGAATAAATTAATTCGTGAACTTGTTTTTATTGAATTCTTATATCATTGTCATCATCCTCATGTTTATATTTTTTGAAAGTCATCTCGTATTCTGTAGTATGTAGATGAACTTGGTATGATTATGACCGAGGATTATTGATTGTAATCATGACCATAATGTTACAAATGATGTGATAAAAGTCCTCATTGGCCCGTAGTGCATTGATGGACAGATGTTGGCATGATCATGACCATTGATGAATACACAAATATCCTTGGCCCGTAGTGCATGGAATTTGTGGTCGTGACCCTAATGAATATCCTTAGTCGTAGTGCAGGGATGATGTGGATTATTTATTAAGCTGAGTCTCAGCGATAAAAGTGATGAAAAACTTTTTAAATCATAAAAGATAGTAGATTATATTCTCTACTTGACTCTTTTAATGGATTGCTTGATCCGCTGCAGTTAAACTTGATGTTTATTGTATTTTATCAATTTAACATTGTTGGAGGCTAATGATAATTTATTTTGCATTATCTTAGTCATAATATTTCTTGTTGGGCTAGTTGAGCTCACCCTTTCTTTCACTGTTCTCTTCAGGAAATGAGAACGTAGCTGGGACTAGTCAGGGAATGGAGTGATGGTCCGAGATGGAGTCTTAGTAGTCTTCACTATTCTGTAAAATAGTGTGATAATAAATGTAACGAGGACTCTATTTGGGAATGGATATTGTCTAGAAGACAATATTTGTATTTAAACTCATAGCATGTGTTTTGTCGTATTTTACACGACTGCTGTATTATTAGTTTGTATTTGAATTTTGTACCATGTATTTGGCGACTCTAGATGGGTGATGTATACCTATTTTGGGGGTGTCACATTTGATTCATTCGCATGTTATTATTTTATTGTTATATTATTATACTTGTGGGCAATCGTGCTCATTCTTGCATAATAATAACATTGCAGTTAAAAATGAAAGGTCAGACGAGCCTTCTACTAGCAAAGGCAAGGGCAAAGTTAACAAGTGATGAAGACTTGTTGTTTATTTGATGTATTTATGTTTCAAACTTATGTTAAAGTTGTGTAAGACTTATTATTTGTTTATGTTTCCGTATTTGAGATTTAAGATTAGTATGATCTGGGATTGATGTATTTACATTCACATGATGTAACTCTATAAGGAGAGAATTTATTTCTATCTATTTATGGTTTTTCATTTATTATGGGTAGATAGATACATGATATTTGGACAGTGAACACCAAATCCCGTGGGAATTGAAGTACCCGAATTTGGGGGTGTCATAATTATCACTTTGCATCACTGTTGAATTTACTAATTATCCACAATTATTAGTTTCTTTAATGGAGGTATTAAAAGTTAATGCAAATTCCCTTCACTTGTTATGCGCAATGCATTTTGGGTTCAGAATTGCTTGTTCTTCTGTGTAGCATATGGATTAGCTTAATAGCTTATTTATTCAACCACAATAAAAAAATATTTGTCAACTTTGTATTAAACAGTTCGTCTCCCCTTGTTATACAAATATTTAATTTTAGTAGCAAAAATTTGGCAGTAAAATCACACGAACGATGGCTTTGTACAAATTGCAATTAACAACATTAGATACCTTTGTACATTGTAGGTGATGGCATTATGGCAATAACTAGGAGCATTTAGGTTTATATGCAAGATATTGGTGAATTTCCTAAATTAATTGATGTTGGGAAATGAGATATGTGGAAAGATCTAAGCCTGATTCTTCGATCTTCATACTGATGGAGATTATATTAGATCAATATTACATCCTCTTTTTGTGGTTTTACTTCTGTAATTTTATTTTGGTTGTGTATTGCTTTTATATTGATGTTCATCATCTTCATTACATGTCTACTAGGTTAACTTTTTCAGTTTATTATAGGTTATGTATAATAAGCTCTTGATCCATATATCTTGAGTTTTGGAGGTTGTATCTCTTTTTTGGCCCATCTTCTGTTAATTTTGGTTCGATAGTAGCCTCATCTAGGGCAGGCGTTACTGACAATGTTTTTACCACAGATTCCCAAAGTTTATTGCTAGGGAATGGGTAAATGTTTTATATAGAGAAAGTTTAGCATTTGAATGAAACTAGTAATAAGAAAGAGCTATATCTTTTTCCTTTTTTTTTTGTTAAATAGAGATATATCTTTTAGCTTCTCCATATGGTTAAGATTACCTTTTTCAGGAACTCCATTCTTCTAATACATCCTAGTAGTAAGTTTTGTTCATTCCAAAGGTTATTGCTAGGGAGTGAGTAAAAGTATTATATAGAGAGAGTTTAGCATTTGAATGAAACTAGTAATACGATAGTTATATCTTTTATTTTTTTCCATATGGTTAAGATTACTTTTTCCAGGAACTCCATTCTTCTAATACATCCTAGTCGAGTAATTTTTATTCATTCAAAAGGTATTTGATAAGAGGAATGCTACTATCACATAAAACCGCTCACATATCATTCACATATATCCACATACTTATTAGTATGGCCCACACGACTTGCTCTGCACGTGGGCCATACCAATATACATATAAGTGTATGTGAGCAGTATGTGAGTGGTTTTTATGTGATAGTAGACTTATTGATTTGATAATGTTCTTTGAGTTTCTAATATGTCCCTATGATGTTGTGAAAAATATCATTGAAGATTAGGATTTTCATATATTTTGTAATTTATCCAGTTATAGTTTATTTGATGTGTTTTTATTTCTTATTTAGGGATTTAGTAGTTTCGTTTGTTCAAATAATCTAGTTAAGAAATTTGCCAACTGGACGTAGATAAGTTAATTACTAGTTATTTGTTATCCTTTTCAGAGTAGATGTAGGAAAGGACCTAGCTTATAAATATAGGCTGTTTATATTAATAACAGTTAAATTCAACTCATAATAATATACTTATTGTTTCTCTTGGAGATTTCTCTATTTTCCTTGCTAATTCAAGGTTTATTAATTCGTCGGCATGCATTAGAACGTTATTTAATCTCCACGTCTGTGGTAGTACGTTAAACTAACCAAGTTCCCGTTTCGTCATCCTATTTGAGTAGTTTTTTTGTATGGTAAATGTTGCACGACATTCATTGTAAAGCCACTATACTTTTAGTTAATCATATACCCCAACCATTCTATAGACTGTCTATTGCTGGAAATGGTTTTCAGTTATTTGTTTATGTTATTTTTGTTTTTGGAATGACAGTTATTTTTTTTGGCAGTTAATGGCGAAGGGAGAAATGACATTGAACAATATATTTAGAGTCATGTCGGATTATCTGCGTTACAACTACCTTATATGGATATGTTTTTTTGTGAAAGGACTAATCATGTGGCAATACATGTATATAGTTGTTTCTTTTATAGCTTAACAAGAAGAGGTTTAAATTTGCTTAATGCCGACCTTTTTTCTAAAGAGTATATTTGGTTGATCGATGGCTC
Organism: Panax ginseng; assembly: GCA_020205605.1. NCBI lineage: Eukaryota > Viridiplantae > Streptophyta > Magnoliopsida > Apiales > Araliaceae > Panax > Panax ginseng. Next base: position 142,666,093 of record CM035129.1, on the reverse strand, counting down.
CAGGAGGAATTAAGCTTCTTTTCTTGAGGTAAACAATGGCAAATATTGAAGTCAACAAGTAATAATTGACAGCCAAAGATATAAAAACTGAGCTTTTGAGCAAGTAACAAATGATTATTACAGTGCTAGTTGTAAGACCCCGACTTTTATGAAGTAAAAGTCCAATTTAATTTATGATTATTATTCTAAAATTTTAAAATGTTAAATTGATTAATGGTCAAATGAGCAATTAAACGAATAAATGAGCAAATAAAAGAGGAGAGTGAATTAATGAAATGTTGATAATTGAGAAGGGAGAAATGATGGGGGGAACATGTGGGGAAGGGAAAGAAAAGAAAGAAAAAGAAGGAGAAAAGAGGGAGAGAGAAAAGGGAAAAGATAGGAGAAAAGATAGGACGCTCCCACCCATTCCCACTCACAGGAGAAAATAAGAAAAATAGAGAGAAAAAGAGGGGGAGAAAAAGAAGAATAAGAAAAAGAAAAAAAAGAAGAAAATAAAAAAGAAATGAGAAAAAAATAATCAAGAAAGGTATTTTCAAAACTATGATTATTTTAGTTTTTATGGATTTTATATAAAGAATACTTATTTATGTATGTATTGAATTATTTAAACTTGCATAAACATGAATCAAATGAGAGAAATCAAGAAATCAAAAGAAGAATGAAAAATCTAAATTTTTAGAAAAATTAGTTTACTACTTGATTTTATAAAATCCATAACTCTTTGTGTATAATGAATTAATAGATGAGTCTTATATCAAAAGAAAGCCCTGGAAGTAAGCTAAACGCAGAAATTAGAATCACTAAAAAATTCTTTGTGAATTTTTCGTGGTGACTGTTTGAATGAAACTGGTCTGAAGGACTCGTAGTCCGAAAAATCAATTTTATTAAGCTCTATTGCGTGAGTTATAATTTTTAGATATGTTATACATATATAAGTTGAGTATATATCCATAAATTTTGAACCGTTAAAGATTAACTAATGATTTGTTATGAATTTTAAGAGTTGACTGATTTAGAATTTTTGTAACTGAAATTTTTGGTAAGTATGTTTCTCTATATTAGATGCGAAATTTGGAAAAAAAATTCTTCTACAAAGTTGTAAAGAATTAAATTTCACATGGAAAGGACATAAGATCCGTAATTTTCTGATAAAAGAGCTAATTATTATGAATTATTGAAGTTTTTGAATATTGGATTTTATAATTAAATTATCAAAAAAATTATTTGGTCTGAAATATTTTTACAGAATTCTTATAATATCATCTTAGAATTTCTGTAAATGTTTTATGAATTATTGAAAAGCAGAAGTAATTATTGTATTTTAAACTATTTATAGTTAGTTTGAAAATAGAAGAAATTCATAGAAAATTCTATGAATGATAAAAAATTATGAAACTTGGTGAAAAATCTTATAATATTATTTTATAATTTTGGACGCTTTTGAAAAATTATTGAATAATATAAATATTTATTGTATTTTTATACTATTTACTTTTAGTTTAAACATAGAGGAAATTCATAGAAAATTCTATGAATTGTGAAAAATTATGAAATTTGCTGAAAAATATTATAATAATAATAGATTAATATTGATGATGTTTAAAAGATATAAAAGTATGTGGAGTTAGTATTTCTATTTTGAAGCTATTAAATGATAGTTTTTATAAATAAAACTAATTATAGAAAATTGTCGGATAATCCGAAAAATATGAAAAATATATGAAGTGAACAATTGTCAGGAAATATTCGTTTGATCAGGAAATATTTGTTTTGTCGATGAATATTCGTACGACGACGCAATCATTGGTGGACCACACAACGAAATAACTGTTGGATATAGAAAGCGACATAAATAACATTTTTATAAAAAATAACAGCAAAGCTTTTATCGTTAAACTGTTGAAATACTCGATGATAAAAATCTGAAGAATACGCAGATTACACAAGAGTAGCTTACCAGTATTGCACAAGAAAGCATTACGATATTGCATAAAGTTGATTCATATTATTGATTCTTACGTAAGAAGTCACTCAGTCTTTCATTCAATAATTGTCACAGTAGTTATTTCACAGTAACTCATATTATTTGATATGATATAACTATACCAATTGGAAGTATTGTGAGTCTATGTTAATAATTGTGAATAATTATTGAAAGATTGAAAATGTGTAAATAATTGATGAATAAGAGGTGTTGATTAAAGATAAGTATGATATGCAGATGTTTGTTCAATTATTTTCTTTTTACGAAAGTATGTTTGGTAGAAATTGCCGACACTTTATTTTTCCTAAAGTAGTATAGACCACAACTCTATTATTGAATAAATTTTATTAAAACGTGTATATGTTGGTTTAAATTTCTCTATGGGACCATAAATTCCACTACCATTATTTTATATATGCAACTCATTTGGTTATTTTGTCAAAACGTGTGTGCTAATTATTTTCTCAATTTGTAGTGTAAATAGGTTGCCCGGTTGAGCAACTAAACACACACCATCACTACACTAAAAATATAAAATTCTTTTACTACAATATTGTGAGTATAATATTGTGAGTATTTCTGTTAAGTGTAAGGTTACTCCAAGTGTAGATAAGGAATGCAAGCATTGTTTAAGTTGATCAATTTCACAGAAAGCATAATCAAATCACATGCTAAGGTAACGAATATTATTTTTTATGGTAAGGGGGTATCATTTTTATGGTAAAGGGATATCATTTTCTTTCATACTCCATATTATGGTAAGATATTATTATTCGTTTTTCAGCTTATCATTAAATGGTGAAAAATCCTGAAATGATTAGAATATCCTTAATAGTTTGTGCTTCATCTAATATCATGTTGGCAATTTGGACTATGGATAATTAAGTTGAAAATCACTAAGATCTATTTTATCTTATTATTCTGATTATTTATGTTCATTCATTATATATATCATTGTCATCATCCTCATGATTATGATGTGATGAAAGTTCTCTTTGGCCCGTAGTGCATAGATGGACAGTTGTTTGGCATGATCATGACCACTGGTGATACAAACGATTATCTTTGACCCGTAGTGCATAGATAATTCATTGATTGGAAATAATTTTTGATTGATATTACAGGGATAAAATATTGATGATGAACTTTTAAATCATGGAAGATAATAGACATCATGTTCTACTTAACTCTTCTAATGGATTGTTGTTTCCACTGTAATTGTTGATCTAAAACTTATTGTCTATTGTATTCTATCAAGATTTTCCCAGTTGAGGACTAAGGATAATTTTTTCTACATTATCTTAGTCATAATATTCTTTACTGGGCTAGTTGAGCTCACCATTTTCTTTTTGTTCCATTGTTCTTCTCATAAGGCGAGAATATATCTGGGACTAGTCGGGGTGTGGAATGATAGTTCAAGAAGGTTATTATAGCAGTCCTCACTATTTTGTAAAATAGTGTATCAATAATTGTAATGAGGACTTTATTTGAGTTTGGATATTGTCTACAAGACAATATTTGTTTTAAAACTCACAACACATGTGTTGTCGTATTTTATACGATAGTTGTATTAATGAAGTTTGTATTTGGTTTCTATACCATGTATTTGGCGACTCAAAATGGGTTGTATGGACCTATTTTGGGGGCGTCACACTAGTAGTGTTCGACAGTTGGTCAATTGACTAATACAGTGTCGACACACAGGTCGGGAGGTAATATCTCTCTGCAGGCTGGGAGATGATATCTCTCTGCGTGTCAACATTGTATTAGTCAATTGATCAACTTATCATGAAGTTAATTTGATAGTAACCGGATCTGTAGTGTTGTATTCTTCTTAACTCACTCTATTTCCTTAAAGCACTTTCTTCATGTTGCACTTTTAGTTTCAATTTAGCAACGTCATTAATGGCTCTATCTGTTGTGTTAACTGAATTTGACTACTATTTGTTTTTCTAATAGATATTTGGCATTGCGGTTAAACTACTAAGTTCACGTGATACTCTACAACTATATTTAATCGTTATCGTTCTAAAGTATTAAATTCACCAACAACTTTATCCAAGTTAAAAAAATTATCAATATGCTCGTTATTACTTGAGCGTTATGTTCTTAGATGGTATTTGATTACATCTTAATACATATTAAAAGTTCACTTCTTAATACATCTTAAGAGCTTATATATTTATATTTATACGTCCTCTGAATAGTTTAGACTCATATTTGTATCTGAACTATTTAGAGGACCTTTTAATACAAAGATGTGGATTGTTAAGATGCATCAAGATGTGAGCAAACAATAATAAAGTCAGTATTACTATTACTAGCTAAATTCATTGCCAAATTTAAAAATTATGTTTTTCTTGGTGACAATGTAGCGAACCTGTATTTATAAATTTATGGGCTTATAAATTTACAATATGGGGTTTTAAATTGCTTTGTTCACATTTGTCTGGTTTTAAAATGCTTGAGAGTTGTCTAGTCAATAGAATGTGAAATGGCTAAAAATAGTTTGAGAACAAAATAATAAATCTTGACAAAATAATGCATACTTATCAGAAAAAAGTTATTCCTCTATCTCACGTTATATAGTTCTCGTTCTTTTTCTTTTAACTCACTTGGGCCTTGGCTACTAATTTGCCGGTTTACCATTCTTTTAAGGGTCCTTAACACTAATATACAACAATTAGAAAGTAATTAAACTATTAGTGCATCCACAAAATAATTTCAAAAATAATGCAATTCACATTAATAAGGAAACCTAAAATCAAGGAAAAATAATTGTCATAATTAATAATTCAAATTCAAATATCTGGGATCTAACAACAAAAATAAATTCAAATTCAAAATAATAATTCAAATTCAAATATTCATCTCCCTCACAGTAGCCCTCTCCTTCACTACTCCGCTGCGAATCTCTGTTGTCCAAAACACCAATGAGAAGAAGAAGAAGATTCGCCCTATAAAAAGTTAAAAAATAAATAGATGTAACTCTTACTATTCTGAAATTTTTTTATGACTATTTGGTTACCCACAAAAATTAAAATGGTTACCTTTGTATGAATGATTGGCTACCAACTGCATCACATTCAAATTAAATTGGTAACATAATAAAACTGAATTGGTTACCTTGGTCTGAAGGCTTGGTAACGTCATCTTCCTCCTCCCCCTTCACCGGTGAGACAGAGCGAGAGTTAACCACAAAATGGTCGATGGGATGGATAAAGGAGGTGGATATTTGATTTTTCACAATTTTTTCATTTTCGGAAATTCCAAGTGAAATTTCATGTCCAAAGGAAAATAAGAACACTGCATAGGAAAGAGAGTGATGTGTAATGTAGTGTTGATAACCAAACCTTCGTACCAAGGTAACCAAACTTTTATACCTAGGTAACCAAACCTTTATACCAAGGTAACCAATCTCCCTCCACACCTGCAGTATGAATTGGTTACCTTGGTCTGAAATTTTGGCAACCAACTGCATGAAGGTTTGGCTACCAACTGCATCACATTCAAAATAAATTGGTAACTTAATAAAACTGAATTAACTACCTTGGTATGAAGGTTTAGCTACCCACTGCATGAAGGTTTGGCTACCAACTACATCACATTCAAAATAAATTGGTAACATAATAACACTAAATTGGTTACCTTGGTATGAATGTTTGGCTACCAACTGCACTATGAAAAAATTACAGGTGTGGATGTGGATTGGTTACCTTGGTATGAAGGTTTTGTTACCTTGTTATGAAGGTTTGGTTACCTTGGTATGAATGTTTGGTTACCAATTATACTATGAAAAAACTGAAGGTGTGGAGGTGGATTGGTTACCTTGGTATGCCGGTTTGGTTACCTTGGTATGAAGGTTTGGTTACTAACAGCACTATGAAAAAACTGCAGGTGTAAAGGTGGATTGGTAACCTTGGTATGAAGGTTTGGTAACCTTGGTATGGAAGTTTGGTTACCTTGGTATGAATTTTTGGTTACCAATCTCTTATATTAGTTGCTGATTTTGGATCAAATCCAATAATCAAGGTAAGCATTGGGACGAATATGCCACCACCACCAACACCGCCTACACTTCCAAATGCAGTTCCACATAATCCAATTACGGAACCGACAATTATTTGCCAATTAAATTTCATTTCCGACCAAACATGTTGGTAACCTGATTGATATGTCTAAACTTATTTCAAACAAATATAACATATACTAATATATAAAAAATTTGAAACTCTCATTTTAAGACCAAAATAATATTAATTATTAGTATATGTTATAGCCATCAGAGAACCACCGACCAAAAAGTCACCTCAATCTTCTCAAAAAGTCACCCATCACCACCGGCCACCATCATCACCACCAATGACGGATCTTTCACATACAGACACAAGAGTCACAACTTGATGCAGTGCAAAATGCTAATAAATATTTAGATTTTCTATAAATAAAAATATATAAAAATCCTAATATTCACTCCACGGCATCACAACCATGAAGAATGAGAAACAGCAGTGCAGGGTTTGGCGTGGAGTATATAGCAGAGGAAGAAAATAATAATTGTGTTTGAATAAGAAAATAATAATTAACGGGAAGAGATAAGGGAGATAATCGTGGGCCACGATTAAAGGAATCCTAATTGCACTAATATTGTAAATAAATATGGGAAAGTGTATTACTTTTGTAATTATTTTATGGATGTACCATTATTGTAATTATTTCTAAAAATATACTAAAATATATAATTATTCCAAAAATGGGTCCTTTACAGTAATATACAACAATTAGAAAGTAATTACAACATTAGTGCATCTACAAAATAATTACAAAAATAACGCAATAAATTAGTATGCCTCAATTTCACATTAATACGAAACTAAAATTAAAGAGCAATAACTTCCCTATACGTCAGTTACCGAATCTGTGATATCAGTAACCAACTAATCTCCTAAATTCAAAATAACGATAAAACAGGGAGACGAATTTTGCAGACCGGAGAAGACAGAATCAAAAGAACATTCAAGATCGGAGAAGATGAAATCAACAGATGACTCTGGAGTTTCCAAAAATGATTTCGAAGTTTCCATATCAGCAGAACATTTAAGATCAATAAGAAATTTGAATTCGGCATTCAGGGATTACATAATTACATATGTAAGTAAACAATGTGTTTATGATTTCGGTTTACGATCAGTAACCAGAGACAAAACTACTATAATGATTATTGGTTGTTTATTGATTGGTTACATATTTGTATACTGAGGTATGTGACTTTCAAGATTATATGCATATATTTACTCGTAGTCACTACATAATCATATATTAGTTACCTTCATCTAATTTTTTGATCTTTAATTGGAGACAAAATCAGTATACTGAGTGTTTTGATCGTAAAATGTATGAAAAAAATATGTTTTATGTTCAGGTTACTAAGTATATATATATTGGTTACTGTCTAATATTGATTTGGTTACTGTATAATGTTTAATTTGGTTGTTGTATAATATTAATGTATTTTCTACTGATGATTTTTATATTGATGGTTACTTATTAGATATATTGGTTACCTTCATGCAAATATTTTGTCTTTAATTGGTCACAAAGTCATTATACTAAGTGTTTTGATTGTAAGCTGCATGGAAAAATGTGTTTAATAATGATGGTTACTAAGTAGATACATCTTGGTTACTGTCTAATCTGGATATGGTTGCTCTATAATGTTTATTTGGTTACTGATATTTTTTTATATTGATAGTTACTTATTAGATATATTAGTTACTTTTATCCAATTTTTCGGTCTTTAATTGGACACAAAGTCAGTATACTGAGTGTTTTAATTGTAAAATGCATGAAAAAAATGTGTTTATGTTATGGTTACTAAGTATATATTGGTTACTATCTAATATTGATTTGGTTACTGTATAATGTTGATTTGGTTGTTATATAATATTAATGTGTTTTCTACTGATGATTTTTATATTGATGGTTACTTACTAGATATATTAGTTACCTTCATACAATTGTTCGACCTTTAATTGGTCACAAAGTCATTATACTGAGTGTTTTGATTGTAAGCTGCATGAAAAAAAATTTGTTTTATGTTCTGGTTACTAAGTATATACATATTGGTTACTATATAATTTTGATTCGGTTACTGTATAATGTTGATTTAGTTACTATATAATATTAATGTGTTTTATATCAATATGTTTTATATTGAAGGATACTTATTAGCTACATTGGTTACCTTTATACAACTATTAGTCTTTAATTGGTAACAAAGTCATTACATTGAGTGATTTGATTGTAACATGCATTAAAAATTGTGTTTTATGTTCTGGTTAGTAAGTACATATATATTGGTTATTGTTTAACCTTGATATGGTTACTATACAATGTTGATTCAGTTGTCAGATAATGGAGATGATTCCAGTTGTACTGTATTTCAATGGAACGTGGACTGACAGTAACCAATACAACAAATTTGAAGTTACTGGCCTACTAGTTCCATCAACTAGTTCGTTCAGAGAAATGCAAAACTTGGTATGCAGTGCAATAAGGCTGGACACAAACACAACAACCTTGTCAATCAAATTTCAGATTAGAAGCGGCATTCCACCGATCACTATATCAGATGAATCAACCTTTAGATTCTTTATGGAAGTCAGTAGAAAATCTGATAAGCAAGGCAAGTTCCCATTGATTATAGAGAATTTATATAGTAGGGAATGCACAACAATCTTGCAGAACTTGATAAATGTAGAAGAAAATAGGATTCACGAAGTAACGCCGATCAGATCAACACAATGGAATTCAGAACTTGTACCACTAACAACACAAGATTGCCAAATTGGAACGCAGTATGATGATCATCATGCCATAGAAGTTATTGAACAACAACAAGACAGACAACATGACATATCATAGAACGATCTGATGATGTAATAACAGATCTAAATGAACGTGAAGTAAAATTACATCAAACTTATAAAGACAAAAAAATCCTATCACAAGCAATAAGGCTACATTCAATCAAGAAAAATAGACAACACAAACGAATAAGTTGTAAAGACTTTGTGCATATATAATGAAAATTGCAGATAGAAGTTGAGAGTATCAAGGTTTCGAAAAACCAATATATTCAAGGTGAGAATTCAATGATATCCATACATGTTTAATCAACGTACTATTAGTGCATCCACAAAATAATTACAAAAATAATGCAATTCACATTAATAATGAAACCTAAAATCAAGGAAAAATAAATTTCATAATTAATAATTCAAATTCAAATATCTGGGATCTAACAACAAAAATAAATTAAAATTCAAAATAATAATTCAAATTCAAATCTTCATCTCCCTCACAGTAGCCCTCTCCTCCACTACTCATGTGAATCTCCTTCTTCACAGTTGCCCCTCTCCTCGCCATTCTTTCATGCGAATCTCTGTTGTCCAAAACGCCAATGAGAAGAAGATTCGCCCTACAAAAAGTTTAAAAATAAATAGATGTAACTCTTACTATTCTGAATTTTTTTTATGACTATTTGGCTACCCACAAAAATTAAAATGGTTACCTTTGTATGAATGATTGGCTACCAACTGCATCACATTCAAACTAAATTGGTAACATAATAAAACTGAATTGGTTACCTTGGTCTGAAGGTTTGGCAACGTCATCTTCCTCCTCCCCCTTCACCGGTGAGACAGAGCGAGAGTCAACCACAAAATGGTCGATGGGATGGATAAAGGAGGTGGATATTTGATTTTTCACAATTTCTTCATGTCTAGAAATTCCAATTCCAATTTCATGTCCAAAGGAAAATAAGAACACTGCATAGAAAAGAGAGTGATGCGTAATGTAATATTGATAACCAAACCTTCGTACCTAGGTAACCAAACCTTTACACCAAGGTAACCAATCTACCTCCACACCTGTAGCATGAATTGGTTACCTTGGTCTGAAATTTTGGCAACCAACTGCATGAAGGTTTGGCTACCAACAGCATCACATTCAAAATAAATTGGTAACTTAATAAAACTGAATTAATTACCTTGGTATGAAGGCTTGTGTGACACCCCCAAAATATGTATACATCACCTATTCTGAGTCACCAAATACATGGTACAGAATACAAATACAATCTTTAATATACAACAAGAGAGTTGTGAGTTTTAATACAAATATTGTCTTCTAGACAATATCCACTCTCAGAATAAGTCCTCATTACATTTATTGTCACACTATTTAACAGAATAGTGAGGACTACTAATACTATCATCTGGATCTGTCACTCCGCTCCCCGACTAGTCCGCCACGTTCTCATTTCAAGAAGAACAATTGAAAGAAAGGGTGAGCTCAACTAGCCCAAGAAGAAATATTATGACTAAGATAATGCGAGAATAAATTATCATTAGTCTTCAACAATGTTAAACCGATAAAATATAATAGACATCAAGTTTAGCTGCATAATGTGAACATGAAATCCATTAAAAGAGTCAAGTAGAGAATAAAATCTACTATCTTTTATGATTTAAAAGGTTTTCATCATTTTATCACTTTGGGACTCAAATTTTAATAAATAATCAACATCATCCCCGCACTACGACCAAGGATATTCATTAGTATCACAACCATAAATTATCCATGCACTACGGGCCAAGGATATTCGTGTATTCATCAATGGTCATAATCATGCCAACAACTGTCCATCAATGCATTACGGGCTAATGAGGACTTTTACCATATCATTTGTAACATTACGATCATGATTACACCGAATAATCCCTGGTCATAATCATACCAAGTCCATCTATGCACTACAGGCCACAGATGACTTTCAACAAAATATAAACATGAAGATGATGACAATGATATAAGAATTCAATAAAACAAGTTCAAGAATTAATTTATTCAGGAACTAATAAGTCCAAATTGTCAACATGATACTTCTTTGTAGAGTAAAATTCAAGAATGCTCAGAAGAATATTTTCATGAAAAGATATTGGATGAAGCGCAAATATCAAGGATATTCCACTAATTTCATGGAGTATAGAAGTCAAAACTTTAATCAACTGAGTATAATAAAGAATGGAATAACAAAAGAAATCACCATGCATGTAGTTAGTTAGACAGGCAAGTTATTCAATAGAATAATAAATAACGGAACGATTAAGCGAAATTGCTCAAGCTGGGATGATCCAACAGAATAATAAAGACGAAACCCGGGTTCGACGTAAAAACGCATGACGAGGATATTCCAATGAGAATAATAAAAAGGCGAAACCGGTCCCAGAAAACGCATTGCATGGGATATTCCAATGTAATCATAAAGAATGGAATAATGAAGAATTTCTCCAAGTATAGGGTAGCCAGCAGATACAAAGTTATTCCAATGTAATAATAAAGAATGGAATAACAGAAGTTCTCTTTATGAATATGAAAAAAAAAATGATACCCCTTACCTTATAAAGAAGAGTACTCCGACGGTAGGGTGGGGATATACTTGAAGAAACTTGCACTACGCTCAAAGCTTTCTTAAACACTAAAGAAATACTCTCAAGATTATAGAAAAATAATTCTCTCTACAGTTTCTCTCTCTAGAGTTTCAGTGAATTCGTAAGAAATAATGAAGGAATGAGCTTCTATTTATAGGCGAATGGAAAGGATACTATTTGGAAATAATCACGGACGCACAGTGTTTTAAAATTAAACGAATTCACGGTTCCAATGTATCAGTATTTCTTTTCAAGGGGCTAGCCAATGAGGAAAAACTACACATGCCAAATGGAGGCCTTGACCAATTAAAAGGAGCCCCAATTCATAAGCTATCAATAATAATGCATAACTTGAAAAAGTTTAGCCAAAAGGTCCAAGCTTTGAAAAATTATCACAGAAAATAAGCTAGCAATGACATTCTTTGAAATTAATTGAGGTCCCCCCTTATCAACCTCATTAGTTAATATATATATATATATATATATATATATATATATATATATATAAACGAAAACTGAGATAACTTTCTCCTGATTATTTTGAAAAATGGGCAAATGGGGGTCTATCAATTAAACAAATTTACATCAAATACTTCATAAAAATCCCCTCAATATTTTTAACAACATTTATCATCATTATTATAATTCAAAAAATTAATTTACCAGGTCGTTCCCAGGAAAAAGGGGGCTTTCCAATAAGGATTTCTCCCTATTGGCGCGCAATTAGGTGACCAAATCTCTTCTTGACAGAACTTCTAGACATCGTTAATATTGCAAATAATAATATTAATAACTTTGTCTTCTCAATTATTGATTTAATAATATATAAAATATCGACAATAATTGAATCAAATAACGTGAGATACTATGCAGCAATTACTAAAGCAATAATTTAAACAAAACTGAGTGACTTCTCACGTAAGTATCACTAATCAATACTGTGTGCTACTATGCAACCACGTGTATTACTGTACTTTTATTACCGAGTAGTTCAACAGTATTAACGGTAAAACTTCTGCCGTTATTTTCATAAAAATAATTTTGTCGTTTTCTCAATCTGACAATAATTCCGTTGTGGGGTCTACCAATGATTGCGCCGTTGTACGAATATTCCCTGCTAAACGAATATTCTCCGACCAATCGAATATAATATAACAACTTACATACTTTGCAGAATTTATAAATACTACACATAACTATAACATTATATCAAATTTATTACATAATATTCAAAATGATAATTATAGAAAATTCATCTTTATTCATAAAAATTGGGGTCTTACAGTTTGGCTATCCACTGCATGAAGGTTTGGCTACCAACTACATCACATTCAAAATAAATTGGTAACCTAATAACATTGAATTTGTTACCTTGGTATGAATGTTTGGCTACCAACTGCACTATGAAAAAACTACAGGTGTGGATGTGGATTAGTTACCTTGGTATGAAGGTTTTGTTACCTTGTTATGAAGGTTTTGTTACCTTGGTATGAATGTTTGGTTACCAACTGTACTATGAAAAAACTGAAGGTGTGGAGGTGAATTGGTTACCTTGGTATGACGGTTTGGTTACTTTGGTATAAAGGTTTGGTTACTAACTGCACTATAAAAAAATTGCAGGTGTAAAGGTGGATTGGTAACATTGGTATAAAGGTTTGGTAACCTTGGTATGGAGGTTTGGTTACCTTGGTATGAATGTTTGTCTCTTCTATATTAGTTGTTGATTTTGGATCAAATCCAATAATCAAGGTAAGCATTGGGACGAATATGCCACCACCACCAACACCGCCTACACTTCCAAATGCAGTTCCACATAATCCAATTACAGAACCGACAATAATTTGCCAATTAAATTTCATTTCTTGTCAAATATGTTGGTAATCTGATTGATATGTCTAAAATTATTTCAAACAAATATAACATATAATAATATATAGAAAATTTAAAACTCTCATTTTAAGACCAAAATAATATTAATTATTAGTATATGTTATAGTCATCAGAAAACCACCGGCCAAAAAGTCACCTCAATCTTCTCAAAAAGTCACCCATCACCACCGGCCATCATCATCACCACCAATGACGGATCTTTCGCATACAAACACAAGTCACAACTTGATGCAGTGCAAAATGCTAATAAATATTTAGATTTTTATAAATAAAAATATATAAAAATCTTAATATTCGCTCCACGGCATCACAACCATGAAGAATGAGAAACAGCAGTGCAGGCTTTGGCGTGGAGTATATAGCGGAGGAAGAAAATAATAATTGTTTTTGAATAAAAAAATAATAATTAACGAGAAGAGATAAGAGAGATAATCGTGGGTCACGATTAAAAGAATCCTAATTGCACTAATATTATAAATAAATATGAAAAAATGTATTATTTTTGTAATTATTTTATGGATGCACTATTATTGTAATTATTTCAAAAAATATACTAAAATATGTAATTATTCCAAAAATATATCTGTTCAAACGAGAAAAGTTGAGATTTGGGTCGGAACACCCTTCTAGAGAGTGATTTCACAATTTAAAGCCCAGGCAGGCCTAAGACAATTGTGACCATCTTGTTTAACTCTCCAGTCTTATTCTATAGACTTATCCACTTGTAGGCCCATGGTAAGCTAGTCTATATATACGGTTATACACCCACACCAAGAATTTATTATTACACTGTAAATTTTTATTTATAAATTTAGGCTACCGATAATGTCTGCTAGAGCAATAATTATACAATTACGCTGTTAGAGTATTAAGTGTTGTTGAAAGTTTAAATGGTCCAGATTTAAAATATATTTAAATATAAAATCATGTTAATGAGAAAAAGAGATAATAATAAAAAATATACAAAGAATGAAGAATTCTCGAGACCTTTTAACAAACCTATATTTTTAACAAACCTATATTCTACATAAATCCTTCGTTGTACAACGGGGCACTTTTGTTGATTGCTTTTTTTAATATTAATTTTTTTATATAATATATTTAAATATAATTTAATTATTCATGTCCATATAGAAAATTCACGAGCAACTAACTACTCGTGATTAAAGTAATGTTTTTTTTTTATTTTTAAAAATCAAATTCTCTCTATTTTGCAAAAATTAGTTTAATTTGATTTTTATGGTCAAATTGACCAATTTTAAAATTGACAACTAACCGAATTTATTTATATTTGTGAAATTTCAAAAATTGGACGTTGTATTAAATTAAAGTACGTTTGGGATTTGTTTAAAATGTGATAATTAATTTTGATTATAATCACTTTACTTAACAATCCTTATATATAAAGGCAGGTAGGGCGATCCTCAATTAAAAATTTGATTGAGTTAACTCTTAATTAATTAGAAGTTAACTCGGTTGATTTCTCCAGTCTCACGAGAATTTAGAATCGAGTCAACAAATTAGTTTCCTGTAAACGAAATTGGTTCTGCAATTGATCGACGCTTCCTCTTCCATCAATTAATTAACTCTTTCCCTAATTGACGGTGGGGTTTTCATTTCCTCTTCCTCTTCTGATTCCAATTCTTTTCGTCAATGGATTTCCCCTCTTCTTCCTCTTCTCCTCTTCTTTTCTTTCAAGCTTTTACACATAAAAAGCATTCCTTGAAGATCCCCAAATTCATGCTCTTCCATCACTGAACCAAAACCCAATTGAACCTCGAAATTTTTGTTCAGGAGGGGACTCATTTGCAGTGAAAACCCGACCAACAATGTTTGTCCGAGGGGCGACAACACCAACATAGGGCAATTCAAGAAAGCCAAAAGGTTCAACAAAGAGGTTGAAGTCAGAAGCAGATGTAAGGGGGAAGCCTCTATTCTCAATTTTATTCTCTCTCTAAACCTTTCTCTATCATGATACGTTACGTGAGTCTTCATCTTCACCCAATTAATTTTTATCTCTCATTAAGCTTTGATCCCCAAATTCGTGCTCTTCCATCACCGAACCAAAACCCAATTGAACCTCAGAATTTTTGTTCAGGAGGGGACTCATTTGCAGTGAAAACCCGACCAACGTTTGTCCGAGGGGCGGCACCACCAATATAGGGCAATTCAAGAAAGCCAAAAGGTTCAACAAAGAGGTTGAAGTCAGAAGCAGATGTAAGGGGGAAGCCTCTATTCTCAATTTCATTCTCTCTCTAAACCTTTATCTATCATGATACGTTACGTGAGTCTTCATCTTCACCCAATTAATGTTTATCTCTCATTAAGCTTTCTCTCAATAATACAAGGTGGGGGTCTTCAAAACTCTGTTCATCTTCATTCTGATCTATCTTCACGCATACTTTTTTATTTTTGATTTCATTGTTCAATGAACAAATTATAAATATTTTGGGTTGCTTTTGATTTCTAGATATGTTGGTGGGTTTTGATTTTTTTGCGCATTTTTGATTGTCAATTTTTGGTACTTCATTTGATCGGTGCTTTGTTTGGTGGAAGAAGATATTAGGGATTCTATTTGTTTTAAATTCTGTGAGTGCGACGAGAGAAGGGTTTATATTGGGATATGGGGAAATGACTTTTTTTGGGCTGCTTTTGATTTCTAGATATGTTGGTGGGTTTTGATTTTTTTGTCCATTTTTTATTGTCAATTTTTGCTACTTCATTTGATTGGTGCTTTGTTTGGTGAAAGAAGATATTAGGGATTCTATTTGTTTTAAATTCTGTGAGTGCGACGAGAGAAGGGTTTATATTGGGATATGGGGAAATGACTGTTATCACCAGATATCTAACAGAACAAAACTGTAAATACAAAATCCCTTTCTCTTCATGATAAGTGTTTACATTTCTTTATTGGTACAAAGATCTTACTGTTTATTTTGTCAATTTTTTATGATTCAGATTTATATGTTATTGTTCGTCACATATTTTTGGATTGTTTGGTTGTGTTGTAGTCAGTCTTTACTTATATATGTTTTGCATTGATTTTGCTTCTCAATCCTGCAGGATTGACGACGAGATCGACCTCACCTAAAAGTATCTGAGTAGGAGTCTTTGGGTGGTTCTTTTATTCATGCATCTCTAGGTGACTTTTTGGGGCTTTTAGAAGGCTCTGAATTTCTGATTGTTGATAGAATACTCCTACTCTTTGGGTGGTTCTTTTATTCATGCATCTCTAGGTGACTTTTTGGGGCTTTTAGAAGGCTCTAAATGTAAGACCCCAACTTTTTAAATAAAGATGATTTTTCAATAAATATTATTTTTAAATATTATGGAATGAATTTGATATAATGTTATAGTTGTGAGTAATATTTATAAATTTTGCAAAGTACGCAAGTTGTTATAAAATATTCGTTTGGTCGGAAAATATTCGTACGACGACACAATCATTGGTGGACCCCACAACGGAATTATTGTTGGAGTTAGAAAACGATAAAAATATTTTTATGAAAATAACGACGGAAGAGTTACTGCTATTAACATTGTTGGAATACACGGTGGTTAAAAAAAAGAATATCGCAGCGTTGTTTTGCGAAGAAGACACGGTATTATGCAAGTATTTTTTGAATTATTGATTCTTACGTAAGAGAACGCACTACTCAATAATTGTTACGATAATTTATTTGTTTAATATTTTATTGATTCAATAATTGCTTCGTTGATATTTTGATTCAATAATTATCATTACACAAGATTTCAAATTATCAAATCAATAATTCATTTAAATATATTATTATAATATTATATTATAGTAGTATGATGTGATTATATGATAGTATGTTTTTTTTTATATAATTTGAATGGTAACATTATTATAGTAAATTCATGGTATAAAAGTAAATGTAAGCGATGATGTCATCGGAACGATGAGGTAAGCAATGATGTCATCAGAAGGATGATGTAAGCAATGATGTCATTTGATCGATGATGTAAGCAATGATGTCATATGATTGATGATGTAAGCGATGATGTCATAAATTATGGCGAAAAGACTATTTTACCCTTACTCTACCAAGCTTATAAATAGAAGCTCATTCCTTCATTATTTTTCACGAATTCACTAAAGCTTTAGAGCGAGAAAGAATAGAGAGAATAAGAGTAAAAGAAGAAGAATCTTCTGTTACTACAATATTGCGGTATCCAATTTCCTACTAAGGTAAGGGGTATTATTTCTTTCTTATTCATGAAGAGAACTTCTATTATTCCATTATTTATTATTCTGTTAGAATAACCTATATATGCGGGCTACCCTATACTTGGTGAAATTCTTCTGTTATTCCATTCTTTATCATTATGTTGAATAACTTTCGTCTATCAAGCACCGCATACATGGTGAAATTCTTACATTATTCCATTTTATTATTACGTTAGAACATCTTGTCGATGCGTTACGCATGACACCGGTTCCGATTATTTATTATTCTGTTGGAACATCACATGCATGCGTTACGCGTGACACGTTCCATTATTTATTATTCTGGTTGGAAATATCCTGTTTGTGCGTTTGCGCGTGACACAGTTCCGTTATTTATTATTACATTGGAATAACACATGCATGCGATCTATCGCATGCACTGGTGATTTCTTTTGTTATCCCATTCTTTATTATACTCAGTAGGTTAAAGTTTTGACTTCTATACTCCATGAAATTAGTGGAATATCCTTGATATTAGCGCTTCATCCAGTATCTTTTCATGGAAATATTCTTCTGAGCATTCTTGAGTTTTACTCTACAAAGAAGTATCATGTGGACAATTTGGAAGTTATTAGTTCCTGGATAAATTAATTCTTGAACTTGTTTTATTGAATTCTTATATCATTGTCATCATCCTCATGTTTATATTATGTTGAAAGTCATATGTGGCCTGTAGTGCATAGATGGACTTAGTATGATTATGACCAGGGATTATTCGGTGTAATCATGACCGTAATGCTACAAATGATGTGGAAAAAGTCCTTATTGGCTCGTAATGCATTGATGGATAATTGTTGGCATGATCATGTCCATTGATGAATACACGAATATCCTTGGCCGTAGTGCATGGATAATTTGTGGTTGTGATACTAATGAATATCCTTGGCCGTAGTGCAGGGATGATGTAGATTATTTATTAAGCTGAGTCTCAGCGATAAAAGTGATGAAAAACCTTTTAAATCATAAAAGATAGTAGATTTTATTCTCTACTTGACTTTTTTAATGGATTGTTTGTTCCGCTGCAGTTAAACTTGATGTTTGTTATATTTTATCAGTTTAACATTGTTGAAGGCTAATGATAATTTATTCTGCATTATCTTAGTCATAATATTTCTTACTGGGCTAGTTGAGCTCACCCTTTCTTTCACTATTCTCTTCAGGAAATGAGAACGTAGTCGGGACTAGTGAGGCGGAGTGGTGATCCGGATGATAGATTTTAGTAGTCCTCACTATTACATTAAATAGTGTGAAAATAAATGTAAAGATGACTCTTTTGAGTGTGGATATTGTCTAGATGACAATATTCTTATTAAACTCTCAGTTTACGTTTTGTCGTATTTTACACGACAACTGTATTATTTAGTTGTATTTAAATTTTGTACCATGTATTTGGCGACTCAAGATGAGTGATGTATACCTATTTTGGGGGCGTCACACTAAATTTCTGATTGTTGATAGAATACTGTTAATGACTTATGTTGTTATTGTTTCAGGACAAGTTTTAATTTGAGAATAGTGTCTAGTCAGAATTTGATTCAAAATGTAGAGTCTCCAAGGGCTTTCATGTCATTAAAGATTGCAGTTGATGCTTTTCAAGAGAGTGCAAGCTCAAAAGCTTATGGGTCTGAATAGATTCAGGTAAATGAATAACTATACAGTATTTTTTTTTTGCATTGATAAGAATATGATAATGTGTTTCATCTGACGCCCCCAAAATAGGTATACATCACCTATCCTGAGTCGTCAAATACATGGTACAGAATACAAATACAATCTTTAATATACAACAAAAGAGTTGTGAGTTTTAATATAAATATTGTCTTCTAGACAATATCCACTCTCAGAATAAGTCCTCATTACATTTATTGTCACACTATTTAATGTAATAGTGAGGTCTACTAATGCTATCCTCTCGGACCGTCAGTCACTCCCTCCCCGACTAGTCCCCGCTACGTTCTCATTTCGAAGAGAACAAAGTGAAAGCAAAAGGGTGAGCTCAACTAGCCCAAGAAGAAATATTATGACTAAGATAATGCGTAATAAATTATCATTAGTCTACAACAATGTTAAACCGATAAAATATAATAGACATCAAGTTTAATCTGCAATGAACAAGCAATCCATTAAAAGAGTCAAGTAGAGAATAAAATCTACTATCTTTTATGATTTAAAAGGTTTTTCATTACTTTTATCATTTGGGACTCAAATTTTTAATATATAATCCACATCATCGAATCACCCCTGCACTACGGCTAAGGATATTCTTTAGTATCACGACCAATATTATCCATGCACTACGGGCCAAGGACATTCGTGTATTCATCAATGGTCATGATCATGCCAACAACTGTCCATCAATGCACTACGGGCCAATGAGGACTTTTATCACATCATTTATAACATTACGGTCATGATTATACCGAATAATCCTTGGTCATAATCATACCAAGTCCATCTATGCACTACGGGTCACAGATGACTTTCAAAAAAAATATAAACATGAGGATGATGACAATGATATAAGAATTCAATAAAACAAGTTCACGAATTAATTTATCCAGGAACTAATAACGTCCAAATTGTCAACATAATACTTTTTTGTAGAGTAAAATTCAAGAATGCTCAGAAGAATATTTCCATGAAAAGATACTGGATGAAGCGCAAATATCAAGGATATTCTACTAATTTCATGGAGTATAGAAGTCAAAACTTTAACCAACTGAGTATAATAAGGAATGGAATAATAAAAGAAATCACAAGTATGCGGTAAGCCGCAAGACAGCAAAAGTTATTCCAATAGAATAATAAAGAGCGGAACCAGTCCGGCGTAAAACGAATGCATGTGTGATATTCCAATAAAATAATAAAAAGCGGAACAGTCCCGGCGTAAAATGCATGCAGTATGTGATATTCCAAATGTAATAATAAAGATGAGAACCAGTCCCACAGTAAAACGCACAAAAGCGAGGATATTCCAACATAATAATAAAGACGGAAACCAGTCCGTAAAAGAAACGCACAAACAGGATATTCCAAATGTAATAATAAAGAGCGAGAACCGTGTCGGCCAAAGAAAATGCAGACAGGATGTTCCAACAAAATAATAAAAAATGGAATAGCAGAAGTTCTCTTCATGAAGACGAAAGAAAGAAATAATACCCCTTACCTTTGAAAGAAACTGGATATAGGAGTAATGAGGTAGCAAGCTTCTTTTATTCTACAGATTTTCTCTCTACAATTTCTCTCTATAATAATTGCTCTATAGCTTTAGTGAATTGGTGAGAAATGAAGGAAGAATGAGCTCTATTTATAAAAAAATATAGTTTCAATAATTGCACGTTTTGGGGCTCAAAAAATTACAGTACAATACCTCCAACTTTTTCTTTATTTTTAATTTAGTCATGCAAGTATTATCAAACTTGCACCACCTCCCCTAATAGTAACAATAATGTGAAACAATAGTATACACATGTGAACAAATAGTTATAATCATGTGAAATAATAGCAATCAATTACTCATTTATCCGGTTAAATACACGATTGGTCAATATAACCTCCAGACATCAATTATTATCGAAATAAATATCGATTTTCACTAACACAAATAATTCCAACACAATGAAACTATTTTTATCAAAAATATAAATTTTGAAGTTTGACTTTTCTACGAAAAAAGTCAATCTGTTGATTTTTTTGACCAAATAGTAAAATTCGGAAAATTTTGTGTTTATAGTCTATTTTACTAATTTCATCGTTAGGACTCAAATATCACGTCGCGTCTCCAAATTCAACTCCGAAGCACAACTTTAATTTTAATAACATTCATCATTAATATTATAACTCACAATATTTATCAATCGAAGTCGTTCCCGAGGAAAGAGGGGCTTTCAATAAGGATTTCTCCCTATGGCGGCGCAATTAGATGACCAAACCTCTCCTCGATGTAACTTCTAGACATTGTAAATATTGCAATTTAATAATTTGAATAACTTTGTCGTCTCAATTATTGATTTAATAATATAACATATTATCGCAGATGATCTTTATGTAACAATAATTGAATCAATAATATGAAAGATATGATCAAAGAATCAACGTAGTAATAATTGAGTATAAGTGAGTGACTTCTTACGTAAGCATCAATAATCAATACCGTTTGTTACTATGCAACCACACGTATTACTGTACTTTTACTACCAAGTAGTTCAACAGTTTTAACTGTAAAACTTCCGTCGTTATTTTCATAAAAATATTTTTGTCATTTTCTTAATCCGACAATAATTTTGTTGTGGGGTCCACCAATGATTGTGTAAATCGCATTTAATATTCCCTGTTAAAACGAATATTCCCTGACCAATCGAATATTATATAACAACTTGCATACTTTGCAAAATTTATAAATACTACCCACAACTATAACATTATATCAAATCCACACTATAATATTCAAAAAAATATTTCGAGAAAATTAAATATTTATTCATAAAATTTGGGGTCTCACAATCTCCCCTCCTTATGGAATTTTGCCCTCAAAATTTACGTACGTACCTGGTATGCTGAAGAGGTGAGGGTACCTTGACTTCATTTCAGATTCTAACTCTTGAGGTATAACCTTTGAGTGTCGAATATAATCCTTCTTATCCAAGATTTTAACACGTATCTCCTCATACGTTAAATCATCCGCCATCTCGTCCGGTTCTAAATTAATAATGTGGTTCGGGTCGTCCACATATTTACGTAACATCGATACGTTAAAAATGTTATGAACACGCGACATACTTGGCGGTAAAACGAGTCTATAAGTCACAATTCTTACTCAATTGAGGATTTCAAATGGGCCAATAAAATAGAGAGTTGAGATTTCCTCTCTTCGTCGATTATTGCTTCTAGAATAACGCTCTCTTAAACCTTCTTCTTCACATTCATCAGATTCGGGTGTGTAGCTTGAGCGGCTTTAACTTTATCGATTAAAGTCGATTCTACTCGTACATTCGCTATCTTCACGTGGGTCCCTAGAGTCTTTAACTCTATCTTCATCATTTGTAAGTTATACAAAGTGGGATTTTGTGTTAACAACATCGCACTCAGAACGATACTGATCTTCTACTCAACGCTACCACTACGTTCTCTCTTCCCCAATGATATTGAATGGTATGATCGTAATCTTCAACAGCTCAAGCCAACGTCTTTGGCGCATTATACGCTCGTTTTGGTTGAAAAAATATTTAAGGGTTGAAGAAATAGGTTTTGTACTGGGGTCAATACAAAATTCGATTTCACGCTCTAGGGGTAGGCTAAGAAGTCTTCTAGAATACATTAAGAAATTTATTAACAATAGGAATATCATTTAAAAACTGTGACTCTCATCCAAGACTTGGGTAGTACGTCACCTTGATACCTATCAACTTGCCATCGTCATTCACGACGTCGCCTACAGAAAGTCTGGCTTCGGTGTATTCCAAGACTTGGAAGTCACCAGCGAAAGGCTCGGGGATTTTTACTTATGGCTTGATATGACAATGATTGACTTTAGTGGTTTGGTTGCTTGAATTCGCATAATAGGTTGGTTAGGAATATGAAAGCTAACAACCTTACGAAAATAATCAATTTTGGCATGATGAGTAGTTAACCAATCGATTCCTAAAATCACATCAAGGGCAAGTATTTTCAAAGAGATAAGATCGACAAGTAACGTGAAAGTGTCGATTTGAATCAAACAAGATTTATAAACAGTGGATGTAACAAAGGTTTCTACTAACAAAATTTCAACCAATAAATCAAAGTCTAGCTTCTCTATGGTCAAATTTAAACATTAAATGTAAGCAAGAGAGATAAAATAATGGGTAGAACCGGTATCTTATAAGGTATAGACTTCGCAAGAATTTATAATTAACTAACCCGTGCTAACTTCGTTCGAGTTACTCGCTTTTTGAGAATTCACGAAAAACGCTCTCCCTTGCACTACCAATTTTGACTTTTCTGGGATGGCCTTTGGTGCCTCCTTCCCAGCTGGACTTGTCTTCGGTAAACGACAAAATCGAGTTAGTTGACCTTCTCTTCCATAATTGTAACACGCTTTGGATGGCATTGCGCAGTTTGGATTGATATGTCTCTCCCCTCCGCATTTGAAACATATGATAGGTGGTCGTTCTCCTTCCTTAACAACGGGTGCTGGTGCTGACGTCTTTCCATCATTGTTGAATTTCCTCTTCTTAAAATGTTCATTCTTATTGTTTTGGCCATGATTACCACCGAAGTGGTTACCATTTATGGCATGTTAATTCCCTTCACGCTTATTGTCACCGTTTCGATGACTGCTATCACTGGTATTATCATTTTTCCGGCTGCTCTCTTTTGGTTGGGTTGACTCACTATCGCGCTCCAATAACTGAGCCCTATTAAAAATATCTGAATACAAACAAAGTTTATGAGAAATGAGGTATTGACGTATCTCAGGTTTCAAACCTCTTAGAAACATCCGCATCATTCTCTCCTCATTATCAACAAAATGGGACGCAAACTGAGATAACTCGGCAAACTTGGCTTCATACTGCGACACGGTCATGTTGTTTTACTCCAGTTTAATGAACTCTACCTCCTTCATGTGACGAATACTTTCGGAAAAGTACTTGTCATTGAACAGTTCTTAAAACTTCTCCCAAGACATATTGATCGGCAAGAGTTGAGTACGCGCTTTACTGATTCCCACCGGTAATGCGCCTCCGCACGCAATACATGAAGGTGGCGAAAAGGAACCTTTTGCTCCGGAGCAACCCAAGACATCAAATATCTTGTTGATCTGTTTTATCCACGTCTCGCGCTTAAGTGGTTTTGGCTCTCAAAAAACTCCGGTGGTCCGACTCTTTGAAGCGCTTAATGCGGCAACCGTCGAGAGTTGCAGTGTTTCCACCGCATTTGGGTAGGTAGAGCCGCTCTTGCGATGTTGCATGAATTGCATGAAGCCTCGGAACATTCCATCGTTCATCATTTGGTTAGTGTTGTTATTTGCATGAGGATTGTCGCCTTCCTGATGCACATTATCATGATTATTGATCTGTGGTGACTCAACGATCTCCTGTGCTCCATTGCTATTCTCAACATTATCGGATGTCATTTTCAAATACTGCCACAAAACAAGGGTTAATTAACATACCACATATTATCCCTATACTACGTGACCAATTAAATACCAAATAAACTTAGGTAGGTCATACTAAGCGAAGGAATTCCCGTCTCTCCCTCTTAGTTCTTGTCTCACATCTTAGCCGTGAATCATATCCTAAGCTTTGATACCAACTATGACGCCCCAAAATAGGTATACATCACCTATCCCGAGTCGCCAAATACATGGTATGTAGAATACAAATACAATCTTTAATATACAACAAAAGAGCTGTGAGTTTTAATACAAATATTGTCTTCTATACAATATCCACTCTCAGAATAAGTCCTCATTACATTTATTGTCACACTATTTAACAGAATAGTGAGAACTACTAATGCTATCCTCTGGACCGTCACTATGCTCCCCGACTAGTCCCCGCTACGTTCTCATTTCCTGAAGAGCACAATGAAAGCAAAAGGGTGAGCTCAACTAGCCCAGTAAGAAATATTATGACTAAGATAATGCAGAATAAATTATCATTAGTCTTCAACAATGTTAAACTGATAAAATATAATAAACATCAAGTTTAACTGCAGCGGAACAAGCAATCCATTAAAAGAGTCAAGTAGAGAATAAAATCTACTATCTTTTATGATTTAAAAGGTTTTTCATCACTTTTATCGTTCGGACTCAGCTTAATAAATAATCCACATCATCGAATCACCCCTGCACTACGGCCAAGGATATTCTTTAGTATCACGAACATAATTATCCATGCACTACGGGCCAAGGACATTCGTGTATTCATCAATGGTCATGATCATGCCAACAACTTTCCATCAATGCACTACAGGCCAATGAGGACTTTTATCACATCATTTATAACATTACGGTCATGATTATACCGAATAATCCCTGGTCATAATCATACCAAGTCTATTTATGCACTACAGGCCACAGATGACTTTCAAAAAAAATATAAACATGAGGATGATGACAATGATATAAGAATTCAATAAAACAAGTTCACGAATTAATCTAGGAACTAATAACGTCCAAATTGTCAACATGATACTTCTTTGTAGAGTAAAATTCAAGAATGCTCAGAAGAATATTTCCATGAAAAGATACTGGATGAAGCGCAAATATCAAGGATATTCTACTAATTTCATGGAGTATAGAAGTCAAAACTTTAACCAACTGAGTATAATAAGGAATAGAATAACAAAAGAAATCACCAAGCATGTGGTAGACCGCACAGGCAGGTTATCCCAACAGAATAATAAAGACGGAACCAGTTCGCCATAAAAACGCATGACATGGATATTCAAATGAGAATAATAAAGACGGGACCCAGTCCCACAAAACGCATGAGCAGGATATTCCAACGAGAATAATAAAGAGGCGGAACCGGTCCGGCGTAAAACATGATGCAGGATGTTCCAAATGAGAATAATAAAGAGGCGGAACCGTGTCGGCGTAGAAAGCCTGAAACGAGGATGTTCCAACAAAATAATAAAAAATGGAATAACACAAGAATTTCACCATGTATGCGGTACTTCGCATAACCAGGTTATTCCAATTTAATAATAAAGAATGGAATAACAGAAGTTCTCTTCATGAAGATGAAAGAAAGAAATAATACCCCTTACCTTTGAAAGAAACTGGATATAGGAGTAGTTAGGTAGTAAGCTTCTCTTCTTCTACAAATTTTCTCTCTATAATTTCTCTCTATAATAATTGCTCTATAGCTTTAGTGAATTGGTGAGAAATGAAGGAAGAATGAGCTTCTATTTATAGAAAAATATAGTTTCAATAATTGCACTTTTTGGGGCTCAAAAAATTACAGTACAATACCTCCAACTTTTTCTTTATTTTTAATTTAGTCATGCCAGTATTATCAAACTTGCACCACCTCCCCTAATAGTAACAAGAATGTGAAACAATAGTATACACATGTGAACAAATAGTTATAATCATGTGAAATAATAGCAATCAATTGCTCATTTATCCGATTAAATACCCGATTGGTCAATATAACCTCCAGACATAAATTATTATCGACATAAATGTCAATTTTCACTAACACAAATAATTCCAAGACAATGAAACTATTTTTATCAAAAATATAAATTTTGAAATTTTGAAGTTTGACTTTTTCTGAAAAAGTCAACTGTTGACTTTTTGACCAAATAGTAAAATTCAGAAAATTTTGTGTTTATAGTCTATTTTTACTAATTTCATCGTTAGGACTCAAATATCACGTCGCGGCTCCAAATTCAACTCCGAGCACAACTTCAATTTTAATAACATTCATCATTAATATTATAACTCACAATATTTATCAACCGTGTCGTTCCCGGAAAGAGGGGCTTTCCAATAAGGATTTCTCCTATTGGGCGCAATTAGGTGACCAAACCTCTCTCGATGTAACTTCTAGACATTGTAAATATTGCAATTTAATAATATGAATAACTTTTGTCGTGTCAATTATTGATTTAATAATATAACATATTATTACGAGATGATATTGTAATAATAATTGAATCAATAATATGAAAGATATGATGCACGGCAATTATCGTAGCAATAATTGAGTATAACCGAAGTGACTTCTTACGTAAGCATCAATAATCAATACCGTGTGCTACTATGCAACCATGCCAGACATCGTATTCTTTACTACCGAGTAGTTCAACAGTTTTAACTGTAAAACTTCCGCCGTTATTTTCATAAAAATATTTTTGTCATTTTCTTAATCCGACAATAATTCTGTTGTGGGGTCCACCAATGATTGTGCCGTCGTACGAATATTTCCTGTTAAAACGAATATTCTCCGACCAATCGAATATTATATAACAACTTGCATACTTTGCAAAATTTATAAATACTACCCACAACTATAATATTATATCAAATCCACACCATAATATTCAAAAAATTATTTCGAGAAAATTTAATATTTATTCATAAAATCTGGGGTCTCACATTTCACATCATGTAAATACCTTCTATTCTTACTGAAACTATTGTTTAGTGTTGTAGCTTATGTATACATGGAAGAAAGGTTGTCAAACAAAATTCTTCATTAACAATGGGTGAATACTTTCTTCTGATTGAACATGATTGAGTGATGTGAGGCTCTTTGTGATCATAGAAAAATTACCACTAAGAAGTTCAAATAAATCAAGCTTGAATTTGACTTAATTTTGACTACCCTTTGAAAAACAAAGGGAAAATTTACAGCCAAATTATGTAGTTTGCATGTTGACCACATTAAGACACTTTTGAGCAAATGTTAATAATAATGAAAGTAATGAACACATCCTCTACTTGCTATTAACGAGTTATAACATTGACCTTTCAAACCCTTAGAATATTGAATTAATCTGTATTCAGATTTTTGTCAAGGGATTAGTGCTTTTTGGATATTCAGAGAATTGTTCGTCACATATTTGTGGATTTTAGGATTGTTTGGTTGTGTTGTAGTCCATCTTTGCTTATATATGTTTTGCATTGATCAGTGAATTAGTGCTACATTCAAATTCCAATTTGTTGCTTTACAACTAATTTTATAAACAAAAATAAAGGGAAAGAAAGAAAAAAGTAAAAAAGTATAAAAAGGAAGATATATCATCCTTAGCGTTTCCATTGTACACCTTATTGATTGTGTAACCTTTAGGTAGAGGATCCATACAAATTACAATGGTAATGTTTCTTTGGAAAACAACATAATTGAGATGAAAATCTATAGTAAATTTGTAAAAGAATGACGGATAATTTTATGGAGAAGAGAGCTGAGCAAGATATTGTACCCAAGAGTTGAAGTATAGAGTGAAACAATGCCTTGAAAGACGGTGTGAGATAGCAGTGTTGTAGTCGTAGTAGCATAAATAATACTCATTGGGTTCCATAAAAAGAGCCCCATTTGCACAAAAAAAGAAGATAGTTTATCATTAAAATTTCATTATCATGTCATCTCTACTAAACTAACATCTTATTATCATTAGGAGAAAACATGAAACAAAAGCACATATTTAATACCTAAAAATTTTGCGATGTGACTTTTTATGTTGCAGGTGCCCTAACTCAATTATGTTCATGTATGTTTATGGTTTAAGCATGACCATAATGATAATTGAAACGAAACTATGCCTCACTTTTCTTGATTATTTCCTCCTTAATTGTGAATTTGTGGTTTATTTTGTATTT
Source organism: Panax ginseng (assembly GCA_020205605.1). Taxonomy (NCBI): domain Eukaryota; kingdom Viridiplantae; phylum Streptophyta; class Magnoliopsida; order Apiales; family Araliaceae; genus Panax; species Panax ginseng. The sequence goes on along the minus strand of CM035129.1, from coordinate 142,637,153 downwards.
TGTTAGTCAATTTATTTTAGGTTTGTGTTTTGAGTGGGGTTTAAATTATGTAGAGGCTCTCATGAACGCAACGATAAATGGAAATCAAACTCTGGCTTTACTTTCAGCAATTATCATTTTTAGTGTGACATATTCCCGCTTGATTTTTAGAGGAGTTTTTAGTGGTCTTAGGCCGTGTTTGTTTACATTTGAATAGCTCTTAATGGATATGCCTCTGATTCTGTCAACCTTGAAATAAATACTTTTACATTACAAATTTGATGATATCTTAGCATCTCAATCAACAAATTCATCAGTAACAAGGTTAGTTCCTTTTTTTTTAAAATATTTTTCCTCTATAATCCACTTATGGTCATTAGAGTAATTCATTTTCATTTTTCTTTAGAATCCCCTACTTTAAAATTGGTTCCCTTTCTTGGTCCTTTCATAATTGCAATCATGAATTTATACATTCGTGATCAGTTCAGTCAAGATAGTATTACTTTTCATTACGTTACCTTTGTTGCATGACTTTGCTTGCCGTTAATAGGTTTTTAGAGCAGATTGATTTCTTACGCACTGGAGTATGTATTTGCTCGTGTTGAAACCTCAGGGTCATTAGATTTTTCTCAAACGATTCTCCTTTTATTAGAAAATGTGGTATATTATCTAGACATTAATCTCTAGGAGATTCAAGATGTTTAGTGATGAGTGAGATTTATACCCGCGAATCGGATACTTCATGACTGAAATACTTGCCTGAATTCGTAGTTTTTATGTAGTTTTATATAAATACTTGTGTTATTGTGCTTAACTGATGAAGTGCAGGGCTCTACAGTACTTTTCCAGCTTTAAAGGGGCAAAATGGTCAATATCTTCACACTCGCGCCGCGACGCCAATGCCAAGCTTACTGGCCGCGCCGCAGCGCCACCCCTGATCCTTGATGACATAAGCACCACGGCGCCACTACCCCTTATTTGGCTCGCGCTACAGCGCGAGCTCCGTGTCCATATTGCTAATGAAATAAATAGCATACCACTTAAAGCTTCAGTGGCCCCCACATCATGGTACACCTCCGGTTCCTGAGTGCACACGAAATAAGTTTTGACCTAGTAAAAGGAAGGGGGAAGATTATAAAAGGAAAGGGAGGCTGCATATAGAAAAGGACACATATGATATAGATAGAGACGCTAGGAAATTAACTAGATTTCTTCTGCAATTTCTCTTGCTTTCTCTTAGATTAATGTTTGTAAATATAGTTAGCTTAGATTAAGGAGAAGTGTGGGTTTTCTTTGGAGCATCAAGAGCAATGAGCTACACGGATTGGAGAACTCGATTTTAGCGAGTAACGCTTAGAGATTCAAGGGCCTTGTGAGTTTCTTCTTATCTATTTATTTTCTCTGATTTTGTAATCCATAAATGTTGTCTTTATTGCTACTTGTATTTTGTTCAATAGCTATGAACTGAATATTTGCTCTAAGGTTATAATGGAACTCTTTGTTATTTAAATTGACTGTCTTATCTCTTTGGTTGGCACTATATGATTTGATTCGATATATTTATGCTTAATGATTCTCACTAAGACATTAGTGATGATTTTGGTAATTTACATGATATCGACAGACGAATTGTAGATTCACACCTGAATATATTGACATGTGATTGTGGGTTTCGACTGTGCAAGTTGTGCTTAGAATAGACATATATATGTGCACCACGTGCGACCTAATAGAGAGCTTAAACTTAAATCCTTGTTCTGATCAATTCGCATAAACATGTGTAGGATTGTAACTAGCTTGGGAGTTCTTTTCTGTTCTATTCCCTATCGGGTGGAACTGGAAAAGATATGTTCGTACATACCTCGATAGAGGCGTATGAGCACTTATGTGCTCTCGGTCAAATTGTCGTGACCTTTAAGACCAAAGAGAGAAGGGTAGCTAGTTTGATGAAGCATAAGATGCGGTGTTCGGATGAATATGCAGGCGGGGTGAAGTTGTAACCTTAGCTTGTTATTCCTTAGATTACCATTCGTTATCCATTTACTTGCTTTGATAATTAGTTATGCTTAGATTAATCACTCTTCCATTTATTTTTATTCGAATAAGACTTTAGCGATATAAAGTCGGTATTTGGTAGATATTAGTGACAGTTCCTCGTGGGTACGACACTCTTCTTATCACTATATTACTTGTTAGACCGCGTATACTTGCGCGTGTTTATCGGTTTCGAAATCGAGCAACATTTAGCATTATTACGAACAATTTTGCAAAGACTAACAGCTTTTTCCAAAATAAGAAGTTAGAGAAGTGAAATACATCCAAGGAGGATAAGGGTCAACCAAAAGACATAAAAGAAAGCATAATAGTACAAGCAATATTTTAAGTTGTGTTGAATATGTGGTAAAGTTGGCTTTTTTTTAAAGAAAGCTGCAAGTTCGATATAGTTACTTGCTCTGCTCTTCTGTACATTGTATACTGAGATTGAAGATGTTAGTATGTTGTAATGGTGGATGTTGTTTTCTTGGGTGTGCCAAAATTGTTCTGGAATTAATTAAAATTTCATATCTAATGCTTTTAACACTTAAGAATGTGGGTTGTGAGATCCATGAGGATTGTGCATGCCAATGTAATAATGATAACATGGTTTTAATTATGATTGCTCAGTTTGACAGTTTTATTAGCTGCAGACAAAAGAAGAAATTCATGTATTGGGCCTCCAAGGATAGGGCAATAAAATGGAACTCAGGGAGTTATATTTAGATAAATAACCTATAGAAACAAATGGTTTCAGTACAGTAACTCTTATGGTGAAAGAAGATCTATTAGTTTTCATCTAACAAGGATCTACAACTTCTATTTGAGCCGTCAAATAAAGTGCAAGTGAGTAGGTAAGTGTTGTTCAAATTCTTTTATTTGACAAAGACTTTCTCAATAGTATCAAATCCTGGGGGTCTTGATATTTATATTTGGTAGTCTCATATCTTCTAATATATTTGTCTTGCACTCTTTGGTACATTGTTTTATTTCATAGGGATGAATAACTCAATTCTAAGGAATCAAATTCAAATGAAGACCATCAGGCATTCAGGTCAAAGATAACATAAATCTTTGAAAGATATGATAGTGTTTTTATGTGGTGTTTACATTTCAAGATGTAAAATGGGTTGCGTGGAGTTAAATAGCGTTTGTAATCAATTTTGAGGACGACGGTGTTAATAAATTATACAATCCATTATTCAAACTAGCATGTGCATTGCACGGGCTACCAACTAGTATTTTTAAAAACATGAATAAATTTTTATTTTAAAATTGATCAATTTGAGTTCAAAATTCAAATTAAATCCGGAAAATTTTACATTTTGTGAAATTAGAAAGGCCATGACAAGAAAACAAGTCTTCTATCTCCATCGACCAATTTGAACATATTAAATTTATTTGGGCACGTCCCCTGTTAGCATTAAATGTGTCCATTTAAGATCAACCTACCCAACCGACATAACTCAGCCCCCGAGTCTCCGACGACCTTGCCTTAAAAAAATGAGAAAAATGAGTCCCCTGTCAGCATTAAATGAGTATTTCTTTCTCTTTTCTTTTCTTACTGTGCAAAATCATAGATAATCCAGCTGTATAAATATTCTTTCTATACCACGTTTTAAATGATTTTATTTTTTAAAAATTATTTAACATTTTAAATAATCTAAAATAATTAACTATAATCTTTTCAAAATTATCGTTCATGAAAATAAATATGAGATAAATATAATTATTATAAGAATTTAAAAGTATTATGTACAATTGATATTATACTTAATGGTATATAAGTATTTTTTAATTATTGTGCACAATTCTATAACATCATATATTATGAGATACAGAGAATACATTTAGAAAAAATAAAATTACACCTGATTTTATAATAGAGGTAGTAAACAATAAACATCTACTTGGGCTTTTATTAATTATGACTATGTTTGTTTATAAAGATTATACTTAAGATATGACTATTAATTCCAAGTATCTTTTTTGTTTTCAAATTTAAATTTGAGACTATTAATTTACTTGAGATTATAATTATAATCCTAAAATTATAATTATAAAATTATTAATCTTAAAATTATAATATCTTAAATTATAATCTCATAAATTATAATCCTAAAATTATAATCATTAAAAACAAACATACCCCAAGATTTTTGTGATAAAGATTATCACACTGAACAAACTTATTGGACAAAGACAAACAAAGGATTACAATATCACATAACTAATCCACTCATTATTCACCTAAACAAACCCTCCACAATGAAAGGAACATATAGCTCCTTGTCCCTCCCCATTTTATTATTAATTAATATATGGAGTATATTATTCCGTATACTACAACCAAACATAACAGTGAAAAATATCCTTACACAAAATAGAAACTAAATCCCCGTTGAAAAATAAACAAGACCAATTATACCCCATCCAAACATAATCCTTACATATCAGAAAGACCATAAGCCCCAGAACCCTTCAACATTTTCCGGCCACCATTCCCCGCCGTACAATTGTCTCTGATAACAGTGAGCTCGTACGGCGATCTGTCGGTGGCCAGCCACTCGTCCACCGTGAATTTCTTCTGGGCACAAGGAATATGGGCTCCGGTGGTGGTCACCTCCACATAGTTGCAGTACCACCCGTGACCGGACCCGGTTCCGTCGGAGGTCAAGTTCATTTTGCAGACCGGACCATCAAGGCACGGACCTTTTCCGCTGAAGATATCCAGGTTTCCTCTCTCGAAGTAGTCGTAGCCCTCGCCCATTAACCCTCCCCAGGCCTCTAGATTGTTGACCCGGACTCCCCACCCATCGGAATCATAGAGCGTCAAGCTTATGATTGAGTCCGTTCCTCCTTTTATGATCGACCCGGTCCTAACGTAGACCGTGTACACACAATCTGGATTATCCTGCAATTCGTCCAAATAAAATTAAAATAAATATATACTATCGTTATAATTTATAATCGTAACGAATTAAAAAAAATAAAATTATATCTCTAATTTTAGAGCAAATAAAACTTACTGATCGAACAATTGTGGAAGTCGAAATGGCGAAGACGATGGAGAGATGGAAGAAGAAACTTTTGAGTCCTACAGCCATGGCTTCTGATTTATTTATTTTATCTCTCCCTTTTAGTTTTGCTTAGTTTCTCTCTCTATAAATGGAATGGTGGTGACTGTTGAGTGCCTAGGATTGAATAATAGGACCGTATATTAAAAAAGGATAGGAAAGGGGTAAATTAGTTGTAAATAATACTTACTCCATTTTATAATAATAATAATCGTTTTAATTTTATGTAGATGAATTAAGAAAGTTATTTAATATTTTTATTATTTTTTAATAATTAAAATTTGTTTAAAATTTTATCATAAGAAGTTAAAAACTATTAATACAAGAGATACAAATTTTAAAACAATGAGAGAAGTTATGAATGATATAGAAAAATAAATAATTTATTCTAATACAAAGTTGTAAACGACAAATAAATTGAAACAATTTTTTTCATCTAAAAAGTCTATTATTATGAAATGAAGGAAGTAATTAAAGTAAAGAAGCTTCAAGAGCAGGATTTATTTAAGGAAACTGATATTTCCACAATAGAAAATGATATTTTCATATAAAAAGTGTTGTTATAGATCCTATAACGACAGTTTTTTCCGTCACTATACATCTATAGCAACATTTTTTATGTGAGAATATCAAAAAATATTGTAGAAATATCAATTTTTTATTTAATTATTACTTTCAAACTTTGTACATTTTTTTAGTATACAGTTTACATGAGAATCACATGTTTATTTTGTCAACAATGCTACTATCACATAAAAAAAAGGGTCACATAATGTGAGATCCCAAATTTTATGAATAAAGATTTAAATTTCTCAAAATATTTTTTTCAAAATTATGGTGTGGATTTGAGATAATGTTATAGTTGTGGGTAATATTTATAAATTTTAAAAAATATGCAAGTTGTTGTATAATATTCGTTTGGTCGAGAAATATTCTTTTTATTGGGGAATATCCGTACGACGGCAAAATCATTGGTGGACCCCACAACGGAATTGTTGTCGGATTGAGAAAACGATAAAAATATTTTTATGAAAATAACGGCGGAAGTTTTACCGTTAAAACTGTTGAACTACTTTAGAAGTAGTAAAAAGACGATGTCTGGCGTGGTTGCGTAGAAGCATACGGTATTGATTATTGATGCTTACGTGAGAAGTCACTCAGTTTTGTTCAAATATTGCTACAATAATTGTTGCATAGTATCTCACATTATTTGATTTAATTATTATCGATATTTTATATATTATTAAATCAATAATTGAGATAACAAAGTTATTAATATTATTATTTGCAATATATTAACGATGTCAGAAGTTACGCAGGAGAGGTTTGGTCACTAATTACACGCCAATAAGGAGAAATCCTTATTGGCCCCCTCTTTCCTAGGAACGACCTGGTCAATTAATACTGTGAATTATAATAATGATGATGAAGTTTGTTTTATTATTATTATAAATGTAATAAAACAAAAAACTTTTTATATAAAACAGAATACTTTTGTAAAGTTATTTGTTTTATTAGATTATAAATAGAATATATTATATTATATTATTATATAGTGTTTGCGTAGTGCTCGCGTAGTATTTGCATAGTAAAATCTTTTATATAAAAATGAATACTTTTATAAAGTTATTTATTTTATTAGACTATAAATAGAATATATTATATTCTATTATATGTATGAATGTCTCAGATAGTAAAATCTTTTTATATAAAAGCAGAATATTTTTATAAAGTTATTTATTTTATTAGATTTTAAATATAATATATTTTTATATATATTTTATAAATAGAATATATTATATTTTATTGCATAGATATCCTTTCTATTTTCTATAAATAGGATGCTTAGTTAGAATTGAAACACACACGGAAGTTCAAAGAATTCTTCTTCTATAATCTTGGCGTATTTCTTTAGAGTTTAAGAAAGCTTTTGGCGTAGTGCAAGTTTTCTTCAAAGATATATACCCCACCTGCAGGTGAGTACTCTTCTTTATAAGGTAAGAGATATTATTTGTTGTACTCGTAAGTGGTATTGTTTCTTTCAGATTATTCATCGAGAGCTATTGTTATTCCATTCCTTATTATTACATTGGAATAATCGTATCTGTGGACTCACCGTATACATGGTGAAATTCTTCATTATTCCATTCTTTATTATTATGTTGGAATAACTGCATACATGCAAAATACCGCATACGTGGTGAAATTCTTCTATTATTCCATTCTTTATTATTCTATCAAGAATATATCACCGCATGCGTTCTTCTGGCATGACCGGGTTCCATTATTTATTATTCTATCGGAATATCACATGCGTCGCGTTACGCGTGACCGGTTCCATTATTTATTATTACATTGAGAATAACTCGCTCATGCATGCGATCTATCGCATCGCATGGTGAATTCTTTAGTTATTCCATTCTTTATTATTACATTTGGGAATAACTTTGCATACATCAAGCACTCGCATGCGTGGTGAATTCTTTGATTATTCCATTCTTTATTATTACATTGGGAATAACTGCAATACATCAATACCGCATGCGTGGTGAATTCTTTAGTTATTCCATTCTTTATTATTCTGTTAGAATAACCTGTCTATGTGGATTACCACATGCATGGTGAATGACCTTTTGTGTAAGACTCCAAATTTTATGAATAAAGATTTAAATTTCTCAAAATATTTTTTTTAAAAATTATGGTGTGGATTTGAAATAATGTTATAGTTGTGGGTAATATTTAGAAATTTTGAAAAGTATGCAAGTGGTTATATAATATTCGATTGGTCGAGGAATATTCTTTTTGTCGGGGAATATCCGTACGACGGCACAATCATTGGTGGACCCCACAACGAAATTATTATCGGAATGAGAAAACGACAGAAATATTTTTATGAAAATAACGACGGAAGTTTTACCGTTAAAACTGTTGAACTACTCGGTAGTAAAAAGTACGATGTCTGGCGTGGTTACATAAGTAGTAGCACCAGTATTGATTATTGATGCTTACGTTAGAAGTCACTCGGTTATACTCAATTATTATTGCTACGATAATTCTTAACGATCATATCTCTCATATTATTGATTAGATTATTGTCACAATATCATCGGCATAATATGATATATTATTAAATCAATAATTTAGACAACAAAGTTATTCATATTATTAAATTGCAATGTTTACAATGTCTAGAAGTTCTGTCAAGGAGAGGTTTAGTAATCTAATTGCGCACCAATAAGGAGAAATTCTTATCGAAAAATCCCCTATTTCCTGAAAACGACCTGATTATTAAATATTGTGAGTTATAATATTAATGATGAATAAGTTCGTGTTTGATTAAAGTTGAAATTGATAGTTCCATTGTGTTGGGATTATTAATGTTAGTGGAGATCGACATCTATTCCGATGATAATTGATGTCTGGGGGTTATATTGATAAATCGGGTAATTAATCGGATAAATGAGTAATTAATTGCTACTAATTCACATGTTTATATAACTATTTGTTCATATATATGTACTATTGAGTCACATTCATTTAGTATTAGGGGAGTTGGTGCAAGATTAATAATACTTGCACGACTAAGTTAAAAATGGAGGTATAGATGAAGGTACTATACTGTAATTCATATTTTCACATGTCTAGAACTATTAATTCACATGATTTACTATTAGGGGAGGTGGTGCAAGTTTGATAATACTTGCAGGACTGAATTAAAAATGAAAGGAAAGTTGAAGGTATTATACTGTAATATTTTGAGCCCCAAAACGTGCAATTATCAAAACTATATTTTCTTATAAATAGAAGCTCATTCTTCCTTCATTTCTCACCGATTCACTAAAGCTATAGAGCAATTATTATAGAGAGAAATTATAGAAAGAAAGAAGAGAAGTCTGCTTACTCTCTATTCCAATTATCCAAACTTTATTCTAAGGTAAAGGGTATTATTTCTTTCGTATTCATGAATAGAGCTATTATTATTCCATTCCTTATTATTACATTGAATAACATGTATACGCTGCGGACTCACCGTATATATGGTAAAAATTCTTATTATTCCATTCTAAAATGCATACGGATTACTAATGTGACCGGTTCCATTCTTTATTATTACATTGGAATATCACATGCATGCGATTACGCATGACATGGTTCCATTCTTTATTATTACGTTAGAATATCCCATGCGTGCGAATTACATGACACTGGTTCCGTTATTTATTATTACATTGGAATAACACATGCATGCGATTCATCGCACGCTCGGTGAATTCTTATGTTATTCCATTGTTTATTATTCTGTTGGAATAACCTGTCTACGCGGACTAACGTATGCATGGTGAATTCTTCTGTTATTCCATTTTTTATTATTCTATTGGAATAACCTGTCTATGTGGATTACCGCATGCATGGTGAATGATCTTTTGTATTCATATGAATAGTATTTCATTCAAAAGGGGTTTCTGTCAGAGGCAATTTCGTACATTTTCTGACTCTCAAAAATTCTGGAAAAATTTGAAATGATAATTTGATGAGTTTTCTAGATTGTGTCCAAAAATGGCGATTTTTGGACGTATAAATTAAGAGTTATGGATTTTATGGGAAAAGACTATTTTAAAAGTAAATCCTTATAAGTCTTTGTGGTTGACTCCAAAATTGGTGAAATTTTTATTGGGAGTACATGTATATAACAGGAGTATACCCTGTAAATTTCAGAATTTTTGGACAAAAGTACAATTTATGATAAATGTCTAAATATTCGGCAGTTTTGGCCATATGAAAAATAGTAAATGAATTTTAAAAATTCAGAGAAAAATATATGTTCAATATGGGACTATATTATGTTAAATCCCAGAAAAGAAATATTTTTGGGATTGATTTGGTATTTTTCATGAAAATGAACTAGTTATGAGTAAATGAATTAAATATGTTATGTGAAGTAACAAAATTAGAAAATAGGATTTTATGGCTTGGAAATCCTATATAGGGTATATGCAGATTTTTGATGAGGGATTTGATCATTAGTGATGAAATCTTATGAGTATGACATTTTTAAATGATTAAATGCATTATTTGGTAAAGCGTAAACAATTGAAATAAATTATTTATAAGTTTAAGAAGTGATTAAAATATTATTATAATATTAATAATATTAGATTATGAGTTTATTAAGTGGTTGATAATATTTGGATAAATTTAAAGTCTTTAATATTTATCCTTGTTTTCGTTTGATTAATGTTTATATCATTGTCATCATCCTCATGCTTATATGGTGATGAAAGTTATCTTTGGCTTACGTGCAAAGATGGACTGTTGATTATTGGTTTTATAGTTATAAATCTTTGGCTTACGTGCAGAGATAGACTTTGTATGATTATGACCAGGGATCATTCGGTATAATCATGACCTGTAATGTTATAAACGATGTGGTAAAAGTCCTCAGTGGCCTATAGTGCATTGATGGACAGTTTTTGGTATGATTATGACCAGGGATTATTCGGTATAGTCATGACCATTGATGATTTAATGAATATCCTTGGCCCGTAGTGCAGGGATGATTCGATGACGTGGTTTATTTATTTAGCTGAGTCTCAGCGATAAATTGAAGAAAACATTTTAAATTATAGAAGATAGTAGATATCATGCTCTACTTGACTCTTCTAATGGATTGCTTATTCCGCTGCAGTTAAACTTGATGTCTATTGTATTTTATCAGTTTAACATTGTTGAAGGCTAATGATAATTTATCCTGCATTATCTTAGTCATAATATTTCTTACTAGGTTAGTTGAGCTCACCCTTTTGCTTTCATTGCTCTCTTCAGGAAATGAGAACATAGCCGGGACTAGTCGGGGAACGGAGTGATGGTCCGAGATGGTGTCATAGTAGTCCTCACTATTCTATAAAATAGTGTGATAATAAATGTAATGAGGACTCCATTGAGTGTGGATATTATCTAGATGACAATATTTGTATTAAAACTCACAGCATATGTTTTGTCGTATTTTACACGACAGTTGTATAATTAAGTTTTTATTTGTATTTTGTACCATATATTTGGCGACTCAAGATAGGTGATGTATACCTATTTTGGGGGAGTCACTTTGTATTCATTCCTTATTAAATTATGGAAATGATCTGTTTACGTGGATTATGATGAAAGTCATAATAAAAGCATTGGTGTAAGACCCCAACTTTTTATAAATAAAATCGAATTTCCTCTAATTATTATTCTTGATTAATAAGGTGGTAATTTGATATAATGCTTTGGTTATGGGTGAAATGTGCAAAGTTTATAAAATAAGCAAGTGGTTATAAAATATTCATTATTGTTTAGGGAATATTCGTTTGGTCGTGGAATATTCTTTTTGAGGGAATCTCGATGATGATGCCAAGTGATCATTTGTGGGGCCCATAACTTGAAAAAAGAGATGGATGAAAGAAAATGACAAAGATTGAGTTTTATAAATACGGCGTAAATTGTTACCAATTAACAATTGTTGGGTTACCCGGTGGTTAAAATACGATGAATATGTTTGGTTGCGACAAAAGAAGATACGCAGATTATTGCAAGATTATTGAATTATTGATCCTTACGTAAGAAGGCCTACTCAATAATTGTCACGATGAATTCTTCGTTCAATATTTTATTTTATTGATTCAATAATTGCTGCGTTGATATTTTATATTATTGTTGTTCAATAATTGTCACTTCACAGTATCTCCATTATCAGATCAATAATTCATATTATTTGAATAATATTATTAGATAACATTATTGGCAATGTCTAAAAAGTTCTGTCAAGGAGAGGTTTGGTCACCTAATTGCGCTCCAGTAAGGAGAAATCCTTATTGGAAAGCCCCATCTATCCTGGGAACTGCCTGGTTGTCAATAATGTGATTCTGTAATATTATTTGTGAATAATTAATTATTGATTTATATGATGAGGAAATTATTGATTTTTATGTGGATATAAATAAAGAAAATTTTTAATGTGACAATTGTTGAAAATTAATATTTTATCTTTTTCTGATAAAATAATTTATTTAAATATATTATTTTAATAATATATTAATAGTGATATTTTTTACAATGAATGTGGGATATATGAATAAATGAGGAGGAAGAGTATTTTTGTTGGATTAAATGTTTAACACATGTTTTTTGTGTGTCGTTGGACACAATTCTTGATGAAAATTTATTATATAATCGTGTAAAATCGATTCGTTTGTGGATTTTGGTCAATTTACATTTGGAATTTGGGAAAACTTCATACAGTAAAGTTGTAGATAATGGAATTTCCTATGGAAATTCTCGAGTTTCAATTTTCCGATAACCGAGCTATTTTTTTATGAATTGTTGAAGTTTGAGAGAATAAAATGATTTTATTAATTTATGGGTGGGACCCACTTTTTGGTTGGTGTGGAAATACATGTGAAATTTGCTATTTTTGTTCAAAGATGGCTGATGGCTTTCAAAATTGGTTGGTGAAGGTTGGTGTGGAATAAGAAAAAGAAAATGATATTTTATTATTTTAGTCTCTTTTGGCGTTCTAGTATTTTCTTATAAATTGAGGGCTAAGTTAGAATTGAAAATCACACCAGAAACAAAGTTTTCTCTCTTTCTCTCTATATTATCGAGCGTATTCTTGTGAGTATACTTTGAGTGTTGTTATACAAATGCGAGTTTCACAAGACTTATCTAGAAATTCGATCAAAAATACGGTTATTTTGAGGTAAGAGATGTTATTTCTTTTTGCAAATGATATTATTTTCTTCAATATCATTATGCCAAAATATTAGTTGAACTTTTATCAAATTTGGAACTTGTTGTGTCGGAGTTCTTATTCACGTATACGACTTTATTCACGAATCTGACCTTATTCATAGAAAAATGAAATTTCTTCTTTTTGTCCAAAATATCTATTTTGGCTACTATCTTTGATTGTATCCATGTTTTGATTGTTATTTTTGAGTTACGCTTCAAAATCGTTTATTTTGAAGTATTATCGATCTTGGATAAACTGTTAAGCGAATCCACAATATTTGTCCTTTACATCTTACTGGATTCGTTTTCTAAAATGTTTTTCATCATCCTCGATCCTTAATGGTGATACTTGATGAATATCTTTGGCACAGTAGTGCAAAGATGAATGATTAAACCGATGAATCTCTTTGGCCCGTAGTGCAAAAATGAGCAGTGTTGAGATGAACATGACCAATTTGGTGATACAAATGAATATCTTTGGCACAGAAGTGCAAAGATGATTAAAGATTTATATTGATTGTTGTTACTGAGGATGAAATATTGATGATGGACTTTTAAATCTTAGAAGGCGGTAGAATTCATTCTCTACGTGACTCTTCTAATGGATTCTTCATTTTTACCGCATTTGTTGATCTAAAACTTGTTGTCTATTATATTTTATCGATTTTCCTGTTGAAGACTAACGATAATTTGTTGTATATTATCTTAGTCATAATATTCTTTCTTGGGCTAGTTGAGCTCACCCTTTTCCTTGTTGTTCCATTTTTCTTCTCGGGGAGGCGAGAATGTAGCGAAGTCTTAGTCGGGATATGGAATGAAGGTTCAGAGAGAGTTGTTTAGTAGTCCTCACCATTTTTGTAAAATAATGTATCAATAATTATGATGGGGATTTATTTGCGTGTGGATATTGTCTAGACGGCAATATCTGTATTTAAACTCACAGTTTATAAGTTGTGATAATAAAGTTGTAGTTATTTCTGTACCATGTATTTGGCGACTCAGAATGGGTTGGGTGGAATGGACCTATTTTGGGGGCGTCACAATTGGACTGATGAAAATCATGGGTATATGTAGTATTAGTAAGTGTTATGATGAGTTATGTTGGTTATTATGTGAAAACATGAAAGTTTCTTAGAAATCACAAAGGGTTGAAAATCAGATTTTGGTGAAAATAGAACATGAAATTCAATTGACCATATCTCCTATTATATTTTGAATTTTTGAGTGTGGTCAAGTTCTAGAGTTAGATCTATGAGTTTTCTAACTTATCTAAGTGGAATCACTGGAAAAGGTGTTGTAGATTTTCATGTAGACTGATTTTAGCAAAGGAGTCAAAAACTGCAAAGTACCAAAAAGCTATTGCCCATAAATTTAAAAGGGCATTTTCGGTCACTTAATTTGTGAGAAAAATTCCGGCCTTTTTGGACATGGAAATATATGGTATAAAGTACCTCATTTCCAAAAATGAGCTCATTCCGACTTAAAATGAGCAAGTTATGACCATTTCAATATTTAGGTTTTTCCGACGAAAAATGCTATAACTGGAGTTCTATAACTCCGATGACCATGAAATTTAAACTGGAAGCTCACGTTAACATGTGTAAGTTCTTGCCAAGATTTGGGAATTTCTAGAGTTAAACTTGAGGTAGCTAATTTTTTAAGGAATTAATTATAAATTGATTTTTGAAAAATATTTAAGAGAGTTGAAAAATTATAAAAAAAATACTTGTTGTGTATGAAATATATGTATATATGTTTGGACAAAGGATAGAAAAATAATAAGTTGATTTGGTAATTTTTCATGAAAATGGTTTAGTTTCAAACATATGAGTTAAATATGTTATGTGAAGTTGAAGAATTGGTAAATAGGATTTTAGGGCTTGAAAATCTATATATAAGGTATATCTTGATTTTTGATGAGTGATTTGATCATTGGTGATGAAATCTTATGAGTATGACATTTTTGAATGATTAAATGCATTATTTGGTAAAGTGTAAACAATTAAATTAAATTGTTTATAAGTTTAAGAAGTGATTAAAATATTGTTATAATATTAACAATATTAGATTATGAGTTATTTAAGTGATGGATAATATTTGGATAAATTTAAAGTCTTTAATATTTATCCTTGTTTTCGATTGATTAATTCTTATATTATTGTCATCATCCTCATGCTTATATTGTGATGAAAGCCATCTTTGGATTACGTACAGAGATGGACTTAGTATGATTATGATCAGAAATTATTCGGTATAATTATGACCGTAATGTAACGAATGATGTGGTAAAAGTCCTCATTGGCATGTAGTTCATTGGTGGACAGTTGTTTGTATGATTATGACCAGAGATTATTCGGTATAATCATAACCATTAATGATTACATGAATATCCTTGGCCGTGGTGCAGGGATGATGTGGTTTATTTATTAAGCTGAGTCTCAGCGATAAGGTTTCTGAAAATCTTTTTAAATCATAGAAGATAGTAGATTTTATGCTCTACTTGACTCTTCTAATGGATTACTTGTTCCGCTGCAGTTAAACTTGATGTCTATTATATTTTATCAGTTTAACATTGTTAAAGACTAATGATAATTTATTCTGTATTATCTTAGTCATAATATTTCTTACTGGGCTAGTTGAGCTCACCCTTTCTTTCTTTATTCTCTTCAGAAATGAGAATATATTTGGGGACCCGAGTCGAGGGGAGCGGGAGTGACGGTCGGATGATAGCATTAGTAGTCCACACTATTTTGTTAAATAGTGTGAGAATAAATGTAATGAGAACTCCATTGAGTGTGTATATTGTCTAGATGACAATATTCTTATTAAAACTCTCAGTTTATGTTTTGTCGTATTTTACACGACAGTTGTATTATTAAGTTGTATTTGTATTTTTGTACCATGTATTTGGCGACTCAAGATGGGTGATGTATACCTATTTTGGGGTGTCACGATTAGTATCAAAGCTTAGGATATGATCCCTCTTTGAGATGTGAGATAAGAACTAGGAGAGAGGCTTCGGGAATTCCTTCATTAGTATGACCTACCTAAGTTTATTTGGTATTTAATTGGTCGGTCAAAGTATATTGATAATATGTGACATGTTAATTAACCCTTGTTTTGTGACAGTGTTTGAAAATGGCAGCTGAAAATGTTAACAATGGAGTGAATGAGACCGTTGAGACACCTTTAATCACTAACCAGATTAATGTGATGTCAGACGGAGAAGAAATCAGAGATATCTATGTGGTGATTGAAGAACTAATAGTTGCACTCGAGCTAGTTGCAGAGGTAGCAGCTGAGAGTGAGGAAAAAGAGGAAGAAGAGGAACCTGAGGAGAATTTATTAGAAGAATTTTATGATATAAATTTAGAATTACAAAATCGTGTTCATGAGTTAGAAGAAGCAAAAAGCTAAAGAAACAAGAAGCGGTGGTCGTGGAGCAAAGAGATGTTACAATTCAAAATTGTGTTACCCAATGTGCGATGCTTGAACAGAAGCACTCTTTGGCAGAGTATAAGATATTAGAGCTGGAATATGAGAATGCTATGATCAAAGTTCTGATGAAAGAAGAAATAACTAAATGAAGGAGAATAGATGATGCATGGGTAAAAGCTGCACGACGCGTAGATATTGTAGAAAAAGACGTCCGATCCAATAAGGCCAAAATAGATGAAATGGATTTTGCTTTTTGGATAGCAATTGGGAGAATCCAACATCGAATTCGGAATTACCCTGTACGGAGTAGTCAACCCCAATTCGATATGGATCGGAGAATAATGAGTCAAATCATGGATCAGGAATGTGACGAAGCAATTAAGGGTGGAATGTACTCTATAGCAAGTTAAAATTCGGTAGTTTAAGTGAGAGCGTTTATCAAGGAACCCGAACGAAGTTATTACGGGTAAGTTAATTATAAACTCTTGCGAAGTCTATACCTTATTCAATACCGATTCTACCCACTCTTTTATTTCACCTAGTTGTGTTCAATGTTTGAACTTGGCTCTTGAGAAATTAGACTTTGACTTATCTGTTGAAACTCTGTTAAGAGAAACCTTCGTTACATTCACTATTTATAAATCTTGTTTGATTCAAATCGACACTTTCACGTTACTTGTCGATCTTATCTCTTTGAAAATACTTGCCTTTGATGTGATTTTAGGAATCGATTGGTTAACTACTCATCATGCTTTTCGTAAGGTTGTTAGCTTTTATATTCCTAACCAACCTGTTATGCGAATTCAAGCAACCAAACCACTAAAGTTAATCATTGTTATATCAATCCATAAGTAAAGAGCCCCGATCCTTTCTTTGTTGACTTACTTGTGTGAAATGCACCGAAGCCAGACTTTCCGTAGGGGACGTTGTGAATGACGATGACAAGTTGATAGGTATCAATGTGATGTGTTATCCAAGTCTTGGATGAAAATCACAGTTTTGAATGATATTTCTATCGTTAATAAATTTTTTAACGTATTTCTGAATACTTCTTGACCTACCCCAGAGCGTGAAATCGAATTTTGTACTGACCCCAGTACAAAACCCATTTCTTCAACCCTTAAATATTTCTTCAACCAAAACGAATATATAATGTGCCAAAGACGTTGGCTCGAGCTGTTGAATATTACGATCATACCATTCAATATCATCATGGAAAAGAGAACGTGGTAGCTGACGCGTTGAGTAGAAGATCGTATGCGTTTACGAGTGTGATGTTGTTAACACAAAAATCCATTTCGTATAACTTATAAATGATGAAGATAGAGTTAAAGACTCTAGGGACCCACGTGAAGATAACGAATATACGAGTAGAATCGACTTTAATCGATAAAGTTAAAGCAGCTCAAACTACACACCTGGAGCTGATGAATGTTCAAGAAGGCGTTATCTTAACCCTCGATTTAATTGGTCCATTTGAAATCCTCGATCAAATAGGAACTGTGGCCTATAGACTTGTTTTACCGCCAAGTATGTTGCGTGTTCATAACGTTTTTCACGTATTGATGTTACATAAGTATGTGGACGACCCGAACCACATTATTGAATTAAAACTAGACGAGATAGCAGAAGATTTAATGTATGAGGAGATACGTGTTAAAATCTTGGATAAGAAGGATCGTATTCAACACTCAAAGTTTATACCTCAAGAATTACAATCTGAAATGAAGTCAAGGTATCCTCATCTCTCTAAGATACCAGTATGCGTCACGTAAATTTCGAGGGCGAAATTTCATAAGGAGGGGGAGATTGTGAGACCCCAAATTTTATGAATAAAGATTTAAATATCTCGAAATATTTTTTTCAAAATTATGGTGTGGATTTGAGATAATGTTATAGTTGTGGGTAATATTTATAAATTTTGAAAAGTATGCAAGTTGTTGTATAATATTCGTTTGGTCAGAGAATATTCTTTTTGTCGGGAAATATCCGTACGATGGCACAATCATTGGTGGACCCCACAACAGAATTGTTGTCGGATTGACGAAATGACAAAAATATTTTTATGAAAATAACGGCGGAAGTTTTACCGTTAAAACTGTTGAACTACTCGGTAGTAAAAGTACAATAATACGCGTGGTTGCATATTAGCATACGATATTGATTATTGATGCTTACGTGAGAAGTCACTCAATTTTGTTCAAATATTGCTATAGTAATTGTTGCATAGTATCTCACGTTATTTGATTCAATTATTGTCGATATTTTATATATTATTAAATTAATAATTGAGATAACAAAGTTATTAATATTATTATTTGCAATATTAACGATGTCTAGAAGTTCTGCCAAGGAGAGGTTTGGTCACCTAATTGCGCGTTAATAGGGAAAAATCTTTATTGGAAAGCCCCCTCTTTCCTGAGAACGACCTGGTCGATTAATAGTGTGAATTATAATAATGATGATGAAGTTTATTTTATTATTATTATAAATGTAATAAAACAGAAAACTTTTTATATAAAACAGAATACTTTTATAAAGTTATTTGTTTTATTAGACTATAAATAGAATATATTATATTTTATATGCATAGTGTTTGCATAGTGCCTGCATAGTGTTTGCAGAGTAATTTTTTTTTATATAAAACAGAATACTTTTATAAAGTTATTTATTTTATTAGACTATAAATAGAATATATTATATTCTATTATGCATAGTGTTTGCATAGTATTTGCATAGTAAAATCTTTTTATATAAAATAAAATACTTTTATAAAGTTATTTGTTTTATTAGATTTTAAATAATATATATATATATATATATATTTTATAAATAGAATATATTATATTTTATTGCATAGTATCTTTTCTATTTTCCTATAAATAGGATGCTTAGTTAGAATTGAAAACACACCGAAGTTGAGAGAGAATTCTTCTTACATAATCT
The DNA here is from genome assembly GCA_020205605.1 of Panax ginseng. Taxonomy (NCBI): domain Eukaryota; kingdom Viridiplantae; phylum Streptophyta; class Magnoliopsida; order Apiales; family Araliaceae; genus Panax; species Panax ginseng. Next base: position 142,617,912 of record CM035129.1, on the reverse strand, counting down.
TGGCGTATTTCTTTAGAGTTTAAGAAGAAGCTTTTTGGCGTAGTGCAAGTTTTCTTCAAGTATATCCTACTCCTCTACCCGCTTTGGAGTACTCTTCTTTATAAGGTAAGAGATATTATTTATTGTACTCGTAAGGGGTATTGTTTCTTTTCATATTCATGAAGAAGAAGCTATTGTTATTCAATTCCTTATTATTACGTTGGAATAATCAGATATCTGTGAGGACTACTAGTATACATGGTGAAGTTCTTCGTTATTCCATTCTTTATTATTATGTTGGAATAACTTTGTCTATCAATCACAATCTGCATACATAGTGAAATTCTTCTATTATTCCATTCTTTACTATAATGCGCCGGAATATCCCGTCATGCATACGTTTTACATAACTTTGGTTCCATTATTTATTATTCTATCGGAATATATCATGTCATGCGTTACGCATGACCGTTCCATTATTTATTATTACATTGGGAATAACATGCATGCGATCTATCACATGCATGGTGAATTCTCGAGTTATTCCATTCTTTATTATTACATTGGGAATAACTGTCAAGTCAAGTACCACATACGTGGTGAATTCTTGATTATTCCATTCTTTATTATTACATTGGGAATAACTTTGTCTATGTGAAGTACCGCATGTATCTTTGAATTCTTCAGTTATTCCATTCTTTATTATTCTGTTGGAATAACCTGTCTATGTGGATTACCACATACATGGTGAATGACCCTTTGTATTCATTCCTTATTAAATTGTGGAAATGATCTGTTTACGTGGATTATGATGAAAGTCATAATAAAAGCATTGGACTGATGAAAATCATGGGTATATGTAGTATTAGTAAGTGTTATAATGAGTTATGTTGGTTATTATGTGAAAACATGAAAGTTTCTTAGAAATCACAAAGGGTTGAAAATCAGATTTTGGTGAAAATGGAACATAAAATTCAATTGACCAAATCTCCTATTATATTTCGAATTTTTAAGTGTGGTCAAGTTCTAGAGTTAGATCTATGAGTTTTCTAACTTATCCAAGTGGAATCACTGGAAAAGGTGTTGTAGATTTTCATGTGGACTGATTTTAGCAAAGGAGTCAAAAACTGCAAAGTACCAAAAAGCTACTGCCCATAAATTTAAAAGGGCATTTTCGGCCACTTAATTTGTGAGAAAAATTTCGGCCTTTTGGGACATGGAAATATATGGTATAAAGTACCTTCTTTCCAAAAAATGAGCTCATTCCGACTTAAAATGAGCAAGTTATGACCATTTCAATATTTAGGTTTTTCCAACGAAAAATACTATAACCGGAGTTCTATAACTCCGATGACCATGAAATTTAAACTGGAAGCTCACGTTAACATATGTAAGATCTTGCCAAGATTTGGGAATTTCTGGAGTTAAACTTGAGGTAGCTAATTTCTTAAGGAATTAATTAGAAATTGATTTTTGAAAAATACTTAAGAGAGCTGAAAAATTATAAAAAAATACTTGTTGTTTATAAAATATATGTATATATGTTTGGACAAAGGATAGAAAAATAATAAGTTGATTTGGTAATTTTTCATGAAAATGGTTTAGTTTCAAACATATGAGTTAAATATGTTATGTGAAGTTGAAGAATTGGTAAATAGGATTTTAGGGCTTGAAAATCCTATATAAGATATATGCAGATTTTGGATGAGTGATTTGATCATTGGTGATGAAATCTTATGAGTATGACATTTTTGAATGATTAAATACATTATTTGGTAAAGTGTAAACAATTAAATTAAATTGTTTATAAGTTTAAGAAGTGATTAAAATATTGTTATAATATTAACAATATTAGATTATGAGTTATTTAAGTGATGGATTGTGATGCCCCCAAAATAGGTATACATCACCTATCTTGGGTCGCCAAATACCTGGTACAGAATACAAATTCAACTTAATTATACAACTGTCGTGTAAAGTACGACAAAACATAAACTGAGAGTTTAATCAAGAATATTGCCTTCTAGACAATATCCATACTGAGAGTTTCATCACTTTTCTCATTTGAGACTCGACAATAAATAATCCACATCATCATCCACACTACTGACCAAGGATATTCATTAGGGTCACGACCATAAATTATCCATGCACTACATGCCAAGGATATTCGTGTATTCATCAATGGTCATGATCATGCCAACAACTGTCCATCAATGCACTATGACTTTTATCACATCATTTGTAACATTACGGTCATGATTATACCGAATAATCCTTGGTCATAATCATACCAAGTCCATCTATGCACTACAGGCCACAAATGACTTTCAAAAATATAAACACGAGGATGATGACAATGATATAAGAATTCAATAAAACATGTTCACGAATTAATTTATCCAAGAACTAATAACGTCCAAATTGTCAACATGATACTTCTTTGTAGAGTAAAATTCAAGAATGCTCAGAAGAATATTTCCATAAAAAGATACTGGATGAAGCGCAAATATCAAGGATATTCCACTAATTTCATGGAGTATAGAAGTTAAAACTTTAACCAACTGACTATAATAAATAATGGAATAACAAAAGAAATCACCAGGTATGTGATAGATAGCACATGCAGGTTATTCAAACAGAATAATAAATATAGAACTAGGTCCAGGAAACGCATGCATGGGATATTCCGGCGAGTAATAATAAATACGAAATAATAAATAATGGAACCAGTGCGGCATAAAATGCAGAGATGAGGATATTCCGATGAGAATAATAAATCCGAATAATAAATATCTGGAACGGTCAAAGTAAATTCAGACCAAGCGAGGATATTACGACGAGAATAATAAAGAATGGAATAATAGAAGAATTTCACCCGACGATGCGGTACTTAGCATAAGCAAAGTTATTCAACATAATAATATAGAATGGAATAATAGAGGATTTCACCAAGTATAGGGTATGCAGCGTGTCTGATTATGTATAGGGTATGTCTGGCGTATCTGAGTTATTCAATGAGAATAATAAAGAATGGAATAACAGAGGATTTCACCAAGTATAGGGTATGCTGGCGTATCAAAGGTTATGTATAGGGGTATGCCGCTTATACTGAGTTATTCCAATGGAATAATAAAGAATGGAATAATGAAGGATTTCACCAAGTATAGGGTGTCTGGCATATATATAGGTTATGTATAGGGTATGTCTGGCGTTCTGAGTTATTCAAATGAGAATAATAAAGAATGGAATAATGAAGTTCTCTTCATGAATAAGAAAGAATAACACTCCTTACCAGTAAAAGACCTTTGGATATCAAGAAGTAGTGAAGTAGCAAAATACTCTTCTTCTTTCTCTATAATTTTCTCTCTAGAGTTTAAATTGAATTTGTAAGAAATAATGAAGGAATGAGCTTCTATTTATAGAAGAATGGATTGAATAGTAACTAATTCTGAGCGGTCAGATTGATTTACTTTTAAATGGGACGGTTCGATTGATTTACTATTAAAACTTAAAAGCAAACAGTCCATCTTGATTTACTATTAAAACTTTAAACAAATGATCCATATTGATTCACTATTATAACTTTCCAACAGCTTTCCATATTGATTCACTAATATAACTTCAACCAACGGTCTGAAAAATTAGCACATCTCCTCATGGAATAATATTATACCCAAATACCCGAATGCACAATACTAGAGTGAATAGTAACCGGGTGAATAGTAACTTGTGAATAGTAACTCATGAATAGCAACTTGTGAATAGTAACTCATGAATAGTACTCTGACACGAAAAGTTCCCCGAATACCCGATTGAACAATATAACCTCCAAACATCAATTATCATCATAGATGTCGATTTCTACTAACACAAATAATTCCAACACAATGAAACTATCAAATTCATCTTTAATCAACACGAACTTAATTATCATTAATATCATAACTCACAATATTTAACAACCAGGTCGTTCCCAGGAAAGAGGGGGCTTTCCAATAAGGATTTCTCCCTATTGGCGCGCAATTAGGTGACCAAACCTCTCATTGACAGAACTTCTAGACATTGTAAATATTGAAATTTAATAATATGAATAACTTTGTCGTCTCAATTATTGATTTAATAATATAACATATAATTCAGATGATACTTTGACAATAATCGAATCAATAATATGAGAGATATGATGTAGCAATTACTGTAGCAATAATTGAGTATAACTGAGTGACTTATCACATAAGCATCAATAATCAATACTGCAGTGTCTCTTATGCAACCACACATATTATCGTACTTTTACTACTAGGGTAGTTCAACGGTTTTAAATGATAACACCTCATAGTTATTTATAAAATATTTTTGTCATTTTTTCAATCCAACAATAATTCCGATTATGGGGTCCTGATGATTATGATTATGCCGTCGTACGAATATTCCCCGACAAAAAGAATATTCCCCGACCAATCGAATATTTTATAACAACTTGCATACTTTGTAAAATTTATAAATATTACCCACAACTATAACATTATATAAAATCCACACCATAATTTTGAAAAAAAATATTTCGAGAAAAATAAATCTTTATTCATAAAATCTGGGGTCTCACAATCTCCCCTCCTTATGAAATTTTACCCTCGAAATTTACGTACGTACCTGGTATGCCGAAGAGGTGTGGATACCTTGACTGCATTTCAGATTCTAGCTCTTGAGGTATAACCTCTGAGTGTTGAATACGATCCTTCTTATCCAATAATTTAACAGGTACATCTTCATACGTTAAATCATCCGCTATCTCGTCTGGTTCTAAATCAATAATGTGGTTCGAATCATCCAAATATTTACGTAACATTGGTACGTGATAAACGTTATGAACACGCAACATATTTGGCGGTAAAATGAGTCTATATGCCATAGTTCCTACTCGATCGAGGATTTCAAATGGGCCAATAAAATTAAGGGTTGAGATTTCCTCTCTTCGTCGATTCTTGCTTCTAGAATAACGCCCTTTTGAACCTTCTTCTTCACATTCATCAGATTCGGGTGTGTAGCTTGAGTGACTTTAACTTTATCGATTAAAGTCGATTCTACTCGTATATTCGTTATCTTCACGTGGGTTCGTATATTCACACTCGTAAACGCATACGATCTTCTACTCAACACGTCAGTTACTACGTTCACTTTTCCACGATGGTATTGAATGGTACGATCGTAATCTTCAATAGCTCGAGCCAACGTCTTTGACACATGTTACGTTCATTTTAGTTGAAGAAATATTTAAGGGTTTTAGAAATGGGGTTTTGTACTGGGGTCAATACAAAATTCGATTTCACGCTCTAGGGGTAGACTAAGAAGTCTTCAAGAATACGTTAGGAAATTTATTAACAATAGAAATATCATTCAAAACTGTGACCCTCATCCAAGACTTGGATAACACGTCACATTAATATCTATCAACTTGCCACTATTATTCATGACGTCCCCTACGGGTAATCTGTCTTTGGTGCATTCCACATAAGGAAGTCACCAGCGAAAGGCTCGGGGCTCTTTACTTATGGCTTGATATGACAGTGATTGACTTTAGTGATTTGGTTGCTTGAATTCGCATAACAGGTTGGTTATGAATGTAAAAGCTAACAACCTTACGAAAAGCATGATGAGTAGTTAACCAATCGATTTCCTAAAATCACATCAAAGGAAAGTATTTTCAAAGAGATAAGATCGACAGGTAACGTGAAAATGTCGATTTGAATCAACAAGATTTATAAACAGTGGAGGTAACGAAGGTTTCTCCTAACGAAGTTTCAACCAATAAGTCAAAGTCTAACTTCTCCTGAGTCAAATTTAAGCGTTGAAGCATAAGCAAGAGAGATAAAATAATGGGTAGAACCAAGTATCTTATAAGGTATAGACTTCGTAAGAATTTATAATTAACTAACCCGTGCTAACCGTTCGGGTTACTCGCTTTTGAGAAGTCACGAAAAAACGCTCTCCTGCACCTCGGTTTTGACTTTTCTGGGACGACCTTTGGTGCCTCCATCCTAGCTGAACTTGTCTTCGGTGAACGATAAAATCGGGCTAGGTGACCTTCTCTTTTACAATTATAACATTCTTTGGACAACATCGCGCAGTTTGGACTGATATGTCCCTCCCCTCCGCATTTGAAATATATGATAGGTTGTTGTTCTCCTTCCTTAACAACGGGTTCTGGTGCTGACGTCTTTCCATCATTGTTGAATTTCCTCTTCTTAAAATGTCCATTCTTATTGTTTTGGCAATGATTACCACCGAAGTGGTTACCATTTTTGGCATGCTGATTCCTTTCATGCTTATGATGACTGCTATCACTTGTATTATCATTTTATTGGCTGCTCTCTTTTGGTTGGGTTGACTCACTATCGCGCTCCAATAACTGAGCCTTATTAACAACATCTGAATACAAACAAAGTTTATGAGAAATGAGGTATTGACGTATCTCGGGTTTCAAATCTCTTAGAAACATCCGCGTCATTCTCTCCTCATTATTAACCAAATGGGATGCAAACCGGGACAACTCGACAAACTTGGCTTCGTACTGCGATACGGTCATGTTGTTTTATTCCAGCTTGATGAACTCTACCTCTTTCATGTGACGAATACTTTCAGGAAAGTACTTGTCGTTGAACAGTTCTTGGAACTTTTCCCAAGACATCTTGGTCTGCGGCGGAGTTGAGTACAATTTACAGATTCTCACCAGTAATCTTCCTCTGCACGAATAACATGAAGGTGGCAAAAGGAACCTTTTGCTCCTCAGAGTATCCCAAGACATCAAATATCTTGCAGATCTGCTTTATCCACGTCTCTGCCTTAAGTGGTTTTGGCTCTCCAAAAAACTCCGGTGGTCCCAGTTCCTTGAACTGCTTAGCGATGACCGTCCGAGAGTTGCTCGTGTTTCCACCTGCATTTTGGACAGGAGCCGCACTTGCCTGATATTGCATGAATTGTATGAAGCCTCGGAATATTCCATCGTTCATCATTTGGTCATTGTTGTTGTTTGCATGAGGATTGTCGCCTTCCTTATGCACATTGTCCTGATTATTGATCTGAGGAGACTCAAAGATCTCCTGTGCTCCATTGATGTTCTCAACATTTTTGGATGCCATTTTCAAATACTGCCACAAAATAAGGGTTAATTAACATATCACATATTATCCCTATACTCTACGTGACCAATTAAATACCAAATAAACTTAGGTAGGTCATACTAGTGAAGAATTCCCCATCTCTCCTCCTAGTTCTTATCTCACATCTTAGCTGGGATCATATCCCTAAGCTTTGATACCAACTGTGACGCCCCCAAAATAGGTATACATCACCCATCTTGGGTCGCCAGTTACATGGTACAGAATACAAATTTAACTTAATTATACAACTATCGTGTAAAGTACGATAAAACATAAACTAAGAGTTTAATCAAGAATATTGCCTTCTAGACAATATCCATTCTCAATGGAGTCCTCATAGAAAGTATACAAACTCAAATTCAGTCCTTATTACATTTATTATCACACTATTTAACAGAATAGTAAGGACTACTAATGCTATCATCTGGAATGTCACTCCGTTTCCCGACTCGTCCCAACTATATTCTCATTTCCTGAAGAGAACAGTGAAAGAAAGGGTGAGCTCAACTAGCCCAGTAAGAAATATTATGACTAAGATAATGCAGGATAAATTATCATTAGCCTTCAACAATGTTAAACTGATAAAATACAATAGACAACAAGTTTAAGCTGCGGTGAATAAACAATCCATTAAAAGAGTCAGTAGAGAATAAAATCTACTATCTTTTATGATTTAAAAAGTTTTCATCACTTTTCTCACGAGACTCGACAATAAATAATCCACATCATCCCGCTGACTACTACCAAGGATATTCATTAGGGTCACGACCATAAATTATCCATGCACTATGTGCCAAGGATATTCGTGTATTCATCAATGGTCATGATCATGCCAACAATCGTCCATCAATGCACTACGGCCAATGAGGACTTTTATCACATCATTTGTAACATTATTACGGTCATGATGATTATACCGAATAATCCTTGGTCATAATCATACCAAGTCCATCTATGCACTACAGGCCACAAATGACTTTCAAAAATATAAACACGAGGATGATGACAATGATATAAGAATTCAATAAAACATGTTCACGAATTAATTTATCTAGGAACTAATAACGTTCAAATTGTCAACATGATACTTCTTTGTAGAGTAAAATTCAAGAATGCTCAGAAGAATATTTCCATAAAAAGATACTGGATGAAGCGCAAATATCAAGGATATTCCACTAATTTCATGGAGTATAGAAGTTAAAACTTTAACCAACTGAGTATAATAAATAATGGAATAACAAAAGAAATCACCGGTATGTGATAGATAAGACATGCGAGTTATTCCAATGAATAATAAATATAGAACTAGGTCCAAGGCGTAAGCCTTACGCATGCAGGATATTAAACGAGAATAATAAATACGAAATAATAAATAATGGAACCGGTCCCAAGCATAAAAATGCATGCACGAGGATATTAAAGCGAATAATAAATCCGAATAATAAACATGGAACCGTGTCAAAGTGAAATTAAGACAAGCATGAGGATATTAAAGCGAGAATAATAAAGAGCGGAATAATAGAAGAATTTCACCACGATGCAGATCTCAGATAAACAAAGTTATTCCAACATAATAATATAGAATGGAATAATAGAGGATTTCACCAAGTATAGGGTATGTCTGGCGTATCTGATTATGTATAGGGTATCTGGCGTATCTGAGTTATTCAAATGAATAATAAAGAATGGAATAACGGAGGATTTCACCAAGTATAGGGGTCTGGCGTATACAAAGGTTATGTATAGGGTATGCCGCTTATCTGAGTTATTCAACAGAATAATAAAGAATGGAATAATGAAGGATTTCACCAAGTATAGGGTATGTCGGCGTATACTGAGGTTATGTATAGGGTATCAGGTGTTTCTGAGTTATTCAACAAAATAATAAAGAATGGAATAATGAAGTTCTCTTCATGAATAAGAAAGAATAACACCCTCAAGTAGAAAAAGACCTTTGGATATCAAGAAGTAGTGAAGTAGCAAAATACTCTTCTTCTTTCTCTCTATAATTTCTCTCTCTAGAGTTTCAGTGAATTCGTAAGAAATAATGAAGGAATGAGCTTCTATTTATAGAAGAATGGATTAAATAGTAACTAATTCCTGAACGGTCCAGATTGATTTACTTTTAAATGGACGGTTCAGATTGATTTACTATTAAAACTTAAAGCAACGGTCCATACTAATTTACTATTAAAACTTTAAACCAGCGATCCATATTGATTCACTATTATAACTTTCTACCAGCGGTCCATATTGATTCACTAATATAACTTCAACCAATGGTCTAAAAAATTAGCACATCTCCTCATGGAATAATATTATACCCAAATACCCGAATGCACAATACTAGAGTGAATAGTAACTCGTGAATAGTAACTCATGAATAGTAACTCATGAATAGTACTCCAACACGAAAAGTTCCCCGAATACCCGATTGAACAATATAACCTCCAGACATCAATTATCATCGGAATAGATGTCGATTTCTACTAACACAAATAATCCCAACACAATGAAACTATCAAATTCATCTTTAATCAACACGAACTTAATTATCATTAATATCATAACTCATAATATTTAACAACTAGGTCATTCCCAGGAAAGAGGGGGCTTTCCAATAAGGATTTCTCCCTATGGTAGCTTGAATTAGGTGACCAAACCTCTCCTCGATGTGAACTTCTAAACATTGTAAATATTGCAATTTAATAATATGAATAACTTTATCGTCTCAATTATTGATTTAATAATATAACATATAATGCAGATGATACTGTGACAATAATCGAATCAATAATATGAGAGATATGATGCAGAAATTACTGTAGCAATAATTGAGTATAACTAAGTAACTTATCACATAAGCATCAATAATCAATACTGGTGTCTACTTATGCAACCACGCGTATTCATCGTACTTTTACTACTAGGGTAGTTCAACAGTTTTAACGATAACACCTCGTAGTTATTTATAAAATAATTTTGTCATTTCATGATCAAATAATAATTCCAGTTTATGGGTCCACCAATGATTTCTTGACCGTCGTGCGAATATTCCCGACAAAAAGAATATTCCCCGACCAATCGAATATTTTATAACAACTTGTATAATTTGCAAAATTTATAAATATTACCCACAACTATAACATTATATAAAATCCACACCATAATTTTGAAAAAAAATATTTCGAGAAAAATAAATCTTTATTCATAAAATCTGGGGTCTCACATGGATAATATTTGGATAAATTTAAAGTCTTTAATATTTATCCTTGTTTTCGTTTGATTAATGCTTATATTATTGTCATCATCCTCATGCTTATATTGTGATGAAAGTCATCTTTGGCTTACGTGCAGAAATGGACTTGGTATGATTATGACCAGAGATTATTCGGTATAATTATGACCGTAATGTAACGAATGATGTGGTAAAAGTCCTCATTGGCATGTAGTTCATTGGTGGACAGTTGTTGGTATGATTATGACCAGGGGTTATTCGGTATAATCATGACCATTGATGATTACATGAATATCCTTGGTCGTGGTGCAGGGATGATGTGGTTTATTTATTAAGCTGAGCCTCAGCGATAAGGTTTATGAAAATCTTTTTAAATCATAGAAGATAGTAGATTTTATGCTCTACTTGAATCTTCTAATGGATTGCTTGTTCATTGCTTGATTAAACTTGATGTCTATTGTATTTTATCGGTTTAACATTGTTAAAGACTAATGATAATTTATTCTGCATTATCTTAGTCATAATATTTCTTACTGGGCTAGTTGAGCTCACCCTTTCTTTCACTATTCTCTTCAGAAAATGAGAATATAGTTGGGACGAGTCGGGGAACGGAGTGACGGTCCAGATGATAGCATTAGTAGTCCTCACTATTTTGTTAAATAGTGTGACAATAAATGTAATGAGAACTCCATTGAGTGTGGATATTGTCTAGATGAAAATATTCTTATTAAAACTCTCAGTTTATGTTTTGTCGTATTTTACACGACAATTGTATTATTAAGTTGTATTTGTATTTTTGTACCATGTATTTGGCGACTCAAGATGGGTGATGTATACCTATTTTGGGGGCGTCACACATAATACTCACACACATGTATACTGTGGGTCCCCGCCTGATATGTGAGTCCCGTAATATACATTTATGTATGTGAGTATTATGTGACCCTTTTTATGTGATGGTAACATTATCCAGAGATTAGGACAAGCAAAAAAGCATTATTTAAAATTTTGAAATTTTATTATTTCGTTAATGAGATTTGAGGTCCGTCAAATTGGCTAAGATTCTTTCAGACAAAACTAAGGAAAACACCATGATAGTTAGCACATTTGACTTATTACACCATTAAATTTTTAAAAATAAAAATTACCCTATTGAACTAATTAAATTTTGAAATTATACCATTCCTTTAATAAAAATTTTATGGGTGTCAAATTAACTCAGATTTTTTTTCAGACGTAGCTAGATTTGTGCTTCAAATTTATAAACCAACCTAAATTACCCCATAGATTTCTGCTTCAAATTTATCAAATTGCTGAAATTAATGATGTTATTTGGCAAAATTAAATATACTCAAATTTGATTCTTTTTCATGATATTCAATTTGTTGAAATTACATCATTAATCTGATAAATTTTATAAAATTTTAAAATATATACACCACCATTTTTATAAACAATTCAGAGGAGGGGTTTAGAACACTAACTACTATAATAAGTATGTTTTCTTCTCCATTTTACAAATTTTCTCTTCTCAATCCTCTTTCGCCAACTTTTTGCAATCACAACTTCTAAAACCTTAGTCGCCTCTATAGAAGCCTCAATTTTATTTACCCAAATATAGCCCCATTATCAGACCCCAACACCCCAAATCAGCCTTTATTTGCCTAATTACTAGCACCAACCCCGCTGCAATATCAACCCACATAGCTTTTATCAAAAAAAAGTGGAGAAGAAGTGAACCAGCTAGCAGCGCACCCAACATCATCGTTAAAAGTTTAAACACCAAAGGAGCTACCGCAACCATAACGAGTCTCCAACGTCGCCACCACCACCACAACGAGTCTTCACTGTCGTTGTCGCCACCATCGTCACATGGAGCCTCCACCGTTGCCTCACCTTGTGCCACCACCTTTTTCTACATTTGATAGCTTATCTCTCTCTGAGTATTTTATTTAGGTTTTGTAGATGTGCTTGGGAGATGAGTTGATTTTATAGCCTAATCCGCGTAGGAATGACATGTCATTTTCTTTTCAGTTTTTACTAGCCACGTCTGAAAAAATCTGAGTCAATTTGGCGGATGTCTAATTTTATTAACGGAATTGTGTAATTTAAAAATATTAATTAGTTTAATGAGATAATTTTAATTTTTAAAAGTTTAATAGTGTAATAAGTAAAAGTGTCAACTATAGTAGGGTTTTCTTAGTTTTGTTTGAAAGAATCTAAGCCAATTTGACGGACGTCCAATATTATTAACGGAATGGTGTAATTTCAAAATTTTAATTAATTTAATGAGATGATTTGAATTTTTAAAAGTTTAATGATGTAATAAATAAAACGTGCTAACTAGAGTGAGATTTTCTTTAATTTTGTCTTTTTTTGTTTTTCTTTTGATTCCCTAAAAAATTTATAATATTTATTTTAACTTAAATTTTTACAAAAAAAAAGTGAATATTTCCTTAGGCAAAGAAAAGGTGAATATTTCCATAGGCAAAGAAAACTTTTAATACTCCTTTTGTTGCATAAAGAGGAGACCATTTAAAAATTTCAAAGTATTAAAAAAATATATTTGTCACATATTTACTGCTAAAAGTAATAAATTGTTAGTTTCAATAACTCTATTAGAATAAAAAAAATTGTGTTTTTTGTGTGTTACCGTAAGAGTAATATTTGTCATCTTAAAAGTTGAAAATCAAAGTTTACAAAACTCAATAACTGTGTTTGATTGTCGATATATATTGGTAGAGTGAAAATAATATTTATTGCTCTAACAATATACTCCTTTTGTTCCAAATTAATTACTCAATTTAGATTTTTTAAAGTTAAATTGACCATTTTTAAAACTAATCTTTTTATTATTTTTGTTAAAATATAGGTGAAGAGATTATAACCAAAAGAAAGTATATACAATTTATTACTAACCCTAATTTTTATAATTTTAGAAATATATTTATATGTGCTTAATTATTAATTCTAAAAATAGTCAATTTGACTTAAAAAAATCAAAACTGAGCAATTAATTTGGGACAGAGGGAGTAACTTTTACTTTAACAATATTAGCTGTCTTTTTTTTTAAGGATAAATGTAAGACCCCAAATTTTTATAAATAAAAATCGAATTTCCTCTAATTATTATTCTTGATTAATAAGGTGGTAATTTGATATAATGCTTTGGTTATGGGTGAAAATGAAATTTTTGCAAAATAAACAAGTGGTTATTAAAATATTTATTTTTTGTCTGGGAATATTCGTTTGGTGGTCGTGGAATATTCTTCATTGCTCGGGGAATATTAAATGCGATGGTAGCTGATCAATTGTGGGGCCCCATAACAAAATAAGCGTCGGATGAAGAAAATGACAAGTTTGAGCTTTTATAAATAATTGGCAGTAGTTGTTACTGAATTAACCTTCGTTGGATTACTCCGGTAGTTAAAATACAAGAATGTCTGGCGTTGCATAAAGTCTGCGATACCAGATATTACAAGATTGTTGAATTATTGATTCGTGACGTAAGAAGGTACTACTCAATAATTATTATGAAGAATTTATTATTCAATATTTTATTGATTCAATAATTGTTGCGTTCTTTAGTTTATATTATTATTGTTTCAATAATTGTCACTACACAAAGTATTTTCCATTATCGATCAATAATTCATATTATTTAAATAATATTATCGAGATAACATTATTGGCAATGTCTAGAAAGTTCATCTAAGGAGAGGTTTGGTCACCTAATCAAGGCGCCAAGAAGGAGAAATCCTTATCGAAAGCCCTCTTCCCGGAACTACCGGCACGGTTTTGATCTGTGATTCTCGTAATATTATTTTAAATAATTAATTATTGATTATTATGATAAAGAAAATATTTATTTTATGTGGATATAGATGGAGAAAATTTTTAATGTGACAATTGTTGAAAATTAATATTTTATCTTTTTTCGATAAAATAATTCATTTAAATATATTATTTTAATAATATATTAAGCGGTGATATTTTTACAATGAATGTGGGATATATGAGTATATGAGGAGGAAGAGTATTTTGTGGCATTAAATGTTTAATATATATGTTTTGTGTGTCGGTGGACACAATTCTTGACCAAAATTGATTATAGTAATCGTAAAATCGCTCATTTATGGATTTCGGATAATTTCTGTTTGGAATTTGGAAAATCTTCTCTGTAAAGTTGTAGAGAATTGAATTTCCTATAAAAAGTCGCGAGATTCAAATTTTCTGACAAAAGAGCTATTTATCATGAATTATTGAAGTTTGAGTTCAAATAATTGATTTTGGAAGTTTTAATTATTTTATATAAGAAAAACGTTTTTGTGGTTGTTGGCACATGGGTGGCTGATGTTTTTGACCAAAGAAGGCATGATAGAGTTTTCAAAACATGTGAGTAGGAATTTTGAATAAATAATAATATATTTTATTAATTTAGTCTCCTTTTGGCTCTAACATTTTCCTATAAATAGAGGGCTAAGTTAGAATTGAAAATCACACCGTAAACTAAGTTTTTCTCTTCTCTCTCTATATTATCGGCGTATTCTTGTGAGTATACTTTGAGTATTGCTATATCTGATGCGAGTTTACACAAGACTATATCTGAAATTGGTCAAATACGGTTATTTTGAGGTAAATGATGTTATTTCTTTTCATGAAATGATATTATTTTCTTCAATATCATTATGCCAAAATATTGGTTGAACTTTTTATCAAATTTAGAACTTTTTCATGTCGGGTTACTATTCATGAGTTACTATTCATGAGTTACTACTATTCTTATTCACGAGTTACTATTCACGAAAAGTACTATTCACGTAAGCGTGAAGATGTTTTTTGTGAAAATTTCTATCTTTTTTGTGTCGGGGTTACTATTCACGATATATATGCACTATTCACGAATACTAAGACTATTCACCAAAAATGAAAATTTTTCTTTTGTCCAAGATGTCTATTTTGGTTACTATCTTTGATTGTATCCATGTTTTGATCGTTATTTTTGAGTTCGCTTCAAAATCGTTTATTATGAAGTATTATCGATCTTGGATAAACTGTTAAACGAATCCCTAATATTTGTCCTTCTATCTCATTTGAATTCGTTCTTAAAAATGTTTTCATCATCCTCGGACCCTAATGGTGATATTTGATGAATATCTTTGGCCTCAGAAGTGCAAAAGATGAATGATTAAATCGATGAATCTCTTTGGCCCGTAGTGCAAAGATGAGCAGTGTTGAGATGAACATGACCAACTGGTGATACAAATGAATATCTTTGGGCCTGTAGTGCAAAAGATGATTAAAGATGTATATTGATTGTTGTTACTGAGGATGAAATATTGATGATGGACTTTTAAATCTTAGAAGACGGTAGAATTCATTCTCTACGTGACTCTTCTAATGGATTCTTTGTTCACGCATTTGTTGATCTAAAACTTGTTGTCTATTGTATTCTATTAGATTTTTCCATGTTGAAGACTAACGATAATTTGTTGTATATTATCTTAGTCATAATATTCTTTTATTGGGCTAGTTGAGCTCACACTTTTCCTTGTTGTTCCATTTTTCTTCTCGGAGGTGAGTAACATAGCGAGGATCGAGTCTGGGGTATGGAGTGAAGGTTCTAGAGAGAGTTGTTTAGTAGTCCTCATCATTTTGTAAAATAATGTATCAATAAATGTGATGAGGATTTATTTGAGTATAGATATTGTCTAGAAGATAATATTTGTATTCAAACTCATAGTTTTTCTTGTTGTAATAATAAAGTTGTAGTAATTTTCGTACCATGTATTTGGCACTTCGAATGGGTAGGGTGGAATGGACCTATTTTGGGGGCGCATGCGGTTGGTATCGAGCTTAGGGATATGGTCTCTCCATGAGATCGGGGAATAGAACTAGGAGGGAGAGACGAGTAAATCCTTTGCTAGTGTGTCCTACCTAAGCTTATTGTTAGTTGGTTAGTATATATAGGATATTATGTGATATATTGATTTACTTAATTAACCCTTGTTTTATGATGAGATTTAAAAATGTCGATCGAGAATATTAACAATGGAAATGAGACCATGGAGACGCTGTACTCATCAACGAGGAAAACGCAACAACAGTGGCAATGTTCCTCCCCGTGAACAACACCACTGAAAGAGATGATGAACGAGGGATGTTTAGAAGCTTTTTGCAGTTCATGCAAAATCGCACGAGAGACTCGTGTTCAAAACATAGGAGGAAATGATATCAATTCACGGGTTGTCACAAACAAGCAGCTTCAAAGAGTTGGGACCACTGAATTTGAAGGAAAGCTTCGATCCGATCGCCATGAGACGTGGGTCAAGCAAATTACCAAGATATTCGATGTCTTGGGATGCACGGAGAGAACAGAAGGTTCCATTCGCCACCTTTATGTTCCGTGGCGAGGCGTATCATCGGTGGGAATCTGTAGAAGCGTACCATCCAAATTTGCGCTTAACATGTCTTGGGAGACGTTTCAGAAACTATTTAATGACAAATACTTTCTCGAAAGTGTTCGCTATATGAAGGAAGTGGAGTTTATTAGATCGAGGCGTAATAACATGATTTTGTCTCAAAGACGAGGCGAAGTTTCATGAGTTGTCTGTGTTTGCACCTCATTTGGTGGAAAATGAGGAACGATGACGATATGTTTCGAGGGTCTAAAACCCGAGATTCGACAATATCTTATCTCTCATAAATTTTCTTTATATTAGGATGTTGTAAGCAGGCTCAATTATTAGAGCGTGATAATGAGTATGTTCAACCGAAGGACCACAACCAGGGTCATATCGGTGACAGTAGTCATCAGAACGATGATAACCAGCGGGGAGGAAAGAATACGGACAAAGGCGGTAACCATTTGGGTGGTAATCGTGGCCATGATAATAGGAGAGGTGACTCAAGTGGACATTTCAAGAAGAAAAGGTTCAACAACGACCATGTGAAGACGTTAGTGCCAAAGAAGAATCGGGTTCCAAAGGAGGGAACGACCACCCCATTATATGCTACAAATGCGGGAAAGAAGGACATATCAGTCCAAACTGCCCACAACAATCCAAGGTATGTTATAATTGTGGAAAAGAAGGACATATCGCTCGAGATTGTACCGTAGCGAAACCTTGTTCAGCGGGAATGGTGACTCAAAAGGATGTCCCAGAAAAGTCAAAGTCAACGGTTTCTGGAAGAACGTTTGTCGCGACCGGTTAAAATGCGAGGAACCCGAACGAAGTTAGCATGGGTTAGTTAATTATAAATTCTTGCGAAGTTTATACCTTACTAGATACCGGTTCTACCCATTCTTTTATCTCTCTTGCTTGCGCTCAACGTTTGAACTTGACTACGGAGAAATTAGACTTTGACCTATTTATGGAGACTCCGTTAGGAGAAACTTTCATTACATCCGTTGTTTGGAAATCTTGCTTGATTCAGGTTGGCACTATCACATTACCTGTTGATCTTATCTCTTTAAAGATACTTGCTTTTGATGTGATTTTAGGGATTGATTGGTTAACTACTCATCATGCCAAATTGATTGCTTTCGTAAGGTTGTTAGTTTTCATATTCCTAAGCAACCTGTTATTCGAATTCAAACAATCAAACCATTGTAGTCAACACATTTTTATATCAAGCCATGAAGTCATTCGTTTATTACGGATGTCAAGTTTTCTTAGTCCATGTTATGGATTTAAATAAAGACACGTCCGATTTGAATAATATTCCTGTTGTTATTGATTTTCCCGACGATTTCTAAAGAATTTCTTGGCTTACTCCCAAAGCTCGATATTAAATTTTGTATCGACTTTGAATCCCAGACAAAACCCATTTCTAAAATCTCATATCGAATGGCTCCTATTGAATTTCAGGAGTTAAAAACCCAAGTACAAGAGTTAGTACCCGGGCCTTTATATGGTGACTTCCTTTGTGGAATACACCGAAGCCAGACTCTCCGTAGGGGACGCCATATATTCGCAAGCAAAGAGTAAAATCGATAGGTGTCATTGTGGACGCTTATCCAAGATTGGGATATGAGTCACAAATTGAGAGCAACCTAAGTCAAGAATCGAAATACGTAGCTTTCTAGGCTTAGTTGGTTATTATCGGAGATTCGTGGAAAGATTTTCTCAAATCGCTAGTCCATTAACTCAGCTGACTCGTAGAGATACAAAATTCGAATGGAGCACGAAATGTGGGAAGAGCTTCGAAGAACTTAAGAAGAGACTCATTTCGGCACATGTTCTGACCATACCATCCTGGAAAAGCGAACGTGGTAGCCGACGTGTTGAGTAAAAGATCGATACGAAAGACGAGTAACGATATTGTCAAAGACTCATCTCGTATAACTTATAAATGATGAAGATAGAGTTAAAGACTCTAAGTACCCACGTGATGATATATACGAGTATAATCGACTTTTATCGATAAAGTTAAAATCGCCAAAGCTACAACCGAAATGATGAATATGAAGAAGGAGGGCAAGAAGTTGTTATTCCAAAAGCAAGAATTGGCGATGTGAGGAAAGCTCAAACCTTCGATTTATTAGTTTATTTGAAATCCTCGATCGAGTAGAAGCGTGGCCTATAGACTCGCTTTTACCACCAAGTATGACGTGTTCATAATGTTTTTCACGTATCGATGTTACGTAAATATGTGGACGACCGAACCACATTATTGAGTTAGAACAGACGAGATAGCCAAGACTTAACATACGAGGAGGTACTGCGCCAAGATTTTGGATAGGAAGAGCATGTGGTACGACGAAGGTCATACCACAAGTTAAAGTTTTGTGGAGAAACCATGCTATTGAGGAAATGACCGGGAGTTGGAAACGGAAATGAAAGCGAGGTATCTTCATCTTTTCGATACACTGTGTACGCACGTCAATTTCGAGGACGAAATTTCATAAGGAGGGAGGTTGTAAGACCCCAAATTTTTATAAATAAAAAATCAATTTCCTCTAATTATTATTCTTGATTAATAAGGTGGTAATTTGATATAATGCTTTAGTTATGGGTGAAATGTGCAATTTTGCAAAATAAACAAGTGGTTATTAAAATATTTATTTTTGTTTGGGAATATTCGTTTAGTCGTGGAATATTCTTAGCACGTTTGGGAATATTCGTATTATGCAATAGTAGCGATTAATTCAGGGCCCCATAACAAAATAATTGTCGGATGAAGAAAATGACAAGTTTGAGCTTTTATAAATAAGCTGGCAGTAGTTGTTACCGTTAACATCGTTGGATTACGGTGGTTAAAATACGATGAATACGCGTGGTTGTACAAAGAAGCATACCAGATTGATTAAAGATTGTTGAATTATTGATTAAATACGTGAAGGCACTACTCAATAATTATTACATGAGTTATCGCTCAATATTTTATTGATTCTATAATTGTTGCGTTGTTAGTTTATATTATTATTGTTTCAATAATTGTCATCGCACAAAGATTTTCCATTATCGGATCAATAATTCATATTATTTGAATAATATTATCGAGATAACATTATTGGCAATGTCTAGAAAGTTCTGTCTAAGGAGAGGTTTGGTCACCTAATTGCGCGTCAGTAAGGAGAAATCCTTATTGGAAAGCCCCCTCTTTCTTGGGAAACTACGGTCACAAGATCTTGTGATTACGTAATATTATTTTAAATAATTAATTATTGATTATTATGATAAAGAAAATATTTATTTTATGTGGATATAGATGGAGAAAATTTTTAATGTGACAATTGTTGAAAATTAATATTTTATCTTTTTCTGATAAAATAATTCATTTAAATATATTATTTTAATAATATATTAACGGTGATATTTTTACAATGAATGTGGGATATATGAGTATATGAGGAGGAAGAGTATTTTTGTGGCATTAAATGTTTAACATATGTTTTGTGTGTCAGTGGACACAATTCTTGACCAAAAATTGATTATAGACTATAAAATCGCTCATTTATGGATTTCAGATAATTTCTGTTTGGAATTTAGAAAATCTTCCTTCTGTAAAGTTGTAGAGAATTGAATTTCCTATAAAAAGTCACGAGATTCGAATTTTCTGACAAAAGGGCTATTTATTATGAATTATTGAAGTTCCGGAGTTCCGAAATAATTGATTTTTGGAAGTTTTAATTATTTTATATAAGAAAAACGTTTTTTTTGTGGTTGTTGGCACATGGGTGTATTGATGTTTTTGACCAAAGAAGGCATGCTAGAGTTTTCAAAACATGTGGGTAGGAATTTTGAATAAATAATAATATATTTTATTAATTTAGTCTCCTTTCATGCTCTAACATTTTCCTATAAATAGAGGGTTAAGTTAGAATTGAAAATCACACCGTAAACTAAGTTTTCTCTTTCTCTCTCTATATTATCGAGCGTATTCTTGTGAGTATACTTTGAGTATTGCTATACTGATATGAAGTTTACATCACAAGACTATACCAAAATTCAAATGTAAGAAATACGGTTATTTTGAGGTAAAGGATGTTATTTCTTTTCGCAAATGATATTATTTTCTTCAATATCATTATGCCAAAATATTGGTTGAACTTTTTATCAAATTTGGAACTTTTTCATGTCGGGGTTCTTATTCATGAGTTACTTTATTCACGAGTTACTATTCATGAGTTACTATTCATGAGTTACTATTCATTTAGTACTATTATTCACGTAAGCGTGAAGATATTTTTTTTGTGAAATTTCTATCTTTTGTGTCTGGTTCTTATTCACGTGATACTTTAACTATTCACGTATCAAGACTATTCATAGAAAAATGAAAATTTTTCTTTTTGTCCAAGATGTCTATTTTGGCTACTATCTTTGATTGTATCCATGTTTTGATCGTTATTTTTGAGTTCGCTTCAAAATCGTTTATTATGAAGTATTATCGATCTTGGATAAACCGTTAAACTAATCCCTAATATTTGTCCTTCTATCTCCTTTGAATTCGTTCTTAAAAATGTTTTTCATCATCCTCGATCCTTAATGGTGATATTTTGATGAATATCTTTGGCCCAGTAGTGCAAAGATGAATGATTAAATCGATGAATCTCTTTGGCCCGTAGTGCAAAAGATGAACAGTGTTGAGATGAACATGACCAACTGGTGATATAAAATGAATATCTTTGGCCTTGTAGTAGCAAAGATGATTAAAGATGTATATTGATTGTTGTTACAGGATGAAATATTGATGATGGACTTTTAAATTTTAGAAGACATGAGAATTCATTCTCTACGTGACTCTTTTAATGGATTCTTTGCTTCATTTGCATTTGTTGATCTAAAACTTGTTGTCTATTGTATTCTATTATATTTTTCCCTGTTGAAGACTAACGATAATTTGTTGTATATTATCTTAGTCATAATATTTTTTACTGGGCTAGTTGAGCTCACCTTTTTCCTGTTGTTCCATTTTTTCTTCTCGGGAGGTGAGAACATAACAGGGTCCGGGCCGGGGAAGGAATGAAGGGTCCAGGAGAGAGTTGTTTATTAGTCCTCACCATTTTGTAAAATAATGTATCAATAAATGTGATGAGGATTTATTTGAGTATAGATATTGTCTAGAAGATAATATTTGTATTCAAACTCACAGTTTTACTGTTGTAATAATAAAGTTGTAGTAATTTCTGTACCATGTATTTGGCGACTCAGAATGGGTTGGGTGGAATAGACCTATTTTGGGGGCGTCACAATAAAAACACTAACTTTGAATATCATCAGTCTTTTTTTGGAAATGTATGCCTTATTTGTCTTTATAAATGATAATTTAATATTAACGAGTGCAAACAAATTCTTAGGTACTAGTTTTTTTTTTAATTTTTTTTTACTAAGGGAACGAGCAAGTAATTATTATTCACTTTTTTTTTTCTAATTATCATCGATAATAGAAAATTAATTTTAACTAAATCACTAATTATTATTCACTTTTTTGTTTTTTTCTTGATACATATCATGTTATTTATACAAAATTCAAACACTATTTATAATTTTTTTTATTGACAAAAAATATGAAAGGACCCGACATCATTATTGAAGAATAGTTCAATTACAAAGGTTAAAACACTAGAAATTAATGATATTACAAGTGATATATAATTAAGGCAGATGCACCACAAAAACTTCAATTTGATCATATAGATAAATAGAAGCGGTATTAAGATGGAGGGGACTGAGATTGGAAGTTTGAATGAACAAAATTAAAAGTGATATTTTATTTTTTATCTTGTTTACTACTCCCTCCGTCCTATGATAAAAGTCTTTATTACTATTTTAGATAGTTTTATGTTAAATGTCTACTTTCTTTTAATAATCAAACTTTTACACATTTTTTCCTATTATACCCGTAGCATTAAATATCTCATACTTTTCTTATTCTAATTCTCTCTCCATAATTAATGACATTATTATGAGCAATTTTGTCATTTTATTCCTCTTCTTAATATACGTGAAAAATCCATCAGGACTTTTATCCTAAGATGGAGGGAGTATTAAATTCTTAAAATAAATAAATTTACACTTAACTTTTGAGCAACGTTATAGTGGAATGAATAAGTCGACTAATTTACTTTTAGATGTGGGTTTGTTGGGCCAAAGATGCCCAATTTTTTTTGGCCTTAAAAATATAAACCATAGCTCACTTTTTTTACGATCCTTAACACTAATATACAACAATTTAAAAGTATTTACAAAAATAAAACATACACAACATAATTACAAAAATAAAGCAACATAATATTACGTTGCTAAAATTACGGATCATTATCTCCTTACACGTCAGTTACCGACTTTCATACTTCCAACTAACCGCACCTAAATTCAAGCAACTGAACAAAACATAAAAGATCGACAACAACTCTGAGATCGGAGAAGAATATATCAACGACGTCTCTACCGGGAAAAGACAAAATCTCTTGTTGCGACGCAACTCTGAGATCGAAGAAGAACATATCAACGACGTATTTACCGGAGAAGACGAAATCTCTTGTCGCGACGCAACTCTGAGATCGGAGAAGAACATAAAAGATCAACAACAACTTCAAGATCTGTAACCAGAAACTTACTGCAACTGCATTGATTGTTGATCATACTGCACCGATTGTTGATTCGTTATAAATTTGTATACTGAGGTATTTGAGTTTCCAATTTATATGCATAGTGTTACCTCGTGTTTACTATGATTCGTCTATTGGTTACCTTTCTCAAATTTTTCGCTCTTTAAATGGTTACAAAGTCAGAATAATGAATGTTTTAAATGCAAAATGCATTTGAAAATATGTTTTATACTCTAGTTACTAAATACATATAAATTGGTTACTGTTTATTATTGATTTGGTTGCTGTATAATGTTTATTTGTTTGCTTTATAATTTTAAAATTTATTCTACTGATGTTTTTTATATTAATGATTACTTATTAAATACATTGGTTACCTTCCTGCAACTATTGGTTACTGTCTAATTTGGATTTGGTTAGTATATAATCTTTGACTTAGTTCTTGTGTAAAATTGCAATGGTTCTTGCATTACCCCAGTTCATGTTCGTTACTAACATTATGTAGTTTGGTTATTATTCGACATTGAGTTGGTTACTTTACGGACCATAAGCTACTTGAAGAACAAAAAATATACTAAAAGGTTGCTTCATCTGATATACTAGTCGGTGGAATATCGCTTATAATCTGAAATTTGATTGACAATGTTGTTGTGTATTATAGAGTTGAATGATTGACAATGCAAAATTCATTTGAAAATATGTTTTATATTCAGTTACTAAATACATATAAATTGATTCTTACATTTATTATTGATTTGGTTCTTTGTATAATGTTTATTTGCTTACTTTATAATTTTAAAATTTATTCTCTCGATATTTTTATATTAATGATTACTTATTAAATACATTAGTTACCTTCCTGCAACTGTTAGATCTTTAAGTACATATTGATGTTTTTATATTGTTTGTTTTTGCTGTAAAATGCATGGAAAAATATGTTTTATATTATGGATACTAAGTAAATATATGTTAGTTCTTGTCTAATTTGGATTTGGTTAGTATATAATCTTTGACTTGGATTCTTGTGTAATATTACCATGGTTCTTGCATTATATTACTGTGCTTTATACTGATTTTTTTATATTGATGGTTACTGATTAACTACATTGGTTTCCTTCATACATCTGTTAGTCTTTAATTTTTAACAAAGTCATTACTGATTGTTTTAGTTGTAAAATGAATGTAAAAATATTTTTATAATCTTGGTTACTAATTACATATATATTGGTTACTGTCTAATATGTATTTAGATACTGTAAGGTGTTTATTTGGTTATTGTATAATGTTATTGTGTTTTATAATTATTTCTTTTATATTGGTGGTTACTTATTGACTACATTGGTTACCTTCATACAACTGTTAATCTGATTATATATATTGGTTGCTGTATACTATTTAATTGGTTACTGTATAATATTTATATGGTTGCTGAATAATATTAATGTACACTTGTACTGATGTTTTTTATATTCATGGTTACTTATTAGCTACATTGGTTACCTCCATACAACTGCTAGTCTTTAGTTGGTAACAAACACATTATACTGGTTGTTTTTTACTGTAAAATGCAATGAAAATGTGTTTATGTTCTAGTTACTAAATAGATATATGTTGGTTACTGTCTAATCTAAATTTGGTTACTGTATAATGTTGTTATGATTACTGTATAATATTAGTGTGTTTTATACTGATTTATTTTATATTGATGGTTACTTATTGACTACATTGGTTAACTTCATACAACTGTTTGTCTTTAGATGGTAACAAACTGATGCGGTTGAAGAGCAAGGGTGTCAGTTTATGAAAAGATTTGATCCAGTGAGAATTTGGTAATTTCTGTCAAGTTTGAAGTGTCGAATTTTGGCGTTTTCGGAGCCTAATTTCATTGAAAACGGGTCAACGATCAAAAATCACCAGCTTTGCTGGTGAACTGCAGGGTTTTTTGGTTAAATTCTATCATTTAAGCCTTTAAAATTGCATGTAAAAATATGGTTTATGTTCTGGTTACTAAGATTATGTAGTTTGGTTACTGTCTAATATTGATTTTGTTACTTTACAATGTTTATTCAGTTGTCAGACAATAGATATGATTCCAGTTGTACTTTATTTCAACGGAACATAAACAAAAAGTGTGTCAATACTGGAATATATAATTGTTTTCTGTTAGTAACCATTAACCACATGGTTGGTAACATTTTTGATGGTGCACAGTAACCAACATTGTTATTGATTAATATTTTGATTTTTGATTCCATCATGAGTTGTCAATATAAAGTAAACATATACATTAGACAATTGGTAACTGTTCTGAAATATTTTTATGTAAATTTGATTACCCATCTAAAATAAAATGGTTACCTCTATATTCATATTTAGTTACCAACTGGACCATTTCTAAATAACTTTTTTAACTATGTAATTTAAAAGTATCCATCAGCTAGATAAATGGGAACCCTCACATGTACATTAAGCACTTGATAACTGTTCTGATATAAGTTTTTAATTATTTGGTTACTAACAAAAACTAAAATGGTTACCCTTATATACAGGTTTGGATACCAACTACACCTCTCAAACTATTTTTTTTTTTAATATGAGAACTATAAGTGACCATATATATAAATGGAAACTCTCACATGTACATTTAACAATTGATATTTGTCCTGATACAAGCTTGTAACTATCTGATTACTAATAACAGTAACCATAATGTAACATAATAAAACAGTAACCACCTAATTATATGATAGTAACCAGAACATGTTTTAATGGTAACCAAAACAGAAATATCATGTAATGAAACCCAATTTAGGCAATCCATGTATACTAAAAAATTACATATTAACTAGAATAAAAATAAAAGTAACCAAAATCCCACATTGAGGGCACAATAATAGTAGCCAAACCAAAAGGTAACAGTAACCAAAACATAATAAAGAAGTAACTAAATAGTTATATGAAAAGTAACCAGAACATGTTTTAATGGTAACCAAAACAGAAACAACCTGTATATCCAACCCAGTTTAGGCAACCCATGTATACTCTCATATGTACGTTTAACACTTGATATATGTCCTGATACAAGCTTGTAACTATCTGGTTACTACCAAAAAATAAAATGGTTACCCTTCTATGCATGTTTGGTTACCAACTGCACCTTTCAAATAATGTATCAGACACAACTTAGAAGTAACAAATAAGAACCAACAAATAATGTCAAATAATTGATAATATAATCAAATATGGTTATGGATATCCACAAAAACCAAAGTACAAAACACAATTTAGAAGGACAAGACAACGACAACCGAACTAATCAAAATCTGGTACAAATCTTCCTGAAACTTGAGCTTTTTGGCTGCTGCTACTTTCTTCTTCATGGCTGCTCTCATTTTCTAGAAAAGACTTCTGCATTATGAACCTGTGGGAGGAAGAGAAATACCTTGGGATTAGTGAATAGAGAGCCCATGTAGGATGTGTTTGTGGAAATGGAAGTAGAACTAGAAGAGCATAAACCTTGTAGAAGATATTTGAAGGAATTTATAAAAATAATACATCAATGTATACTAAGCAAATACATGGTTTATTATGACTTAGATTTTTTATTATTTACAAAAAATAATACATCCACAAACTAATGATGCCTTAAACTTCTCAAACTGACTTGGGTTCAAATTCTTGGTAATAATGTTGGGGACTTCCATGTCACACAAATATATAACTTTTCTAGTGAATTTTCTGTTGCATTTCTCATAATAAAGATATCATAACTGCAAAT
This sequence comes from Panax ginseng, assembly GCA_020205605.1. Lineage (NCBI taxonomy): Eukaryota > Viridiplantae > Streptophyta > Magnoliopsida > Apiales > Araliaceae > Panax > Panax ginseng. The sequence continues at coordinate 142,590,698 of CM035129.1, read as the reverse complement.
AAACAAAATCAGGTTTACACAATCATTAGTAACTAATATAAATAATATTTATACCATAAACAGTTACGTAGTAACCAACAAATAATATCATACTAACCAAAACATAATATAACAATTACACATTAGCCAAAATAGACTATAAAAAGTAGCCAACATCCCACATTGACTGCACAATAATAGTTATCATATCATAATATAACAGTAACCAAACATTTATATTATATAATCTAATGGTAACCAAAATATAAACAACAATGTGAAGATGAGATCCGGTTTATGTAGTAACCAAACAATTATATATAATATTAACCAAAACATAATTTAAAGGTCACCAAAACAAAAACATGTAGACCAAAAACATACTAAAAAGTATCAAACAGTTATATGATAGTAACCAAACCATGTTTTAATGGTAACCAACACAAAAAAAAACATGTAGACCAAACCCAGTTTAGTCAACCAATGTATACTAAGCAAATACAAGGTAACCAAAATAACATAAAAAAGTAACCAAAATCCCAAATTGAGGGAACAAGAATGGTATCCAAATCATAAGCTAACAGTAACAAAAAAATATACTAAAGAAGTAACCAAACAGTTATATGTTAGTAACCAAAACTTATTTTAATGGTAACCAAAATATAAACAAACTTCCCCTTCCTCTCCATAGCAAACTTCTTCAAGTCCTTAACAGAATCACCCTTTGTGATTCTTTTCCTCTTTTCATCCTTCTTCCTTGTATCAACCATTCTATACAAAACATAAAAACAACACAAACCCAAACAATCAATACTCCATTCTGTTAGTAAACTACTTTAATAGATAATACATTAAACTATTTAGAAAATACTCACTTGAAACAATAATAAACACCAGAATTGATCAATGGAGAAGAAGAAACCAACTGAACCACTGTGCAACAGCGATAATGAGTAACAACGATAATGACGAACAACTAAACGAAGATGATAACGAGTAACGATCACGAAAATATAGAATAAATCACCGAAAACGATCAATAGAGATGAAGAACGCACGAACAGAAGAGAGAAACAAAGGTTTTAGTATGCAGAACAAGGGTTTGTAACTGAAGAGTCCCAATCAAATGATAGAGGGCGGTTATCACGCTTTTAAAAAAAAAACCAACCCGATTTTAAGATAGACACTAATTTGCCATGTCAGCCCATTAATATTAATCCCTTAAATTAAGGACTCCTAATTGTATTAGTATTGTAAATAAATATGATGAAATATCATATTTTTATAATTATTTTATGGATGTATGATTATTGTAATTATTTTTAAAAATGTACTATAATATGTAATTAATCCCTTTTTTTATAAGTAGGTTGGGTTGAGTCGTGTGCTTAAACCGCTTTTATTAGTTCAATACTTTATATGGGTTAACTACAAAATAAAAAATGACTTTGAAAATTTCTTAAACTTTGTGCAAAAAGATAAATATGTTATTCCCTTTGTCCCATAATATATGACATTTTAGATGATTTCATTTGTTCCAAATTGTTTGTCATTTTATATAATCTAGGAGAATTAATTAAAATCTTTTCAAAATTACCCCTCAAGAAAAAATATTACAGATGACAGAGAGTATGAGATAACGATGGTAATAAATGTAAATTTAAGAGTATTATAGACAATTGATATTATATTTACTGCTATCCAATAATTTTTTTAATTTTTGTGCACAACTCTAAAATGTCAGATATTATGGATATATTATGGGACGGAGGGAGTATAATATTTGTGGAATACAGAGAGCATTTCGTTTAATATTTTTTCTTTTTCTTATTCTTCTACTTATTTTTTAATTTCAACTTATCCGTAAGATTTGTTTTGTACTTTTGGATAGGAGTTGTTTCAACCTATACCTTGTTTACTCCCGTTACCAATTCAATTTGCAACACAGGCTCATTTTGATAGAAAGTTGTTTGTTAAAATTATGGGTTATTTACATTTTTTAGTACATTTTTTAAAAAAATTATAACAAAAGTGCATTCAGAAAATATTTATAGAATTAATACATTTTTAATATTTTATTTACAAAATTAGTGTATTTGGTATCCCTTTAATTTAGTTAGGTGTTTTAATAGATTGCTGATGTGGCAAATCTGTTTTGTAATTATGTAACTGTTTCTAGTTGTTTCTCTCCGCTGTGACAATTTGAATTACATGCCAAACTCGAGTAGTCGTGCATTCTGTATATAGTGCAGTTGGTAACCAAACCTTCATACAAAGGTAACCATTTTAGTTTATGTGGGTAACCAAATAGTCATAAAAAAAATTCAGAACAATTACCAAGTGTTACATGTATTTATTTTTTTATCTTGTTAAACCATGATGAAATCAGAGAGTAGTCATGTGATTTTTCTCTTACTTAATGTTAGAAGAAAAAAAATGCAAAATATTATTCAATATTGTGTAACACAATCTCGATTACCTTACATCAATAAAAAGGTGCAATTGGTAGCCAAATTTTATACAAAGGTAACAATTTTAGTTTTTGTGGGTAACCAAATAGTCATAAAAAAAATTCAGAACAATTACTAAGTTTTACATGTATTTGTTTTCTTTATTTTGTTAAACCATGATGGAATCAGAGAGTAGTCGTGTGGTTTTCTTCTTAAGAAAAAAAATACAAAATATTATTCAATATTGTGTAACACAATCTCGGTTACCTTACATCAATAAAAAGGTGTAGTTGATAGTCAAACCTTCATACAAAGGTAACCATTTTAGTTTTTGTGGGTAACCAAATAGTCATAAAAAAATTTCAGAACAGTAAACCAAGTGTTACATGTATTTATTTTCAAAATTATGCTTGCGAGACGAATCTTCTCCTTCCTCTCATTGGCGTTTTGGACAACGATTTCGAGTTCTTGAAGGGTTTCGGGCGGGAGGAAAACCCGAGTATGGATCTCATGGGCGCCACTCCAATTGGAGATGATGTGGAGGTCCTCTGAGAGAGGGGCATACCGGAAGATTTGGGTTTTTTTGTGTTTAGCGTTTTCAGGAAAAGGGAAAGAGTAGTAGGTAGCGGCAGCGCAAGCAAGGACGAGGGCGGTGTAACCCAAGTTCTTCAGGAGCTCCGCGGCTGGGGAGGATGATGAAGGGGAAGAGAGAGGAGGCGGTGAGGGAGATGAAGAGAATGGGCGGATGAGAGATCTAGGGTTTAATATGTTTGGTTATTGTGTTGCACTTTTTTATAATTATTTTCTGAATGCACTAATCTTGTAATTACTTTCTAATTGTTGTATAGTAATGTAAAGAACCCTAAAATTATTTTTCTTTAGTTCCATTAAAGAGATGTTTATTTATGTACTGACCCAAGTTCCACATCCACTAATTTGAAAACTTTACCCCTTTTCTAAGTCTATAAATAGAAGGGCTTGTCCCTTTTGTTTCATTCACCAACAATAAGGCCTCCAATTTGAAGAAAGGCTTTGTTGTGGGAGTTTTTTTTATATAAAAAAACCTTTTTAGTTAAATTTTGGCTTCGAGTGCGTAGGCAGTCTGCGGAAGTCATATTTTCGAGTATGTTTCTTACTTAATTTTCTTTATTGTTATTATTTTAAAATATTGTATTTAGTTTGTTAGTAGAAGTGATTATTTTGGTATATTTTGTTAGTAATTAGTATTTTTTTCATTTTTGTAGCTTTAATTATTGTTTTCTATTTAGATTATTAATTAATAGTTTTGGATTAACATTATTGGCTTTCATTATTATTTTGTATTTAGATTATTATTTTCTCATAATAGTAATATTTTTTTGAAAAAGAGATTGTATCCTAATGACATTTCTTTGTTCTAAATTTATATTTAGGAATTGTTCGGCTATTAAATTTGTGTTCAGCGATATCGAGGTAAGTGGCTTTCCGAACTATTTAGTGTTTTACATTATCATTTATTTTTATGTATACGTTAGTAATTTCTCGGATGCCTAAATGCACGGTTTCAAAATTCGTTATGCTTTATTTAAGGCTTCCATTTGAATGAAAATGTTACACTTGTATTTTGTTAAAAACTCGGATCAAGTTTCAAATTAGGATTTTAATTTAAATAATGATATTATGTGATATTGAACAGTGAAATAAGTATAATTTTGAATATCAAAAAAATTGAGAAAGTATTTTTGGAAATCTCAGTCTGACTATGTACAAAACCTGTTAGTATTTACGCTAGTTCCGGAACAATTTAGGACATACTAAAGCGCATATCTTTAGATATCTTTCGGGGGGGGCTCTTTTCGGGGCACGTGCATGATAAGATACCTTAGTAGGGGCGTATCATTTACATTATCGAACCATTGGGTTGTGTTAAAGGGTTGTTGTAACCTTAGTCATCAGGGCTGTGGATTAAAAGATACATTGAATATATTGAACATATTGAAATCGTTTTCAAATTATATTTTGTGATTATTGATTTTGGTTTTGAATGTATATATTAACTATTGTTATCAAACAAGAAAAGATTATTTTCGAAAAGTATGTTTATTGTTTATATTGAATTCTAAAAGTTATTTTATTTTGCAAATTGTACTTGATCTACCTAAATAGTAAAGAATGTCATTTGATGGGCTTCATCACTCACCATTACAAATTTTTTATAAGATACTTGTTAAGAGCCGAGCATTGTGGTACTTTTGTGGATGATCAGAAGATATTTTTGTTTAAGAAGTTTAGGAATATTTTAGAATTATGATAAGACTTTTGTTTAATGGAGCTGTGTCTCTAAAGTTATGTTTTTGATATTTAGTTGTTGAATCTTAGTGTAATTTTAATAATAAAATACTATTTGGTTTCAAGTTAGTGTCATTATTGTGTTTTCGTTATGTTACACTAGTGATATTATTGCCTTGCGGGTCTTTGGGCTTGCATAGTGTGTCATTCTGTACATGTAGCGGGTTCGGGGTGTTACAATTTTATTTTGTAACAAAAGGAAAATAGTGAGACTATTCAAATTCTATTTAACTTTTAATTATTACTAATTTGTAACTTACATAATTAGTACTAATAAGTGTAGTTAAATATATAATTGAATGATTATAATGTAACTTATAATATATATATATATATATATATATATATATGTTTGTGTATATATATATATGTAGATATATCTATACATAAAAGAAATGCATATGATATATAGAGAAGTTACAAGGAATATTTATACAAGTGAACTTTTCTTCTATCTTCTCCATTCTTCTTACAAACAAATAACTACTACAAAGTAGTGTTCAATTAGAATTTTTGTGAATTGCTATCATGGATTATTCACTAAGGCTTGACAGATATCTTGGAGGTATATCGTATGTAACCCTTAGCAAACCAATCGTGGTGGGGGGGGGGGGGGGATAAAGACCATAAGGACAGAGATCATCCGTGTCACGTCTTACAAATATCTTAACTTTACGAAGCTATGGTTCTAACAATCTTAAGGTCTTTATTATTTTTGTTGGAGTCATGATTTTGGTGAGATGGAAGACGACCCAATTTTCAAAGATAAGTGATGTTATTCTTATTTCTATTTTATCAATGAAATTATTATTATAATTAGTTATATTTTGAGATATTTTACTAATTATTTTAGTTAACAACCATTGGTACAAAATGGAATTGTAGAAATGGAGAAGATGAAGAGTCATTATGGAAAAATACCAAATGTTGATGCCTAGAAATTTTTCTAATAAAGAGATATGGCGTTCTTCGGATTTTATCCAAAAAAGGTGTGTCATGAATTTTCTTTATTTTAGAGAATGATAACTGCGAATCATTTTGTATGTATATTTACATGAATGGTATATATGTGATGCACTATATCATGTGTTGATGATATTTGCATGTTGAGTTGTAACATCCCGCTCCTCAAAATAAATATAAATAGTGTAAGACCCCAACTTTTATGAATAAAGATTTAATTTTCTCTAAATATCATTTTGAGTAATAAGGTGTGGATTTGATATAATGTTATAGTTGTGAGTAATATGTACAAATTTTGCAAAGTAAGCAAGTTGCCATAAAATATTCGTTTGGTCGTGGAATATTCGTTTTATCAGAGAATATTCGTACGATGGTACAATCATTGGTGGACCCCACAACGGAATTACTGCCAGAGTTAGAAAAAGACAGAAATAACATTTTATAAAAATAATGGCAAAACTTTTACCGTTAACTGTTGAAATACCCAATGATAAAAGTACAATAATACGCGTGGTTGCATAGTAGCACACGGTATTGTACAGTATCTTTGATTATTGATGCTTACGTGAGAAGTCACTCAGTTTTATTTAATTATTGCCACAGTAATTGCTGGATAGTATTTCACATTATTGATCCAATTATTGTCACAATATCATCTGCACAATATTTTATATTATTAAATCAATAATTGAGACGACAAAGTTATTCATATTATTATTTGCATTATTGACGATGTCTAGAAAGTTCTATCGAGGAAAGGGGTTTGGTCACCTAATTGCGCGCCAATAAGGAGAAGTCTTTATCGAAAAGCCCCTTCTTTCCTGGGAATGATCTGGTTGTTAATATTGTGAGTTATAATATTAATGATAAATATATTTTCTTGAAAATGTGTTTAGTGAAGCCAAGTGAATTGTGATAAATGGAGGGTTTTTTATGAAGTATTTGTTGTAAGTTTGACTTATTACATGGACCCCCACTTTCTCATTTTTCAAAATTATCGGTAGAAAGTTATCCTAATTTTTGTTTTATAGTAATAAAACAGAAAACTTTATATATAAAATAGAATACTTTTTATAAATAGAATATATTATATTTTATTATATTGCATAGTATTTTTACTATGCAGCATAGTATTGTATAGTGTTTGCATAGTATTTTTACCATGCAGCATAGTTCTGCATAGTAAAATCATGTGAATTCTGAAAATCGTCCGTGAATCCTCCTGTTCGCCCGTGATTTCTCCTACTGTGCGTCCAAATAGTATCATGCCATTCCCCTATAAATAGGATGCTTAGTTTAGAAATGAGAAATCACACCAGAATCAGAGAATTCTTCTCTTATAATATTGAGCGTATTTCTTTTGAGTTTAAGAAAGTTTTAAGTGTAGAAAATAGTACAAGTTTACTTCAAGATTATCCCCGCTATACCATTCAGAAGTATTCTCCTTTTAAGGTAAGTGATAATATTTTTGTTCAATATTCGTAAGAAATAATATTTTCTTCCATACTCTGTAGTATGTGAGTAATATTATTTCGTTTTATATTCCTAATTCTACACTTATTTTGATAAGTATTGCTTCTATACTCTTTGAAATTAGTAGATTATTCTTGAAATTTGCGCTTCATCGAGTATCTTTTCGCAGGTATATTTTTCTAAATATTCTTCTTAAATTTTAATCTTTTTATGTCGAGTAATGAAGTACTATTCATGGGATACTATTCACTCGGGCACTATTCACCCGGGGTACTATTCACGATAAAAATTGATTTTTTTCTGTCCAAATTATTTTTATATGAATATTATTCTTAAATTTTACTCCACAAAGTAGTTAGCATATTGACAATTTGGACATTCTTAAACTCTGGATAAATTGAATTATAAATCTTTAATATTTATTGTAAGACCCCGAATTTTATGAAATAAAAGTATTCAATTTTTCTTATAATTATTATTCAGTAAATGGTTAAATTGATAAAAGTTTAAAGTTAAGGGTGATATATGTAAAATTTTCAAAATACGCAAGTGGTTATAAAATACTCATTTCGCTGGGAATATTCGTTTGGTCGTGGAATATTCTTATTATCGAGAATATTAAATACAATGCCAAGTAGCGATCATTTGTGGGGCCCATAATAGAATAAGCATCGGATGAAGAAAACGACAAGTTTGAGTTTTTATAAATAACGGCGTAGTTGTTACCATTAACACTGTTGGAATACCTTGTGGTTAAAATACAGTAATATGCGTGGTTGCACAGTAGCACACGGTATTGCACAGTATTGATTGAATTATTGATTCTTACGTAAGAAGGCACTACTCAATAATTTTTACAGTAATTACTGTTCAATATTTTATTTTATTGATTCAATAATTACTGCGTTGATATTTTATATTATTGTTGTTTCAATAATTATCACGGCACAGTATTTTCCATTATCAGATCAATAATTCATATTATTTGAATAATATTATTAGATAGCATTATTGACAATGTCTAGAAAGTTCTGTCAAGGAGAGGTTTGGTCACCTAATTGCGCGCCAGTAAGGAAAAATCATTATCGAAAAGTCCCCTCTTTTTTGGGAACTGTTTGGTTATCATTATTGTGATTCTGTAATATTATTTGGGAATAATTAATTATTGATTTATATGATAAGAAAATATTTATTTTATGTGGATATAAATGATGGATTTATTTATGTGGTTATAAATGAAGGAATTAATGTTGAGGTATTTTATCAGTATTTTGTCGGATTGGAAGTATTAAAAAATCAAACCAGTGTTCTTGTGATATATTGCATGAGTTATAATTTTTAATTCGACCGTTGGATCGTTGTGATTTTGTATATGTTATACATATATAAGTTGAGTATATGTCCACAAATTTTGAACCGTTAAAAATGAACGTATAAATTGTTATTAATTTTAAGAGGTGACTGGTTCAGAAATGGTTGAAGTTTCAGAATTTATCATTTTGGTGGAAAATTCTAGAATGCGTGGGCCCCAAATATGGTTGGTGGAGAAATATGCTGAAATTTTAATTTAAATGTGGTGGGTGGAAATAGTAGCAGGTAAAGCTATCAGGTAGCAGGTCAAGTCTGCTTCGGCGTGTTAATATTTTCCTATAAATAGAGGACTAAGTTAGAATTGAAATCATACCAGAAACATAAGCTTTCTCTCTTTCTCTCTCTCTCTATTATCAAGCGTATTTTATGTGTATTTAGATACTTTGAGAGTTTCTATTCAGTGCAAGGTTCCTTCGGCTTTACATTCCCGTCAGAAATACTGTTCTTTCGAGGTAAGGGATTGTAAGGATTTTAAGGGTATAATAGAAGTATACTCTGTAAATTTCGAAATTTTTGAACAAAAGTACAATTTATGATAAATGTCTAAATATTCGGCAGTTTTGGCCATGTGAAAAATAGTAAATAAATTTTAAAAATTCCGAGAAAAATATTTGTTCAATATGGGACTATATTCTGCTAAATCCTAAAAAAGAAATTTTTTTGGGACTGATTTGGTATTTTTCATGAAAATAGACTAGTTATGAATAAATGAATTAAATATGTTATGTGAAGTAAGAAAAGTGGAAAATAGGATTTTATGGCTTGAGAATCCTATATAAGGTATATGCAGATTTTTTATGAAGGTTTTGGTTATTGGTGATGAAATCTTATGAGTTTGTCATTTTAGTATGATTAAATGCATTAATTAGTAAAGTGTAAACCATTAAAATAAATTATTTATAAGTTTAAGAAATGATTAAAATATTGTGGTAGTATTAATAATATTAGATTATGAGATTATTAAGTGATTTATAACATTTGGATTAAGGTGTTATAAAATCATTCATTTATGAATCTTACTCTTGAAATTAAATGCAGTTGTTGATCGTATTGTTTTTATTATCATATATAATATTTTTATAATTCCGGTGATGAAACTTCTCTTTGACTTAAGTGTAAAGATGAATTGTTGACTGGTATGATCATGACCATTGAATTTACAATTGAATATTTTTAGCTTAAGTGCAAAGGTGAATTGATCAACATGGTTATAATTATTGTTTATATAAATTCTGAAATGATTAAATATTTCTTTGAGATATGAATATCTTTGGCCTGTAGTGCAAAGATGAATTGTTGATGAATATCTTTGGCATGTAGTGCAAAGATGACATGTTGTTGAATATCTTTGGCCCGTAGTGCAAAGATGAACTTATTAGTATGATTATGAACAAGAACTGTGATTTGGTATAACCATGATCTTTGATGTTTCAGGTAAAGACATGTGATGAAAAAATAACTTCGTCTTGGATGAGAAGAGAAAATTAGAACTACAATTATGATTATGAGTTATTCACATGACTGTGAACATGATTTGTTGATTAATGTTACAAGGTTAAAACATTGTTGGTGGACTTTTAACATGGAGAAGATAATAGACTTTATGGTCTATTTGACTCTTCTAATGGATTGCTCGTTCCGCTGCAACAATGGTTGAAAAGTTTTATCATCTACCATATGTTCTAAATCTCTGATTTATTACTGATAAAGGCTATTGATAATTTAATTATCTTTAGTCATGATATTCTTTACTGAGCTATTTGTGCTCACCCTTTTACTTCAAAATTCCTTTCAGGTAATAAAAGTATAGCTGGGTCGAGCGGGGATAACAGGGGAATAGTGTGGTGGTCCGAGACTATCAAAGTTTTTCAACACATTATAAAATGGCATGACATACAATATATAATTGTATTGAGGACCTAAGATATGTGTGTCATATATTATACGTCACTTAATAATTGATTTTGGTGAACAACAATAGGGTGAGGTGAACCCAACTTTGGAAGGGTGTTTTGCCACTATCATACAAGATGTCTAATGACATACAATCTCGTGTTATCATAAGAAAGGGTTGTGCACATCCACTTGCTGAGTATATCTACGAGAACTACCTATATGATCTTGGAGTTGGGTTGAAACATAATGTTTAATCGCAGACGGTGGAGATAGTTATATGTCAAGAGAAGACTCACTATTGGAAGGAACATGATAGTAATCTTCTCGTTTTTTTCTTTTGGGGTCTATTGGATCAACCAAGGATAATTCTCCGGACATATGATATCTATCATAACTTAGATTCATGGCCTCCTATGTACGAAGGTTTCCTTGAGCACTTCCCAAAGATTTTAATTTCTAAAATAGTTCTAGACTGTACCTTTATGTAAGGTATCACTGTGAGTTGTTGTCCATAGTTGGGACATGAGTCACAATTGGTATTAAAACTCACGGTATATGTGTTGTTGTATTTTTCACGACAATTGTAGTAATAAAGTTGTAGTTGTTTTCTGTACTATGTATTTGGCGACTCAGAATAGGTTGGATGGATTGGACCTATTTTGGGGGCGTCACATTTATCCTTGATCTTGTTTGATTGAATTCTTATATCATTGTCATCATCCTCATGCTTATATTGTGATGAAATTCATCTTTGGCCCGTAGTGCATAGATGAACTGTTGATTGGTATGATTATGACCAGGAATTATGTATCGGTATAATCATGACCTGTAATATTACAAATGATGTGATAAAAGTCATCATTGGCCCGTAGTGCATTGATGGACAGTTGTTGGCATGATCATGACCATTGGTAATAATAACGAATATCCTTGGCCCGTAGTGCACCGATAATTCGTGGATGTGATACTAACGAATATCCTTGGCCCGTAGTGCATGTGGATTATTTATTGAGCTGTGTTACAGCGATAATATATTGATGATGAATTTTTAAATCATAGAATATAGTAGATATCATGCTCTACTTGACTCTTTTAATAGATTGCTTGTTTCGCTGCAGTTAAACTTATTGTTTATTGTATTCCATCAGTTTTACACTGTTAAAGGCTAACGATAATTTATTCTGCATTATCTTAGTCATAATATTCTTTACTTGGCTAGTTGAGCTCACCCTTTGCTTTCATTGTTCTCTTCAGGGAATGAAAATATAGCTGGGACTAGTCGGGGAATGGAGTGATGGTCCAAGATGGTGGCTATAATAGTCCTTACTATTCTATGAAATAGTGTAATAATAAATGTAATGAGAACTTCATTTGAGTTTGGATATTGTCTACATGAAAATATTCGTGTTAAAACTCTCAGCTTACGTTTGTCGTATTGTACAAGTTAAGTTTGTATTTGAATTATGTACTATGTATTTGGTGACTAAGAATGAGTTGTATAGACCTATTTTGGGGGTGTCACAGTTGGTATCAAAGCTTAGGGATATGATCCCTGGCTGAGATTTGAGACTAGAACTAGGAGGGGAAAGACGGGTAAATCCTTTGCTAATATGACCTACCTAAGCTTATTTGTTATTTAATTGGTCGGTCAAAATATAGGGATAATATGTGGCATGTCAATTAACCCTTGTTTTGTGGCAGTGTTTGAAAATGGCATATGAAAATTTTGAGATAAGCAATGAAGCACATGAGACCGTTGAGTCACCACCGATCAATAACCAGGATAATGTGCATCAGGAAGACAACAATCCTCATGTAAATAACAACACCGACCAAATGATGAACGACGAGGTGTTTAGGAGCTTTCTATAATTCATGCAACACCAAGTGAGAGAGATTCCTGTTCAAAATATAGGTGGAAACACTGGCAACTCTCGGATGTTCACCGCTAAGCAATTCAAGGAGCTGGGACCACTGGAGTTTTTGGGAAAGCCAGAGCCACTTAAGGCAGAGACGTGGATTGAGCAGATCACCAAGATATTTGATGTCTTGGGATGCTTCAAGGAGCAAAAGGTTTCTTTTTCCACCTTCATGTTACGAGGAAAGGCATAAAGTACTTTCTCGAAAGTATTCGTCACATGAAGGAGGTGGACTTCATTAAGCTGGAGCAAAACAATATGACCATGTCGTAGTACGAGGCTAAGTTTGCGGAGTTATCCCGGTTTGCATCCCATTTGGTTGATACGTCAATACCTCATTTCTCACAAACTTTGCTTGTATTCAGATGTTGTGAATATGGCTCAGTTATTAGAGCGCGATAATGAGTCAACCCAACCAAGAGATAACAGCCGGAAAAATGATAATACTAGTGGTAGCAGTCATCGAAGTGGTGACAACAAACATGGAGGAAATCAACATGCCAGAAATGGTAACCACTTAGGTGGTAATCCTAGCCAAGATAATAGAAGTGGAAATTTCAAAAAGAGGAGATTCAACAATGATGGAAAGACAACAACAATAGCACCCTTTTTCAAGGAAGGAGAATGACCATCGGTCGTATGCTACAAATGCAGAGGGGAAGGACACATCAGTCTAAACTGTACGCAGCAACCCAAAGTGTGTTTGAATTGCCGAAGAGAAGGTCACCTAGCCCAATTTTTTCGTGTAGTGAAGTCAAGTCCAGCTGGGATAGAGACACCAAAGGCCGTCCCAGACAAGTCAAAGTTGGTAGTTCAAAGGAGAGCGTTTGTCGTGACCTCCCAAAAAGTGAGGAACCCGAACAAAGTTATCACGGGTAAGCTAATCATAAACTCTTATGAAGTTTATATCTTATTTAGTACCGGTTCTACCCATTTTTTTATTTCACCTACTTGCGCTCAACGTTTAAATTTGACTCAAGAGAAATTAGACTTTGACTTATCTGTTAAAACTCCGTTGGGAGAAAATTTCATTACATTCACTGTTTATAAATCTTATTTGATTCAAATAGGCACCTTCACATTACCTGTCGATCTTATTTCTTTGAAAATACTTGCATTTGATGTGATTTTAGGGATTGATTGTTTAACTACTCATCATGCTAAAATTGATTATTTTCGTAAGGTTGTTAGTTTTCATATTCCAAACCAACCTATTATGCGAATTCAAACAACCAAACCACTAAAGTCAATCATTGTCATATCAAGCCATAAAGTTATTCGTTTATTGAAAAATAGATGTCAAGCTTTCTTAGCCCATGTCATGGATTTAAATAAAAATAAGTCAGATTTGAATGATATTTTATTGTTAACAAATTTCCTGACGTATTCCCTGAAGAACTTTCTGGCCTACCCCCAGAGCGTGAAATCGAATTTTGTATTGACCTTGAACCCGATACAAAACCCATTTCTAAAACCCCATATCGAATGGCTCCTATTGAACTTCAGAAATTAAAAACCCAATTGCAGGAATTATTAGACATCGGTTTCATTCGTCCTAGTACGTCTCCTTGGGGTGCTCCTTGTGAGACCCCGAATTTTATGAAATGAAGTATTCAATTTTCTTATAATTATTCTATTTAGTAAATGGTTAAATTGATAAAAAGTTAAAGTTAAGGGTGATATATGAAAATTTTTCAAAGTAAGCAAGTTGTCATAAAATAATCGGTGATAAAAGTACAAAGAATACGCGTGGTTGTTACAAAGAGCACACGATATTGATTATTGATGCTTTACGTGAGAAGTCATCAGCTTTTTTTATTCAATTATTGTTACAATATTTAATATTATTAAATCAATAATTGAGATGATAAGTTATTCATATTATTATTTGCATAATTAACAATGTCTAGAAGTTCTGTCAAGGAGAGGTTTGGTCACCTAATTGTGCGCCAATAAGGAAAAATCCTTATCGGAAAGCCCAATCTTTCTTGGGAACGATCTGGTTGTTAATATTGCGAGTTATAATAATAATGAATAAATGTTATTAAAAATTGAATTTGAGTTCGGAGTTGAATTTGGAGACGCGGACGTGATATTTGAGTCCGGAATGATGAAATTAGTAAAAATAGACTATAAACATAAAATTTGTCGGGGTTGACTTTTTGGTCAAAAAGTCAATAGTTGACTTTTTCGGAAAAAGTAAAACTTTGAAATTTCAAAAATGAAATTGTTGATAAAAATATTTTCATTATGTTGGGATTGTTAGTGTTAGTGGAAATCAACAATTATTTCGATAATAATTAATGTTTGGAGGTTATATTTACCAATTGGGTAATTAATCGGATAAATGAGCAATTAATTACTATTAATTCACATGCTTATAACTATGTGTTCACATGTGTGTACTATTGATTCACGTGATTTACTATTAGGGGAGTTGGTGCAAGATTGATAATATGACTAAATTAAAAATGGAGGTATAGATGAAGGTACTATACTATAATTAATTTTTTCACATGTTTAGAACTATTGAGTCACATGATTTACTATTGATTCACATGATTAACTATTAGGGGAGGTGGTGCAAGTTTGATAATACTTGCAGGACTAAATTAAAAATGAAGAAAAAGAGAAAGGTATTATCTTTGTAATATTTCGAGCCCCCAAAGCGTGCGTAAACGAAACTATATTTTCCTATAAATAGAAGCTCATTCCTTCATTATTTTTCACCAATTCACTAAAGCTATAGATCAATTATTATAGAGAGAAATTATAGAGAGAAAGAAGAAGAGAAGTCTGTTACCTCATTATTCCAGTATCCAGTCTTCTTCTAAGGTAAGGGGTATTATTTCTTTCGTATTCATGAAGAGAAGTTATTTTCTTTCAATACTCGTAAGAGTTGTTATTCCATTCTTTACTATTCTGTTGGAATAACCTATTTATGCGGACTACCGCATGCCTGGTGAATTCTGCTGTTATTCCATTCTTTATTATTTTGTTGGAATAACCTGTCTATGCAGATTACCACATGCCTGGTGAATTCTTATGCTATTCCATTCTTTATTATTCTGTTGGAATATCCTGTCTGTGCGGATTACGCATGACCTGGTTCCGTTCATTATTATTCTGTTGGAATATCGTATACATGCGGATTACGCATGACTGGTTCCGATTCTTTATTATTCATTGGAATATCATATCCTGTCTGTGCGAATTACGCATGGCCTGGTTCTATTCTTTATTATTCTGTTGGAATAACCTGTCTATGTGGATTACCGCATGCATGGTAAATGATCCTTCGTATTCATTCTTTATTAAATTATGAAAATGATCCGTCTACGTGGATTACTGCATAGCGGATGAAAATCCATTTGCAGTTTCGTATATTCTATTATACTCATATTAAATATCATTTCTTTTTTACTCGTCATGAAATATCATTTTATTTGGTATTTTTCTATTACAAGTTACTATTCACGGGTTACTATTCACCCGATTACTATTCACTCTAGTATTATTCACTCGGGTATTCGGGGCACTTTTTGTGCTAGAGTACTATTCATGAGTTACTATTCACAGGTTACTATTCACCCAATTACTATTCACTCTAGTATCATTCACTCGGGTATTTGGGACACTTTTCGGTTTGGGTACTATTCATTCTGGTACTATTCTCAAGTACTATTCACTTGGTACTATTCACCGAAAAATATATTTTTTTCTCGTCCAAATTATTTTTGGTACATGAATATTATTCTTGAATTTTCTCTCTACAAAGCGATATCATGTTGACAATTTGACGTTATTGATTTACGGATAAATTAAATTATAAATCTTTAAAATTTATCCTTGAACTTGTTTTATTGAATTATTATGTCATTGTCATCATCTTCGTGCTTATATTGTGATGAAAGTCATCTTTGGCTTACGTGCATAGATGGACTGTTGATTATTGGTTTTATAGTTGTATATTTTTGGCTTACGTGCAAAGATGGACTGTTGATTATTGGTTTTATAGTTGTATATCTTTGGCTTACGTGCAAAGATGGACAAGTGTATAACATGATCATAACCACTGGTGATAATAATGAATATCCTTGGCCCGTAGTGCATGGGTAATTCAATGATGTGATTGGCAGGATCATGGCCATTAGTTAACAGTTGAATGTCTTTGGCGTAGTAATGTTTGTGCAACAATTGATTGGTATGATCATGAACATTGGTTTTATAGTTGAATATCTTTGGCCCGTAGTGCAAAGGTAGACAATTGATTGGTATGATCATTGTTATTACATTAGAATATCTTTAGCCTTTGGGGTAAGAATATTGAGTAAACGTTCTATTAAGCCTTTGTGGCAAGGAGAAACTGTTGATTTACGTGATTATAAATATGAATTGTGAATTTAACTATAATCTTTGGTGGTTTAGGTGAAGACAGGAGATGATAGTTCTTTTTGTCTTAGGTATAACAAAGAAATGTTGTTGAGTATTACAGAAATAAAATATTAACGATGGACTTTTAATCTAGAAGAGATAGTAGACATTATGTTCTACTTGACTTTTCTAATGGATTGCTTATTCCGCTGTAGTTGTTGATCTAAAACTTGTTATCTATTGTATTCTATCAGTTGTTATACTGTTGAAGGCTAAGGATAATTTATTCTGCATTATCTTAGTCATAATATTTCTTACTGGGATAGTTGAGCTCACCCTTTTCTTTCATTGTTCTCTTTAGGAAATGAGAATATAGCTGGGACTAGTCGGGGAATGGAGTGACGGTCTGAGATGGTTGTTTTAGTAGTCCTCACTACTTAGTGATAATAAGTGTAATGAGAATTGAATTTGAGTTTGTATACTGTCCATGAGACAATATTCATGTAAAAACTTAGCTATGTTTTGTCGTATATTTTACACGACATTTATTTAATTAAGTTTGTAGTTAAGTTCTGTACCATGTATCTGGCGACTCAAGATGGGTGATGTATGCCCGTTTTGGGGGCGTTACACTCCTGTTCTATTTGTAAAGAAGAAAGATGGGAGTATGCGACTTTGTATTGATTATCGGGAGTTGAATCATGTCACCATCAAAAATAGGTACCCGTTACCTCGCATTGATGACCTGTTTGACCAATTGCAAGGTGCCAAATTCTTTTCAAAGATCGATATTCGTTCCGAATATCATCAGTTAAAGATTAAAACTGATGACATTCCAAAGACTACTTTCAGAACTCGGTATGAACATTACAAATTACTAGTCATGTCATTTGGATTGACTAATGCTCTTGCTGCCTTCATAGATATGATAAACTGAGTATTCAAGGAATATTTAGATCATTTTATGGTTGTCTTTATTGCTGACATCCTCATATACTCCAAAAGCCATGAAATCATGAGCAACACATGAAGCTGATACTCTAAAAGTTTCGTGAAAACAAGCTATATGCCAAGTTAAAGAAATGCGAGTTCTGGCTTGAGAAAGTAGCATTCCTTGGGCACGTGATATCAAATCATGGAATATCATTGACCCAAAGAAAGATTGAAGCAATACAAAGTTGGGAGCAACCTAAGTCGATGGTCAAGAAACGTAGCTTTCTTGGCTTAGCTGATTATTATCAGAGATTTGTGGAAGGATTTTCTCGAATCGCTACTCCATTAACTCAGCTGAATCGAAAAGATACAAAATTTGGTTGGATCGAGGAATATGAGAAGAGTTTTCAAGAACTCAAAAGGAGACTCATTTCAGCACCTGTTCTGACAATACCATCTGGTTCGGAGGGATTTCAACGATGTTTCAGGTAAAGGTTTAGGATGTGTTCTCATGCAATATAGAAAAGTCATAGCCTATGCCTCACGACAACTCAAAGAATATGAGAGGAATTATCCTACTCATGATCTAGAGTTGGCAGCAGTCGTTTTCACGCTAAAGATCTGGAGACATTACCTGTATAGGGATAAAGTGGAGATCTATACGGATTATAAAAGCCTCAAATATTTCTTCACCCAAAAGGAACTCAACATGCGGCAACGACGTTGGCTCGAGCTATTGAAAGATTATGATCATACCATTCAATACCATGCTGGAAAAACAAACGTAGTAGCTGACACATTGAGTAGAAGATCATATGCGGGTACGAGTGCAATATTGTCAACGCAAATGACCATTTTGTATGACTTACAAAGGATGAAGATAAAGTTAAAGACTCCAGGTACCCACGTGATTATGTAAAATATACGAGTAGAACCGACTTTAATCGATAAAGTTAAAGCTGCTCAAGCTACGGACTTGAAGCTGATGCATATGAGGAAGAAAGTACAAGAAGGTGTTATTCTGGAAGGAAGAATCGATGAAGAATGAATATTTCGGGTCAATTCCAGACTTTGTGTTCCTAACGACTCTAATTTGAAGTATAAAATCATAATGGAGGCATACAACACACCGTTTGCAATTCATCCTGGGAGTACCAAAATGTATCGTGATCTTTGACATACATTTTGGTGGAGCAATATAAAAAGAGAGATAGTGGAGTTTATCTCAAGGTGTTTAACTTGTCAGCGTGTCAAGGCAGAGCATCAAGTGCTAAAAAGGTCCATTGCAACCACTTGAAATTTCAGAATGGAAGTGGGAGCACATTACCATGATTTTCGTTACTGGTCTTCCCAAGGTTTCTCAAGGCATAGATGTAATTTGGGTCATTATTGATAGATTAACAAGTCTCCGCTCATTTCTTACCTATACGAAACTTATTCACTTGAATGTCTTGCTCGTATATACATAAATGAGATTGTAAGACTGCATGGTATGCCAGTATCCATAGTTTCTGATCGAGACCCAAGATTCACTTCACGGTTTTGAGTCAGTTTGCAGAAATCTATGGGCACGAATTTACGATTCAGTTCTGCATATCATCCTCAGACGGACGGGCAGTCGGAGAGGACTATTCAAACTCTTGAAGATCTATTAAGACTCTATGTCCTTGACTTCAAAGGAAGTTGGGACAAGTTCTTGCCATTAGTGGAATTCTCTCCAACAACAAGATTTATCAAGCAAGTATCGGCATGGCTCCATTCGGTGTTGTATAGCGCAAGTGTCGATTCTCAAATTATCTTTGGGATGAGGTGGGTGAAGCAACGTTGTTGGGACCAGAATTGGTACGCATGACAACGAAAAAGATTCAAATGATCCGACAACGTATAAAAGCCTCACTAGATCGACAAAAGAGTTATGCTGATCTTCATCGAAGGGGCGTGGAATTCAACGTTGGAGATCATGTGTTGTTACATGTTGTACCAGGGAAGGGAGTTACGAGATTTGGAAAGAGAGGAAAGCTCAATCCTCGATTCATTGGCCCATTTGAAATCATCGACCGAGTAGAAACTGTGGCCTATAAACTCGCCTTACCGCCAAGTATGTCTCGTGTTCACAACTTTTTTCACATATCTATGTTACGTAAATATGTAGAAGACCCGAACTACATTACTGAATCAGAACCAGACGAGATAGCGGAAGATTTAATGTATGAAGAGGTACCTGTTAAAATCTTGGATAAGAAGGAACATATTCTACGATCCAAGGTTATACCTCAAGTCAAAGTTTTTTGGAGAAACCACTATATTGAGGAAATGACCTGGGAGTTAGAATCTGAAATGAAATCAAGGTATCCTCACCTCTTCGACATACCAGGTACGTACACCAATTTCGAGGAAGAAATTTTATAAGAAGGGGAGATTGTAAGACCCCAACTTTTATGAATAAAGATTTAATTTTCTCTAAATATCATTTTGAGTAATAAGGTGTGGATTTGATATAATGTTATAGTTGTGAGTAATATGTACAAATTTTACAAATTAAGCAAGTTATCATAAAATATTCGTTTGGTCGTGAAATATTCATTTTATTAAGGAATATTCGTACGACGGCACAATCATTGGTGTACAACACAACGGAATTAAAGTTGAAGTTAGAAAACGAGATAAATAACTTTTTATAAAAATAACGACAAAACTTTTACCGTTAACTGTTGAAATACCCGGTGATAAAAGTACACTAATACGCGTGGTTGCATAGTAGCACACGGTATTATACAGTATATTTGATTATTGTTGCTTACGTGAGAAGTCACTCAGTTATATTCAATTATTACCACAATAATTGCTGCATATTATCTCATATTATTGATTCAATTATTGTTATAGTATGATCTACACAATATTTTATATTATTAAATCAATAATTGAGACGACAAAGTTATTCATATTATTTGCATTATTTACGACGTCTAGAAAGTTCTGTCGAGAAAAGGGGTTTGGTCACCTAATTGCGCGCCAATAAGGAGAAGTCTTTATCGAAAAACCCCTTCTTTCTTGGGAATGATCTGGTTGTTAATATTGTGAGTTATAATATTAATGATAAATAAATGTTATTGAAAATGTGTTTAGTGAAGCCAAGTGAATTGTGATAAATGAAGGGTTTTTTTTATGAAGTATTTGTTGTAAGTTTGAATTATTACATGGACCCCCACTTTCTCATTTTTCAAAATTATCAGTAGAAAGTTATCCCAGTTTTTGTTTTATAGTAATAAAACAGAAAACTTTATATATAAAACAGAATACTTTTTATAAATAGAATATATTATATTTTATTATATCAAGATAGTGTTTTCTTATACGGCGTAGTCTTCGCATAGTATTTAGATAATATTTTTACTATGCGAGATAGTCTTTGCGTAGTAAAATCAAGTGAATTCTAAAAATCGTCCGTGAATCCTACTGTTTGCCCGTGATTTCTCCTACTGTGAGTGCAAATAGTATCCTCCCATTCTCCTATAAATAGGATGCTTAGTTTAGAAATAAAAATCACACCAGAATCAGAGAATTCTTCTTCTATAATATTGAGTGTATTTTTTTTGAGTTTAAGGAAGCTTTGGGTGTAGAAAATAGTACAAGTTTTTCTTTAAGAATATCCACGTTATACCATTTAGAAGTACTCTCCTTTTAAGGTAGGGATATTATTTTTGTTCAATATTCGTAAGAAATAATATTTTCTTCCATACTCTGTAGTATGTGAGTAATATTATTTTGTTTCATATTCCTAATTCTACACTTATTTTGATAAGTATTGCTTCCATACTCCATGAAATTAGTAGAATATCCTTGAAATTTGCGCTTCATCGAGTATCTTTTCACGGGAATATTTTTTTGAACATTCTTGTTAAATTTTAATCTTTTCATGCCGGGGTACTATTCACAGGGTACTATTCATTCGGGCACTATTCACCCGGGGTACTATTCACGATAAAAATTGATTTCTTTTCTGTCCAAATTATTTTTACATGAATATTATTCTTAAATTTTACTCCACGAAGCAGTTATCATGTTGAAATTTTGGACATTCTTAAACTCTAGATAAATTGAATTATAAATCTTTAATATTTATCCTTGATCTCGTTTGATTGAATTCTTATATCATTGTCATCATCCTCATGCTTATATTGTGATGAAAGTCATCTTTGGCCGGTAGTGCATAGATGGACTGTTGATTTGATTATGACTAAGAATTATGTATCAGTATAATCATGACCTGTAATATTACAAATGATGTGGTAAAAGTCCTCATTGGCCCGTAGTGCATTGATGGACAGTTATTGACATGATCATTACCATTGGTGATAATAACGAATATCATTGGCCCGTAGTGCATGAATAATTCGTGGATGTGATACTAACGAATATCTTTAGCCCGTAGTGCATGTAGATTATTTATTGAGCTGTGTTACAACGATAAAATATTGATGATGAATTTTTAAATCATAGAAGATAGTAGATATCATGCTCTACTTGTCTCTTTTAATGGATTGTTTGTTCCACTGCAGTTAAACTTGTTGTATGTTGTATTCTATCAGTTTTACACTGTTGAAGGCTAACGATAATTTATTCTGCATTATCTTAGTCATAATATTTTTTACTGGGCTAGTTGAGCTACCCTTTGTTTTCATTGTTCTCTTCAGAAAATGAGAATATAACTGGGACTAGTCAGGGAATAGAGTGATGGTCCAAGATGGTGGCTATAGTAGTCATCGTTATTCTATGAAATAGTGTGATAATAAATGTAATGAGGATTTCATTTGAGTTTGGATATTGTCTACGAGACAATATTCGTGTTAAAACTCTCAGATTATGTTTGTCATATTATATAAGTTAAGTTTGTATTTGAATTATGTATCATGTATTTGGCGACTTAGAATAGGTTGTATGTACCTATTTTAGGGGCGTCACAAACAGAGCACTAATGACTTCAAAAATATTAATAGTGATAATCCATCAATGCCGAAATAAATATAATTCTCCAAAAGAAGACATAATAATCAAAACCTAAAAGCAAATAAACCTAGATGGTCAAATGACAACTCTCTCATCACACTAAAGATTGAATCACCCTCAGAATCACTTTGGAAGAAAAAACACACAGATGAGCCAATTGTCAAAGATTGAATATAGATATATAAAAGATATACAACTGATATACGAAATCAACTGAGACAAAATACTGAACAAAGCCTCAATTTTAAATACCGACGAAAATATAATCTCCAAAGATCTGAATGAAATATATTTGAATCAAAAGAATTAACGAAACAAATAGATGAATAAAGAAATAATGAACTGAAGTAACTAACTCAACAAATTGAACTGAACAGAAACAAACAAAACTAATACAATGAAATAATATGTTGAATCAAATGGTTGGGTGTTATTTCATACCTATTGAGCTCAAAAATATACTTTGCCACAAAGGTAAATCAAAATAATGCCACACAGAAAAATCACACATTGGATCGCGAATCCAAATGTATAAAAATCGGATAGTTGTGTTTGGCATAATATCACCAATCTGCATAACAAAAAACTAGGGTCAACTCATACGCCTCCCACAACAAAACACCAAATGGCCCACTTCCTCCAAAGCCCAAACGGAGACGTCGTAGACTAATCACACTGCCACGGAAAGTTTCATGCCTTTCGTGTCGACGATATACCTATTGTGACACCCCAAAAATAGATATACATCACCTATCTTGAGTCGCCAAAAAAACACTACTGACAACTTCATTTATACAACTGTCGTGCAAAATACGACGACAGGTATACTGTGAGTTTTAATACAAATGTATGTAACTCTCTTGGTGCCTCGACTACAACCTTACAATGGTACATTAAATAAAAGAATAGTCAAAAACTGTTTTAGAAATTAAAATATTTGGGAAGTGCTCAAGGAAACCTTCGTACATAGGAGGCCATGAATCTAAGTTATGATAGATATCATATGTCCAGAAAATTATCCTTGGTTGACCCAATAGACCCCAAAGAAAAACGAGAAGATTACTATCATGTTCCTTTCAATGGTGAGTCTTCTCTTGACATATAACTATCTCCACTGTCTCCAAGTGAAAATTATATTTCAAATAAACTCCAAGATCATATAGGTAGTGCTCATAGATATACTCAGCAAGTGGATGTGCACAACCCTGTCTTATGATAACACAAGGTTGCATGTCATTAGACATCTTGTATGATAGTGGCAAAGCACCCTTCCAAAGTTGGAATCACCTCACCCTTAACTTTAAACTTTTATCAATTTAACTATTCACCAAAATTTAAAAAAAAATTGAATACTTTTATTTCATAAAAATCGGGGTCTCACAATCTCCCCTCCTTATGAAATTTCGCTCTCGAAATTTATGTACGTACCTGGTATTTCGAAGAGATGAGAATACCTTGCTTTCTTTTCGAATTGTACCTTCCCGGTTATTTCCTCTGTATCATAATTTCCCATTGCTCATCTCTTGTGTATCAGATATCATTCTAGAATATACTTCAAAACAAGGTTAATTGACATACCATAATTTGTCAACTTATCAAGTAAACAATTTCCGCTTAGGTAAGTCACAAACTAGCGAAGTATATTACTCGTCTCTTCCCTCCTAGTTCTAGACTCATATCTCCGCCAGCGACCATATCCCTAAGCTCTGATACAAAATGTGACGCCCCAAAAATAGGTATACATCACCCATCTTGAGTCGCTAAAAAATACACTACTGACAACTTCATTTATACAACTGTCATGCAAAATACGAAGACAGGTATATTGTGAGTTTTAATACAAATGTATGTAACTCTCATGGTGCCTCGACCACAACCTTACAATGGTACTTTACATAAAAGAACAGTCAATAACTGTTTTAGAAATTAAAATCTTTGGGAAGTGCTCAAGGAAACCTTCGTACATAGGAGGCCATGAATCTAAGTTATGATAGATATCATATGTCCAGAGAATTATCCTTGGTTGACCCAATAGACCTCAAAGAAAAATGAGAAGATTACTATCATGTTCCTTCCAATGGTGAGTCTTCTCTTGACATATAACTATCTCCACTGTCTCCAAGTGAAAATTATATTTCAAATAAACTCCAAGATCATATAGGTAGTGCTCGTAGATATACTCAGCAAGTGGATGTGCACAACCCTGTCTTATGATAACACGAGGTTGTATGTCATTAGACATCTTGTATGATAGTGGCAAAACACCCTTCCAAAGTTGAATTCACCTCACCCTTAACTTTAAACTTTTATTAATTTAACTATTCACCAAAATAGAAAAATTGAATACTTTTATTTCATAAAATTCGGGGTCTCACACCTGTGGTATATACCCCCACAGGTGGTTATATCTCAGGTATACCCTATGATATATTCTAACAAAAATACCATGTCACAACACATGTGATATAATACCAACAAAAGGGTTCTATATGTACATATTGAACCAAATCAAATTATAATCACAATGTCTCACAAAGAAGGTAGCAACATGTACCACTCTACAATTATCAAAAATAAATACTAAACATGATAAACTAATTCAAAGAGTACAAATACGAGTCATATGTATCAACTCCAAAATGAAACTATTATATGAATTTCACAAGAAACAATTATGTGAAATAATAACAAAATTCGAAACAAGCAACAAAACGAACAAATTAAATTTAACAATAGTATCGCTGAAAGATTACAAAATCCGTACCTGAATATAATACCGAAATAATTCACCGAACCCAAATATCACACCGCTAGACCTCCTCAATCTGATCTATATAATTATCAAACCAATACCATACCATTAATTAAATTACTAACTTATAAAATTTATTCTTTTTATTTTATTTTATAAATTTAATAATTTTAATATAGAAAGCATATTATATACATTCTGTAGTCAATAGATACATTTACTGTAGTGTAAATCAATACTCTAATATTATAACACTATTACATTAATTTCTACATTCCATGCTTAGCATCTGTACAAAATTATTCTAAATTATCAATAATTATATATAAGAAATTAGCATTCAGACCCTTTCTTTATATCATCCAATTACATGTAATCAACACATGATTAAAGTATTATATTACTATATTAATGCTACCACTGAGCTACTAATGAATTATGAAAAGTGGTATATATATATATATATATATATATATATATAAGTGCTTCATTCAATCGTTTTGTATATATTAGAAAAAAAAAATTATTCTACAATAAAAAGACGTTTGATCTAATTTAATTCTATTTTGTTTATAATTATATTATTATTCAAAAAATTATCAATTATGACACAACAAAATCACATTAATTGATTACACGGACAGAAAATGATGTGTTAGTGTTACCGATTTATAGTCTCGGATAGACTTTGATAGAAATTAAGGGAGATATAGAGAGAGAAGATAGATTGAGAAAAAAGTTTTAATTCAATTCATTGATACCCACTTCTTTACAAGATAGAGTTATATAATAACACTGAAAAAGTTGAGACCAATCCTACCCGTTGACTGAAAAAACCCTTCCATTTTATTTAGTACTCCTATTAATTATGTAATCCGTAACAATACCCTCCTCTTCAAAATGCCCTCAAGGTGGAAAGTATGCAAAACAACAATTAGGACATTGACAACCTCCAACATTTGTCATAGAGCTGATGTACTTTTGTTCCATTATCTGACCTACCTTCGAGCCTGCTAAGAATGAGAATAGAGGAATGTGCGACATTTCTGCAATCTGAAGATACATCTTGGGCGTGAAACTTTGATGCTTGACTTTCACCTTTTTAATTCTAACCATACATGGGATATTAGTCTTAACCTTAAAGAACATCCCGACTCCTTTGTTAGTAATATGAAAGAGAAATGTTGCCCCCACCACAGTAGCCTGGTGTATAACACATCCTATAGAAAGTGTGTTGCTCATAATAAAAATTCTAACTCCATATTTCTCATTTTATTTTTCACATGTAAAAAGACCTTCATGTCCTTCACAAATGAAGGAAAACCAGTAGTTGTCACTATTTTCAGCAGAAAAGCTATGGACATGAACATTAAATCTTTAGCTTGAATTGTTCCATAACAAGAACTGCCTTTGAAAGAGACGATGCCCAGTCCTAGTTCAAGCATTATGTATATAACAAGACGCAACCCATAGTAAGGGGTTCTTCTGCTTTCATGAATAATGCTCTCTGATAAGGATCTTTTGAATAATGAATTTCCAGTATGACAATTAGTAGTGAGATTTACATTGATTATCCCTTTATAATCTGAACAGTACAGATACCAAGCACACAAAACATACAATAGAAGAAGTGTTGACCTGATAAGCCCCCAATGTATAACTTTCATGATTCCAACCAAGCCATAATTTTTTTTAAAGCCATCATGTTCATCTAGATTGAAAGTAGCAGGCCCCAATGTATGTAGAACCCAAATCTTTAGTGCAGAATTTTTTAGCACTCCTTTGAGCTTGTCGACCACTAGAACAACAAGAACACACTCTGTTATAGAAGCACACTTACTGATGTCATGGGTTCCATCCACAAGAATCTCAAGCTCAACAATAGGGACCATGCCATTCTCTTGGCAAATGATGGCATATCGGGTCAAACCATTATTATTCTCATTGATAGCTAGGTGAGAAGGTTTATTAGGTCCAATCTTAAGCACAACACACCATTTGGCAAACCTAACACCTGCTGCACTGTATTTAGCACGAGTGACAAGGTCATAAACACCTTGAATGATCGTCTCGCCATTGCCCTTGTCAACCTTAGTTCCAGGGAGAGTTCCATTTTTCTCAAGGACGTCCACAAAAGGCTTGCCTGCAACAGTATTCTGATTGAAATTTTCGTTAAAAAGAATTACTCCACTGAGGTTTTGAAACTTGAAAGCAACCTAGAATGCATAAAAGAAACTCACGAAGTGCCCTTCTGTTTTTCTCAACTTTCTTAGCATTGATGCTCGATAGATGCTTGTTATCTATTCCAGTAAACTCATTAGCTTCAAGGATACCTTTACTGGTTATTTCAACATAGGTAACATTGACAATGAGCTTATCCTCGTATTTTCCCCTTGCCAAGTTTTCGATAGCACATGTTATATGTGACTTGCCCTTAACAAACAAGTCTGAAAGATGCTAGCTTCTTTAAAAATTCAAGGTCATTCTTATCTTCTGTATAGAATTTCACATTCTTATATACAAGAACACATGTACTAATGTATTCTCTCAACTGGTCTATTATGATGGTATTTTCCATAGCACCGTTTATGACCACATGTATAAGCCCAATTTCTTTCATTTGTCCCTTAAATGTTCCTATAATTATTCTTACAAATGTTCCATCTAAGATAAGAATGAATGCAGTAAGAACAAAAACCTTAGTCATGGTGAACAAAACCCAAGTTCCTATTGCTCCAGCCTTTGTTTTTTCACTGAAGCTAACACCACCATAAAATTCAAGGAACCAATTCAGAACATCTTGGATGCCATGCATAACATTATTAGTTTCATTAGCTTCACTATTTGATCTGCATGTCATTGAACCATCAAATGAATCAACAGGTACACTAAATAGGTTAATGTGTGTGTAACTAGTATTGAAAGCCAATAGATTTTCAGTTATTTTCATAATGATAGTCCTTTGTACAAACTCAAATCCTGACAGCTTTCCTCCAACTAAAAGCTTACTCCATGCATCCCAAAGTGATTGCAGTACCATCCACACAATGGATTTTAAAATAAACCATTCATAACAACACCCCATTATGCCATAATATAATTGCCATACACCCTTAGTGTGACCAATTCGCATAGATACCTATAGAGCATAATGCCATGGCACTAATAAAGGGCAACTAATCATGCAGTTTAATTGATCAAACACATAACATTCATTTAACTTTAAAATACCCGGTACTGGTGCAATTTTGGTGCAGAGAAGAGAACTCTTTGCAAACTTCCCATTTTGAATAGTCCAAATGGATTTATAAAGCAAAGGAACATTATCCCAGCTAGTACATTGCTCTGCAACACCAATACCCATTTTCCTCTTCACAAGAGCATGACAAGCATTTCCCGGATTATCAACAACCACCTTGTCCCCAAGGTGGAATTTGACTGCGCCTTTGCATTCTCTATTCCCTTTTAGTACAATTATTTCTCCTGGGTCACAATTGAATCCTAAAGATTCACTCTCTGCTGTCTTGCCACTCATAACATCATGATACTCCAATTCTTTTGTAATAAGTTCCCTTCTAAAACATATATGAAAGCCTGCTTTGTTATCCCTGAGCATCAAATAATTTTCATGTTTCACCTTATCTTTTGCCTTAAGTATAGCCATAACATATTTGGAAGTCTGCCACAAAATTTGAGCCTCTTGCTGTGAAATATCCTCAAATACTTCAATGATACCATCTGATTGCTCTATGTAAAATTTGACAACTAAAAATTGCAACTCATTTACGATAACATAGAACTGCCTAACTTTAGTTCTCATAGCAGCTTCGCCCAAGAAGATGATCTCCACATTTGACCAAAGGAAGAGAACGATGAAATTCTGAGTCAGTAGCCCCAACGATTTATGAACAACTTCCATATATTTTTCTCCCTCAAGGCATAATTCTTGAAGTCCCAATTCATTAACATCACCCAAACACTAGAAATTACAGCTAACTAGTATTGTGTAACCATCATAATACAACAAAAATGGTTTTAAGAAATTGCTAAAATAAAATTCACTGCTCTCAATTTTTCCCCTTTCACCCCAATACAACCCATTTTTCTTTAATTTAGATCCAGGAATTCTCAACTCTTCCAAGTATTTTTCAAAAGCTTGACACCCACAATCATTTATAAGTGATAAGGAAATAAAAGGAGCAAACACAAAGACATGGCCAGAAGAAATGAGAGAGAAAGGACCAATGGAATTCATGCTTTGCTCTCGCTCAATTTCCTCATGGTATACAAATTCCTTTTTGATTTCAGAATTATCTTTAGCTTTAGTTGGCTCGGGAATTTTTTCAAACACCTTATCTACAAGGCACAACTCTTGCCATTTGGCCAAAACAATAGCCCTTTGTAAGGAATCTGGATGCCACAAATTCACGTAGTTCCTGATTTCTTCCTTCAACCCAGAACCCAGTCTTCATCAAAGCTTTCTTCATTCCAAGTCTCTGCCCAACGTTTCAACTGCAGGAATGAAGTCTCATACTCAACTATGGAGTTGAATTGTTGGTGATACATGAAATAATTCATCACATATTCGTTGTGCGTCAACTCAAAATTCTGAATCTCCCTTGCTGTTAAGACCCGTCGGTTCTTTGTTTCGTAGCTTCGCAATTGATCCACGAAATCAGTAGTGTCTTCCGATTGTGTGATAATTGCATCCGTGGATTGTTTGTTGTTTGATTCCATCATGGAATCTCTCAATGAAAGCACCATTGTTACCTATTTATAGTCTGGGATAGACTTTGATAGAAATTAAGAGAGATACAGAGACAAGATAGATTGGAAAAGAAGTTTTAATTCAATTCATTGATACCCACTTCTTTACAAGGATAGAGTTATATAATAACACGAAAAAGTTGAGACCAATCCTACCCATTGACTAAAAACATCTAAGAGAATTAATCCTAGCCTTCCATTTTATTTAATACTCCTATTAATTATGTAATCTGTAACAGTTAGACTAATCCTCATATTAAGTGGGTAATACTTAAATAATAAGGGAACCAACACGTTTTACTAAGTGTCAATAAGAATGAATTTACTATTAGTTCAGAAAAAAGGTTTGCATGGATGCCTGCCTTTTCATAAACAATTCATATTTCATAGTCCTATATCAGAGCCAGGTGCCTCCATTCAGAAAACAATTACTGAACCTTATAAGTATACATATTATGTACATGTTGATCCTGCAATAATCATCAACTTCATGATCTCATACACTCCATATTCCGATTACAAATTAAGACTATATATATTAATAGATCTGACTAATCAAACGACATAATAAATTCCTAAAACAGTTTGTAAACACCATAATAAAATAGATCATAATCAGTAACAAAGTAATTATTTGTATTAAAAAATAGTCCAATAATTACCTTTTAGAGATACAATTTTGTTGAATATAATCTCACAATCTTCTTCCCAAATTTTCTTTTTATTTCACAACCTTATCTTCCGCGTCTTCTTTATTTCTCGCTGCGTCAAAACCCTCTCCTTCTTTCGTTTAGTCGATTAATGTCAGTATATGAATTAAGAATGAATTTAACCTAATATATTAATATTAATATTACTCCAATTCTAATTTGGTTTTTAAGCCCAACACTTTAAATTGGGCTCAAATAATTTTACAAGCCCAAACTTAATATACTTACGAATTAGTTTGACCCAATTAGTTTAAAGGCCCAAATTAATGTAATAATTTACTTATTATAATTCACATAACTTAAATACAAGTTGACCCAAACATAAGAAAAGCCTAATTAAATATTTTAAAATATATATGTTTAATTTTTATTTATTTTTATTATTTTTTTTGGGTTTTACATGAGTATTATTTTACTTATGATCTTATATAATAAATTAATTTGATTAGTTTTATTTGATTTGGAGATAATTCGATTGTTCATGGTGGAACAAACTTTAAATTGTGCGTATATATTGACTAGTAATATTTTATGAGTAGATAATATTGCTAAAAGTGTATATACATGAGTTTTAAGAAAATTATTATTCTTATAAATTAATTGAAATTAATTTATATTATTGCTTGTAGTTAAAATTTGAGAAATTTACTTGTCTCTATGTATAACAAATTAGTTATAAATTAATTTGTTTTGAGAATAAAGTAAATTTATGTTCTTCTTGAACAAAGTTATGCATATAAAGTTTGAGGTAATATTTAGTGTGTAATATTACTTGGTATTTGTATGCATGAATTTTGAGATAAATTATTTTGTTTGTGGATAATAAATTATTTAGCAACTAATAATTAGAAGCTGAGATATTGTAGAAGTAGATTTGATTGAGTAAATCTTGTATACAATATGATTATGATGTTGAGAAAATACCTAAAAATGTTATTTTTAGTGTTTTTGAGATAATCATAATTGGTATATATTGATTTATTTTTATGTGTACTTGTTCAAGAAATAGTAAACTTTAATGTGATCATATGAATTTTACTTGCTTTCTACATAAATTAATTTTGTTTGTGATAAATTAATTTCTTAGAAAGTAAATTCATTTGGTTTAAGTTCTCATGTTAAATAATTTTTGGATTTGAGATTTTATGTAATTCAAAAAATGAGAGCGTGTTTTCTTATGTGGGGTATTCTAAAAGATTCTTATGTTGAAGCAATCTATATATGAATAACTAATACATAAAATGTACAAGAACTTATTTTTGTTTTGAAAAGTGTTCCTTAATATTCTCATGTGGAAGTAATATTTATAGGAACATTGTCACACAAAATGTCAATTAATCAAAAATTTATTTTAAGTGGTGAACATAATATTGTGAAGTGAAATTATTCAATGAGATTTTAATTATTTAAAACTATGGGGGTGATTCTTTAAGATTTTTATTTATGGACTAAATTTGGCCTTTGAACTATTTGGAGCATAATTTTATTTATGTAAGAATGTAAGGCTTGTGAATTTCTTGTTGTGAGATTCAATTTGATTGTGTGGTTCTATGAAATGAAAGTCTTTGAAACACAAACTTTTGATTAATATTGAAGTGTGAACTTATTTTACTTAATTAATTCTCTAAGGTCCTAGGAAGTTATAAGTTGAGCCTAGAAGAAACAATATTGATTTGGTGAAGGAAATCAATATAATAATTAGGTAAATAAAATACCTATTTTATTAGCCTAAAATGATCCAAAATATTTATTATGATTTAGTTAAATAGTGAGATTGAAACTAAGTTATAAATATTAAAGTGGTTACATATTAGGTGATAATATATAGGTATGTGCATATTTACCTTGAGATTCTATCGGATATAGAATTATTTATATGTTTACACTAATAGAATAATTGTATAAACTATAATGTGATAGTTTTTGTGTATAATAATGATATGTTAATCATTTTACTTAGTATTGTTAAAGTAAACGAGTTTAAGACATATCTATTTTTTGTCTTTATGCTGAAAGACTTGTAAAATAGATATTATACACTACAAGAAAAAAGCCTATCTGCGACCGCCTTTATCGTGAAAACGATTCGGTCATAAATGATCATCAAGAATGATCATTGCGGTCATTTGATAGGCGTCGCGTAAAATCTAATCGCTAGAATGCACATCAGCGACTACTATTAGCGACCGATCTATCTGCAACAGATATTAGCGATCGAAATCGTCATTTCGGTCGCTAAGATGAGTCAGTATGGTTCAGGGCGACAGGCTGACGTGGGCCACGTGTCAACGACTGCAATCAGCGATTGTATACGGTCACTAATATCCCCATGTAATTAGCGATCAATTATACTTATCAATGACCACAATGCGATCATTGATGTAAAAAAAACACCGGAAACCAGATTATTCCTGTTTTGCAGAAATTCCAAAAAACTGTACCTATTTTGTACCTGCTTTATCCCAACACATAAACATGCACAACAATATAACATCCATCATCCATATACCGACACATACACCAAACTAGTATATAAACTATATAAACCTTTAAAAACCAATATGAATTGAATAAATATAAATAAATTTAATCTTTAAGTAACATACAGACATCCAAAGAATGAATATAAAAATACAAGATTCTCAAATAACTACAACTAAATCAGTCGTCAAACATCATTGTCCAAATTAGTTTTTCCTTGATCTTGATCACCCTGTAATTAACAAAATAATAAAACAAGTTACATATATAGTATATATGTTAATACTGGTGTTACGACAATATATAGCTGTTTTTAAACACAACAATATATATATATATATATAAGTCACTACTTTGATTGTAATAAATAAGATTGATTACCTCGTCGCCATCCCCATCCTGTGATGCTGTTGCTGCCGTCACTGCATCAGCTAACTCATTAACACTTAGAGCCGCAAGATGCCCACCCAGTATCTTTAGAAGATCGCGATCTTGACAAACAGCTCTCACACAGTCAGCAGGAGTATGAATAGTTGGATGACTCGATGACTGTGAAGACTGGGTAGCAGAGCTTCCTGAGCCACTGAAGGATGGGCGTCGTCGTTGTCCTTGACCTTTGACGTAGAAGACACCCTCTCCCATAATTCTTGATCAATTGGTGGTCTTGGGGTGCCTTTAGGATATCACTTATTCAATAAACGCTTATAAGTATCCTGTCATCATGTTAACAATTAAATAGTTTAAAATAAATTGGTGAAATTCTAAAAAATGACGTAAAACTTGGTAAACAAGATCAAGTTGTTAAAACTTATTACCGCTATCTGGAGAGCATCAGGCAGACCATCACGGGTGGCCACGTACACATCCAGCCAATGGATAGGCTGACCTTGAGACTGAGACTCCTATACAAATGGGATGCCAATATTACTAAGTAAAAATATGATATATATTCTATAATTCATGATTGTAAACATATTAAAACTATTCATATGTACCCTAGCAGTGATATGCTGCAACTGTGAAATAATGTTGCCCCTGTAGATTCCTTTAGCCTTTTCACAGTACACCTAAGAATTTGTTAGTGGCGGCAGTCTTGCGTCTTTTGACCTAAATCTCAGCTCTCCATTGGGCACACATCTCAACTCATATGGGCTAGGTGCACCACCAGTGGCTATGCTCGTGCATATAATCATCTCCCTGTCTTGGATGGTCGATCGATGCATTGTGAAAGGTTTTTTTATCGTTCTTTGTTCAATTATCTTTGATGCGGACGACGCACTCCTGCCAGAATAATGTCTGTATCACTGAAGCCTGCGCGTCCTCCCATCTATACATTTTTTGCAAATAAAACAACAATAATAATATTAAAATGATACTTTTAACATATAATCCAACACTACTAAATAATTATCCTTATAATATTATATTATTTATCATAATTAAAAAAAACATACCTGAAATTCAGCCCAAACTGCATCCTTGTGAGCGATAGGTGTGCTTGCCCACGTAATCACAGGTGTGGGCCAATTCTGTAAGCACAGCTGTGATATGCACTTGACGATCTTATTATCTGAAAAATTACTGTAATATACAACAATTTACATCAAAGATAAGTAGATATATTAAAACAATTTACATTAGTTATATATCTTGTATAAATGGAATCTAAAATGCTTATATATAAATGATGTAGGACGTACGTACTATTCGGAGGAGGACGAATCTGAATAAGAATCCAATCATCTAGATTAGTAGGGGCTTTGGGCACATGATTAGGCCACCTACCCAAGCCGCGCTTTTTCTGCACTGCTTCAGAAGCCATCTATATATTACAAATTTCAAGATGTTAGTATGAGTTATATTTGATTACATGTATATATGAATATAAAATGACAGTACGTAATGACAGAAAATTGCATTTAAATTGTTAATTACATAAACATGACAGTGATTTCAAGATGTTAGTATGAGTTATATTTGATTACATGTATATATAAATATAAAATGATAGTACGTGATGACAGGAAATTGCATTTAAATAGTTAAGTATATTAAAATGACAGTGATATAAAGATTTAAGCATACTTGTAAGCATATGACTTGAGCATACTTGTCACCATATGACTTGAGCATACTTGTAAGCATATGATTAGCATTTAAGCATAATTGTAAGCATATAACTTGAGCATACTTGTCACCATATGACTTGAGCATACTTGTAAGCATATGATTAACATTTAAGCATAATTGTAAGCATATGACTTGAGCATACGTGTAACCATATGACTTGAGCATACTTGTAAGCATATGATTAACATTTAAGCATACTTGTAAGCATATGACTTGAGCATTCTTGTAAGCATATGACTTGAGCATATTTGTAAGCATATGATTAACATTAAAGCATACTTGTAAGCATATGACTTGAGCATTTTTGTAAGCATATGATTAACATTCAAGCATATTTATAATCATATGACTTAAGCATACTTGTAACCATATGACTTGAGCATAGTTGTAAGCATATGACTTAAGCATACTTGCATACTTGTAAGCATATGACTTGAAAATACTTGTAAGCATATGACTTGAAAATACTTGTAAGCATATGACTTGAGCATACTAGCTAGTAATTATAAGCATATATATAACTTGAGAATACTAGTAAGCACATAAAGAGCTCGTTAACATTATAAATGTTCGCAATTACCCGACCAACAAAAACTTTTTACCAGAGTCTCCCCTATAATATGGACTAGCCACATGCACGACGGCATGCATATATGGTCATTTCTAGGTACCCAAGACATAAACCAAGAGAAATATATAAATTCCCAATATAATAAGACCAAAATAATAACGAATGAAAATTAAAGCAGTAAAAATTTCAGGAGTATACTACAAATTCAGAGTTCCAAAAACTCGCGCTTTCATACGTGCAAGCTTCTTTCTTTACTTTACACATTCTTTGTTACTGAAGTGATGATTTTTCTGTAATATTCATTTAGTGATTTGACTTTATATTATTTCGTTTGAGTCGTTGGTTCCAATTTTAATACTCGGGACTAAATTTACCTATCAATTATATAAAAATGACAACACCATTTATAGCTAGCTTTTATTCATAACTGCATCAATTATCAAGTAAGGATGGGATGGTCAATGCTTGAAGGACTAATTGGTGCATCATAACTAAAGCAATTCTTGTTTGTACATCTGATAAAGTTGATCTATTTGGATGAACTGCAAGGTCACATTTTTTTTTCTTTCTTTCAATTAGTAGTTGGGAGAGCATTACCTTAATAGTTTTTAATGTGTTGTGATGGCAGGGTGAGGATACTCAATGGGTTAATGTGGACTTTAATCACGTAGAACCATATGAGGATGATCGGGTTGGAGTTTTTTCTCCATCAAAGTTCAAGTAATTTATATCTTTGTGACCCTATTATTTAGATATTCTTTTATACTGACAATGGATCAAAAATATTGGATATTATTCACTAAACTTGGGCAATATGCTTACACACCACATTCAATAAAATTCACTGAAGGGTAGCCAGCTAATTAATAAAATTCATGACAGTTAGTTTATGAGAAGAGTATGTTTTATAGTTTTCTTGACTGAAGTCTCTTAACACTTGATTCTAAAATCAACATTGTTATCAGTGATTGACAATTGACAGCAATGTTGAAAGAAAGATAAGCCATGCAATTCGGAACTTTATTACAAACTAGTAACTAATCGGCTAATCATACTTTTTGAAAGTTGCAAATACCATATTAACAAAGGAGTCACAACTAAATGATTTAATTATATGGGAAATAGCTGCTAACTTTATGGAAGGAATTGAGGCTCAAAACATATTGTGGAAAAAAAAACTGTAAAACCATATTAAAAAGAAAATCTGTATGATTTCATTTTCTTGGTTGTTAGCTGTTATTTTAGTAGAATGTTGGAGCCAGAAACATGCCTTGTGGCAATAGCTTAGTTGTTATTTAATTCTTAACTCATTATAAGACAGAAACAATAGCTTTTGATTACCTCTTTTGGACATTTCTCCAGTTAAGAGTAAATTGATTTGAGTTTTTCTCCAGTTGGGTGAACATATGGTTATGCTAAGTTTGACACATTTGTTTTTACCTTTTTAATTTTTTTAGTGAGGTTATACAATTACTGAGGTTACGTGGAGTTTGGCCGACTAAAGGAGAATTTTCTCTCAGCTCCAAGGTCAATTCTATCTCTCTATATACAAAAACTAACACATTTTTAATGTAAAGAACCAATGTGAGACCCCAAATTTTATGAATAAAGATTTAAATTTCTCGAAATATTTTTTTGAATATTATGGTGTGGATTTGATATAATGTTATAGTTGTGGGTAATATTTATAAATTTTGCAAAGTATGCAAGTTGTTATATAATATTCGATTGGTCGGGGAATATTCGTTTTAACAGGAATATCAAAATGCGACGACACAATCATTAGTGGACCCTACAATGTAAGTATTGCCGTAGTTAGAAAATGGCGTAATTATCTTTTTATAAAAATAACTATGAAAGTGTTACTGAATTAAAGCTGTTGAACTACACGGTAGTAAAAGTACGATGTCTGGCGTGGTTGTATAGTAGCACACGGTATTGATTATTGATGCTTACGTAAGAAGTCACTTAGTTATACTCAATTATTGCTACAGTAATTGCTGTATCTTATCTCTCATATTGTTACAGTATCATCTGCATTATATGTTATTAAATCAATAATTGAGACAAAAAAGTTATTTGTATTATTAAATTACAATATTTACAATGTCTAGAAGTTCTGTCAAGGAGAGGTTTGATCATCTAATTGCGCGCCAATAAGGAGAAATCCTTATCGAAAAGCCCCCTCTTTCCTGGGAACGACCTGATTGTTAAATATTATGAGTTATAATATTAATGATGAATAATTTCGTGTTGATTAAAGATGAAATTGATAACTCCATTGTGTTGGAATTATTAGTGTTAGTGAAAATCGACATTTTTTTTTGATAATAATTGATGTCTGGAAGTTATCGGGTAATTAATCGGATAAATGAGGAATTAATTGCTATTAATTCACATGATTATAACTATTTGTTCACATGTGTGTACTATTGATTCACATTCATGTACTATTAGGGGAGTTGATGCAAGATTGATAATACTTGCATGACTAAGTTAAAGATGGAGGTACTATACTGTTATTCGTATTTTTACATGATTATAACCATTGAATCACATGATTGAACTATTGATTCACATTATTTACTATTAGGGGAGGTGGTGCAAGTTTGATAATACTTGCAGGACTAAATTAAAAATAAAAGAAAAGTTAGAGGTATTGTATTATAATTTTTCGAGCCCTAAAACGTGCAATTATCGAAACTACATTTTTTATATAAATAGAAGCTCATTCTTCCTTCATTTCTCACCAATTCACTAAAGCTATAGAGCAATTATTATAGAGAGAAATTATAGAGAGAAAGAAGAAGAGAAGTCTGCTACCTCTCTATTCTAGTATCCATCTTTATTCTAAGGTAATGGGTATTATTTCTTTCATTTTCATGAAGAGAGCTTCTGTTATTCTATTCTTTATTATTATGTTGGAATAACCTGTCTATGCGAAGTACCGCATACATGGTAAAATTCTTCCGTTATTCCATTCTTTATTATTATGTTGGAATATCATGTCTATGCGGATTACGCTAGACCTGGTTCCATTCTTTATTATTACATTGGAATAACTTTTATGCATGCGGCCTATCGCATGCATGATGAATTCTTCCGTTATTCCATTCTTTATTATTCTATTGGACTATCACATGCGCATGCGGATTACGCTAGACACTGGTTCCATTCTTTATTATTACATTGGAATAACACATGCGTGCGTTTCTATCCCATGCACGTGGTGAATTCTTCTATTATTCCATTCTTTATTATTTTGTTGGAATATCCACATGCATGCGGATTACGCTTAGACACTGGTTCCATTCTTTATTATTATGTTGGAATAACCTATATATATATGCGATTATCGCATACATGGTAAAATTCTTACGTTATTCCATTCTTTATTATTACATTGGAATATCACATGCATGCGTATTATGCATTGATTCGGTTCCATTATTTATTATTCTATAGGAATAACTTTCGTCATGCATCTTGATCTATCGCATGCCTGGTGAATTCTTTTGTTATTCCATTCTTTATTATACTCAGTTGGTTAAAGTTTTGGTTTCTATACTCCATGAAATTAGTGAAATATCCTTGATATTTGCGCTTCATCCAGTATCTTTTCATGGAAATATTTTTCTGAGTATTCTTGAATTTTACTCTACAAAAAAGTATCATGTTGACAATTTGGACATTATTGATTTCTG
Organism: Panax ginseng; assembly: GCA_020205605.1. NCBI lineage: Eukaryota > Viridiplantae > Streptophyta > Magnoliopsida > Apiales > Araliaceae > Panax > Panax ginseng. Next base: position 142,550,887 of record CM035129.1, on the reverse strand, counting down.
GATAAATTAGATTATAAATCTTTAAAAATTTATTCTTGAACTTGTTTTATTGAATTCTTATATCACTGTCATCATCCTCATGTTTATATTATGTTGAAAGTTATCTGTGGCCTGTAGTGCATAGATGGACTTGGTATGATTATGACCAGGGATTATTCGGTATAATCATGACCGTAATGTTACAAATGATGTGGTAAAAGTTCTCATTGGCCCGTAGTGCATTGATTGACAGTTGTTGGCATGATCATGACCATTAATGAATACACAAATATCCTTGGTCCGTAGTGCATGGGTAAATTGTGGTCGTGATACTAAAGAATATCCTTGGCCGTAGTGCTGGGGTGATTCGATGATGTGAATTATTTATTAAGCTGAGTCTCAGCGATAAAAGTGATGAAAAACCTTTTAAATCCTAGAAGATAGTAGATTTTATTCTCTACTTGACTCTTCTAATGGATTTCTTGTTCCGCTATAGTTAAACTTGATGTTTGTTATATTGTATCAATTTAACACTGTTGTAGGCTAATGATAATTTATTCTGTATTATCTTAGTCATAATATTTCTTACTGGGCTAGTTGAGCTCACCCTTTTGCTTTCATTTTTCTCTTCAGGAAATGAGAACGTAGTTGGGACTAGTCGGAGAACGGAGTGACGGTCCAGATGATAGCATTAGTAGTCCTCACTATTCTGTTAAATAATGTGACAATAAATGTAATGAGGACTCCATTGAGTGTGGATATTGTCTAGATGACAATATTATGTTTTAATAAATATTTTACACGACAGTTGTATAATTAAGTTTTTAATTGTATTTTGTACCATGTATTTGGCGACTCAAGATGGGTGATGTATACCTATTTTGGGGACATCACAACCAATATATTAGTTCTAATTTTGATGGGTATTTATGTACGGTTAATTTTACTTAGCTTAGTAATTTTAGTCAAAGAATGACATTATTCTTTGGGGATTTAGTAAAAGCTTCAACATCAACTCCTAATGCCATCTCTCTTTTTGTTCAAATATATATATATATATATATATATATATATATTCTTTGGGGATTTTGATGGGTATATAATAATATGTTGATTGATGAGCTACAACAGTTCTTAAGTTAATCTAGTGACGCAATTGATGATTTCAGTTGGGAGGCAAATGAGTTGGGATAGTTGGACTGGGAAGTATAGGCCAGAAAGTTGCACAGAGGCTTGAAGATGGAATACCAGTGATATATAACACACCACATTCAACTACAACAATTACACACCACATTCAAGAATAAAAATTAGGTCTTTAAATCACAAGCAATTACACATCAGAATTCAAGAATAAAAATTAGGTCTTTAAATCAAAGCAATTACACACTACATCCAAGAATAAAAATTGTAAAGTTTGGAAACCCAATCAAATCGAACGGATACTTGAAGAATTTAACAGTATTTAATCTAATCTAACATAAGATATAAATTCCAGTGCTTGGTGGCGGCGGCGGCTGACCGGTGGCGACGATGGACCAGTGGCGCGGTCTCAGCTTCTCCTTCTTCTCTTCTCTCCCTTTCTCCCTCTTCTCTTTATTCTGAGCTGCCTCTTTTTTTTTTCTTCCTTCTGCTGTGTCGAGCGAATGCATGATACTGATTACATTAAGTTTGATCAGCGATCGCCATAAGTGAATCTTCATGATCGCTAATTTTTAAAGACATGGACTTATCGTGATCGCGTCGCGATCGGCGATGTTAATAATCGCACAAAACCTTTCTTGTGAGACATTTCGCCAAATTTTGGGAGGAAAATTTATGCTAATGACGACGACATAGCGATCACGATATTAAATAAATAATTGGATTAAATCAAGGTCATGAGGATGTCGATCGCTATTATTAATATCGGTGACGCGTATGCGATGTCGTTGATAATGATGATCATTGTTAGGCTTTTTTCTTGTAGTGATAGTGAGAATTTCAACTAAACTAGTTTAATTGTATTGAGGGGCTATACTGAACTAAGTTTGATAACCTTGAAATCGAAGAATTTAATAATTCTTTAATAGATGTGGTACACTAAAAGTTAATTGTGATATTGCTATTGCAAATCTGATGAACACATGAGGTAGTGGGAGCCTTATGTTTGATATGCAATACACAAGATCAGATATTACCTACATGTTTTAAACTTAGTATAGTAGTGAAATTGGTTTTGTTAGATTTCTTAATGTCTCAAAAGATCACATATATGTCATGCATATTATAAGTGAGGGAAATTCACAAGTAGGTGAATTTTAACCCAAACGATCACTCTATGATTGTTTGGTACAGGTCACTCTACGATCATTTGACATCAACCTACGATGTACATAGTTCACTCTACGTTCGTAGAGTTGGAAGCTACTCTATGGTCGCTGAGCACTTTAAAATGTGTGTAGTTTTGCTCTACGGTCGCTGAGCACTTTGGCACTCTACAATAGTAGAGTTGGTGCTTCTGGTACTCTACAATAGTAGAGTTAGTGCTTCTGGTACTCTACAATCGTAGAGTTGGTGCTTCAGCACTCTACTATCTTAGAGTTGAGAGTGTAGCACTCTACTATCATAGAGTTGGTGCTTCAGCACTCTCCTATCGTAGAGTTGAGAGACGACACTCTACTATAGTAGAGTTGAGACTCTACTATAGTAGAGTTGAGACTCTACATTAGTAGAGTTGAGATCTCTGTAGCACTCTACTATTGTAGAGTTGAGACTCTACATTAGTAGAGTTGGGAGCTCTATAGCACTCAATATTTTGTTTGATAGTATATCTTCGCAGTATGGTCATATGGGTTGCTCGATGGTGGCGTAGTCGCTCTACGATCGTTTGGTGCAGGCTATGATCGTTTGATTGTCATTATTCTACGATCGTTTGGACTTACAGACTATGCTTGATATTTGTGGTCTAGTTTGAAGTTTCCTATTTCACTATAGCGTGTTAGTGAAAATTTGTATTTAGTACAAATTGTTATTCTTTCGTAGCTGTTTATGATCTGGATTGAGTAAGAAAATATTCACAAGTAGGTGAATATTCTTATATTTTTACAAGTAGGTGGATATAGTATTACTCTTTGTGAATAGTATAATTTACTTGGAGTAGCGAGTAATATTATTGCTTTATATGATGTAGAAAGCAATTGAAATCGAAAAATTTGTTGTTGAAACATCAAATTGTGGCCACTTCCAAAATTGCTTAGTTCATTATATTATGATAATGAAACTATTTTTTATATATAAAGCAAATGAGATTACATTTAATGGTAAGTATTGACATGATTGGTCATAGACATAATTTTTGTTAGATAATTGATACAAGAAGGTATCATAATATTTGTCTACGAGGAAGTTAAGTGACGACTTGGCTTATTTTTTTACTAAGACTCTGACAAGAGCTTAGTAAGTTTAACTACTTGTGATATGGAACTTAAGTCACTTTGACTCAGGTGTGATGCGAACTCAACCTATTCCTAGGTTACCCTTAGTTTATAGCTAGGTTTAATGGGAAAAACAAGTCACGATTCTTTGACTCTTATTATTTATCGATGTGGTTAAGTATGTAGTCTAAGATAGTAACGTCATTGCATTTAATGGAGGGTTGAGTTATACTCTTAACAAAGTTGTTGTGTTCTTAGCAATGTAAACACATGTGAAACACTTTGCCTATATAAACTAGAAGTGGAAGGAGCCGCTTATAGAGGATTGTGGTTTACTCTCTTAGAGGTTTATGAAGCAGGGGTATGCATGCATGGCCATATTAGCGCAAAGCAATTGAGAATACTCACCGTGGTAGGAGGATTTTGTGTGTGTGTGTGTGTGTGTGTGTGACAATTTTGGTCATATCATATAGAAGTAGATGTTCAATCTACGGACACCTTCAACTTCGATGTAACTTTGAGTTGTTTACACTAAGGGAATGTTTAATGTTCGTCACACCTTCTTTTATACACACATGCCTTGGAGTTGTTTGGATGAAAATAATTTTTCCAAACAAGTGGGGGATTGATAGAAAGTTGTGTGATAAAACTGTTTTTCTTTATTTCCATTTCATAGAAGTTTATTTTATCTTGGAACAAAAGGAAAATAGTCAGACTAATATGTAACTCTTAATTATTAATAATATCTTACATAATTAATACTAATAAGTGTAGTTAAATATATAATTGAATAGTTATAATGTAACTTATATATATATATATATATATATATATATATATATATAAACAGGATCTAGTCGGGACTCAGAATTTTGTTAAAATCAGAGACCTTTTTTTTTTTTTTTTAAAACAACTAAAAAAAGTTTAATATTTTATGGAATGAAATTTTTCATATCAAGATGTTTTGGTTGTGATTTGGATACATATAACAAAATATGTATATACAGTCTCTATAATGCATGCAGGACATGTTTTGTTATATGTATCCAAATCACACAAAACATCAGTATTATGAAAAAATTCGATTCCATAAAATATTAAACTTTTTTTAGTTATTTAAAAAAAGCCAAAAAAAAGTCCGAAACAAGATTATAATGCGGAGTTAGAATTTTGAACCAGGACCCTATATATATATATATATATATATATATATATATAAGAGATATCATATATGATATATAGAGAAGTTACATGGAAGATTTGCACAAGTGAACTTTTCTTTTATCTTCTTCATTCTTTTTACAAACAAATAACTACTATAAAGTAGTGTTCAATTGAAATTTTACGTGAATTCTTTATCATGAATTATTCACTAAAGCTCGACATATATCCCGGAGGTATATAAATGTAACCCTTAGCAGAAACCAATAAATGCGTAGAGGCGATAAAGACCTTAAGGACATGGATCACTCGTGTCACGTCTTCTACAAATATCTTGTTATCTGTAATATATAGTATTATTTAATATATATAGATATATAAAATTAAGTAAAACAGAAACCAATTATTAAAATGAAAAACATATAAATTCGAGTCCTTTAAATTCACAAAGTCTCCTTAAAGCAAATTTATTCCCTCACTGGTGCTAAGGATTAAATGAATAATTGCTTCCCAAGATAAAACGGATTTACAATTCTTAATTAGTAGCACTACAAAATTAAGAATTCAGTGAACGCAAATTCTATGTTATATACTCGAACTTTACTGTTAATAATAATGATACATGAAAATGGTGCATGAATACACTTACTCAGAAACAGGAAACGGGAAAATATTTGCAGAACGGTGGGAAGGAACGACGTAATCTGCATAAACGAGATTTTGCAGAACACAGAACGGGACTCTATTTTAAGACTGTGGAATGGGATTCTGTTTTTACAGAAACGGGAAACGGGAAGCGTTCTGAACGGGAAAAACTTGTTTAGAAAATGGGATACCACAGTGTATTTATAGAACATTTTCGCGCGATTTATGACTGTTAGTGTTCAACTGTCATCAAAACGACGTAGTATCGTGATGATAATTATTAAACAAATTTTGTCTAAAAAATATATGTCACAACCTGCCCGCCCGAACCCAGCCCAATCGACCAGACGGCAGTGCGTGTGTGAGTTTGAACCATGCCTTGGCTAGATCCTCTCCCTTCTACAAAAGTGGAGTGCCCCTTAGGGCCCTTTCCATTAAGCAAACATCTCATATATAAATACTTCATTTTTCCCTCTAATGCCCTATGTGGGACTTTGCAGTTTTCAACATTTCAAGTAGGTGATTTTGGAGTCAATTTTCTCATTCAATTCTTAATGGATTTGAACACATAAATATATCAAAAAGTTACTCCTCACGGGCGAAGGAGAAACACATTGGTGCAAAGACCCGGCATATCCGGCGTGTGGGTCCCATATTAAATTAACTCTCAAAATGCTTAAATATTTATATTGTCAAACCCATTTCCAATATATCTTACTCTACAAAACTACGGTTCTAACACATTTAGCATTCATCCATATATATAGACTTGCAGGATACAAGAATAACATAACAAATTAATGCTCGCACCAGCAGCTGCCGCGGAAATTACTCCCGCAGGGGGACAATGGCTCCCCACAGAGTCCAGGATTACCTGCAAAGCTTGCTCTCTGCCGGAATGCTAGATTTGCTAAACATTGGAATTTGCCCACTCAACCGATTGTTTGTGTCTTAATTCGACCAAGTAGAACAAACTCTGGAGGAATCTGACCTGTCAACTGGTTATTTTCTAGCTCAAGGACATTCAGATAGGAACAATTTGCAAGGTTCAATGGAATCTCTCCTGATAATTAAATTGTTGAACGAGGAGATGTCACAAATGGGAGGATTTTAGAGATGTTTGATGGAATAGTTCCCTTTGAGCCCCATATTTGAAAGCCTGATATTTATAAGCCTAGCTATTCTCAACAGCTAGCGTATTACCCTCGGTCATATATACTATTGTTGAAATTCCATGTATAGTTCAAGTTCTGAAATGGGTCTTCAAGTGATTCTTTTATAGATCATAAGCAATTTATATCACTCTGAGTGCCATAACAGAAACTTATAGTTAACAACCACCAGGCCAAAATTACGCCAACAGGAGCTTTGCAACCAGCAAGACCAGTAAAAGGCTAAAAGCGTAAAAACCAACACACAATCTGACCCTAAGACAAAATAAAAAATTACCTGAATTCATCACTCTGTTTTTAAAATCCTCAAGACAAATCCGGATAGCGCGGGGAAATGTTTTGTCATTGTTAGTTTGATAAAGATCATGTAATAATTGTCGCTACAATTAATGACAGAAAACTGTTATTTTCACATCCAGCTGCACGTGACAACTACTCTGAGTTTTTGAAGATGTATATTAAAACAAATAAAATATTATTCATTTAATTACGTAAGTCTTGAACCACTCATTTAATAGTATCTTTGATGCAGCGTGCGTTGATGAACAAAAATTACAAATCAAAAACTCGTTGATTCTAAAGAATGCTAAGAAATTAAATTGGAAAACAAAGATTTTATTCAATCAAAATTGTTTAGCCATAAGAGGCTTTACAAATTATTTATAACGAAACCTACATACAACAAAACTTATCAAAATTACAAAAATATCTCTAACTTATTGAAAAAGTGCAAAACTCTAGTGAAAAATGTAAAAATTGCCGCAACGATGGAATTTGGCTAAAATCACGTTGGGCGCAAATTTAAAGTTTTGCTCAAAAAACCATTTTCACCTAAAAAGTTGTATTTTCTTGTCAAAAACAGACAATTGACTTTATTGGTCAAATGCTTACCTTTTTGGACATTAAAAATTCCATTCCCGTTGCATTGCATCAATCTTCTTGGATCACAGACTCACCTAAAAGATCTTGACTGAAAGTACTATTGTTAGTAATTTAATTTTTTATACACAGACAAATTTTTCTCATATTTTTCAATGTGAGATTGAAATGTTACATGTATACTTTCTGATAGAGAAATCACGTGAAAATATTATATATTTTTATGAAAATATCAATTTGTTCTATGATAATACTCCTACTATGCTACTATTGAAAAAAGATGTGCTTTGTAGGGGAAGTTTTTTCCCAAGCTGTAATATCACCCTCATAAACGACTAGCGTGAAAAAAGGTGCAGCGACTAATTGCTTGTCGACTGAATGAATGAAGAACGTGTGAATTAAGTGAGGTAGGACATTTTGCTTTAATTTGAGATAATACTTCCCTAAGCTGTGCTCAATATTGAAATACCTTATCAAGTTATGAGTGGTCTTGGTTAAGTGCAGTTTTGTGGATGATGGAATGAAAGCAAGTACATGTACTCATCAAGGAGGGCAGGTCAAACAAGTAAGTAAGTGACGAATTATCTCGTTTAAAAACACAATTTGGCATATATAGTTGCAAACTTAATTATTTTTTTACCAATATATAGCAGATAATTGAACTGTAATTATGAAAAATATTGTGGTTTAGAGGTTAATTTGTTCGTGACCAGTTTGATAACTCTAAATCAGAGGTAGCAATGTTTAAGAACAGTACTGTGCGTTTACAAGACTTTCACTTAATTCTTGAAGATGAAAATGAACTCATCCTAGTCACTGTCCTTTCAAGGATTTTTGGATGCAGTTGGGCTTCTGCTTTAGGTAGTTTGTCCTTCTTCTTGAGCATGCATGCATGGACTTTTACCATCTAATTTGACATGACATGCTCTTTTTCACTTGAGATTAATTTGGATGATGAAATTGTTGATGGCGGGCGGGTACGTTCCACAATTACTAGCTAATACTCTATATTTTTTAGTATATATGTGTGATGAAATTAAGCATTGGATATCATTTATATATGTCTATTTTAGTTACACTATATTTATTGCACTTGCTTGTTCATGAAAAAGGACTTGGGTTTACCAGAAAAATGAAGCATGCATCAGAATGACGAGCAAAAGATATAGGTAAAACCACTTGAAATGAAGCACTCTCTTCTTTGTAGGACATTTGTGGAAAATATTTTTTTTTATTTCCTACTCTTTCAATTTGTTTAACGTGGGAGCAGTTGAAGTTAGTGCCATGAGTGCATGGCCTTAGATTTACACTTGGACTAATTTTTGCACTTCAAGAATTGTAACATAAGAAAGAATTTTACAGTGCAGTTTTTTATTAGTATTTTATTCATATAATAAGGATATATATCCAATATCAAATATTGAACTTCAACTTCAGCCATCGAATTAAGAGAAAGCAGCTGAAGCTTATGAAATTGCAATTTGCATAAATAAAATATAGACATATATAAAATATTGTATGAATTGATGTAGCTTGTTCTTGTGTTACTATCATCTATCCTAATTTTATCTTGTCATTGGGAAAATTTCTGGTAACTGGGAATCAAAATAAAAAGTGAGGCAAGGAGTAAACAAGCTATGAACTAGCAAGTGGAAACCTCACCAAATAAATACAATGCATTATTTTTTTTATATATGTAAAATTCTAACTATTTGAGTAAGGTGATATTGTAATATATAACTATTTATCGAGTGGTCTTTGCCCAATGGTATGACCCAACTCATTTTTATCATAAGGTTGAGGGTTCGAATTATGAATGTGTGTTCAAACTAGCAAAAAAAATAAAAAATAAAAAATAAAAAATAAAAAATTAACTATTTGAAATGCTATTGGAATCACTTCGTAACAACACTTTCGTTGTTTATATATGGTAATATTAAAAATAGACAAAAGTAATCAAAAAGTGTTAAAAAAATATATTGTTTTAATAACATAGGTAATATTAGCAACGGACTTTTCTATCATCTGTTACAGACGCATCCGTCACAAATGATTGTCTAATTTTTTGAATCAAACATATGTGACGGACTATCCATCACAGATATGGACATTAGTGACGGAAATGTCCATCGCAACTGGTCCGTCTCAAATAACTATTTTGCGACAGATATCAATTGCGATGGGACCTAATACGACGGACTCTGCGACAAACAAGTTCATCGCAAATATTCTCATTTGCGACGAAAAGACTTATTGCGACGGATCTGTCCATCGCAATATCCTCTTATTCTAGTAGTGACCACAACATTTAAATCATACAATTGTCTAGCAGAATTTATCGTGCTTGTAGATTCATATGGTGACACCTTAGATAAATTTACATTTAACATGGATTGCCTATATTGTGCTATTCTACGTACATTTCACTCCTTTCTTTTATCGTCAATCTCACGTTCAACACTGAATTTAATACACATCTTAATTGAGTAAATTAATGTATTAGTATTTAATTTGTACTTTGTTTAAAACCGCGGACACTGAGTTAACTTTTTTACCTTTTCTCTTTAATAAGACAGTAATTTGTTTTTTTATCTTTCTCCACATCTCTGTCAATTTAAAGAAGCCCATTGAGCAAAAACATTTTTTTTGCTAAGTTTAATTTATTTGTTGTATAACATCTGCCCTCGGTAGCAAAGGTGGTACAAATAGAACTAGAGGGGGAGGGGGAGGGGGAGGGAGCCACTGCTCTGGGCCTTCCGGCGACTTCTTCTTCTTCTTCGGTCTTCCGTGGCTTGTATGTAACAGAGGAGGTTTTATCTTTCAAAGTTTAATTGCTACAATTCTAATTCTAATTGCTTAGGCCTTCCTTTGCTCCTTATTTATGTCTTCTAATTTCAAAATTCATCAAAATCCTACTTGGGCCTTCCTTTGCTCCAATTCTAATTGCTCAAAAAAATTTCTTTAATTTAGGTTTGTTTTAATTTTTTCAATTATTTCAAATTAATTTTTCTTTTCTTTTACCTTTGTTTGGCTTTTGAGAATCCTAAGAGAAAGAATTTTGATGAATTTTAATAATTTAATGTTTACATCTTTAATCTTTTAGTAATTTAATTTTCAGAATTTTCTGGAGATATACTTGTATTGTTACTGTTGGAGTATTGTTACTGTTGGAGTGTTGATACTTAATTTATTTCCCATAATCTCATTAGGTTAATTGAAATTATTAAATTAGGTTAATTGATAAAATTATGATAAAATGTTTGAAAGAAGCATTTCAAACGTCAATAAATAAAAAAAAATTACTGATGTATTTTGACCCCCTATGAAATGGTTCTGGTGTATAAATAGGATCAAAAAATACATTGGCTAAGGGCATACCCCAGGCTATAACTTGATCATCTAATGACAGGCCAAAAGATAATGTAGCTATAGGATCAGTGGAAAAAATCACAATTTACAAAAGCCAGTTATTGCCAGTAACAATAATATTAGCAAAATGAGTAGCCTTAATAAAAGATTTAGCCTGAGATAGCCTAGATTTAATAGTAGTAATTACATCCCTAACTAGAGCAGCCGGATGTGGTAGCTTATCCTGATGGATCTTCTTGTTCCTTGCATCCCAAATCTTGTAACAGGTAATTAACAACAAATGTGAGACTAAGAATTTCTTTCGTGAGCTTGCTGCCTTGAAATTGGATGACATCATTAGATATCCCATTCTAGTCCTTAGGAAAAGTCTGCCAATTACCCAAACTAAGAGATTCTAAAAGAATGTCACTTGAGTACTCACATTCGAAAAAAAAAAGATGAGCAGAACTTTCTGGATGTTGCTGGCAAAATGGACTGGATATTCTCCTTCCATTTGAGTAGTTCACTGTGATGTCATTTGTTAGGAGCTTCCTAAAAAAAACCAGCCAAAGAATGAAAGAAAACATGGGCACATGTAATTTGTGCCAAAGCACTTTATACCAACCAACCTGTTGTTGCCTATGACGAATGCAATCCCATATATGCTCAGCTTTGATGCTTTGAATATCCAAAGAGTTCCATGTGATTTTGTCTTCAGAAGGAGTAGGATTAGGTAAATGTTCAAATTGCCTACGAAATAGTATCACATCATGATGATTTCTTTGAGGTAGGTTCCAAGTGGAATTAAGAAGAATATCGCCAACCTTAGTAGACCGAGATAGCCTCAAGTGCAGAATCAGAGCCAGAGAAGGATGAAGAGACTGACCGCGCAACCATGGAGCATTCCATAGGCTTATTTGGTCCCCTTTGCCAACATGGTACTGAAGGTGCTGTAGAGCAGTAGGCCTCAATTTTAGGACTTGTTTCCAAATCCAAGAGCTATCGGCTGAAATTGGTACTTGCCAGAAGTTTTTCCCTTTTAGAACAGTAGTTTTGGCCCAATTTCCCAGAGGGATTTTGAAGTGAACTGAATTAGGTTGATGAGGTGCAACATGATTAAAGAATTGTTCCAGTCTAATAAACTCTTAACCTCCAGCCCTCCTTCTGCAACAGGTAGGGTGAGGGATTTCCAAGCCACTTTTTTTGCACCAAATTTAGTTAGGGAGGGGCCTTTCCAAAGGAACCTACATAAAGTGGATTGAATAGATCTGATGACAGCCTTGGGAAGAATGAAGTGTTTGCTCCAAAAAAGATTGCAAAGAGAACGAAGACATACTTGATAAGTTGTAGTCTCCCGGAATAAGCAAGAGCAATGGAAGTCCAGGAGGATACTGGTGTTTGATTGCATCTTAACAGTCAACCTCTTAATGTCTCTTAAGAACTCACATATTTGTATTAAGAGGTAATCTGAATAGTTAAGATATAAATATGAGTCTAAACTATTCAGAGGACCTTTTAATACAAAGAATGTGAGTTGTTAAAATGCAGTAAGAGGTGGACTGTTAAGATACATTAAGATTCAATCAAATACTTAGTAATCCTATGAATAAGAGGAATGCAGTCTTGGTAGGATAACTTTGAAGAAATAAGAGGGACTCCTAAAAATTTTATAGCTAAGGAGCAACAAGAAAACCCCAGGGTAGAGATGATGTTTTGAAAGGCGTTGGGATCCGTATTAGCCAAGAAGTATTGACTTTTCTGAACATTAGGAATCAGGCCAGAGTAGAAGGAAAAGGAATGAAATGAATTAATGATATAATTAACGGACACTAAGCTACCATGACAGAAAATTAGAATATCGTCAGCAAAAAATAAAAGAGTAATATTACTCTCTTTGGTTCTCCAATGGAACTGAAAGCCTCGGTTTATAGTATCTATGTTGTAAACGAGCTAAATATTTCGGGCTCGATTCGAAAAATACAAGTGAGATTCGGATTCGTTAATAATATGATTCAAATCTGAACATAAAAATAGTTTGAATAAAAATATGAGTAGAATCTGAGCAAGGTTATACTCGACTCGTTTAAGATTCAAACTGCTCAAATTCTCAATTGTGATTCGATACATACTTGATTGATACATATTCGATTAGATACTCGATACATTCTCTTATAATATATACAAAATTTAATCAAATTAGATTAATTAATTATTATTATTTCATTTTATTTTTATTTTTAATTGTACTTTTATATTTGTAAAGTGTAATAGTAAATATATTTTCTCATTTCTAAGTAAAATAACAAATTCAATTTATAATTATATTTATTATAAAGCTAGTTATTATGTGGAGACTCGAATTCGAGTTATTTGAAGCCCGCGAGTAATTTGAATATAATTCGATCCGAGTCGGATCGAATTCGAGTAATAAATAATCGAGTCGAGTCGAATGTTAGTAGAAATTTTCAAATACAATTCGAATTCAAGTATAAATTTAACATTTCGAGTCGAATTCGAATAACTCTATATTTACTTTAGTTCAATTCATTTACACCTTAATAGTACCCCAATTGAGCTTCATGGACAAAACCTCCATAACCAAGACAAACAAATAGGGAGATAATGGATCACCTTGCCTTAAACCTCTAGAGCTACCAAAATATCAAGCAAGAGAACCATTAATCTTGATAGAAAACATGGCATTGGTGACACATGCATGGATCCACTCAATGAAAAGAGAAGGAAATTAGAGGAGCCTGAGAATATCAAAAAGGAAATTTCAATAAATAGTGTCAAATGCCTTCCTTAAATAAATCTTGAGCCCAGATTTACTATGATAATTTCTAAAAGCTCTTGGGCCAACAGAATGTTATCACTAATGTTTCGCCCGATAACAAAAGCAGACAATGCTTGATCAATAATAGAAGATAATACGCATTTGAGTCTATTTGAGAGAATTTTCGAAATGCATTTATAAATATTGTTACATTGGCAAAATAGGCCTGAAATCAGTCATGTCTGAAATCAATCATATATTGCGTAAACATTACACACAAAAGAGAAATATATATTTAAGTATGTGAGAAGAATGAGTAATAATCAAACACAATATACTATTTTCACTATTTAAGATTTTATTTTATTTGTCATTGTATGCCGTTCGTCTTAAAAACCATGCACATGCAAAGGAGAATATTTTGGAAATTTTTGAAAATTCATCTCATCACAACGTTCCATTATTTGTATTTATTTTTTAGACACTTAAAATTATTGATACAAAAATAGACATCTATGTTTTGTTCATCTAGGTCACAAAACTTAAGAGTGTACTTAGGTTTTATAATTGAGTAAATTAATAAAGAGAATAAATAAGATCTCTAAAGAGGTTGGGGAGAAGTCATATACATATTAGCCTAGAGAATTAATTAGTTATTTTGAAGAGTGAATATTGTTGTATTGTATTTTCTCCATATAAATGAATGTCTTGCATTTCAAAATGTTACGAGATGAAGATCAACTTAAGAAATCAAGTAATATTATTCTATATATATTAGGCCTCAAAAAACAAATAAAATTAATTCAATGTCTAAATACATATCAAAGTCCATTCATAATTTTGAAAATTAAGTAAATAAATTTAAAATCAAAAAATTTACTTATAGGCCCCCCCCCCTCTCTCTATTTTATAAATTCACCTTATAATCCTATATATATACAATACCTACATAGCTACATTATAAATACACACAATAACTAACTAAAAAAGGCATGACGAGACGCCTTGCAAATAACTAACTAAAAATTTAAGTTTCTCACTTTAGTTCTACTTCCACAAACAAGGAAGAGAAAAGGAGCGAATGATGAGAATAAAAGGGAAGAAAGAGTAAAATTTTAGTTAAAACACAAATGGCCCATGCAGGTCTCGAACCTGCGACCTTCGCGTTATTAGCACGACGCTCTAACCAGCTGAGCTAATAGGCCACATGTTATGTTTTTGACTAACCTATTCAATCATCTGATACCAAGTATATATAGTAACCTGACTTGGGCTTTAATTCCTAAACATTCAAAAGACCCAAATGATTTAAAGTAAGAAGTCAAGCATAAACACATCATCTGGTTTTAGGAAATGCGCAACTTAGTTAACTCAACCCAAATTCTCTTTCTTGAAAGAAGGATACAGTAAAGTTGATACTAACAAACAGAAATAAAAGAAGTGGATGATTTATTGTGGATATAATACTTGTAAGTATTTATATTATTGATCTTCATTTCATTTTAAAGTTGCTCTCATTAATATTCAAGAGAATTAATTATATATAATATATTCATTGTATATAAATATGTATTATTATTATGTAATTTATAATTTAAAAATATAAATTAATGACTAAATTATTATTGACATGACTAATTAAATTAATTTATCTTCTCTTGAATCGTTATATATTTGTATTGATGTATTGAATGATTAATTTATTGTGCACCTAAATAATACTATATTACATTCGCCTGAAATCTAAAACTAGAGAACTTATAAATCTTGGTTTCGTATTACGATCCATATTTTTAGATATTAAAATCATTGTTATATATTACACTCTTTTAAAAATTAAATATATATTTTGACTTTTTATAATACATAAAAAGAATTTTTTAAAATTGTTGTGATTTCTTTTAACTTTTAAAATAATAATATATGTTAATAGTATTTATTATTTAGTTAAGAAAAGTTTAATTGTCTGTCTTGTTAGGAATCTAATGATAGAATAGTAAAGTGTTTAATTTAAGGGAGTTTGATTAAATCTATGATATATATATATATATATATATATATATATATATATATATGAGATTCCATCTGATGAATAAGGTTGTTGGGGAGCAACCCCTTTTGGCAAATTCGCTACAACCCATAGCGAACTTATAAAAATAAAAAAAAAACTAAGTAACAATGGCTACAGGTTGTGGCGAATTTGGCTAAAAGTGGGTTTCCCAACAATAGGTTCTTTGTGGATGGAGACCCTATATATATATATATATATGTGATTTGATGATGAAGCATACCTGTGACTTAATATTGAAGCTTATAAAGTATATCTGTATGAATAAGTTTTGTAAAGTCCTTAATCAAGATATCTATGTGCAAGGATTTAGAATAGTTTGATCAAACTTGTTAGTTTGATCCTTATCCCATCTGCATATGTAATATATATGATCATTGTAAAGAGTCTACTCTGCATGAAAGAAGTATTGATCGCAGAGTAAATTTAAATGTGCTTAATGTATATTTGTACAAGTAAGTTTTGTAAAGTCCTTCAAAAGAATTGATTTCATTCAATGGAAAGATTAATTTAAACTACATACCAAGTTCCGTTGCAATCTTAATGAAAATTTCGTTCATGACAAGGACTTAGATTAGAAAGATCAAATAATATTCGATTGATCTTATAAAAGTTGATCTAATGTATAGATAATAGGAATTCATGATCATAAAGTCACTCTGCCAATTCACTATGTGAAGATACTTTGCAGAGTTAACCATGGTTGCACAACATCAGAAGATCGCATAATTCACTCTATCTCTCAGACAGAGAATCAGTTCGTGAAGAAAGTAAATGATCTCAAAGTTGCAAGGTTAACACAGAACTGCACAAGGAGTCGAAGAAGCTGTTAAACATCATCTGACAAAAATAGATCAATCTACTAAATGAATCAATGGATAGCAGAGTAAAGATTATTCAGTAAAGAGTGGATGTGGAATACTCCAAGCGGACACTGAATGAAAGCAATATCTGAAGATTACTCTAAGAGAGTTCAGTAAGGTCAATATCGTAAAGTCAGCCTCAGAACAATTAAACAAAATGTGAAGTGCTGACTACACGAATTAAAGAATATCACCAAGCTTAGTTTGTGCCATGGATATAAAGTACAAATTACTGAAAAAGGAGTATATGACAAGAGAATATACTTTGATGATATCTGAGTATATCTCTTAGAAGAAGAAATGTCCAGAAAAAATCTAAAAGTTAACTGCAAGGATATTCTATCTGATCACGAAACTCAAAACTTGTGACGCCCCCAAAATAGGTATACATCACCCATTCTGAGTCGCCAGATATCACACTATAAAAATCATTTACAAACTTCATTTATACAATTGTTGAAGCGTAAATGCGAGAATCGACCCACAGTTAAAGCGTGAGTTTTAATACAAATGTATGTAACTCTCATGGTGCCTCGACCACAACCTTACAATGGTACTTTACATAAAAGTACAGTCAATAACTATTTTAGAAATTAAAATCTTTGGAAAATACTCATGAAAACCTTCATACATGGGAGGCCATGTGTCTAGGTTATGATAGATATCATATGTCCACAGAATTATCATTGGTTGACCCAATAGTCCCCAAAGAAAAATAAGAAGATTACTATCATCTTCTTTCCAATGGTGAGTCTTCTCTTGACATATAATTATCTCTGTTTTCTCTAATTGAGAATTATATTTCAAACAAACTCCAAGATCATATAAGTAGTGCTCGTAGTAGATATACTCAGCAAGTGGATGTGCACAACCCTGTCTTATGATAACACGAGGTTGTATGTTATTATACATCTTGTATGATAGTGGCAAAACACCCTTCCAAAGTTGGGTTCACCTCACCCTATTCGATTCACCAAAATTAAATATCAAATGAGCGTATACAATACGACACACTTATCTAAAGTTCTCGATAAAATTATTTCCATACTATTTAGGAGAACCTCAGCGACTATAGACCATCGTTCTATTCTCTCATTACCCATTTCGACCCAGCTACACTTTTATTACCTGAAAAGAATTGTGAAACAAAAAGGGTGAGCACAACTAGCCTAGTAAAGAATATCATGACTAAAGATAATTTACATCATCAATAGCCTTCATCATTAGTAAATCAGAGATTTAGAACATATGGTAGATGATAAAACTTTTCAACAATAGTTGCAGCGGAACGAGCAATCCATTAGAAGAGTCAAATAGACCATCCGATCTATTATCTTCTCAATGTTAAAAGTCCACCAATAATGTTTTATTCCTGTAACATCAATCAACAATTCCTGTCCCCAATCATATGAATAACTCATAATCATAATTGTGATTCTAAATTCCTCTTCGCACCCAGGACGAAGATAATTTTCATCACCTATCTTCACCTGAAACATCAAAAATCATGGTTATACCAAATCACAATTTCTGCTCATAATCATACTAATAAATTCATCTTTGCACTACGACCAAAGATATTCATTAACAATTCATCTTTGCACTACAGGCCAAAGACATACAACTGTATTTTAGAAGAGTCAAGTAGAGCATGATATCTACTATCTTTTACGAATTAAAAGTGTATAATCAATATTTTATTCTTTGAGACTCGACAATAAATAATCCACGTCATCGAATCATCCCTGCACTATGACCAAGGATATTCATGTAATCATCAATGGTCATGATTATACCGAATAATCCCTGGTTATAAGCATACCAATAACTGTCCATCAATGCACTACGGGCCAATGAGGACTTTTACCACATCATCTATAATATTACGGGTCATGATTATACCGAATGATCCCTGATCATAATCATACCAATAAACAGTTCATCTATGCACATAAGCCAAAGATACTCATCAATCAATAATTCTTCTTTGCACGTAAGCCAAAGATATACAACTGTAAAACCAATAATCAACAGTCCATCTTTACACGTAAGCTAAAGATATACAACTGTAAAACTAATAATCAACAGTCCATCTTTGCACGTAAGCCAAAGATGACTTTCATCATAATATAAGCATGAGGATGATGACAATGATATAAGCATTAATCAAACAAAATCAAAGATAAATATTAAAGACTTTAAATTTATCCAAAGTTTAAAAATATCCAAATTGTCAACATGATACTGCTTTGTGGAGTAAAATTCAAGAATAATATTCATATACCAAAAATAATTTGGATGAGAAAAGAAATATATTTTTGGATAAATAGTACCCATGATAGTACCCTATGAATAGTACTTGAGGAATAGTACTCGTGAATAGTATCCCGACATGAAAAGTACCCCAAATACCCGAGTGAATAATATTCGGGTGAATAGTAATTTGGGTAAATAGTAACCTGTGAATAGTAACTCGTGAATAGTACTCCGACACGAAAAGTGCCCCGAATATATACCCGAGTGAATAATACTAGAGTGAATAGTAACTGGGTGAATAGTAACTCGTAAAAAAAATACCAAAGAAAATGATATTCCATGACGAGTACAAAAGAAATGATATCTCATATGAGTATAATAGAATATAAGAAACTGCAAATAGATTTTCACCCGCCATGCGATAATCCACGTAGACAGATCATTTCCACAATTTAATAAAGAATGAATATGAAGGATCATTCACCATGCATGCGGTAATCCACATAGACATGAGTTATTCCAATGTAATAATAAAGAATGGAATAATGGAAGAATTCACCATGCATGTGATAGACCGCACAGATAGGTTATTCCCAACAGAATAATAAAGAATGGAACCAGGTTATGCGTAATCCGCACAGAAAAGATATTCCAACAAAATAATAAAGAATATAACCAGGTCATGTGTAATCTGCACAGACAGGATATTTCAACAGAATAATAAAGAATGGAATAACAACAGAATTCACCAGGCATGCAATAGACCGCACAGATAGGTTATTCCAACAGAATAATAAAGAATGGAATAACGGAAGAATTTCACCATGTATGCGGTACTTCACATAGACAGGTTATTCCAACATAATAATAAAGAATGGAATAACAACATTTACGAGTATTGAAAGAAAATAACTCTCTTCATGAATACAAAAGAATAATGCCCCTTACTATAATAATAATATCCCTTACCTCAAAAGAAGACTGGATACTGGAATAGTGAGGTAACAGACTTCTCTTCTTCTTTCTCTCTATAATAATTTTCCTATAGCTTTAGTGAATTGGTAAAAATAATGAAGGAATGAGCTTCTATTTATAGAAAAATATAGTTTTAATAATTGCACATTTTGGGGATCGAAATATTACAGTATAATACCTTCATCTTTTTCTTTATTTTTAATTTAGTCATGCAAGTATTATCAAACTTGCACCACCTCCCCTAATAGTAAATCATGCGAATCAATAGTAAATCATGTGACTCAATAGTTCTAAACATGTGAAAAAATTAATTATAGTATAAGTACCTCAACTATACCTCCATTTTTAACTTAGTCGTTTAAGTATTATCAATCTTGCACCAACTCCCCTAATAGTAAATGAATGTGAATCAATAGTACACACGTGTGAGCAGATAGTTATAATCATGTGAATTAATAGCAATTAATTGCTCATTTATCCGATTAATTACCCGATTGGTCAATATAACCTCCAGACATCAATTATTATCGAAATAAATGTCAATTTTTACTAACACTAATAATTCCAACACAATGGAACTATCAATTTCATCTTTAATCAACACGAACTTATTCATCATTAATGTTATAATTCACAATATTTAACAACCAGGTCGTTCCCAGGAAAGAGGGGGCTTTCCGATAAGGATTTCTCTTTTTTGGCGCGCAATTAGGTGACCAAACCTCTCCTTGAAAGAACTTCTAGACATTGTCAATATTGCAAATAATAATATGAATAACTTTGCCATCTCAATTATTGATTTAATAATATAATATATTATCACGGATGATCTTGTGACAATAATTGAATCAATAATATGAGAGATATGATGCAACAATCATCGTAGCAATAATTGAGTATAATCGAGTGACTTTCATACACGTAAGCATCAATAATCAATACCAGTGTCTTCTTATGCAACCAAGCGTATTCTTGTACTTTTATCACTGATTATTTTATGAAAACTTTCTTACTTTGAAAATTTTTTAAATATCACCCTTAACTTTAACCTTTTATCAATTTAACTATTTACTAAATAGAATAATTATAAGAAAATTAAATACTTTTATTTCATAAAATTCGGGGTCTCACATAACTGATTCATGTAAAGAAATCAGAACTTCGTATATAAGTAGTTTGTTCTTGAGCACAAAGAAAAAAAGCTTACTAAGGAGGATATTATCGCCTTCACAAGACAACTAAAGTATTAAGAATACGAAGAAGAATCTGATAAGCAAGTTCAAGTATTATGAAGTCATTAGAAAGTAAAAAAGAAGATAAGGCATTGATAATAGTGAGAATACAAAACATAAGACTACGATATCCATCACTATACGATCATCAGTAAGAAGAGTACAACAACATAAAAGGTCAGACCGATCGTAAGGCTAAATATTATAACTCTTGCAACAACAGATCGTAGAGTTTTGTTGCCTAATTTCTTAATAGCATTTAACACGCAAGTATACGCGTTCGTTCGTAATATTCAGCAAGCAAAGGTATCGTTCCCACGAGGAAATAGACTAATATTTATCAATTACTTATTCCAATGCAATTAATCCTATTTTAAACTACAAAATATTGTTTGTGATTTAAAAATTAAACTTAACAAAACTAATAATTAAAATCAGAATTTCACAAGAATAACTGCAAATTTAACAAGTTAAGATTTCAACTTCCCCTGGTATTTTATTTAAATCAATTTACTTCCCATTTAAATCAATTAATTAATATGGATCATTATCCAAGAATGTTTTATAGTGCTCATGCACTTCTTCCAAAGACACGTAAACAAATCCTCCTAAATCTGATCTTTAAGATGAAGAATTACAAGGAACACCCCAGTAATCAACTCACTATATTCCTATGTGAATCAAGTTAATTAGGGTTTTACGCACAAATTCTTTCAATAGATACAAAAGACACATAGGTATATTCCTATCCTACATGCTAATTATATTAACCCTAATTAGATTATATGAACAGATGTTGTTATATCCTTATCTAAATCTATATTCCATCTTCTAATTTTATATAGATTATCACAGTAATTGTTGGCCAAATAATTAATCAATAAGCAAAAGATATAATAAATAACTCAATAAAAACCAATTTTCTTTCTATGAAAAGATTAATTTAAACTACATATCAAGTTCTGTTGCAATCTTAATGAAAATTTAGTTCATGATAATAATAAAGAAAAATATCATCCAGATTAATAATCCAAACAACCCAGGTAATTACAAAAGATAAAACTAGAAAAGAGAAGAAGAAACTCTGAATTTGCTCCAATAGTCTCTCTTTGATCTTTAGCCCTTGCAATTCTCTTTCATGTTTTTCTTCGTTGTTCTCTCTGCAATTGTCTTTATAATTTCCTTGATACGTCTTTTCTAAAGTCTTCTCCTATTTGTATTCGTCAAAACCCTCATTCAGATTCCTTTTTGGCTTCAAAAACCAACTCAGAAGTAGCAAAATCCCTCTTTAGCTGCACATGAGCGCCTAGACGCTCAACCCAAGTCATTTCTAAGCGCCTAGACGCTTGACCAGGACCACGTATTTACAAAAATGCCACTCAGATCTAATTTTAATGATTTTTTTATCTTTTTCTTCTCCCAAATAACCAATTTGTCCCTCCAGCTCTAACCTACACGAATCAAACATAAAAACACATAAAAGATACTAAAAACACTTAAAGATAGCAATAATTAAGTTTAATAATATCGGATTTATAGGTATAAAACCTACTCATCAAGTTTATGTCAGGTTTGATAATAAGATTGGCAAATTATAACGTTGCAAGAAGATGATATCAAGACTTCAAAAGACATGTTCTTGGAAGAAAACAAAGGTATGTCTACCGGCAAGTTGGCCGAAAGCAATCTGTCTGAAAAACTAGAAAAGATATTGACCGGTGTGAAAAGTCCTAAGTCAAAGAGTACACTAACATAGAGCCTCAGAAAATCAACATCAGAGATATCAAAGTATCTATGCATTAAATTCTCCAACGGACACTTCTCAACTGGAACAAGAAGAATCATCATCTGAGATGAACATCGAACTGAACAAGAAAGAACATAGAGTAAGGACAACTCTACGAGAAAAGAAGTGTTCATAGTTGCCAAGCTAAAGTGAGAAGGCGATTAATTAATGAGACAATCTTGACAACACCTCATCAGCTAACAAAAGGCTGATGATTATATGTCAAGGTCAAAGCTAAGATACCTAAGTAAATCTTTAAGGGGAGTTTTCAAAACTGATATTCCACTGCTTATAGATAATCTTGATTAATTAATTATTTGATAATTCTCAAATAAGTAATTATCAAAGAATTGTTAAAGATTTATTCAACCCCCCTTCTAAATCTATAGTGTGCCTTTGGGAAATAATAATTGGTATTAGAATAGGTTCTCACAAATACAAAGCTTACACTTTATGTGATGCCCCCAAAATAGGTCCACACGACCCATTCTGAGTCACCAGATATCACACTACGTAAATCAAATACAAACTTCATTTATCTATTTGTTGAAGCGTAAATACGAGAATCGACCCACGATTAAAGCGTGAGTTTTAATACAATATTATCTCATAGACAGTATCCAAACTCAAATTATTACAATGCCATATAAAATACAACAACAAATATATCAAGACCCCAAGAAGAACGAGAAGATTACAATCCTGTTCATTCTAATGAGGTGCACTTTTGACGCTTTCAAAGTCGGGTTCTCATCACCCTATTGTTTTTCACCAAAATTAATTATTAAGTGATGTATAAAATATGACACACACATCTTAGGTCCTCAATAAAATTATATATTGTATGTCATGTCGTTTTATAATGTATTGAGAAACTTCGACAGTCTCAGACCATCACATTATTCCCCTGTTATCCCCACTCTAACCCATTTACACTCTTATTACACGAAAGGAATTGTGAAAGCAAAAGGGTGAGCTACAACTAGCTTGCGAGTAAAGAATATCATGACTAAGATAATTAATTTATCAATAGCCTTCATCAGAATAAATCAGAGATTTAGAACATATGGTAGATAATAAAAGTTTTCAACCATAATTGCAGCGGAATGAGCAATCCATTAATAGTTCTTTGTTGTACCCAAGACAAAGAGAACTTTCATCACCTGTCTTCACCTGAACCACTAAAGATTATAGTTAAACTCGCAATTCATATTTTATAATCATGTAAATCAACCGTTTTTCCTTGCCACAAAGGCTTAATAGAACGTTTATTCAACATTCTTACCCCAAAGGCTAAAGATATTCAAATGTAATAACAATGATCATACTAATTAGTTGTCTATCTTTGCACTACGGGCCAAAGATATTCAACTATAAAACCAATGATCATGATCATACTAATCAATTATTTGTCAGTGCTCTACGGCTAAAGACATACAACTATTAACTAACGGTCATGATCTTGCCAATCACATTATCGAATTATCCATGCACTACGGGCCAAGGATATTCGTTAGTATCACCAGTGGTCATGATCATGTCATACACCTGTCAATCTTTGCACTACGGGCCAAAGCTATCAATCAACAGTTCATCTTTACACGTAAGCCAAAGATATACAATTGTAAAATCAATAATCAACAGTCCATCTTTGCACGTAAGCCAAAGATATACAACTGTAAAACCAATAATCAACAGTCCATCTATGCACGTAAGCCAAATATGACTTTCATCACAATATAAGCATGAGGATGATGAAAATGATATAAGCATTAATCAAACAAAATCAAGGATAAATATTAAAGACTTTAAATTTATCCAGAGTTTAATAATATCCAAATTATCAACATGATACTGCTTTGTGGAGTAAAATTCAAGAATAATATTCATGTATCAAAATAATTTGGACAGAAAAGAAATAAATTTTTTGGGTGAATAGTACCCCGTAAATAGTACTTGAAATAAGACCGTGAATAGTAACTTAAGATGAAAAGTGCCTCGAATAATTAGAAAGTGAATAATATTTAAGTGAATAGTAACTGGGTGAATAGTAACTCGTGAATAGTACTCCGACACAGAAAGTGCCCCGAATACCCGAGTGAATAATATTTGAGTGAATAGTAATCGGGTGAATAGTAACCCATGAATAGTAACTCATGAATAGTATCCCGATATGAAAAGTGCTCCGAATACCCGAGTGAATAATATTTTAGTGAATAGTAATCGGGTGAATAGTACCCTGGTGAAAATATTGATATTTAATAAGAGAGTCCATATCAATATTCTAATAAAACGATACTGGATGAAGCCTAAAACTCACAGATATTCCACTAATTTCAAGGATTATAGAAGCAATACTTACCATAGTAAGTTTAGATTTAAGAATATAAAAAGAATTAACATACGAAAACTGTAAATGGATTTTCACCTGTCATACGTAATCCGTGTAGACAGGTTATTCCAACATACTAAAGGATGAATACGAAAAATAGCATTCCTTATGAATACGAAAGAAATAATACCCCTTACAAGTACAACAAATAATATCCCTTACGAATATAAAAGAAATAACGTCCCTTACCAAACGAAAATAACATCCCTTACAAATACAACAAATAATATCCCTTACCTTAGTAGAAAGCTGGATACTGAAAAAGTGAAGTAGCAGAATACTCTTCTTCTTATTCTCTATAGTTTCTCTCTTTATAGTGTCTCTTGTGAATCTCCGTGAATTGGTTAGAATGAAAGAAGAATTAAGCTTCTATTTATAAGAGAATGGACTAAATAGTAACTAATTCATGAACGGTCCAGATTGATTTACTATTATAACGGACGACCCAAATTAATTACTATTAAAACCACAACCGACGGTCCAGATTGATTTACTTTTAAAACCACCACCGACGGTCCAGATTGATTTACTTTTAAAACCACCACCGACGGTCCAGATTGATTTACTATTAAAACCACCACGGATGGTCCAGATTGATTTACTATTAAAACCACCATCAATGGTCCAGATTGATTTACTATTAAAACCACCATCAATGGTCCATATTAATTAACTATTAGAACCACCATCAATGTTCCAGATATCCATCTATATGATAGAGCAACAAATCTAGATATCCATCTATGGAGAAGGAAAGATGTAATAAGAACTATATGAATTCAAGAATACATTCTTAGAATATATACTCGGCAACGTCAGAATCTGCATATGTGCCAAAGAAGTTTGAGAAGTGTCATCAGCTATGATCAAGAGCATAAATTCTTTCTAAGACATTATTGTTCTCTAAAGAAATGATCAATGGAAAGACTCAATGTGCTTCTCAAATAATCTAGTTGAAGTGACAAGATTTTTCCCAACAAAGATCTAAACTGTGAGGTTTTTTCAAGATATGCAAGGAATATGGGTTTTATGAATTCTTTCCTCTAATCTAACAGTGAAAGATATACTGGATATGTTAAGATCTAAACGACTGTTTGATAAAGCAAGATGATATTTCTAGAAGTGCTTTAAGTTATGATTTTTGATGAAGCTCAAGAATTGGATAATTCATTTCAATAAACAAAGATCTAACGGCTCAAGATGAACCACTGACTGTAAAGAGATTGACATCAGTGAGGTATATGACATTTTTTTTGTTTTGACTATGTACATTGATGTTTTAAGAATTATCCTTCTATGTTATTTTGTGTGTGTTACATTAATCTGAACATGCTCTAGTATTTTATTAAAGACACAATTTCTACTTCAAGTTTAAAATTGAAAATAAATCTTCAAAGAAGATATTTGAAGTATATGCACTGAGAAAATTTATTCTTATCTATGTGATGAGAAATAAAAATCTCAATATGAACTCATCACTTATCATAAGATCTTGACTGACCTCTTGTCAGAGATTTATTTTGACAAATCTAGTTCTGAAGTTTGAAGATCTGTCTTCTAACTCAGATGTAGAACTCTCTATGAAAATTAGTAATAGTGATTAACGTCATTCTTGTTTGAAGATGTCACTACTATGAAATTCAAAGAGATAGCTTAAGTTAAGTACTTTCAAATTGTTCACCTTTTGTTGACTAAGTTTGATATATCATTGGAATAAATGTCAAACAAAATGATTCAAGTTTTTAACACATCGTAGAGAGTATCCAAAACTATAGCAGTACCTCGAATAATCGTAGAACTTGATCAATTCAACTAATCTACCAAGTGCTACTAATAGAGTTGATCATTACTTTGTGGGACTTTAAAATTGTAGATCATAGCGAAAACAAAATTAATGAATGCAAAACTAAAAAGGAAAAGACTATCATCCACACCTGTTCTATGGGAAATGATTGTCATATATTCACACACACACACACACATACACACACATACCATATTATCTGAATTAATTATCGTATGTGCATATGTGAATTATATTACTATAATAATGTCATGTTATGTGAAGATCCAAAATATCTAAAAATTTGGATAGTCATAATTACTAACCTAACAAGACCTAATTAAACACCATGGGTACCAAAGATAGACCCTTATCTAACTTGCAGGTAAAAGCATTGGTCTATCAAAGTTTATCCATGCTAATAGTTGAAGCCTATAACTGTCATCAAGATTCTCATAATGCCAAGAATGGTCAATTAAATCAACCTCATGAAAAATATCTCTGATCATCATAATCTAGTACTCGGTCAAAAATTACGCTTTTAGGTTGAAGATGAACGAATGTCATGAACACTCATTAGAAATCTATCTTTGTGAATAGACCGTCAACGAACTTTTGATCTAAGAAGCTCGTATCTCAATAATTAGCATCTATGAAAATGATCTGTGTAACATATATATATGATCAGAAGTTATCACAAGAAACATGCTTATCTCTCAGACTGAAAAGCAAACCGAACTCTACCACTACACAAGCCAGCCAAACGAAAGAAAAGAAAGTAAATGTCATTTAGAAAAAAAAGGAAGAAACTTATCAAGGATCGATTGCTTCTCAGGTTCGTGGAACTCCTGATCAACCAAAGGATAAACATAAGTTTCCAGGGACAACCATCCAAGAAGGTCAAGAGGATGCTCAGAAAGAAGTATAAACCCCTGAGCAAACGGAAAATGCAAAAGATGTAAATATCCATCTATTCAGAATGATTTCAAGAAAGAAACAATAGAACTATTGAAGAAAAACTTTGTATATCTCCTCAAAGGACAAGAGGAAAAAGGAAGAGTGGAGAACTAAACAAGGATGATTCAAACTTAGCGATAGGCACATTCTTTAGATACTCCACAAACAATTGATTCATATCATCAACGATCGTAGAAGATTTCACCAAGAATGATGATCCAATGATTGTAGGACCTGAAGATCTTTTCTCTAAGAAAGAGCAACAAAGGGAATCTCAAATTCCTCTCTCTCCTGTACTGGCCCTCTATATCAAAGAAAATGTAAAAAGACTCTTGGTTATCCCCATGGAAAATCCTATCCACTAATGATGTGCTGAACTATTTTCTACTGAACAAGAAGTTCTAGAAATTGATCACTTTCCTCTAAATAAGTATGAAGGCAGTGGGATGGGCAAACCAAAGTGAATAAGGACTCTAAAATTAAAGAAATGAAGATCTAAGCTATTACTCCGTAAAACTTCATGCTCTGGTCCAAAATTCGTTAGAGATGACTTGAAGGAAGAAATGCTGCATATAGAAACATATTACTAAGTCAAAGGAAGCAAACAAAATCAAAGGAGCGGGTTGCAGAATATAGAGAGAGTAGGCCAAGCAAGAAGAACAAAAACAAGAAAGGTCTACAATTTAATCGAGGAGCCGAGCGAACCAACAAATGTTTAGAGTTTATCTTCAATAAACGTTGGACTTAAAGTAGACACTCGTTTCTTTGTGTAACCGGATGCTTAAGTTGAGGGGGAAGTGTTCAAGCAAAATGTTTTAATGATAAATCTCTTAAAGAATCAAGAAAGATGAAAAAGAAAAATAATTGTCAAATCACTTGAAGTCTCAGGGTGAAGATTTTTTTAAAGCCAACCCTTGAACTAAGAAAGTCAATCGATGACACACAACATAGAGGTGATGTGTACGCTTTAAGCAGGAGAGTGAAATATAACGAAATGACCTTCTAAAAGTCTGATCAAAATTTGAAAAGATTGATTTTTAATTACAGCTAATGCAATACCCTTGTAATACCTCAAAGGCTTCAGGAAACCCTAAAATTCTTTCAAACCAAAACACACTTTGCATCCTATAATTTTATACCTTTCTAAATGGGAAATCTCTTGGGCAATGGAAAAAGGAAATCAAGTGAATCTACTAAAAAGCAGCCCAAAAGTGACGACATTTCTTCTAGTATTCAAGACCTACATTTGGAAACCAGTCATCGTTGAAGATATAAAGAATCGATGATAATGGATATGTGCCAAGGAGTTCCAAAGAAACTATGATCAGTTCTCAAGGAAAGAATGAGGAGACTATTATGAATTACGATAGCAAGACCGAGGAAGGAAGTGGAAATGTGGAAATATTCAAGGTACCTATCCATGACCAAATTAAAGAAGACGGTGACCTGGAGATATATGTTTGTCTAAGCTTCAAGAAATCATGAAGCATATAGAGATGTCACTACTAAAAAAAATGGTCATTTGTGATGGCCAAAATCCATCACAAAAAATAAGAAAATCATCATGAAAGGTTTACGTGATGGCTTTAAGCATCACAATGGTCGTCTTGTATACACCCATCATGAAATGTTTTACGTGATGGTTTTGGCAATCACGCAAACACTTAGTGCTTTTGTGATTATTAGTACAATCACATTAACATATAATCTATTGTGATTGTCAAAGTCATCACAAAAAATAAGACTTTAGGGATCAAATGTAAGAACGTGAATCTCTATTTACGTATAATTTATTTCACTATATTAATTATATCTATATTAATTGTATCAAATGATACTTGTAGGATTCGAACTCTCTCCCATTTGTAAACTAAATAACGAGGATTACCACTACACCAAAGTCCAGATCATGATTATAATTTTAAAATAAAATATAAAAGGAAACATGTGAGTTGACTTACTAAACAAAATTACTTCCAAATAAGATTTGGTGATTGCAATGGCAGTCACAAATACTCTATAATGATGGTAAAATTAGTCATCACTAAGAGCAATCATATATTTTATTGTTTTCTGACGGCTTGAAAATTCCATCACAAAATACCTTCTTTTTGTAATTGCAAATAAAAGTCGTCACAAAAATCTATCTTTTTAATGATTGTACCTGACCATCATAAAATATTATTTTGATTATTTCTTATATTAAAATATTAGTGATAGCTTAAATGCAATCACGAAAAGGGTATATCTATAAGTGATGACTTAGTGCGTCACAAAAAGAAAATTTATTTTGCGTGAAAATATTAGTGTGATTGACATGGCCATCACAATTATAATACATTGATGGCAAAATTAGTCATCACTAAGAGCCATCATATATACTATTATTTTGTGATTGCTTAAAAAGTCCATCACAAATTACTATCTTTTGTGATTGTTTTTAAAAACTGTCACAAAATTCCGTCACGTATTCTTGTTTTTCTAGCAGTGTGTTAATGCAATCAAGAAAAAGAAAGAGATCTGACAACAACCTAGAAATGAAAATGAAGATGAAAGAAATGGCAGTCTCACGGGAGTCAGAAAATATTTTTATCAAATTCATTGAAATGGTACTCTTACCATAAATTCTGACATCTCTTAATAAGGACTACATTAGTTGGTGGTTCTCCAACTTCCCAAACATTTTCCTTTTCGCTGATGTTTTTTTCCACGAGAATTCACACTTGTAATTCTACTAATGTGTGATAAGCCCTGGTATGAAAGCTACTGTCATTTTCAAATAGTCTTTATTTCTAATCTTTGGAATTACCACTAGACTAATTCATCTCATTTCACTTTATTTATCGAAGTAGTTGATTCCCTAAA
The DNA here is from genome assembly GCA_020205605.1 of Panax ginseng. Classification (NCBI taxonomy): domain Eukaryota; kingdom Viridiplantae; phylum Streptophyta; class Magnoliopsida; order Apiales; family Araliaceae; genus Panax; species Panax ginseng. The sequence goes on along the minus strand of CM035129.1, from coordinate 142,520,334 downwards.
TACTATCTTAACCCAATATTTTGCTAACTTCCAAGAAGAATTTGGAAATCTCAACTTTGGAACCTTTCCTCAACCCTTGTCTATCATTCATCAAAGTTTTACCCCATCTATTGAAGAAATGTTAGTTTGCTCAGATCTGTCACCTCAATCTTATGTCACAGGTTCTCTACATCCTATGATTCATGATTCCATTACAGTCGCTCATACTCAAATTCCTGCCACACTCACCAATTCTTTCCCTAGCTTGTCAACAAACTCAGATTCTCATCCATAAATATCAGTATCTGTTGGTCATTACTCTGAATATGGTACAATGGTATCCCTCTTCAACGATATGCCAGTTGGTTATTACTCCCTGGAAGCACAATGAACAATTGCCTAGAATATTTCTGATGAGAGCGAAAACTTTATTGCCATCTTAAATGCCAAAATTATTTAACTAAATGTTATGCTCGAAGATGATTAAAGAAGTTGATCGAAAATTTAGTCTCTGCCCTTTCCAATAGATGATAACAAAAAGGGGGAGAAAAAGACATGACAGCAACGACAAGGAAGGATCATCATGAGCATGAAAAGAGTATCAGAGGTGCTGAACAAAGGGGGAGCAGAAAATAGACACAAAGGAAGGAGGAGACACAATAATAAAGAAAGGTACATTTTTAAAGCACAGAGATTCAGCTCAGACGAAGTTGGAAAAAGTATTGATAAAATTGCTTTGGGAATAATTTTTTCTTAAGACTTTTGGTTTAATTATTTTGGGTTGTAATACTTTAAGACTATGTGGTTATCTTTTGTATGGTTGATTTAATTATGCATGAATTGAATGCTTAACTTCCATTATCAATACCATGCTAAATGCACATCACTTTATTCGTACTATTGATCTAGCAATACAGTGACTTACTGTATATTAAGTCATTCATAATCAAGCATATACTTTAAATGAAACTGAGTGAATGTATTGCTATAATATTTTTGTCATCATCAAATAGGGGAAGATTGTTAGGAATCTAATGATAGAATAGTAGAGTGCTTAGTTAAGGGGGAGTTTGATTAAATCCCTGATAAGATTCTAAATATATATATGATTTGATGATGAAGTATATTTGTATGAATAAGTTTTATACAGTCCTTAACCATGATATCTATGTACAATCCCTTAGAATAGTTTGATCAAACTTGTTAGGTTGATCCTTATCCCGTCTGCATATGTAATAGATAGGATCATTATAAAGAGTCTACTTTGCATGAACAAGGACTTAGATTAGAAAGATCAAATAATGTTAGTTTGATCTTATAAAAATTGATCTAATGTATAGATGATAAGAATTCATGATCAAGTTACTCTGCCAATTCACTATGTGAAGATACTTTGCAGAGTTAACCATGGTTGCATAACATCAGAAGATCGCATAATTCACTCTATCTCTCAAACAGAGAATCAGTTTGTGAATGAAGTAAATGATCTCAAAGTTGCAAGGTTAACACAGAACTGCACAAGGAGTCGAAGAAGCTGTTAAACATCATCTGACAAAAATAGATCAATCTGCTAAATGAATCAATGGATAGTAGAGTAAAGATTTCTATTTAAAGAGTGGATGTGGAATTCTCCAAGCAGACACTGAATGAAAACAATATTTGAATATTACTATAAGAAAGTTCAGTAATGTCAAGATCGTAAAGTCAGCCTCAAAATAATTAAGCAAAATATAAAGTGTTAATTACACGAATTAAAGGAGATCGCCAAGCTCAGTTTGTGCCATATATGGATATAAAGTAAAGATTACTCAAAAAGGAGTATATGGCAAGAGAATATACTCTGATGATATCTGAGTATATCTTTCACAAGAAGAAATCTCCAGAAAAAAATTAAAGGTCAACTGGAAGGATATTATACTTGATCATGGAACTCGGAACCGATCGTAAAGAAATTAGAACTTCGTATATAAGCAGTCTGTTCTTGAGAACAAATAAGAAAAGCTTACTAAGGAAGATGTTATCGACTTCACAAGACAACTAAAGTATCAAGAATACGAAGAAGAATCTGATAAGCAAGTTCAAGTATTATAAAGTCATCAGTAAAAGAAGATTAGGCGTTGGTAATAGTGAGGATATATAACATAAGACTACTATATCCATCAGTATACAATCATCAATAAGTAGAATACAAGAATAGAAAAGGTCAGACCGATCGTAAGGCTTAATATTATAACTCTTGCAATAACAGATCATAGAGTTCATGTCAGGTCTGGCAATAAGACTGACAAATTGGAACGTTGCAAGAAGATGATCTCAAGACTTCAGAAGACATGTTCTTGAAAGAAAACAGAGGTATATCTATCGGCTAGTTAGCTGAAAACAAGTTATTTGAGAAACTATAAAACATACTGACTGGTGTGACAAGTCCGAAGTCAAAGAGTATAGTGACACAAAGCCTCAGAAAGTCAACATCAAAGATATCATCTATGCATTAAATGCTCTAACAGACACTTCTCAATGGGAAGATTTCAGAGAAGTATAAAAGACAACATCATTCAAAAAAAGACAAGGATGATGAGCTCTGAACATCAATATACAAGACGAATCATCATCTAAGATGAACATCGAATTGAACAAGAAAGAACGTGGAGTAAGGATAACTTAATGAGCAAATAAGGGTTCAAAGCTAAGCTAAAATGAAAAGAAGATTAACGAGACAATCTCAGCAGCACCTCATTAACTAACAAGAGGCTTATGAGTATATGTCAAGGTCAGATCCGCAGAGCCAAAGATCAGAAGTGCTAGGAAGCTCCAAAGAAAAAGAGCCAGAGCCGCAGAGCCAAGGAAGTAGAGGACATGACTGATATAAAGATTCAATTATGAAGAAGTCATGCAGTTGATGTTGATGACGTAATAGTGGTTGATCAGTAGGCTAATCTCAAAAGCTTCACTATACGATTCATTAAGAACACTCAGAATCAACATGTCAAAGATGTGGAACACAATTCTACGATTCTAGGATTGTTCAAAGCTGCTAAGTACAAAAGATGAAGTGCTTAAGTGAATAGCTTAACAACACATCAACATTGATCATGAAGAGCTGCTGAAAATAAGAAGAAATCAAGATTCCACAACAGAGTTCAACAAGAATTAAGAAGATGATCAACAATGCTACTAAGTACCATAAGATGAAGAGCATTAAAGTCATTTTAGCAGCACCTCAAACACACCTCTACAACAAGAAAAAGGGTCAGTGGATCCTGGTCTTAAGGACCGAATTGGGGTTAGAGGATCCTAGTCTTTGTGACCGAAGCAGGGTCAATGTATCCTAGTCCTAGGGACTAAATATCCAAATCTGCTGAGCTTGAAGAGGTCTTTTTGTGTCCTTGTCGATTTGTTGAGACTAAAATATGCAAGTCTGCTGAGCTTGAAGAGGTCTTAATTGTGTCCTTGTCTGTTGATTCGGTAATTCTCAAATAAGTAATTATGAAAGAATTTTTTAAGATTTATTCAACTCTACTTCTAGATCTATATCGTGCTTTTGAAAAATAACATGTACTAATTAAATAAAATAATTATATTGAATTCAAATTTAATAAGTTTACATAATTCAAATTTTAAATTATTATAAATTGACTTAAAAAATTAAAATATATCTCTAACTTTTTAAATTAAAAGAAAATGTAAATAACAAAGCAAAAGGTGAAATCAAGCACAGCAGCTTACAAACATATATCATCCCTTGGTTATATAGTTTATGTGGATATGTGAATTGTTTTTATAACAATACATTATATATATATATATATATATATATATATATATATATATATATATATATATATATATTTAAAATATTTAAATAATAAATTCTATTTTTTTAAGTTTAATAATTAAAAAAATCATCTAAAATACACATGCCATAATATTAAAAATAAATAAATAAGAGAAGGTTATGGTATAAAACGTAGGTCTCACTTTTCTTTCTTGACAAGGGGATAGTATTGCATGGATCTAACTTCCAAATCAACCTTCAAGCCAACTCCTATTCTCATGCAACCTAACCACCACCTTTATTTTCTGATCTCTTTTCCAACTTCCTTTTCTTTATGTGCACCGCTCCTCAACTTTCATGGAGGAGCGGGTCCCACCTGCCGGAGACAGAAAGGATCAGCACCCTCCTCCTCCTCATGAACCACCATTCTCCCTCCCTCTCCCACCCGGAATATCCCTACCACCTCCTGACAATTACCTTTCAAGACCATTACCCCCACCACCTGGATCAGAAACATACGTTATCCAAATCCCTAGGGATCAAGTTTACCGCGTTCCGCCACCGGAGAATTCCAAAATTGTCCAAAGCTACCTCCAACAAAACCAAACTAAGAAAGGCCCTAGTTCTTGCTTATGGTTCTTGTTAATGATTGTCATTTTAGGCATTTTTATCGGTGCGTTAGTTGGGATCATTCATTTGCTTTACAACCCTAAACTCCCGGAATTCGCCATCACAAACTTCAGCGTCAAGCAGCCGCCACCTCAAAAAATTACGCCCCTTGCAAAACCGGGATATGATATCTCATTCAATGTAGAAAACCCTAATGAAAGAATGGATGTTTCTTTCGGAGGAAATGGATATGGATTACTTTCTTTTAATCGTTATAAAGTGGCTGATGGAAAATTCTCATCATTTTCTCAAGAAGCCAAGAAATCCAATAACCTTGATATAACCCTAAAGGGCGCAAATGTTGCATTGCCTAAGGAGATGGAAAAGATCATGAACAGCACGAAATCGAAAAAAGAGGTATCTTTAGGGTTCAAAATATTTGTGACTGCAAAGATTTCAAGCTGGGCAAAGACAACGAGCAAGGAAATCGCCGTCTCGTGCGATTTTAAGGTAAATACTTTGGCAAAAGGAACGCGGGTGGTTGATCAAGAATGTGTTACCCAGGAGCAGCAATAAAATGAAATTAAAGATGGAGGAGATCACTGTGGTAATTTGTTGTCATGGCCTTGATTATTCTTTTCTTTTCTATAATTATAACAGATTGAAAATTTATGTTATGAATTTGTTTGTCGCAATTTAAATTAGGTTATTATTTTTCATTCTCTTGGAACTGATTTCAATTACATAAAGTTGGAGTGAAATATGTTCCTATATATTATATATATCTTGCTTGCTGGGGTCTGATAGTAATTTTCACTTTGTTTTCATTTTTATTCATATATTTTGGAATCTTGTCTATTATTTGTGCATGGTTGAGTTCATTCTCTTTCAATTTTATTTTCCTCCATTTTACATGCTTCCTTTCAACAAATTGAATACACTTGTCTTTGAACTTCTTGAATTAATTTGGTTTCCTTTAGTTAATTACCTCGAAAACTTATTTATCTTTAATGATCGATCGCCAGTATTTTTAGCTTTTCTTTTTTCATTTTTGTAATTATATTATGTTTTTATTATCTGAATTTTTCTCAAAGGTGAATGTATTAATTACATTAACTTCCATTAATATTGCAATAACTTGAGTATATTTTTGTTATTTTATATCTTGGAATAAGAGAGCTTTCAGAAAATGTAATGTTACACTCACAAAAAAGGACCACCTTGTTGCAAATTAGGTTAACTTTTTTTGCCTGATTAAAAATAACAGAAAACCTATTTATAAAAACAATTTCCAAATAAAAAGTATGAATAATGTCCAGATTAATGGGCCAATGATGGCCCACGTTAGATATGTATATATACAATTACGAAACCTAATAAATCCTCATTCATTGATTTATACTGCCCAACTCTTTAAGCCCAACCCTTATGTACGGGAAAACTAAGCTGAGATACAAGTCCCTTATAAGGATTATTGTTCGATTTGCAAGAAGTTTGCTTTCCTTGGGTAAAATAAAGTATTAGGCCCAATACCGTATATTTGTAGATAAATGAGAGAAATTAAGGGGTAATAAGGAGAAATTATTTTCGAACCTGTAACCTTGTTAATGGAGTGAACCTACTGCTAGGTTATTACCTTTATTTTAGGACTCTTAATTGCAGCTGAATTGTCAGTTTGAAGTTTTTGTTGTGGATATTATATTTATATCTTTTGATTTTCTGTACCTTCACTCTGGGATTGTGGTTCTTTCTGGAAACATTGAACTCCCGTATTAATAAAAGAGTAATATTTATTTAATTATTTTAATATTAAGGTTTGCATAGGAATTTCACTTTTTTTTTAACTATTAAGTTTTAGTCGTGAAAATTAAATGTTGCATGTGTGTATAAATTCGTTCTATGCAAATCTTAATATTTGGAAAAAGAAAAAAATAAAGAACAAGTAATGCTATTTTCTTTGAAGTGTGGAAGGAGTATTATTGATTCTTTTACTACAAATGGTAAGCTTAAATTAGTCATATATAAGTAGTCTCACTAATTAGGTATTATTGATATACCTTCCACACAGACTAAATATATAAACATTGGGGGTACCTCTCCAACCACATAATACATTGATCAATGTAAAAGAGTAAGACGGTGGTTTTCTTTCTTTTCTTTTCTTTTCTTTTTTGTCAGATTTCAAAATGAACTTAATTATAGCTTCTTCTGATCGATTGAACTATCTGATCCAACAAATGCATGACCCTCAAAGTAAGTAAAAAGATTAATGATTATTGTAATACAAATCCAATTATATATATATATATATATATATATATATATATATATATATATATATATATAAAGCTAGCTCAACTATCTCCTCATGAACCGGAGAGAATTTAAGCAAGAATCTAACCAATTATAACGACGATTTTTTTCAATTCGCTATAGAATAGAAAATCAATTTTTTATCACCATGATGAAAAAAAATCATTCATATAAATTTAATTCATTATTAATTTGCCTTTTCAGATTAATTTGAAGTAAGCGAATTTGAATAAACCTATATATATATATATATATATATATATATATATATATATATATATATATATATATATATACACGTAGTTGCTCAAAGGAAAGAGGAGGTACTTTAAAAGAGTGTTAGATATGATTTAAAGGTGTATAGTTTTTTTTTGTTTTACAACAACGATGGCTTTATGAAGTGTAGCAATAATGGGAGCTTGAAAGCTGGGGGTCTTTCTCTTTCCCTTAATTTCTCATTGTTTATTAGAGTATTTATTTTTTTTCTTCCTTTTTCTCTTAGATCAACAGCGCTGCACATGGTTAGTCTCACATGATGGGTTCTTCAAAGTAGTACGAGTACTTTTTTTTCAAGCTCTTTTTCTATACCTTAATCATTATTAAACATGAATCCAAGAGTCATTACAACTGTCGTTCTTTTTGTATTATATTATCTCCTTTCTTTTAGAGTTGTGTACAAGCATTAAAAAAACAATTATAAAATATTAAATATATTATTAATTGTCTATATTGCGCTTGTATTAAAAAAAAGAGTGTTATTTATTGGATAAAAAATAATGAGAGAACTAAAGTTATATTTAATACTTAAAATAATATGAGAAACTAAGCAATTAATATTAATTTAAAATTTTTTAATGATTTATATTTAAGAATAAAAATATTTTTTTAAAACGATTTATATTAAAAAACAAAAGAAGTATTTATTTCTTTCAAAACACTAGGTACAACTTTGAAAACGGTTTTGAAACATCGGTCAATGCATGCTTGATTTTGATATATATATGTATATTGTATATACACACACGCCAGCGTGCAAAAGAAATTTTGACCACATGAAATTATTGTTATTACTATTTTTCTTGTGAGCATATATATATGTATATAGAATAAAAATTAGTTATTATTATCTTCATTTAATAATTAAAATTTATTTAAAATTCTATCACTACTTCTTTATGAGAAGTTAAAAACTATTAATACAAGAAGAGAATTTTTTGAAACAATGAGTGAAAGTAGGGATATATCATATATGAAAGTAATAAATTTATTCTCTTAGAAAATTGTTAACGACAAATAATTCTTTTAAAACGACTTAACTAATCGAAAGTGAAACTAACTTTATAGTCACAAATTTGTACAGTACCCTCTAACTAATTAAGCACCAGGAATCCTGCTACATGCATGCATTTATATATTTCAATGGGGATAAATTATCACCCTCTTTTATCTTGACAGATATAAGTTGATAGCCTAATGGGGGAATAAAGGGTACTATACTTGATGAATGATCCTAATCAATGTTTTCTTCAGGTCCAAAAAAAGGAAATGAATGTGTCCCAGTTATTCTTAACCATTATCCGTCTTTGTAATATTAAAATGGAGTACTAGCTATTTAGCATGAAGAGGGTCGGTCACACCAGTTCTACTACAAATCTGATCTTATTATAAAGCGCTCTCCTGAGCTATTCACGTTAGTAGTGTAACTGTGTCATATATATTTATTTTTTTAACTTTTATCTTACAATTTTAGTTATATTATTATTTTTTTATATATATATATATATATATATATATATATATATATATATATATATATATATATATTTTATCTAATCTTCCAATTTTTTTAAAAAAAATTATTTAATCTCCATAATCTACCCACCGCACAGAGTGTCTAGTAAAAGATAAAAGAGACAAAAAAGAAAATTAGAGTCAGATGGTTAAATATTATTTCATGGATGTCAGATGGTTATGAATGAATCCGACCAAATGATCCAATCCCACATATTTATCGTCAGTATTCATTTGTTCCCCATAAGAATAGCATCTGGGTTACATGGGTGATCCATGTGACCATAAGTTATTAGGCACATCCAACCAATCATCAGATCCATAAAAAATAATATTATTAGAGTATATAGTACTCTCTTGTTACAAACATCAAAAAAAAAATTCTTATTTATTGAAAAATTTGTTCTATTAAAAAATTCTCTTTTTATTAATAGGTATAAACGAAACAATATTGTATAATATTTGTTACCATAATTTTATTACTATTTCACTACTATTAAATATATAAAAAAAAATACATCCTTCATATTTATAAATTTAATTTACAAATTAGAGTATTTTTATAGAAAAGAAAGAGTACCATATATCTATCTATATACACATATATATAAACATATAGTCTTCTCTTTTAAATATTGTAAATTACTAATAAGATTTGAGTGAATGAGCAAGTATATTCTAAATTCCTATATACTACTCCATATAGTAGTAGTATTCTAGCTAACTTAATTAGTAGAGCATGGCTCGACCCTCTATGCGGGGACCGATTCACAAGAGTGCCACACGTGTTTGTAATCTCTTGAATGTATTCATACATCAATAGACACGTGTGATACAGGACCATCCCTCCCAGCATGAGCTCTGAGATGCATGCATCCCATTGTAAAAATGCTCCCTCCCATCCATCACCACCTCAAATTTTTATACACATGGATGAATGCACAAGTCATTATATATAAATATATATATATATATATATATATATATATATATAATAATCTCCTTCAGTTGAGGAATTCTTTAAATAGTGTTATTTGAGGGATGAGACATTCAACCGTTGGATCTGTTTTAATGACTTTATGTGGTTGAGATTGTTTTACATCTTTTAACCCGTTTTCTCCAAATAACCCAACACATTCAATGCTGGAGAAAACTTAAGACACGCAAAAGGGAAAAGAGGAAGAGTCCCGTGTAAGCCTAATAGAAGACCAACTCTTTCGAGATGAAGAGATGACCCACCATTTTCACAATTTTCAACTCAACTTGCAAGATTTCTATTTCTATAAGGTATCCGCTTGTAGTTTTTTTTTTCTTAACAAAATCTAGGTTGTGGGCGTTGATTTGGAAATGTACGAGGGTTTTTCAAATTGGGTTTTTTAAATCTGAGTTGAGATTACATCTCCAGATTTAATATGGATTTGTAAAAATTCGTGTGACTTATTATTGTTGAAAGAAAAGAAAAGTAAAGAGACACGAAGCAAAAGAATCAAACATCTAATGGATAATTTTTTATTTCAGTTATAATGATGAATTCTAGATATAGATTTTAATGGGTAGTTCTTAATTTGGGTTCTATTGATAAATTCTTGGTATAAGTTCTAATGGATTATTTTTAATTTGTGTTAAATTCTTGATTTGGGTTCTAATGATGAATTCATGATATAAGTTCTAATGGATGTATTGGGTTATTTGGAGAAAAGCGGGTTAAAAAGATGTAAAACAATCTCACGGTACATAAAGTCATTAAAAGCAGATCCAACGGTTGAATATTCTCATCCCTCAAATGACACTATTTGAGGATCCCTCAACTGAAGAAGACTATATATATATATATATATATATATATATATATATATATATATATATATATATATATATATATATATATACTTCATTTCGATCACAAATTAATTAATGTTAGGTGTAACTCTTTCCTTCGCATGGAATTATATAATGTACCTTGGGATATGAGTTGGGTGGAAGATAGAGCAAGAGGATTTAATCGAGACAGTATCAACTGCTAGGACCATAAACATGGAATAAATCTTTGCATGAATATGCTCGTGTATATATATATATATATATATATATGGTTTGATCACAGTGTATACATATTAATGCAAGCAAGAGGGATTCTAGTGAGACATGATGTAATAGTAATTTTATTGCATTCAAACAAACTTTCAAGTATTAGTCTTCGTATTTCAGTTCAAGGTTAGAGATATATTATTTTTAAATTTATTTTAAATTAAAAAGACGATCATTTATTTTTAGATCTTGACATGTCATAATTTTTATGGAAGAGTATTATTACATTCTAACAAATTTTGATTAAGGATATATTTAATTAATAAAATTAAATTTATTTTAAAATTTATCATTATATAGAAAGGGAGAGAGAGAAGAAAAAGAGTGGAACACTAGTCTAGCTAGTAAGTAATTAATAAAAGTGTACATGCATAGTAGTAGTATTTTATTCAAAAGGCAAAGTCATGAATGTGTTGGTAAAAAGTAGAAGAGAGTTTTACTAGTACTAGGCTAGTAGGTAGTAAGCTGGGTAGGCAGGAGAGTCTCCATTTTCTCTGCATAAGTTACCAATAATTGAAGGGTTGGGAAGACTTAGTTTATTTCAGTTAGGGAAGCAATGATGGGGTTGTAGTGGACTCCATCTTTACACGTCCAAAAGGAAGAGAAGATTGTTAAAAAGTTGGATGTTTAGTGTCCCCAGGCCAAAATCCATGCGTTTTCTTCACATCAAACCCTCCCATTTAAGTGGGTTACAACACCTCATTCAACCATTTTTATTTTTATTTTAGATTCCCCTACACCTCCTAGCCTACCTAGTGCTGCCTTTCCCTTTCACAACCTACCCATCCAAGAAAATTATATAAAATTAAAACCGTATTATTATTATTTCATTTACAAAAAGTATTTTTTTCCCTTTAAAAAAAATTTAATTAAAAAAAATCCAAATCCAAATCCAAGGAACCAATAGGGTAGGTTATTTCTTGTGTTTGTGAGTAATAGCTAGCTATGCATCCTTTGATATTCTCTCTCTCCCTAATTATTTGACGTTTTAGATGTGGATACAAGAATTAAGATAATAATTAGAAATTATTAAATATAGTACTCAATTGTCTATAATACTCTTAAATCTTTTGTTGGGTTAAGGAGTTTTGTTGGGATAAGAAGAGAGGAATAGTTTAAAGTATCAAAAAAATAGGTAGAGTAATGAAGGGTAATTTTGGAAAAATTGTCATTAATTCTTCTAGATTTGAACAAACGTCAAATAATTAGGGACAAATGAAAAACTCTAAAACGTCAAATAATTAGGAACGGAGGGAGTAGATTTTAATAAGATTAAGATAATATAGACAGCTTGCATGTGGTGTGGATGTGGGGGTAGTATTGATTTTTCTTTCTTTTTTTAGAAAAAGAAGATCATACTTACAGATTAATTAGAAAAGAATTACCGATCCCCTCCAGTTAATTAATTAATGGAGATTTGTACCTGTTTTTTGTTTCAAGAACATGGGCACATCTTTTTTGGGGGTTTAAAATATCTAGTCAAGTCATATAATTAGTGCTCTTTCATTCATATTTTATACATATATTCATCTGAATTGTGTCTTATTGTGGTTCCAACTCAGATTTATTTTAAGGAGGGGTTTTATAAAGGAAAAAGAAGAATTAAGAAAAAGAACTCACCCTAATCTTCCTTTTTCATGTCTGGAAAAAGGGTGTATATATGTAGATCCATCGTATGGATGGGATAAAGGAGGCCGTGCTTGCTTACTACTATAAACATAAGACAATCAAACATATGACGATCAGAATTTATTATTCTATATACTACTATATGATATTTCATTCAATTTTCTACCTAGATAGGTTATCGCGTAATTTTATTTTATTTTATGCTATAAATCTTTAATTAATGAATAATGTGCCAATTAATTAAGTCAAACCAAGGTATTAATACTTTTCAGTTTTTTCAACAACAAAATTAACTAGCTTGCTAGCTTGTCTGATCATACCACCACTATTAGTCTAGATGTGTATATTTGTGTGTATAATTATTACAGTGGCTTTCCTAATAATGCAACTTAGAGGTGAGAGATGGATTAATTATCTCACAACACTATATATACACAGGAAATTGAATGCAGGCTCCTATCATCACTTGATTAATAGTAGAAATATAATAATTGTACAATTATTTTTTGAATGTAACTAGTACTCCTATAATAATACTAGTAATAGAGATGGATTAATTATCTTTTTATTATACTCGATCAATCAAGAATAACATAATGACATAATAAAAGTTTTATGTCATTTTATATAGTTTAATAATATAATTTTAATTTTGAAAAAAAAAAAAGATCTTTAACATTGAAACAAAGGGGGAAAAAGTATTTTAATACCTCGAATCAATGGTTATATATGCTTATGCACCTTAAAATGATCAAACTTTCCCATGCAACTAGATTATGATAGTGGCTAGTACGTGCAAAATACATATACATGACATTTATACGAAATGATATCAAAGTTAGGTCTATTTTAGAATTGAAAAATCTGGAAGTCATAAAAACAAGTAATTAAAGAGGGAAACATGTTGTGAGGGCAAACATGTCTTGAGAGTCTGAGATTTCGAACTTATCCTCTTCGACTCGGCAGGGCACACAGTTAAGTTAAAGTATCAAATATCTCACACACCTTTGTTAATTAAGGGTCCACGTATTTCCAGAATTAGAAGTATGTGACTCAATATTAATTATAGTTCACCTCTCTCTCTCTCTATATATATATATATATATATATATATATATATATATATATATATATATATATATATACACACACACGAACCAGTACTGAGAAGTATGTGTCAATTACTCCAGCAATGGCACCAAAGATGAAATTTAGAATTTTATATCTTTGTGGTTTGTAAAAAATAGCCATTGGACCGAATTTGTCGTCAATTGAGGCAAAGTAGCTGTTTTTCAAATATATATATATATATATATATATATATATATATATATATATATATATATATATATATTGATGATGAGGATGTTTTTCAACTTGTATAATTAATATTAATGCAATTAATTGTACTCCATTAATGGTCCTTGGATCGTGAAGAGTAGTAGTACACCAAGGCCAGGCCGTGCCCTCCATTGTCGGCTAAAGTATATATGGGGATTGTTGTTCAGGGTAGTTAAAAATCAAGCCCCTAGGCACTATATATATATATATATATATATATATAGAGAGAGAGAAGCGAGGATCAGTCGTCTTTTTTTTTTTTAATTACTTACCTCTCCTTAGGTGACGGTTTTCGATCATACAATGAAGTCGTTTATACTTTTTAATGACGCTATATATGTTGTCCGTCGCTAAAAGTATAGATTTACTCGATTGTATTAATCAAACCGACGCCTAAAAGGAGGTAAAGATGAAAATAAGATAAGTGACGACTGATCGAACCCATATATATATATTCTCTACTAATCATAATTGTGATCAATCAATTCATAATTTATGCCCACTTTTGATATATGACCTTCAAAATTTACATTAGAGTTGGACGAGTGTCATTTTTTCACTCAAATTAAGTCTTTTTTCATTTATCACTGCAGATAGTCTAAATGTAATGTTACAGATTTTAGTCCTTAGAATTCAAAGATTAGGATTAGACTTAATAGTTATAAAATGAATGACTAGAATGGATTGTACTGAAACTTATATAAGTCTAATTTGTACCAAAAATGAATCATTGAAATATCAAAACTAATTTTCTAATCTCCTCTTCTTCTTCTCTCCCTAATTTTCTCTCCTCTCCAGCAACATCATGTAACCATTGACGAGAAATTGTCTACTAATATTAACCTGCAGAGCATCCACTTTTTAATCAAATTTGTACTTGGAGTTGCATTAGTAGTTTTTTTTTTTTAAGTTGTAAGGGCCTCTTTTCTCTCATTAATTGGTTCTTTGCAAGGACAAGAGCATGTCCAAGTCTTAATGCTACGTTTGGATTGAAGTAATAAATGTAATAAAGGTGTGAATGGAATGACTTCTCATACGAAATGAAAATTGTGTTTGTTTCCTTAAGGGAGAGAGAAGATATAGAATAACTCAATTCAATTAGAATGAAATAAATCATTCAAACTCTTCATTCAATTCAAACATAACATAAGTTCTTCACTGAAGTCCGGACAAAAATTTGAGAAAATAAATGTGTATTACATTGATGAATAAGAAGGGAATTACAAAATAATTATATAAGGTAGCCAGGTAGGTAATTAAAATTGAGGGAAGATGAAAATCTTCTATTCATTCATTTAGAAAACTTGCATTACAAACTTTTCCCCTTCTTGTACATGACTAGTTACAAATGTGCAAGGCCTTACGGCATAGGGAAAGGCCATGATCTCTCTATTCGATCTCCAGCCTTTTCATTTTTTCTTCATTTCCCAACTTGTTTTTCTTGAAACAAGAAATTACATATATATATATAAATATATATATATATATATATATATATATTTGCATCAAAATTCCTACTAGCCTAGACATATTTAATCAGTTGGGTAGGAATATATTTATCCCTTCAAGTCGTTTCTGCATCCTGAACTGCCGCCTTAAAGATAATCGTTTCCACTCAACCAACCGTCGTAGAAAATCCATCACCTGACACAAATTAAGCAACCACATAATTAAAATTTTGACAAATCATGGAAAGATTACACAAATTCCATTAATCCACAATACATATATACATTTATATATCTAATTAATTAAATTATTAATGGTGTGCATACCTCAGATGGTTCCTGCAATGAATAATATGCATTTGTCTCCTTAGGAATTTTGGAAACAAGAATGCCAAAACCTTGTCCTCTTTCTCTTAACACCTATATATAGCACAATGAAAATGAAGTAATTAATTATAAGTTACCAACATCAAAAATAAACAAAATTACTAGAGACTTAATTAAACGCGCGCATTGGATACCTTAAATGCATCTTCATCGGTTCTATCATCACCAATGTAAACAGGAAAAACGTCGGTACAATTAGCGTACCCTGTACCATAAGATTTTATTACAAAAGTTAGTTACAAATTAATTAATGTTATTTACAAAATCATTGTAATGAAAAGCGAGTTTATTAATCAAGTAAGATGGCTGCCTCCTTTCTAAACTTTTTCTTGTACCAAGTACTGGTTTAATTAAATTCCAACAGCCAAAAAAAAAGGGTAGTAGTACCTTTTAATTATTTATAATTATTTATAATAAGAAGTAAAAATGAATCATTAAACACACCAAGTGATTCCAGCAAAAACTCAAGAGCCTTCCCTTTGTCCCATTTGATGGTAGGACGGATCTCTAATACCTGTAATTAATTAATAAATAATATTATCAACATACAGAAAATGAGACATCTCTCAAGTTGCAGCCAAATTAAATTGAAAATCAAATTAAATATAAAAATATACTAATTATATATAATATATTTTCTGAGCAATAATTGAATGCCACGTCTCACCTTCCTTCCTTGGGTCAATCGAAGCTTTGGGTACTCCTTCAACACTGACCGAACTTGTTGTGCCAGTTCACTCCATTTCTGTAATTTTCATGAATAATAATTAATTAGTCAAGTTATTATTAAATTTGTTTAATCAAGTTACATTAACTATATCTTAGAAAAATGTTTGGTCCCATTGGATAAAATAAAGAAAAGGTTATGTACCATGCATGGTATATATAAATAATAGAAGTACTTGTAATAAATTAGTTATCATTGTGTGTGTGTATACATATTAATAATTAGCTGAAAACACTAAACAAAAAAAGAAATTAAATATAATGAGATTGAGGTGTACCTTCTCCTCCACACAGCGAAAATGCACTGAAAGACAAAACTTGTTATTCTCCACCTTAGCACCCGGAGTAGATTTAGTTTTCTCCAATAATGATTTGTAAACCTGAAATTTAAAATTAAATTAGTCTTTAAAAAATTCATTAAAATATATACATACATATACACCCCTCCCCTCCAGAATTAAGAATGAAACCTACCTCGTCGATCATGGGAAGGAATTCACTGGCTGGTTGGCAGAGAACAGATTGAGCACTCTGAAGATTACAAACAGTGAAAATGAAAATCAGATGATCAAAATTTATGATAATTAATTTGATATAGTAATTTTTAAAAAAATAAATGTAATTTGGTCGCTCACTTTTCTGTATTTGGAACCTTTAGATGGTCCTCTTATGTCCATGCCATGACTACCGGCATAGTACAACTCGGCTAAACGTACAAAATCATACACCTATATATAGTTCATGTACAAAATATTAACAATAAAGTTCTTGTAAAAATGTAATACAGTACTACAGTTGAAGCAAATACTAGCTATCTAGCTAGGCTTTAAATGTACCTTGTCTCTGCATCTTCCACTCACTATAGCAGTGGGGAAATATCTAGCAAGTTTTCGCACTGTTGTTCTCATCTGAGATCAATATAGTAAATTCAAGAAATTTAGTACTAGTTCCAGTACTAGGGGTAAAGTCATATATACTTAATAAGTAAACAAAGAAGGATTATAGGAGTGAGTAGAAGAGCTTACCGCATCAGACATGAAAGCACGATCTGGGTCATCAACAATGGGGGAAAGGGTGCCGTCGTAATCCAAAAACATTACTATTTGCTTCCCTTTTGAAGCTTTTGTAATTTGCTCAAACATGTCCAGAGCTGATGGGTGCTGAAGCTGTTTCATAAATTTATTTTACAGAGTTAATTATTAGACATAAATATATATATATATATATATATATATATATATATATATATATATATATATATATATATATATATATTAAGACTTGGATAGAATGGTTAAGGTCACCACTGCTATCTACCTATTGCCAAGCTTTTTAATAGAAATAGACGAGTTATTTAACTAATTTCATTATTACCATTTTAAGCGTTATTTGGCCCATATTCGATAATAACGGTGTGACAATCACATCCGGACTTTTGTCATACATATATACGATACGACGTGTATATGTATCATGTACGTACATAGTACATACATACATACATGGCTTACGTGTATGTCTATTAATTATGAATACACGAGGATAAAAAAAAAAAAGTATTTTACCATCCATGAGTTTTGGTCTTCAGCAAGTGAAGGTGTGGATTTACGATGAGTAGGAGAAGAGGCTCTCATAGAGTCAACCCATGAGTTAATTCTTGCCCCTCCACCATTGATTTCAAGATTCTGGAGCAGCTTCTTCCGTGAAATGATGTACCCACCGGGCACCACCGGCGGCTTCTGCACCGTCGTCGTGAAAAGTGACGAGTTCGACACGGCAACTGTTATCTCGACCCCCGATTTTGTATCAGAAACTACCACATTCTTCTTTGTCATTTTTTCTCTTTTATCTTCTTCAACCAAACTTTCTACAAAAACAAAACCAACCAAAAAAATCAAATTTATTAGCATAAATTTCATCCATTTAGTCAATAAAATCGAAAAATAAAGCAACCCCATTGGAGAGAACTAGGAATTTAATACCTGCAGACGGAAGGTTTTAGAGTTCGAGTGGTAGATAAAGCTAGAGATGATGAGACGGTGAGGAGGGAAAAGAGGAAACAGGGGGAAAACAGAGTGCTCTGTTTGTGAAGAGTGGAGTTTTAGTTGAATACCAAAACAGAACAAATAGACAAACAGAGAAACCTTAAGCAGCAGAAATTGGGAGGAGAGATTTGTGCAAGGGAAAGAGAGAGTGTGTATGCGAGAAACATTGAGGCGGTTTGGTTTGTTTTATAGTCATAAACGGACACTAACAGACGAAACTGCGAAATGGGTCCCACCTCTTATTTTCTTTTTCTTTTTTATAAATTTTATGGACCCAACTCGGTGAAACCCAGATATCCAGAGAGGGTTCCACTAACCCACGTGGGGACCCCACATCCACATAACGTCCCAGCCGATTGCCATTTTCTCTCTCCGCCGTCTTCGCCGTCAACTCAACTGCCTCGCAGCTGCCACGCGTTCTACGCTGTTTGGACTGTTTGCATGACGTGGACTCTTTTGCCACGTGGGTGCATATGAAGGTCCATGGGGCTCTTGCCCACCTAGCTAGATAGATGGGTTTGGTTTCATTACCCGAAGTAGGTAAAAACCCATAATTTTAGACCCAATACCCAATACCTGACTTAACCACATAAAAAAATTCAAAATATATGAAAATTTTAAGCAAAAACTGAAGCGCCCCTTGTAAGACCAAGTGCAATACATAAAACTACCAGCAGCTTTTTCTTCCTTTTCGTCTCATCTTTATGTATTACTCTAAAAAATTTATATTTAGTATAAAGTTATATAAATATATATATATATATATATATATATATATATCAATACATAAAATGAAAACCGAAGATCCGACAGTAGATATGACTTGTTAAATAAACTGCTCACTTTTATTTGTAGAAATAAGGTGTGGAACAGAATAATATATAATATAATAAATGAATTATTTTTATATAGGCAAAATGTGGGTGGCTATGTAATATTCATATTAATTGGTATATGTTATATTTTCGATTCGTATTTCTCTTTTTGTTATTCTCATTAGGGACTTAGCATGCAAGGCCTTAATTGTGCTCTATTATTTGTCTGCATGCGCCAATTATTGAGTATATAGCTAGGTTAGTTGGTGAAATATAAATTATTACTTTATAAAAGCTGAAGGCTAAAAGAATATAAAGATTGTATGTAACCTATTATTTTAGTAAACCTAAAAAGAGAAGAAGTAATCATTCAACCCTTTTAATCGATGGTGTATTTTTTAGGAAATATGAAATATGATCATGTTTAAAATGGGGGTGGGGGTGGGGGTGGGGGTGGGGGGATGTAGGGGGTGCAGAAGTTCTATATACAATGTTATGGCTAATTTGTCATTTAATAACACGACCCTTAGTTAAATGATTTAAAATAAATAAATCGAACAACCTAATACTTATAAGAGTTGTTTAAAAATATATATTAATTTGTTTTTTAATTTATGAAATTGAAATTCAGAAATGAAAAACCTGCCCAGCAACAGTTATACGTGTCAGTTGCTCCATGATCTCCTGAATTGGCTTTAAGGGGACTGTTCCTATGGCATTTGTACAGTAGGCAACTGGCCTGCTACTATATAGAGTAGACCGTCTTGTACTGTTGTTGTAATACCTAATTTTCTTACCCATGCAAACAGGAAAGTGATATTTTTATATGTAATTTTGATATACAGTATACAGTAGATCTAGTGGCAGAATTTTGGCAGAATTTTGGGGGTTTAGGGGGGTCATATAATATTTACGGGTTATTTGTTTTTTTTCTCTTTTTTTTATGTATTTTATTTTTTCTTTTGCTTTTTTTTTTTTGATATTGCTTTATCATCAAAGTGACAAAAAAAAAGTGATAGCAATTCTCTCTGTAAGTTAATTAAAAATAAAATATTTTTTTTAGATCCCACTATAGTTACCATAAGTACATCATAGTTCTATCCTATCAAGGTTATTAAATCTCTCTTCTTCTATTTTTTAAATTTTTTTTACTGAAATTTCTTATTTCAAGCTAATTAATCTCATGAACCACAATATAAGGTTTTAAATATATAATATTATAATTTATAATTTATATATAAAAGTAGTTAATCAGTTGACTAAAAACTTCAAAATTTGATTAATAATCTCATAGTTCAGAAAATTATATATATATATATATATAGGAAATGGATCCAGTCCGAGAGTCCGGACTGGCTTAAATTGCGGACCCAATTATTATTTTTTTTGCTTTTTTTTTATAACAACTAAAAAAAATTATAGAACTGAAATTTTTACATAATACAGTGTTTTGGCTGTGATTTGGATACATATAACAAAATATGTCTGTACAGACAAAAAAAAAGTCCTCATTTTCTTAAAATGAGGGAGTCCGAGATAGGAAAGGCCCTATATATATATATATATATATATATATATATATATATATATATATATATATTTAAAGTCATTAGATTCACAACTCAAAGGTTGACAAGGGTTGGAATATGATGTTGTGAAATATTATAATTGGGCAAAATAAATTTGAAAGAAGCACTTCAAACGTCAATAAATAATTTTTTTACCAATGTATTTTGACCCCCCTCTAAAAATATTCTGGTTCCGTCACTGAGTGAATCTAATCTTCATGTGAGAAGGAACCATGTGCATGTAGAAATATCAAAAATATATGTGGAAATAGTGTTCTCCATGAAAATATTCTGGAACAAAAAATTTAACGGTGGAGCAGATGAAAGTATTTTTATTTAATTAAAGTCTAATATATATTTACAAGAAAATAAAAAAAAGAGTTATTTTTTATATGAAATAACATATTTCTATTTGAAATTCACCATTAGAAAAGAAAGCCGACTTTCTTAATTTGTAAAGAAAATACTCCAAAAATTACTAAGAAAGACGAGTAAAAACAAAAAAAAAAAACACATTGCTCCGTAATTGCTCTGTCAGTCAACTAAAAATGACAGATAAAAAGAGTAGATTCAAATTTTCAGACGGGAGTCGGGTGAGAAGGAAGTGGATGGAGTGTTTAAAGAGAAGGTACAATTCATCTTTATGTCCATTGTTTGCTTCTCTGTATCTAGCCTCCCCTACTTAATAACTAGCAGACAACGGGCATGGAATGGGTTCTTAATTTTTTTGTCATAGCTACTTATGTATACACACACACATATATATATATATACACAATCGGTTTCTCCAACGAACTCGAAGGAACGAACCGGCTATAACGACGATTTTTTTCGTCGTTATAATATAGAAAGTCGGTTTCTTATACTATAGCGACAAAAAAACCGTCGTATTATATATTAGGTTTCGTTTTCTTGGTTAAATTCCTCCAATTCGTTGAAGAAAGAAATATTTATATATATATAATATATGTATATACTTGATATATTTGGGTAGCATATCGAAATTTCCTATGTAACTTTTCAATCTCTTAATTTAATAGGAAATGATTTTTTTATATGTAATTTTGATATTTTCACACATGCTCCTCTCACATGCAGGGGTGATCCACCATACTCTCTTGTGTAAGAAGACCATATAGAAATATCAAAATTACATGTGAAAATACTACTCTCCTAATTTAAATTATGATCATTAAAAAGAGAGTGATAGTTCTATAAATATTTTGTTAATATACCGCTTAAATCAAACATAAGTGAGGGTTCTTAAGGCATTTTCTATTCCAAATTAGTAAATTTATTGTGTACATGCATGCATGTGATCTGTATGCGGGTGGAGTATAGTTAAAGTTTAATTAGAGGACAGAATTCATGCAACAAAAGTGCATGAAATCTACAAGATTAGCTAAGCAATTAAATAACTGATTAAGTAATAAGGTGACTTTAATTATGTGATTAGAAGAAAGATATATTCTTGAAGTTACAGGAGAATATTATGACTAGAATAATCAAAATGGAATCATTTGAAGATTTGAATCCCTAGTTTTTCCCAACCTTAATTTGCTTAACCATAGAAGGTATGAGATTCTTGTATTACATTTAGTCATCACGTTCCAAATTTTTCACATGCGTCGGCAATTACGTAATCACAATCTTGTACCCATTTTCCTTGTTTAATACAAATTTTCCAAAAACTTGAGAATATATATATATATATATATATATATATATATATATATATATATATATATATATATGTGTGTGTGTGTGTGTGTGTGTGTGTGTGTGTGTGTGTGTGTGTGTGGGTGAAAAACTGAAAATGTAGATACCTTATAGACTATAGAGTATATTACTAGTATACCCCCAAAAGGTTAATACATCTATTTTAAAGAATTTTTTAGATAAATTGATTTAAAGAAACACATAAAAATATTTAAACATATAAATTTCATATAATTTGATGTTGTTTATTATCGTAAATTCGTAATAAAAGTTTAATTAATCTTAATCTTCAAAAAATTTACTTATATATTTTATAATATTATAATAATAATACTACACAACCTCAAATTAAATAAAAAAAAAATCAAGTTACACTTATTTTTGCTTGATTTTTCCATCTATAGGATTAAATTTTATCAAAAAAACTTAAAATAAACTCAATTTATAAAACTAAGGTATTTATACCCTAGAGGAAGGTGAGATTTGCAGTTTGCACTGTATTTTTTATAATGAGTAATGAAAGATGGTGCAATTAAATATCTTCTCAAACTCTTACTCTCGAAGCTAGACGTCATCTA
Organism: Panax ginseng; assembly: GCA_020205605.1. Classification (NCBI taxonomy): domain Eukaryota; kingdom Viridiplantae; phylum Streptophyta; class Magnoliopsida; order Apiales; family Araliaceae; genus Panax; species Panax ginseng. The sequence continues at coordinate 142,497,523 of CM035129.1, read as the reverse complement.
ACGTTAATTAAGAATCATATCATTATATATATATATATATATATACATATATTAATTAAAAATCATATCATTATATATATATATATATATATTCCTTAGTGGTCAATATATACCGAACCAACTGAGATGGTCTCACAAACTACTGATTTTTGGTGCAGAGAAAGAGGAAAAAGTGAATAAATTTAAAGCATGCATAGAGAAAGCTCAATAATTTAATCAAAAAGTTGATAGATGATTCCGTTTTCTTCGCCTAAATCAACGCGCTTAGTGACTAATTTATATTAGGGTTACCAATAGGTTTTCTTCCACATTATGGGTCTCACTTCCAATGAATCTCCCTAGCAACCATAATTGAGCAAACGTACAATAATTTGCACATTTTAATTATCATGTTTGTATAAAGAAATAAACTAAGAAGAAGAAGAAGAAGAAGTATCACGTCATCACTAATTATGATCTCATTAGGGGTAGTTCCATTGTTCTTAATTAATTTGATAGGGATTGAAAGAAAGATTCCGTGTGTCTTAATTAATTAAAAAGAGGTGTCGACGGCTCAATGGTGCACCATGCACGCTATATTAATTTAATTAAGAACTAATAATTTGGATTATTGACTATATATAAATGCATGTCGCTCATTGATCAATTTGTTATATATATGGCAGACCGCGGGCTTTTGTTGATTCTTTGAAATTTTAGAATAATAAAAAAAAATTATTAAATATTGGAGATGTTGATAGACAGTTTATATTCTTAAAATTGTAGTAGCATTTTCAACTAGTACACCACATTATTAAAACCAGATTTAGTGGCATCTTTTTTCTGTCTTAATGTTGTGTTTGTATTGAATGAATGAAATAAAATAAAGGACGAAATAAAATGATTTTAAGTGTATATTTGGTTGTTATTGGTGTTGGGTGTTGTCATGTAATGACAAAATTATCACATATATCCATTCAATTTCAATTCGAATGAATTTTATTCCACCTTTTTCACATGAAATAAAAAAACAAAGGGATTGAATGAATTTTCATCCGATTAGAATGATTTTTCCTTCCATTAGAATGATTTTTCCTTCGAAATGATCATCAAAGAATAATGTTACGGACACAAATTATTCTACAAAAAGTTTACAAACTGTTGATCCATGTGAAATACTCCACCTCAACATATTGTGCATATGGGGTCGAAGATTATATTAAAATAATTTGTTGATCAATATGCTGAGGTGAAGTATGTCACATCAACTATTTGTAAAATATTTATAAAATAATTTATGTACGCAATATTACTCGATCATCAAATACACTATTTTTATTTCATTCATTATTCTATTTCATTCTATTTTACCAATCTAAACGTAGCATTAATGTAACAAACATGATGAGTTGAGCCTTTTGTAATAATGAGATTTATGAGTTCTTAACATTAATTAAGCTAACTAAAGGTACCAAATTAATGTTGTTTAATTCATGTAATTATACAAACGGACCAATTAATTAATTAATTAAATTATTAGACAGACATACCTTTAAAAATTCTGTCTTTGCTTCTGAGCTTCTGAACTTATTTGTCGTGTATACATGTTAGCGGTCAACCCAACAAGAAAGAAACATTAGAAATTAGGAATCCAAACAGTAGTATGTACCTACCTACGACCCTAGGTTCCCCTACAGG